>JANRFK010004149.1:36534776-36547663 GCA_030068395.1 Apalone spinifera
AAAAGTCGTCTTGTTTCCCTTTATTCCCGCAGCTAGTTTGAGCTCATTCTGTGCATTGATTGTATCTTCCATGGTGGTGGGACACACAGTACTATCCACAGTGACTACCACACGACTCCAAACCCACCTCCGCAAGCCCACAACTGCTCTGTAGTCACCCAGAGTGGAGCACCCACGGGGATCACTCGAAGGAGAAGAAAGAGTCACTCACCTTGTGCAGTAACGGTGGTTCTTCAAGACGTGTCCTCATGGGTGCACCACTACCCTTCCTCCTCCCCCTGCTTTGAAGCCTTATTCTCTAGCGGGTAGAGAAGGAATGGAGGAGCCGCGCCGCACTGTGCATGCGCCTAACGGATTCCAAGAGCCCGAGGGGGGGAGGGGGTGCGGTGCCTGCGTGGCATGGCAGAAACTGCTAGAAAAAGTCTCCAGTCACCGGCGTGAGAACGCATCAGCACCCACAGGGACACATCTCGAAGAAACACTGTTACTGCACAAGGTGGGTAACTTTTTCATTCTCAACATTGTTGGTGTTAGAATATTCTTTAGACACTATGAATCTTCCTGGCTACTTGTATTATGTCTGACTCAATTTTCAAGTCTCCCCTGCTATTTTTCCTGATCTCCTTCTCCTTTTTTCTGTGCTATTGTTTTACTTTTCATTTTCTTGTTTATAGATTTTGCTCTTTTTTAGCTTAATCTCTCCTTCCTTTCTCCCCCAGATGATGCTGTGATGCAGCACTTTTTTGTACAAGTTAAGTGTAACCAGAGAGACAGCAGAGCTGTGCTATTTCATGTAGTTTAGGGAAGAGGACAGGCAAGAAAAACACATGTGGTTGGCAGCAGGAGATCTGTGAACAGCTTTGTAAGATAGTGGGATGGTGCATCCTGCAACTCCCAAAAGAGTTTGCTTTATGAAATTATGCATAAATGTTGTGCCATTGCAAACCTGAAACCTCTCTTGAAAGCTGCTCTTCTCACATTTTTATTGAACTATGGCAAAAGTTTTACAACTTTATGCCACTTATATCCAGCGGCTGGCATACAACTGAGAAGGGTTTTGTGTACAACTATTTTTGTGTAGATAAAACCTTTTGTCCACAACTGTATTTCCATAGTCCAGTCTCTGCTCCTTCTCAACTTTTCCAAGCCCACGAAAGCATAAAAAGTCCCTAAAAACTTAATACACAGAGTCTCTTTGTTGTGAAGAACTTAGGATTTGTTGTATGTGTAGCAGCCCTGATATAGTTACACAAATGTAAGGACATGTTAAGTAAACTACTTAACATGATGTATCCTATGCTTCTTCAGTGACAGGCACATACATGCTTTACCATTACCATAGTAATTTCCATACACCGCAGACTGTGCACCCTTCTTTTCCTCCCCCTTCCCTCACCTGCCCAAATAAGGATAGCTTTCTGTCAGTCCGTTCACCAAGCCATCCTGTATAATGTACTACAAAACCAGACATCCACAACTAATACTACTAGGAATGTGTAATTTTGTAAAAGGGTTTGTTGAAGAAGACAGTTAAGGTTTGAAATGCATGATTTGTAGTATACAGCACTAGTGGTAAATGGTATGCTGTGTGCCTCTTAGTGGATAAGCCAATTATGAATGATTAAGTATCACAAGTTTTCATGTTTTTGTGGGTCATTGTCAGGTATGTTTGTAGCAACCCTCACTGCTTTACAACATAGTTTTTTGGGGGATTAAGTGTAATGTCATTATATTTTTCTGTAGCTGTATTACTGTAACTCTGATAACAATTAGGTCTGTGTCAAAAAATCTTTCAACGTCATCTCTTGAATTTATTCTTTTAACAGTAATTAGCAATAATGTGCAGTTTAGCCCATCTGTGATCCAGTCAGCAGTTTGTTTTAAAGGAATAGTAACTGTGTGGCTCTGTGCTGAGCAAGACATTTCTTTTAACAGTAGAGCACATCTTCAAATGTCTAACTTGCATTAGATAGTATTGAACATGTTCCTTGATATACTCACTCACACTGCAAGCTATGGTTTGACAAAATTACCTTGGTAAAGGGATGCTAATTTATTGTTTTGCTTGTGAGTTGTCTGCTACTGCTGTTACAAATGTTGGTTCAAGTTTAACATTTTGTAATTTTATATATAGTATGTAAATGGAATATTGGGAGGAAATGCTGTGTAGTGGTTAATAGAGCTGTTAAATATTGGTTAATTTGAATAGTCGAGTAACCTCATGAATTCTTATCAGTTTGTTGACTATTCTATAGTCCCTCAAGGGCAAGGCCAGCAGCCAGTGCTCTCCGGCCTAACTCCCAAGGAGCCCTTTGCCACTCCATGCTGCTGCCTCTGTATAAGAGGCAGCAGCATGGGATGCCAGGTGGGAGCTGATCCGCGAGGGGAGGCAATTTAAAAACCAGCTTCCCTCACAGACCAGCTGCTGTTGCCCCATAGTGCTGCCTTTGATAAAGAGGCAGCAGCACAGGGTGGCATCAGCCCCGGTCTAGGGGACAGTTCGAGTTCCTAGACCTAGAGTGAGCCAGAACTGAACCGGGCTGCCTGCCCACCTGGCTCCTAATACACTTTAAATGCAGAGCCACAGCAGGGGTAGGTCCTGGACCCGTCACAAGCCAGAACTGAGCCGGGCTGCTGGCCAGCCTGCTAAAATATTTACTGAAGAAGGGGGAGGGAAATGCATGTCATCTATAACATTAACCTATAAGTTTTTGCTTTTTGCCTAATCAGTTAATCGACTACACCAGCGTTTCCCAAAGTGTGGTCCGCGGCCCAGTACCAGTCCTTAGAAAAAAATTACCAGTCCTTAGAAAAATTACCGCACATGATCCTATTAATTTGTGTGACGGGGTAGCAACACCCTGCACTGCTGAGCATGGCCCTCTTGGAAGAGAGCCCCCCGTGGCGGTGTCTCTACCGGGCATGCTCCCAAGTGGCGGAGCTAGATCTGGCAGGCGCTAGGACCCAGGGAGAAGTCTGGGCACTGTGCACACCAACGCAGAATGGGGTTGGGGCCGGGAGGGGGCGGAACAACCCCCCGGACAGGTAGGGCCAGTGACACAATTTATTTGCATATTCATCATTTGCTTAATGAAAATCCAAATATGCAAATAAATGTTACCGGTCCTCCAAAAGCTTGTGAATGGGTTTACTGGTCCCCCATATCAAAAAGATTGGGAACCACTGGACTACACTATTACATTCCTGGTGGTTAAGGCACTGGACTAGAACTTGGGAAATAGGCTTTCCTCCCTCCACTCTCTGACTCTGCTTTTGATCAGCTGTGTAACCCTGGGCAAATTGTTGCACCCATCTACACTTCCTGGTTTTTGACTGTTACCTGTTAAGCTTATACATTCTTCGGGATAGGAACTGTCTTATGATGTGTATTTTGTAACACCTGGTACAATGGGTTCCTAATTTCAGGTAGAGCCATTAGGACCATATCACAATACAAATAATACGTGTTATATAGTCTTGCCTTAAATTTGTTATGTAACTGCAGGTGCCCCAAAACGGTGGAGAATTTCTGTGTGCACAGCAGGAATGGTTACTACAATGGGCACACATTTCACCGTATTATCAAGGTAATTTACAAAAAACTAATGCTTTTCCTGTTGGTTTGTATGAGACAAAATACAGAGCATAAGATGTTTGTGCTGGTTTAGTCTGAATTTGTAATTTTTATTGCTTTTTTTTTTTTTATAATTAAGCATGCTTTTGTTTCATAGAAACTTTCAGCCTTTACAAGGAACTGTTGGCTTTTGAAGATTGTTCTTATTTATTAAGGTTATAGTTCAGTTTAAAACTAATAATCTTGCTGGTAAACTGCTGAGCAAACCTGAAAACTGAGATATGTGCAAATCACAATGTAACCTCAGAGTTACAAAAACCAGAGTTATGACCTGACCAGTTAACACACCACATATGGAATCAGAAACAGGCAGCAGTAGAGTTAAAAAACAAAGTTCATTATTACCATATTACACAAACTACTGTGCAGAAGAAAAATGCTACCTTCTCCCCCTTTCTTAAAGTTTCAAAGCTGTAAATTTTTAAAAGAACAACCATCACAGTTTGTTCAGAGTTACGAACAACCACCATTTCCGAGGTGTTCGTAACTCTGAGGCTTTACTGCACTATACTGAAGATCCTTGCTAACCAGGAAAAAAACTTAACAAAGAAGCAAACAACCCCTCTACAAAGTCTTGATTGTGCTTATCATAGAGCACATCATTATGCAACAATATTAGAAGTAAATTGCAATAAATTGTGATGCCACATTCTGAGATCTTCTGTGAATTAGGCTATACCAGGAAAAATTTTCAAGACACGATTTTTTTTCTTGATCCCGATCCTTTCCATAGTTGAAATCATTTGGACTGCATCATTTTCCTGCAAAAGCAGAAGCTCTGACTTGTCCATGGAGGCTCTAAGGTCACCCATCCATTTCTCTTGGAAAGGTAGTAGCTAGATTGTTAGATAAATGTGACAACCACTGATCTTCTTCCCTTAATTGACAGCAGAGTGGAATTGTCCCAAAAGAGCAAAGTTAAGGCCAACAAAAGCTTTGTCTATGAGGAAGCATGCCCAGGAGTCACAAAAGGGAAACTTTGACACAATTGCTCCCAGCACTCAAATCCTTGCTCTACTTGGACAATAGGTTCAGAGTCTTGACAACTTGTTTGCACAAACTGAAAAGTCTGAACAGTTCTCTGTCATTCCCCCACCAGCTTGAGACTGTTTTCAAGGTCAGGTCAGACTTCTTTGCCATTTGAAATCTAGCAGGGAAGTCTGTCTTGAACTATTTAGAGTTCTTTGAGGAAGTATTCTAAACTTCCCAGCCCTTGTTCTCTGGAGTAAATTTGTCAAGTATTACTTCCTTCCAAGAGGAGGATCTGAGCTCCCTCTGGGATGTTCCCCTTGTGTTTACTTTCCAAATATATTGGACAACGAGAAGCAGGTGCTAGATTCCTCTCTATAAGAAAGGTGCCAGAAGAGAACATTATCTAGAGAGAAGAATCATTCTCTAGTTGGGAACCAAAAAAAACCAAACACACACTCCTAAAGGGAAGAAGAAAAGCGAAGTGGCCAGACTGCATAAGTGAAAAGCCAGGAGACATCCTGGATGCTCATCCTATTCCATTAGCTCTGTCATACAACAAAGACCTCATCATAGAATTCACAGTAGACACGTAGGGATTAGGTAGGTCTGTGTTTTTTGCAGGAATGGAAAGCTTGTGCTTTAAACTTCAGGTACATAACCCCCTCCATGCTCATTTGGTATGTTGCGAGCAATATATGTTAGAAGATCTTATTTCAGAGCCTTTCAGATTTATATGTTCTACATCAGTATGTGATGATGTGTTTAATTCCTATGTAGGGTTTTATGATTCAAACGGGTGATCCGACTGGTACAGGAATGGGAGGTGAAAGCATCTGGGGAGGAGAATTTGAAGATGAGTTTCACTCAACTTTACGACATGATAGACCTTATACACTTAGTATGGCTAATGCAGGATCAAACACAAATGGTTCCCAATTCTTTATAACGGTGGTACCAACTGTAAGTAATATTTAAAATCCAGTTTAAAGGTCTGTTTTGAAGTTAAACCACAGTTGTACTGTGTAAAGAAGCAGTTGTGCCAGTTCTGTAGTGAAAAAGGATGCTATTGTCCAGCTATTTTTATGTAGTTCATGTGACAGAAGTACATTGCTTAAGTTGGACTGAAAAATGCCCATTAGAAAGTGTGATTAAACTTGTGACTGAAAAACTTTTGATTTGGGAAACAAGGCACATGTTTGTAGACAACAGAATATTATATCGGGAGTTACAACTAGAGATGTACAAGTGCAACTGTCTAAATGGTTAACCAATAAGCACCAGTTTATTGGTTTCTTTTATAGTTACCCACTGGTTCCCTGAGCTGGCTGTCACCCCAAGCTGTGGGCTTTGCAGTATAAAAGCTATACTGCAGCGCCTGTAGAGAAGCCTTCCTGCTGCCAGCCCGGTCCTCTGCAGTATCATAAGCTGAAACTGTAGAGACTGCAGTGCAGGTAAATGCTAGGATTTTTGGCGGTAACATGGTTATATTTTTAAACCACTTTATACATCCCTAATTACATTATATACTGTTAACGCCTGAATTTAATTTTTATTAAAAAATACCCCTCTTTCTAAGACTAGCCAAAAGTTCTGCATGGAGATGTAGCAGGCATGGATACTGCTATTACCTATGACTTGTTATATTCTGGCTTTCCGCAGCAATCAAGATGGGGGCCCAAACTCTGTTAATATTTTCATTTCTGTCACTTAGTTCACTGAATAATAGAAGTAGAAAACTTTTTAATGTGAATCTTCAAGAAAACAAAACAAACACTTTCAAAATGCTGCAGCCTATGGATATTCTTGGAAGAAATCTCCATATGCACCATAATTTTACTATTGTAAAGTCTTTCAATATTTTTAATGAGAAAGTTATTTTAGGGGCATTTTTAAACAGTAGCTAAAGTGGTATGGAGGAGGCAATGTATAAGCAGGACATTTTATGTATCTATGATCTACTTTATATTTGTGAGCAGTTAGGAACTTTACCCATTTTCTGGTTGTAGTAAAAGTAGGTGATAGTCTGAACTATGTTTCAAACATATAAAAACTTAGTCTTAATATATAAATAAAGTAGGATGGAATTTATGCAACTTGATATTTCATTTAGAAAACTTTTTACATTATTGAAAGTCTGAATTAAAATGACTGCAATTTTGCCTAGCATGGTCTTCTACTAATACTTGGGTATAAACAAATGAAGAATTTAACGTATAAGAGGTAACTAGATCTAGACACTTATAGGCTTTCACAGTATACCTTCAGAATAATTAACCATGAATACATATTAAAGTGCAAAACTTAAAATTTAATAACCCTTGTATACAAACATTTGTGTTCAGTTATTCCAGCACTAAATCTCTTCCTGTCTTATTATTTAACCTACAGAGTGCTTACTATTTTAACAAAAATTCTGTTTCTTCCCATCATCCTATCCTCTAAACAGCCCTGGCTAGATAACAAGCACAGTGTATTTGGACGAGTAACTAAAGGAATGGAAGTTGTTCAACGAATCTCAAATGTGAAAGTAAATCCCAAAACTGACAAGCCATATGAAGATGTCAGCATCATTAATATCACTGTGAAGTAAAACAATTTGAAAAAAAATCTTACCTTAAAAATGTTGTGGGACCCAAAAACATAAACTGAGCATTGGACTTCGTTTTTTACTAGTTCTCTAATCTGAAAAGCCCCAGAACTGAACAAACACCAACCTCTTCCACTAATCGTGTACCTGAAATGACCCACCCCAACTGTATTTTTCATAACTTTATATTTTTTAAATAAAAAGCAACTGTTTATTAAACTCTGTGTCTCTTGCATACTAAGTTACATGTATTTGTACATTCAAAATGGCTGAAGGGTATTGCTTTTGGCATATGTCTGACCATAAATATTAATCTAACTTCCCATTATTTTTGATAATGTCATCTTTACTGAGTTTCTCTGTGTATTTGCATCTTCCTTGAGTTTATATTTCATGCCAAAAATTAGTTTTCCCCATTGATTGCTCTTCTAAACATAATTATATCACTGACCGTTCCCTCTTACACAGTAATTTTAAGTCAAAAAATCCTAGGTCCTAGCAAGATTTAACTGTGTATGCATGTACGTACATGTACGCACACACACACACACACACCCACCTGAAAGCTATTTTTGCCCTCTTTCAGTGAAGTTCTCTTCACCCTAGCTCAGCAAACTTCTCCTCTGAGGATTTCGGGAAATATTGACAAGTGAATGCTGCATGTAATCTGAATTTATACTCCTTGCAAAGATTTGTACTATCAACTTATTTTGGATTGCTGCTGAATGCACCATTGCTAGTCAGCACCTTTTAGATGGCTTCTGTCATGACAGACTTTTGGAATAATGTAGTAATGGCTGCTAAAAGTTTACACTTAAGAATGAATTTTGGCGAGAGTCAGGCAGAATATGGAATTACTGGTGATTAGATTTGGCTTTTTAAAAAAGGTGCACCATGAACATGGTTTTTTTTTTCCCTAGATCTGATTTTCTATAAATTCAGATAGAGAATTCAGATTACAGCTATAGGTAGCATATTTAATTATAGTGCTAGTGGACAAAGCAGATACATATCAAAATTAACTGCTAAACTATTGAATGTAGTAGTAAATGTAAAGTCTCTAGGAGTTTCAGTACCCTAAAAACCTAAGAAACATGTTTTTGTATGACAGTGTATATAAGCTTCAGGGACTGACTGAGTTAGTCTGTACAGAAAAAACAGCTAATAGTCTGGTAGTACTTTATAGACTAACAAAATATGGTATCATGAGCTTCTGTAAGCAGAGCCCAAACTCTGGTCATTTGAAGAAGTAGGCTGTGCCCACGAAAGCTCATGATACCATCTACATCTTCTGTTAGTCTATAAAGTGCTACCTGACCATTTGTTGCTTTTAGTGTATATAATGTTGGGGCTGATCTAGGTGGATTACAGATCAGCGGGGTTGGGCATGTGGACAAGTTTAAAGAAAGCCCCCTTTCCCAGTCCACAATCCTTGGCTTCGAGCCTTCTTTCCTAGGTTAGAGCAGCCTGAATATGTCTCTACCTTGTGCCAGTGGCAACTGACCCCAGGAATCTGAGGACTTCCATGGTGTAGGGTCATCCTGCACACCCTTATCCTTGTAATACTGTCACTAGGTCCATACACTGCGTAAGAGCCCCATACTGCTCTAGAAATATAATTTCATCCTCCTTGGGAGCCAGAGGGTTAGGGTTAGGGTCTAAATACTAAATAGGTCTTATTTTCTGCAACTTCTCGAGTTGAACTGCTCTAGTCCAGCTCCATTGGGACCTAACCATTGCCGAATCATCATAAGTCAATATTGTCTGGCAGCATTACCAACACTTCTACTGCTTACTGGGTTCTTAGACATTTACATGTAAATTAGAGCTGAACAACAGCACAGAATACAGAGCCAGGATCTGTATGGGTCTGCAGGGAACTTGGCCACACCCATGATAACTGGACATTTAGTTAAATAAAATCATGTTGGACCACAGATGGTGCCGGACTAGAGAGGTTCAACTGGTAGTGACATTCAATTAACCTAACTCTGAGAACACTAAGTCCTTATTTTGGTTTAGTTTTCCCCTTAATGTCATGCTAAGTTTTGTCAAACAAAATTATGAGTGTTTAGTCACCCATTTCAGTTTAGCTCATTTGAGATTTTTCTTTCAGATACTCAGGCTGTCTTAATAAACTATGTAACTTTAAAACATACCATGGGCAGATGGTACAATATTTTTCAGATAAGTAACTTGTGGAGGTGACATTCATATTAGACAACTAACATTTTTGCCTACATTCTCTTCCTCCTCTCCTGTCTAAAACAAGGTCAAGAGGAAGCCCCAAGCTTTGATTTAGTCTAAAAAAGAAGAGCAGGGTAGCATGAGTAACAGCACACTGACTGTAACCTGTTACTTCAATCTTCAGTAGTTTTGCATTAATGCAAAAATAGGTTTAATTAGGAGAATAATCAATGCTCTGAACTTATACACAGGGGTGTTTTTTTTTGACTACCCTAGTTTTCAGTGAAACAAGGTGAGGCATTTTTTTATTGGACCAGCTTCTGCTGAGGAGAGACAAGCTTTTGAAAACTCATGAAAATTATATATAGAATTAACTTATCTTATAAATAGTTCTGAAAGTTTGTTAGATCTTTCGGGACAATGAAATGGTAAGAGCTAGAAACACCAAATTTTCCACAGATACTACTGATTTCCCAACTTAAATAACTGGATTGGCTGTATCTTGAAATTGGTTCCCCCAGAGTCCTAATTGGACCATTAGCTAGCTCTTAGTAGTGCCTGATCATAGGCATTTGCTGCACTCTTGCATTAAGTATGTCACAAACTGCAACTACGTGATCATTTCCCTATAACAGAAAAAGTACTAGCTATTTTAATTTCTTAAAGTAATGTATGAGAGAAGTATTTCCAATAAATATGCTATATTAATGTCATTGACACAGTTCATTTATCACACCTTTTACTATATTTTTGGTGAGCAATACCAGGTATTTCTGCTAGTACAAAATAAAACTAAGTCGCAGACCTTGTGTCTAACATGCTAGAACTGAGGTGGCTCTAACACTACATACAACCTATCTTCATTATAGAATTTTTTTTATTACTATAACCAGTTTAAGTGGTCAGATAAAGATTTCCTTCACAAACCACCACCTGGATTAATTCTCAGCAGACTTGCTTTTCTGTTTTATGAAGCACTGCCCATGCCACAACGTGCTAGTCTCTCACTCAGGAAGAGTTACAGTATCAATGAGAAATAATTTCCTGATACATAAGAATACAAATGCAATACAGCAGCTGCATTAAATCAATGTGTCACTGCAGCCAGCAGACACCATCGTGTCTGTATAAAGTGCCTCTTCTGAGTCAAACTTCATTTCAAACTTGTAAAGTGTGTTTACCTCAATCAAAGTCTTCTAAATGTGGAGATTTGTGCCTGATACTCAAAATAGCTTTAGGTGTAGGAAAGAAACAACTATCCCTCTTAATATTAAAAGTGAAACCTCTTATGCCTACTTTCAGTT
The DNA here is from genome assembly GCA_030068395.1 of Apalone spinifera. Taxonomy (NCBI): domain Eukaryota; kingdom Metazoa; phylum Chordata; order Testudines; family Trionychidae; genus Apalone; species Apalone spinifera. The sequence continues at coordinate 36,545,461 of JANRFK010004149.1, forward strand.
AAGTACTGCAACTTTTTTGTGTGTGTTCTCCACGGTTATTTGAAGATAAGTATTAATATAATCAAATCTTAGAATTTTGGGTACCAATGCCAACTTTTTCAGCATTATTAAATGCTTATTGTCAGGCCTTTTCATTGTGAACAAATTCCAGCATTAGATTGATTAGATACATTTCTATTCTTAGCTTAAACTGCAACAAAAGTGGTTTAAATGAAAGTGCTCAAAAGAAAGATAGTACCCTAAACCAGAAAGTTAAAGCATTCTCTTTATTGGGGGAAAAAAATGTTCAAAGCAATTCAGAAACTATCTGCTAAATCCACTCTTCCACTCTTCCTTTGTGAAGTACCATCATACCCAACCCTGCTCCAGTAGCCCAGAACAAGAATTATGTTGGTGAATATGTTCCTGCAGATGAAACCTCAGTCATCATTCAGTCCACAAACAGGTAAGTTCAATTATATACAATGAAAGTTAGACAATACCATGAAGCCAGGCATTACTGTGTAAAGAGTTTAGCTGTTTACAATTTTGAACCAAGATTAATTTAAAAACACTTTTCTTCAGTCACTGCACAGTAAGTTTATTCAGTTTCACAATTAAGCCAAAATTCACACTTGATAGCTAAATGCTACCATTAGCTTTTTGAATAATTAGGGGTTTTCGTTTTAACCAGATAATTCTCTGCAATACTAGTAAATTCATAACCGAATGCAAGAAACACATCCCCAATAATAAATTGCATAAGTTAATTAACTAAAATCTGAATTAAAGTTCAAGACATTTAAAATTTCCAATTGAAGCAGTTTATATATAGTATTAACTTATAATACAAATAAATCTAAGTTTACCTGATAACACCTGAAAAGTTCACAGACAAATGCAACACCTATTTTCACAGTTACTTGAAATCAGTCACATATTAGTTTCCATTTACAAAGAATGCTTTTATGCAAGTATACTACATTTGCAGCAGAACTTTCTTTTGTACTGAAAATAAAAAATAAATATGTGATTTTGTTTCCACCCAAACATACTCTGCTCTTCAAGTCCTTATCAAGTGTTGACTGGTTTTGCTGAGTGCTTTAAAATAATCAAAGAAAACAAAAGTAACAGCTCAGTGGGTGAGCATGTACAATCCAACAAACTGAAGATGTAGAATATACCAAATGAAATGACAAATTTCATACTTGATCTTCCCACCAATGCATGTTTTATTCATTAAAAACCTTCCAACTGAAGTTTGTTACTTGGAACTTGTTTATATTTGAAAATAAAACTATGAAAAGGATAGTTTAATACTTATAAAGGTCTAGTTGCAATATAGGCAGAGCAGGTAATCAGAAGGGCAGAAAACATCTAAGACTGAAAGGTGAACAATTTCAGTTGGAGTTGGGCAGCAAAAACTCTTAAATCCATGTAAATTATGTACAATATATCATGTTTTTCTGAAGGAGAATAGAGCTTTCAAATACAGTCTGAACTTAGTCTCTGTAAAATTCTTCTCTTAGCATTTAGTATGGGTGCAGAGATTTTTAAGATCACTTCTAAATGTAAAAACGAACTTAATTTGTAGCCACTCCTCTGAAAATAGTGATATTACTTGAGTTACAATACAAATTTTTCAGTTTCAGCAATCTTAATGTGCATATAGACACAATAAGAATGAAATGAAGAATGAAGGTCATTATAAACCAGCGTCATCAGAAGAAGCAGTTACCACAACTGCATCCTCCTGAATTACAAATGTATTGAAGTTTGTCTATATATTCTTTAATTATGTATGTAATGGGGAAAATGCTACAAAATATGTACTACAGTTAATACAGTAAGATGTCCATTGCGGAGGCCTGCAAAGTCCTTCTGCATAGCCTCATCATTTCCCAGGAGTCACACAGTTAAAGAATGGAACAGAGGAGCCACGCTAGGTGTGTTCATTGCACAGATTTATGGTGATCAGAACTGTGTACACAGCAAAAAAGGAGAAATTATTAATTCCAACCTTCTCTAAAATTAAACAGAGATACAGCCCCAGGACTGTGAGAATGAATTATCTTTCAGAACAGGCACTGAGCATAGTGCCAAGTATGTAAAGAATCTGAATCAGAAACTAAACTTCCAGATCTGATTTTACCACCTGCTGTTCTAAGTAAGGGTACGTCTAGACTATATGCCTCTGTCGCCAGCGGCGTGTAGATTAGGCTAC
>JANRFK010004149.1:36547763-36567891 GCA_030068395.1 Apalone spinifera
GTAGCCTAATCTACACGCCGCTGGCGACAGAGGCATATAGTCTAGACGTACCCTACGAGTTAAGTGTGCAGTACTTTTACAACAGGCTATTTAATATTTGAAGGCTGCTACCTTTTTCTAGACACAACTCGTAAAAATATCAAGTAGGCTGACATTTCAACTGCTTTCTTTAGGAAGTTCTCAGCTTCACTTAACTTAAGGATGGGATTTAATATCTTAAGATGCATGTTCCTGGACATGCCCAGGTAACTCCTATTTATAATCAATATAGTGTACATTATTCAAGGAAAGGTGACATTTTAGAATGCACAATTTTACTTGCTTTCATTTATCTGAATCTTTTAATATTACTAAATAGTAATCAATGCAATACCCATTAAATCTGCAAGATCCTAGGATTATTAGTAGGGTGTTAAAACTTTCTAACCCTATACCTCCCTCCCCTAGGGAATGCAATAAGGCTAATAAATAAATGATTGGGCAATAAACTTTTCTTCTTGTAGTGTCTATATGGAGTTTTCAATACCCAGTTGAAACTAATGCCTTTTTAAATGTACAAGTAGCCTCATGTATTACCCAAGAGCATCTAGAGTTTTACTTGTTTTGTAAATTCTCGAGAATTTATTGGGGGAGGGAGGGTTTAAGTTGCCTTTTGGGTAAGTATTTTAAGTCCCTAATAATCTTAATCTAATAGTAAGTAACTTCTGAGACTTTATGGTGAATGTTAGATCAATTTAGATACACAATTCTCAGAGGGTTATTGGTATTAGTCTGTATTTGGAAAAACAGCAAGGACTCCTATGGCACTTTAAAGACTAACAGATTTTTTGAGCATAAGATTTTGGGGGTAAAAAACACTTCTTCAGATGCACCACCAAAGTGGTTTTTACCCACAAAAGCTTATGCCCAAATAAATCTGTTCAGCCTTCAAGGTGCCACAGGATTCCTTATTGTTTTTTGAGGTACACAAAGTTTTAGCAGAACAAGTTTGCTTAAATTGGGTTACAAGCCAGCTTCACAACAACAAAAATCCAGGCACCTTAGCAGGCAGCCTATCCTTTTAGTCTGTTGCATTACCAAATTTTAAAAATGGAAGCAATTGCACAAAGTGTTTACTGCACCAATTTCACAATCTTTGATAAACAGACACTATGTACATTTTTTCTAATCTCCATCTTCACAATGCAGAGCTTATTACAACATCTTAACTCAAGCAAATAAGTGAATTACAAGTTTAATTTGCAACTGTTGTGAAATTAAGCCACATCCAGTACACCTGCAGCCACCAATTGCCTTGAGAGCCAATCCAATCCTTCATATAGTCCCATGCCACTTCGCGCATCACAGCCCTGAATATACCAGCTACGGCCACAGCAGAGTTTATGGAGACTCAGCATTTCTGTGATTTCTTCTACAGAAAGAGCGCCCACTACATCCTGCAAGAAAGCAAGGCATCATTTTAAATGTACATTTATTCACTAGTCAGCTTTCTAGACAGTTCACTGAACATGATATAGATTATTTAGTATTGCTAGAAAATCTTCCACATCATAAAAATTGCTAACCAAATGAATAATCTTAAGGATGCACAGAAGGTTTTACTGATCTTGTCACCCAAGTTTAAACAGCTGCTGGATTTATTAAATAAATGAAAGTCTGATCTTATAATATTATCACTAAATAGTAAGGAAAAACTTCTAAAGGTTATTCCTTTCCCATTTGCACTTTTGAATTATGGTAGACAGTTTACAAAGTTTGTGTTAAATTACAGTTTTAGAAAAACAAGAGGTAGAAAAAAAATTAATCAATACCTGCTTATTAGCAAAGATCAGCAGCAAGGCATCCCGCAATTCCTTTTCTGTTAATAACTTTGCAAGTTCACTGTGTGCTTCACTAATCCTGTCTTTGTGACTGCTATCAACAACAAATACCACCGCTGTGAAAAAAAAAATACCAGAACATGTTACACATCCATTCACACATGCTCTCAAAAGTCAGATATAATACCCAAATGGACTCTAAATTCTATTTCATAAACTCTCCTTTATTTCCAAGAGCCACATATAATACAGATTGTATTTCTCAGATTTGCACATTAACTCAAGTCTCAGCATTAAAATAGTGTACCCATAGACATTTTTTTTTCTAGATTTTTTTTTCAAATGTCTCCTCAAAAGCCAGCAGCTTAGACCCCCATCTACAAAAAGAAATTGCACTGGTATTACTTAAATCTGTTTTGAATCCCATTTAGTTAAGCTGATTAAAAGCCCTGTATGGATATTTCCTGTTCAATTTAAATCAAAATAACAAACATCCACACTTCTTTGCACCAGTTTAACTCAGTCTAAAAAAAAAATTACATCGTTTGTTAATCCAATGCAATTTTCTCATGTTGACAAACCTTAAAATAAGGTTATATATACTTATGGGAGGATCTCACATGCCAAGAAGGCTATCAAATGGCATGAATGAAGGGATGAGAGTCATCTACTGTTAGGAATTAGGGTTGTAGAGAAGAAATGAGGAAGGAAAATTAATGGGCTAAGGAAGCAGCACAGGAGAACCAAAATTCTCTAAATTTCAGCACTTCCCAGCTTTTACACTAGAAAAATAAGACAGTTACAGCAAAGAAGCAAATTAACTATTAGTATTTTCAATTCTTATCTTGTCCCTGCACCTCCTCTTCTCTCATAGGGTCCCATATTGGAAATCTCTACACTCTGACTTTTGAGATTAAAAATAAATATTTTTGGAGATTACATTAAACAAGAGTGATTAAAAGTGTCACAAAATTCTGCAAAGAATGCTATGAAGAATGCACATAGGAAACTGACGTTTGTTGTCCTTAAAAGAGTCTATGTGCTTATGAATGATTTCATGAAATATTTAATTCAGGAATCTGAACTCCAGTTTAAATAGAAAATTTTAACTATAGAGCACTTACAAAATCTCCATAATTCAGTGCTCAAAAGCATAGTAGGCACTTTCATGCCAGTATACATTCAGAATAATGTATTTTCATGGGAACAGCAAAGCTGTTATGATAGACCTGTTTTTAATCCATATAAATGTAAGTATTATTGGACTTTATGCTGCAGTACTAAATCAGAAGCTATGTCACTTTGTAGAGCTTCTAAGCAAGAAAGGCTGAGTAATTTCAAATATTATCGAATGTTTATACGTTATGTGCTGCTTTTCACCACTGTGAACTTCTGGAATGCTGCATCTTTGTTCGTTGTCAGCTAACAATGTAATAGAGGTTCTAATTTTTGTTATGGCTCCAGGTACTATCTGAAGAATTTATGAAGAATGCAACTTTTTCCAGAAGACATCAAGATCAACTGGACCAAAGTATTTTCTTACACCATAAATCTAGCACCTGCACTTTGTTTAATTCTGTAGCGCATGCATTCATTAGTGCCAAAAAGAATTATTATAAATCATTTAACCATAGAACATTGAAATAAAATAAGCAAGCATGTGTAAAACAATCTAAATGTTTTAGCAATCCTACCTTGTGTATTGAGGTAATAATGCTTCCACAAAGGCCTCAACTTGTGCTTCCCTCCTACATCCCAAATAGTAAACTTCAGATTTTTATATTCTACAGTTTCAACATTAAAACCTAAAAGAGAAAAGTTCATTTTTTATACTCTTACTCCTAATAATGAAGGAGTCAAACTTTTAAATCACTCAATTACATACCTATTGTTGGAATAGGTTGCATGAACTCATCCTGCTTTAACTTAAACAAAATAGTTGTTTTGCCAGCTCCATCTAATCCTAGAGTCACAACTCGAATCTCCATTTTTGGTCCAATATGTACCCTGTTGTCCTGGGGAAAAATATATAAACAATGAAAACAAGCAAGATCCATCTTCACTGCCTTTGTGAAAAACTCCAGAATCTCGGTGGCATGCAACATCTCACTATTTGTAAAGTGCCAAATGAGAGTCAGTCATAGCCAGAAAAATTGTAAAAAAAGATGTATTCTACATGATGAATACATTTGATCTATGAGAAGTTTGGTGATAAATCACTGCAGTTTTCCTTTCAAACACATTTTGAATTTCAGAAGGGAGATCTATTTTCATTATAATGGTGAAGACATAAAAAGGGTTTTGAAGACTATACCTTTGTAAAAGTGACAGGAATGCTAGCATCCAGCTGTATATGATCTGCAAGTTCTGTGAATTGATGCTGCTGTTTTTGTAATGTTTCCAGTAGCCTTGTAATCTCCTGTTTAGCCAACACTACTCTGCAATCATCCTAAAACAGACAAAAAAGCAGAAGCACTCTTTCCACAAGTAAACTACTTAATGCAAAAAGGGTTAAGATAATTATGCATGGTAATAAAACTGTTTTCTTTTTATTTTGAATAATCTAATAAAATGAAGTTTATATTTACAAAAATACAGTAATATGATATTTTTCACATTTTTACACTACAAAAAGCTTTGCAAAAATAAACAAAATACACTTTTTTTCTCTCACTGATGTGAAAGAATAATATTTATCAATATTGATTATTCACATTAATATAGCTTCCTCAGGCTTAGTATACAGCAAGTAGTTAACAGCACATAGCAGAAAAACTCTACCAGCTGTTAAGTGTGGGAAGTTTAGTTAGGTAGAATATCAATATTTAAGGTTAAATTTGACCAATTAGTTCCTAAAGGCTTAGACACACAAAAGCAATTTAAAATCATGTTTAAAACATAAAGCCAGCTTTAAAGTAATAGCATAGTAAATTCATAAAACTCAAAGAATTTTAAAAATAAAGTTTACTTTTCACTAAATATATTATTTATTTCCTTTTTTCTCTTTACTCATGTTGAACAACAACAGACTGGTCAGTTTTATCTTTTTTATAGCCACATCCTTGTTCTTATACTTAGCACAATGCTTCAAAGTTTGGGTTTCAAATCCTGCAGAGAACCACTTTATACCAAGCAAATATTTTTCTTCCCTAATTTTATTTCCATGAAAGCATTCATTTTAGTGACGAAGGCAACTGTAAAAATTTTCCTGTGTAAAACCTATATTTTTTAACCTGAGCTACACACTGGCATCTCCATATGTACACAGTGAATAATTGCTATCATGTTTTCAATCTCACTTGATAGTAGTGTTTCTCTAACATGATGAAGAAAATTTTCAAGTACAGCTTAGTTTAATTTAGCAGGTTACAGCCTACGCTTCATTTATGGGACCAACCCGTGCACCTGTTCCATGATACAGCTTACTTAATCACCTACCTGCTGTAAAGTCTTTTCACAGTGAAGACAAGCAGTTGAAACCTGTGACAACAGGATGGTCATATCTTCTTGCTGTTGTCTGAGCCAGATCAATTTCTCCCGAACATGTACATCAACCACGCTAAGTGCCATTTCTTCCTGGCGACAAAGGGTTTCATGAAGATCAGAAAAATAGGCTCGAACGCATGAACGGGCATTTTCTGCAGTACCTGGGACCTGCAGTGTAAAGTCACAAAACCAAAGAGACAAAATTGGCAATCATTTTATCTAAACAGTATAATGCTTAATGCTGTGTCACATTCCAACTCCTAATTTTACAAAGAGCTTGACTGGTGGATTCAGATCTCACAAGCACAGTTTTGGTAAGGGTTGTAGATAGCGTTGCCAGGTGTCCAGTACTGTAATGGACAGTCTGGTATTTGCGCTCTTTGTGAGGTTTAAAAAAAAAAATCAGAAAATACTGGCCATGTGCAATGTCCAGCATTTTCTGATTTTTCCGGCTATGCACCGGACAGAAGCCTGGCGTGGGCAGGGGGGAGCAGCTGGGAGTCCCAGCTGGGAGGTGGGGCCACGATTGCTGCCAGGAGCCCTCAGTCGGTTGAGTGTGAGGAGGAGTGGAAGCCTCCTCCTTGCTTGCGCGTCACCGTGAGCCTTCGCGGGACAGGCAACAAGTGCCCAGGTCAGTCCCACTCCCCGCCGGCCAATTTGCTCACCCCCCCACTTCCCAGCTGGTTGATTCTCCCCTACTTCCCCTCTTGAGCTTCCCTGACCAGCCCCTCTGCACCCCCCGCTCCCTCAAGCTCTGCTTCCTGCCAGCCCATTTCTCTTCCTGATCTCCCCGCTGCACCTCTCCCTGCCTCCGCCAGCTCTGCTTCCTGCCCCCCCCCTTTCTTCCTAGCCAGCGCCGCTGCACCCCCCCGCCGCCAGCTCTGTTTCCTGGCCCCCCTTCTTCACAAAGATATATTGGGATTGGAAGCAGGCAACAAAAATGATTAGAGTATGAAACAACTACCAACTGAGAAGAAATTAACAAGACTGGGACTTTTTACCTTGGAAAAGGGATGACTAAGGGGAGATAGGATATAGTTCAATAAAATCATGACTGGTTTGGAAAAAGTGAATTAGGACATGAATTCCTCTTTCCCATAACACAAGAAACTCCGCCATGAAGCCTCTAGAGGTTTCATGCCAGTCCCAAGCCTGGATAAAAGAGGAGGGTTTGTCAGATGAGTGTTGATGCCCTGATTGTAAAACAACAATAAAATGAAATCTGATGCCAGAACGATTAACTGATAAAAGATGCCAGCTCAGACATCACCCAGATCTACAGAAATTAAGCCACTCCACACTGGACAGGGAAAGATGGAAGGAAATAGAGAGAGAGGCATCGGACACCAACAGGCATTGAGCCCATGGTTGTTGATGGTGATGATGATGATGGTAACACAAGAACTAGGGGTAACCAAATGAAATTAATAGGTAGCAGGTTTAAAACAAATAAAAGGAAATATTTCTGCACACAATGCACAGTCAAACTGTGGAACTCCTTGCCAGAGGTTGTCGTAAAGTCCAAGAAAATAACAGAGTTCAAAAAAAGACCTAGATAAATTCACAAAGAATAGATTCATCAATTGCTATTAGTCAGGATGGACAGCGATGTTGCCCCTACCCTCTTGTTTGTCAGGAATGGGTGACAGGGGATGAATTACTTGATGATTACCTGTTCAGTTCATTCCCTCTGGGGCTCCTAGGATCAGCCACTGACAGAAGACAGGGCTAAATGGATGTTCGGTCTGACCCAGTATGGGCATTCTTATCAGATGCAGCCTCACTGCTGAATCCCTGTACCAGGGGTGATGGGAGCTTCAGGCTGATCTCCCACCCCAATGAAGCCAATGGCCTGGGCTCCCCACTTTGCTAGTCTATAGCCACATTTCAAGAGCTTGCAAATGTTCAAATACTGTATACAGCCTCTCCCAACGAACGAGTTATGGACCAAACACTTGGCCGTAACTCGATCTGTTCGTAACTTGGAGCCCATTGAGTTACATAGCAACCACGCTGTTTGTAAGCACAGGTCATGTTCGTAACTCGAGGACCACTTTTACGAGCGCTCCATGGGAGCTTTAGTCATAAATGCGAACGGTCGTAATTCAACCGTTCGCAACTCGGGGACCGACTGTACATAATATTTTGGCACAGAATTCATTCACGTATATAGCTCTCCCCACAACCACTCGAATTTTAGTGAAATAAAGGAGACAATCAATGAGATATAAGTTCTCTTGCCATCTTCTCTCTCTGGACTCAGACTTTCAAGGTGTAGGCACTCTGGAACATCTACAGACTTTGCAGAACTGAAGGAGCTCAGTAACTTGCAGCACCAGACTATGAATGAACTCTTCTGAATATTTCTCATATAACACTTAAAATATTTGGTTACTAAAGAGAAAATTACACTGTATTTAAGAAAAACAATTTCTTACATGTTCTGTATGGGCCATTCCAGCTCCATCTTCCAATATTTGTTCTCCTCCTTCAATCTGTTGAACAATTCTGACTAGTTTCCTGGAATAGTCTGAGATTTCTTCTGTGAAAGTTCTTATACAGTGTGCCATATCTAAAATGGATGCACGGATCTGATTTGCTTCTGGTTCCAAAACAGAATGCTACAATCAAAAGTAACATGCCAAATGTCAGCTCTAAGTTTCCCTTCCAATCAGGAGGAAATGGAAAGATTTGTACTAAATTTAATGTTTGATCAATCAAAACAATCAAGTATCTTTCATTTTGTTATGAGACAAACAAGGATCTAGCAATCATACAAATAACTACATCTTTAATAAAAATGAAAGAATAAGGAAAAAAACATTTGGTCTATTCTAAATTGACTGTGATGCTGAAACCTCTTTACCATGAGCAGCTGACAATGATCAAAACAGGTCACTCGCACAGATGATGATCTTTTCTGCCTTAATAAAAGGTGAAAAAGAGTTTTGTGGTTTTAAAGATCACAATATTTTTTGTAGTTGTACTGTCACCACAGCAGTTGCTTGTAGTGAAAGAAACGAACAAAAAAGCAGTGATCTTCTTCATAAAAGGATCAAAGATCAGGCATAAACTCCTTTTCTCAAGTAGCTTAACAATGTAAAAAAGTATTGCTTTCTTAAACCACCTAACAGCATGAGCGTAATAGAAAAATAACAGTACCTTATGGCCTTGATGCTTTCCATATTCTTTGCAAACACAACACATAAGGGGACTGGTCTGACAACCTTCTTCTAAACAAACAAATTCAATGGCATGCACCTGATGCTGGCAACACATGGTCTTCTCATGAGGTTTTTCAGCAAGAGGTACACGCCTATGTTTTGCTAGTGTCTTCGTGGAATGGGTAAGCTGTGAACAGTCTGCACACAAATGAGTAGCACAAACAGTGCAGTATACAGATGCAACATGAGCTTCATCTTCATCACAACGAATGATGCTCTTTAAACAAAAGAAAAATCACGCATGAATATTAGATCCCAAAAATTCAAAACAGATATTTTCAATTTCACACACACTCCTTAAAATTAACAAGTGTCGATGAACATTCATCTTATTCCAAATGTGTAATTTTAAATTCTGCACTCTCTCACCAAGTTCTTCTTTGAAAATAAATGTTAAAACAATTCACCATCCAAGTGAACCAAAAGTTACGAATTTTCAAAGGTACTGAGTATTCACAACTCAAACTGAATTTGACAGGTGCTGAAGATGCTCAAAAATAATGACACTCAAAACCCAACCCTACTCCAATGTCTCTTTATATTGTTTCTAGGATTGATTACATGGCATTGGTTCAGTCACAATTTCACTGCAATAACACTGTTTTATAAGCATCCACCAGGAAACACTCAAAACAGCTAATTAATGCATTTACCAGATTCATGTAAAAGGATGTAATTTAGGGTGAGGAAGTTGTTTTCAGATTTTTAGTGTTGCAGCTTTTGGGGGGGGGCGCGCTATGGGCTATGCTGGCTAACCCCCTCTCTCTGGGGGTAACCAGCCCAAGGCATGGCAGCCCTGGCTCTCCTTATCACTGCTGGAGAGGGTCGGGCTGAGGCAGCACCAGCCCCGGCTTCTCTCCCAGCCGCCAGGGAAGGCCAGGCCGAGGCCGCACCAGCCCCAGCTCCTCCCCGGCCACTGTGGAAGGCTGGACCGAAGCTGTGGTGTGACAGCCCCAGCTCTCCACACCCCCATCCAGCCGCCAAGAATGGCCAGGCCAAGGTAACTCCAGCTCTCCCCCGGCTGCTGAGGAAGGGAGGGCAAGGCCGGAGCTGCAACGCAGCAGCTCTGGCTCTTCACGTCAGCCCTGGGGAGGGTCAGGCAGGAAATGAATGGAGCTTCGCTCCTGTGGACGCAGATGATGTGATGACATCATTCTGTCATCTTGCAGGGAAAAAAAAATGAGAGAGAGTGAGAGACTGCAGCTAAAAGACATTTATAAAGAACGGCATCCTCCAAAAGAGTTTAATGACCTTTTCCAATGAACATAAGTGTTCAGGTTAAATGCTAATTTTGGTTTTGTCTCTATTTAAGTCTATATGTATTGGACCGTAACTTCTGCACAAATACTCAAGTTTTTAGTATTTCCTTATTCTGAGAAAAATGCAAAATCATTAAACAGTGATTTGTTTATTAGCAGGGTGAGATCTAGGATTTGTATAGCTAAAATACATACATTCTGCAACCATAGGAACTTTTAATTTGGTACATCTCTTTCACTTTAATTTTCATTTAATCTAAAAATAAACTCTCTCCTCTTCACAGTTTTAAACAAAGATAAATGTTTTTGAATCTACACCTCTCCAGACTGGCCAATAGCTTCCTCAGTTGTCCCATATTGGCCACCAGAGCCATTCTGCAGTCGTTCCAAAAGCTCCAGCAAAGCAAAGTTTTTTTTCAAGCCCCAGACGCCAGAATCTCCTATTTTTCAAAGAGAAAATTAGATTAAAAAAATATCACCACAAACTGCATTTGAGTTTCTACTGGCTAGAAATTAAAAGGAGTAAATATTCCTGCAAAACTGCAAGAAGCAAAGTCAGTTATATAAACAATTCTGTGTAGTTTCTGCAGTATGGAAGCTGGCAAGATTACTGTAAGAGTTTACAGTATTTTAACAAAACCAGCTGGTAAGGACCTGAAATATTTGAAGAAAAAATAACAACAAATAGCCTACATTTATGACTGCCACAGACCTTTACAATACAAAGCTTTTTTCCTGATCACCCAGTATAAATATACTACTATGAACCACTTAATGGTGAAATAAAATTTCCTTAAGATTCCTTCATGGCCATAAAAGATCTAAAGTCATCAGAAAATATATATTTCTTCCACATTAATGGGTTCAGAAGTGGCAAACCCATTAAGAACAACTTAAGAACATACGAATGGCCATACTGGGTCAGACCAGAGGTCTATCTAGCCCAATATCTAATCTTCTGACAGTGGCCAATATCAGACAGTGGCCTCCCAGAGGGAGGAAAAACAACAGGTAATCTTCACGTGATCCCTCTCTTGTCACCCATTTACAGACAAACAGAGGCTAGGGACACCATTCTTTCCCATCCTGGCTAATAGCCATTGATAGACCTAACCTCCATGAATCAATCTAACTCTTTTTTGAACCCTGTTAAAGTCCTAGTCTTCACCATATCCTCTGGCAAGGGGTTCCACAGGTTGACCGTGCAAAGACTGAAGAAACACTTCCTTTTGTTTGTGCTTTCTATTCATTTCATTTGGTGACCCCTAGTTCTTATATTGTGGGAATAAGTAAATAACTTCTCCTTATTCACTTTTTCCACACCAGTCCTGATTGTATAGACATCTATTATATCCCCACCCCCACCCCCCGTCTCCTCTTTTCTAAGCTGAAATGTCAAAGTCTTTTTAATCTCTCTTCACATGGGACCCATTCCAAACCCCTAATCATTTTTGTTGCCCTTTTCTGAACCTTTTCTAATGCTAATTTATCTTTTTTTGAGACCCCATCTGTATGCAGTATTCAAGATGTAGGCGTACCATGGTTTTATATAGAGGCAATAAAATATTCTCTGTCTTATTCTCTATCCTTTTAATGACTCCTAAATTCTATTTGCTTTTTTGACTGCCACTGCACACTTAGTGGATATTTTCAGAGAACTTTTCCACAATGACTCCATGATATTTCTCGAGTAGTTGTAGCTAAATTAGTTCCCATCATATTGTATGCATAGTTGGGATTTTTTTCCCCCAATGTGTATTACTTTACATTTATCAACATTACATTTCATTTGCCATTTTGTTACCCAATCACTTAGTTTGGTGAGATCTTTCTGAAGCTCTTCACACTCTGCTTTTATCTTAACTATCTTAAACAGTTTGGTATCATCTGCAAATTTTTCCACCTGTTTACCCCTTTCTTCAGAGCTTTTATAAATAAGTTGAATAGGATGGGTCCTAGAACAGGTCCTTGGGGGACCCCAGTAGTTAACTCTCTCCACTCGGAAAACTCTTAACCTGTTATCAATCCATGAAAGGGCTTTACTCTTATCCCATGACAACTTACTTTACTTAGGAGCCTTTGATGAGGGACCCTGTCACACGCTTTCTGGAAATCTAAGTATCCACTGGATCCCCCTTGTCCACATGTTTGTTGACCCCTTCAAAGAACTCTAGTAGATTACTAAGGCATGATTTCCCTTTACAGAAACCACGTTGACTTTCTCCCAACAAACTATGTTCATCTACATCTTTGACAATTTTATTCTTTACTATAGTTTCAACTAATTTGCTTGGTACTGAGGTTAGACTTATCAATCTGTAATTGCCATGATCACCTCCAGAGCCTTTTTTAAATATTGGCATCACATTAGCTATCTTCCACTCATTGGGTATGGAAGCTGATTTAAGAGATAGGTTACAAACCACAGTTAAGAGTTCCGCAATTTCACATTTGAGTTCTTTCAGAACTCTTAGGTGAATGCAATCTAATCCTGGTGACTTGTTACTGTTAAATTTATCAATCTGTTCCAAAACCTCCTCTAATGACACCTCAATCTGGGACAATGCCTCACATTTGTCACCTAAAAAGAATGGTTCAGGTTTGGGAATCTCCCAAATATCCTCAGCCATGAAGACTGAAGCAAATCATTCACCTAGATTCTCTGCAATGACCTTATTGTCTTTGAGTGTTCCTTTAACATCTCGATTGTCCAAGGGCCCAACTGGTTGTTTAGCAGGCTTCCTGCTTCTGACATACTTAAAAAATTTGCTATTACTTTGAATTTTTGGCTCACTGTTCTTCAAACTTCTTTTTTGGCTTTTCTTATTATATTTTTACACTTAATATGACAAAGTTTATGCTCCTTTCTATTTTCCTCACTAGGATTTGACTTCACTATTGGTCACTATTTCCAAGCGGTCCAGTCATGCTTCATTGCTGACACAAATGTGAAATCTGAACTAGACGTCAACCTGGGAATACGTTGGACTAGTAGGCATGTCATCTACAATCAAGGGACCACATACAGTAGTTTTCTTAAACTGTTCTGCAACACACTGGTGTGCCAAGGCAGTCGTAGGTGTGCTGCGGAGAACAACAAATTTCAAAATGGATGCCCTTATAGGGGAAGGCAACCTTTCTCCCTCTCTCCTCCCCAATAACTTTCTCCCAACCCTTTTCCCTCTCCCCCCATAACTTTCCCCCTGATTTTTTTTTGGGGGGAGGGGGGGGGTCAACAAAAAATCCTTGGTGTTCCCCATAAAAAAAAATTGTTTAGTGTTCCTCAGTCTTAAAAAGTTTAAGAAATACTGACATACAGCATGTTACCCCAAAAATATACTCATTGGAGACCACCCACGGTTACACTAGTATGGGTTTATTTCTAATAGATAAAACTCAAGAGAAGAAAGCAGCCACCAAAGGTTTAAACTGAAGAAGATAAAAAACTCTCTCTCTCTCACACACACACTCATTCATTCCTGCCCTCAGGCAATCACACACTTACACAGACACATAAGCGTGCGCAGCACATTTCATTAGGGTATGCACCCAGTGCCGGCCCGAGCCATTCTTGCGTCCCGGGCAGCGGATGCGCGGCCTCGCCCCCGGGTGTACGGCGCATGGGCGGCTCCGCCCCCGGGTGCGCGGTGCCCCTCCAATTTACATTTAGGCACCCCCCCATAGGTTGGCGCCCCGGGCAGCTGCCCGGCTAGCCCCTCCCTTAATCCAGCCCTGCATCCAGAGAATTTGTTTTTTTGTTTTTTTTAAAAAGGTGCACATTTATTGAATACTCAATCATAAAGGACATTATTTTTATTCATCAAACAAACTAAAGAAACTAAAACTTAAATTAATTTATAAAAAATTAACAACTAAACTTTACTTAAATACAAACTTAAAAAATGACACACAAAATACAAATTTTTGCTGTAGTGATAACCAGGCGTATACAAAGATACAGTCAATTTTGATGATCTTTATCTTTAACCAGATAATTAGCTAACCCAAATTAACCAAAACAGATTAAGGTTTCTTCATCTTCCTGTCCTAGAGAATAAGACGTTGCTCACCAGGTGTTATGGACTTTAACATGCGTCTCCTCTGGGGATTCCTCCCCCTCCCCCTGTAGAGGAGGGAAGACCGGGCGCGCTTCTCAATAGGACTTCTCCACCGGGGGGGGAGGGGCTTAGAAGTCCCATTAGAAGCTGAGGCGTGCTTCTCAATGGGACGTCTTCCCCCCATGGAGAAGAGAGTCCCCAGCGTGTGCCTCCTCTGGGGATTCCTCCCCTTCCCCCAATAGAGAAGGGAAGCCAGGGCGCGCTTCTCAAAGGGACTTCTCCACAGGGGTGGTGGTGGTTTAGAAGTCCCATTGAGAAGCGCACCTGTACGGGGTTCCTTTGGAGATTCCTACCTTCTCTCTGTGCAGACAGTCTCCGGCGCGCCACACACCTGCTGGTGCCGGCTGTTTGGGGGACGGGGAAGAGGAAGCAAGCTAACTGTACACTTCCTCAAACCCCGGAAGTGGTGACCACCTAGTGGATGGACAAGTTGGTGACCACAGCATTAAGGTGTGCCTGGGCACACCCTGTACGCATGGCAATGCACAGTCATATGGGTTGCAGAAGGAGTTAAGACATGTGGCTCCTGGAGGGTCTGTCTGCTCATCATGGCTGAGGAAGCTGGTCAGGAGGAGAGACACCGAAGAGGAGCTTCTCAGGAACAGGAGAAGGAAAAAGAGAGTCTCACGTGCTCCTTCTCTTTATGTAGTGTCTGAATGGCTCCTGTGACTCATTCACTCGTCATCAGGGAGCATGCCCAGTCTTCCCTTTAATCTAGCAGAGAGCATGCCCAGACTGTGATGACTCATTGAAATGTGCTCCATTGTTCCAAGCCTTCTTCAAACACACTCTCACACTCTTTCTCCATTCACTCAGGGGAGTGAGTTAAAAGCAAGGTAGCTGAGAGTTAAAAAGATTACAAGGTTGCAGTTTACAGTAAGCTTGAGAGTTACACAGATTAAAGTCTGACAAAGATCACGAGTTACAGTTTAAAACCTTAGACCTTACAGTTTGGTGTAGTTTCAGAAAATCCATGTACATAAATCAAGTAAGCTCAGGTAGAGGCTTTTTTATGCAACACAGCAGTGGTTCACAAGGCCAAAAATACTGGAGGAAAGCAGTAGGCCATAACTATTCCTTCCACACTATCACCATTTTGCAAAAGTCAGTCTGTAGCCGGCCACGTGGAAGTACACCGATGCAGAACCAAGACAGGGAATCCCCTACAATTAATTTAAAATGTTGACGAGTACTTCTGATGTAGATACAGCAGAACCTCAAGCATTACAAATGGAGGTTGTTTGTAATGCTGAAATGTTTGTAATTCTGAACAAAATGTTACCATTGTTCTTTCAAAAGTTTACCACTGCTAATTCAGCTTTAAAACTTTACTATGTAGAAGAAAAATTCTTCTTTTAACTATCTTAATTTAAATGAAACAAGGACAGAAATAGTTTCCTTATGTTAAAGCTTTTTTAAAACATTCCTTTTTCTTAGTAGTTTATGTTTAATAGTAGTGTACTGCATTTTCTCTGCTGATTGCACATTCCAGTTCCAAATGAGATGTGTAGTTGACTGATCAGTTTGTAACACTGGTGTTCATAACTCTGAGTTCTACTAGAATACTTCATTCTGAACTCATCATTATTTCCAAACTGATTCCCAGAATGCTGTGATCCAGAGCATTAAGACAAATGCAGAACCAAGTGATCATTTGGGCAAAGATACAAGGAAGTAAGAAAGAGACTTGTAATTGTCAGAGATCCAATATATTTGATCTGATACTACCTTGAATTTCTAAAAGTTTCTATGAACTATTCCATGATCAACTGTGTTAGGCTATGTGCCACTTTTGGACCAGGCCAACAAGCAGGTTGTTAAGACAGAATAGGTCTGGGGATGTAGGACAACCAGCAGTAGCCACCCAACTTCAGAACATAGAAGACAATTTCTTGAAGCAGTTTGCTGAGCTCACCCTACTCCTACAGAACCAAAACCCCCAGATGAGGGTTCCCACAAGTATCAAGGTCAACCTTTGGAAACTGGCCATTTCCCAAATGCCACCCCACCCGTGAGTTGGGAACGAGTTCAGGGTTGATGAATGCACTGGATGTTAATCACAGAGGGCAGCTATTTTTACTAACACCACGTATAAATCAGGACAATGATATTAGTAGGGATTGTCAAGCAATTAAAAAAAATTAATTGTGATTAATCATGCAATTAATCGCACTGTAAAACAATAATTAGAATACCTTGGGTGTTTTCTACATCTTCTAATATACTGATTTCAATTACAACAGAATACAAAGTGTATAGTGCTCACTTTATTTTTTATTACATTTACACTGTAAAAAAAAAAACTTCAGTTCACCTCACTGAAGTATTGTAGTGCAAATTCTTTCGTGAAAGCTGAACTTAAATTCTTCTATATAATCAATATATTTGTGTCTTATTCAAGAGTCCTTTTTTAGCTCAGCCCCAGGTGCAGGCGGCACAGAGCCAGAAGGGGGTAGACTCTGCTGTGGGTAGTGCAGAGTTCTGAGGGAGGGTTCAGCCCCCAACTGCAGGTGGCATAGGGCTCTGGGGTGGGGGTCAGCCCCTGGGCTGGGGGGGGGGGGGGAAATAGAACCCACCATGGACAGTGCAGAGTTCGAGAGGGGGGACTCGGCTCCAGAATCAGATGTGTGGGAGGGTCAGTCCCAGCCCCAGAAAGCAAAGAGAGGCTGGCTTGGGTAAGCCCTGCGGGGGGGCGAGGAGGAGAGGGAGGGAGACCCCTTGGGGGACACCCCCCGGATGTTTTATTTTAAAAAATATGGTCACCTGGGAAGGGAGAAGGGCGGATGTCAGGGTTTTTTCTTGTTTACTTCTCTGTTGGAGTTGGGATGGCTTCAGGGTTTTGTTTTTGTTTTCCCTTTCTTGCTGCTTCTTTTTTCCATGTGCCCAGTTTGCATTACTGCACCTTTCCAAATAGAGCAGTTTGCATTACTGCAGTTTGCATTACTGCACCTTTCCAAATAGAGCAGCTAATGCTGGTTTGCTGCCCTCTGTGATTAACATGCATCAATTTTTAATGCATTAATTCTGCCCTGCGTTAATCACAGGCGTTAATGCCTACTAATTGACACCCCTAGTTATTAATTACAAATTATTAGGGATCTTCAGTTTTTCAGAAGCAGCTAACCTACTATATATATTGGAGCTGTGGTGTCCAACATGCTAGCCACATGTGGCTATTTGGCTGGTTGTCTGTGGCTAGTTGGCTTGAACAATGCATCTATTTGGCCAGTTGAGTGTGGCTAGCTCGCTATAGCAATAGCCATTATAGCGGCTAATGCTTCAGAACTGGTTGGCCAGTTCTAGAGAGTTTGTGCATCTGTTCGTCTGTGAGTCCATCCGTGAGTCCATTTGTTAAAGAACTTCTAAACAGTAAAAGGTAGGACCACCAAATTTAGTATGCAGTTTCCTCTTATCATAATTTAAACAAGGTCAGGCTTTAGTTGTGCCATGAAAACAGGATGTGCCTGGAATGGGATTGTTTTCCATAACATGGAAAGGGAAGGAGCTGCTAGAAAGGACAATTATACGGCAGTGACCACAGGGGGTAGCCGCACAAGTAAAACAGTGGCCTGCTACAGGAGGGGCTCTGAATATTGTTGGCTACCAGCAAGGTCCCCATGCTAGTGCTGGCCATGGTTGTCCCCAATCCAGATGACACCCCATCCCCCACAGAGGAAGCCCAAGCCACTGCTGCCTCACTCTTGGCCCCAGCACACTATGAAGGGGCAAGTAGCTGGTCTCTATGAGTGTCCTGAGGAGTTGCTGCCACCCAACCTGCACAGCCCCGGGAAGCCCTCCAGACCTCTCAGCCCCTTGCCCTGATCCTCCTGACCTGAGCCTACCCACATCCAACCCCCTGCCCTAAAGCCCTCCACCCCCTGCCCTGACTCCTGCACCCCTATCCCGTTCTCAATCTTCCCACACCTCCTAGCCCCTTGCCCTGACTTCTGCATCCTTCACCCTGAGCCCCCCCAATTCTCCTCCCCTGACTCCTACATCCCCTCCCATTTGCCCCCCAAAAAAGTTAAAGACCCAAGCAATGCCAGGTACATCTGCTAGTAACATTTATATGCTCATTTTAGGACCCCCACCAAACCTCAGTGTATCTGCCAAAAGAGGTACTTTTTAATTACTGTGCAGGCGTTGGTATGTCAATATGGCCAATACATCATCAATGTTTGCAGGTCAGGAAAACATGAACTAATCCACCCAGCCACAATCTTGAGACAGGCACTACTGTCCTCTCAAAATAGCACAGACTGTACCAACAGTTATTCTGAACAACAAAGCTTAACAACTACTGCCCTGACTTACATTGTCATCTAGTGGTAATTTTAGAAGGCTCAAGAAACTATTTTACTACACTCTGAGTACAGTGTCAATGAAATGCTAACTGATACTTAGTATGCTGATGGACAAGAGAAAACATGCTGGTTACCTCCTTTCTCACCTATTATTTCTGCTTATTGTATTTTGCGTATTTGTGGAAGCAAATGGGAAGTGTTTGAGGATGTGATGGATAGGAGAAGTGCTGAGCAGCACCCGGTGACAAAAGGGTTAAACACAGGTAGCTAGGGAGTGTTGGCAGAAAGCCAAGAAAGCCAATGGGAAAGACAGCTGAAATCTAAATTAAGCAATTTGTCTCCTCTGTATATAGATACCTAGCTGCTTCTTCCTTTGTGTGAGTTCTACCTTAAGGACTGGAGGGAGCAGATGCAGTAATCAGAATTACCATGCCTATAAGCAGGGCTGGCCAAGCGGCGGTGAGTCCCGCTCGCCAGCCGCGCAGAAGCGCAGGCTGCGCATGCGCAGACCGCGCTGCATGGCCCCGCCAGACTAAAATCTACTCACCATGGGCAAGTAGATTGCCTGATTTGTCGAGCCCTGACTAAAAGGAATATTGGGCATGAGAGAGAACTGGGCCTTGAAGTATGGATCAGCATGGAATGTATGTTTAGTCGCTATCAGGGTATTTCTCTTTGCTTTGGTTGTTTGGTTAAGCTTCTTTGTGTAAACTCCATGTGCTCTCCCCCCCCCCCCCGCCATTCATTATTTAAGTTATACCCAGAGATACTATATTCTCTGTGTTTTTATTTGTTTTTCGCAGTTGCTCTGTAACACCTAGCAACCAAGTATGCTTTATTAAGGATATCTTTTGATTTTGTCAATAAAACTATCTTTTTTAAGGTGATCAGTTGATTCTTGTGTCCTGGAAGGTAATAGGTCTGTGTATGTGCCTAGCCTGAGAGGTCAGCTATCGGTGACACAGTTTGTCTTCTGTTTCTTTTTTCAAGATCTCTTGTGGCAGAAGAGCTTGGAGTACCTCTGGGGAAGGAATTCAAGTGTTCCTTCCTGGTTTGTTTCAGGGTTCTTTAAAATCACTTGATGGTGGCAGCTTATCTTCCAGAGCCAGTGCATCTGTGACTCTGGGGAGTTTTTTGTAAGCAAAGCCTATAGGAGCAAGGTATTTAAGGTCTTTTGCAGGCCCCCAACTCCTGCACTCAAAGTGCCAGAGTGGGGAACAGCTCTGACAGAGGACCTATAAGCAGAGGCCTACCACCAGCTCTAAGCAGCATGACAGAAGACCTACTGTGACCTACTGCCAACAACAGTAATGCTCCATACACATTCCTCAAGAGCGCCTGGTAGTACCTTACTATGTTTTAGTAAATTTTCCCAACAGAAGAAAATCTGCTAACTACAGTAATATCTTTACCACTGCACTTTTCTGTCATAACACTATAAAGAAAGAACAGGTATCCTGGCCAGAGCAGCCTCTGTTTGTGGTGGGCCTGGGCTCCTCGCAGGTAGGAGCTATTCCAGCAGGGAGGCAAAGGAAGTGTTCCAGCCCAACAATGGACTGGAGCTACCCCTGCCCTGCCACCCGAACACCATGTAATCAACACGCGGCTGGCCTGCAGCACGTTTGCTTGCGGCCCGCGGGTGGGAGCCAAAACAAAAAAAGTAGTCAATATAATAGTATTTTGTTGATATGCGTTTTAGTAAGTTAAATTCCTAGACTGTCATTGCTCATTAAAAGTGCTGTCATATGGGTAGAAACCTGATAAATATTGCATTTTATTATAGCAGAACTGATTTAAATGGGGATTGTGTGTTGTGTTGTGTTCAAGATAGTCAAGACCAAAGCAGACTGTGAAGAACTTCAAAAGATCTCACCAAACTGAGTGACTGGGCAACGAAATGGCAAATGAAATTTAATG
>JANRFK010004149.1:36600959-36615813 GCA_030068395.1 Apalone spinifera
TAATCTGGCACCCTCTGGGTCCTAAAGGTGCCGGATTATCAGAAGTTTACTGTAGTACATTTCATTGTCCTTTGAAGTAATACTAGAAGCTCGGAGTATATATCTAATCTGTTGTATTTCAGCTCAGTAAATAAGCCGCCTGTTTTAAATATTCTTGTAATATTTATTTTTCTTATATTTAGCTTGATGCACCAGTATTCTGGCATATCATGTCTTAAATGTGCAGTGCAATTCCCTATCTTTTGTTCTATTACTTAAATTAAGTTGCTGCTGACTTGAGAAAAAAATTGAGACTTTATCATTCAAAACCTTTTAAAAGAATAGGTGATAGAATGTAGCACAGCTATCCCACATCCATTGTTTGGCAAAATAAATTAACTGACACTTTTGCTTCCATTAATAATATTGGGATGGAGATTTTTTTCTTGCATTAATACTGTAGCTTTGATTTGCAGGCATGAACTAATGACTTTGTGATTTAATATTTTTCAAACAATAAGATAATGCACTTCATTTGCAATTCAAATAACATCTTTATAAATTTGGTCCTCTGCTTTTTCAGACAGATGAAGTATTTCTGGAAGCTCAGATTCAGAATATTACAACCTCTCCTATGTTTATGGAGAAGGTTTCATTAGAGCCATCTATTATGTACAATGTAGCAGAACTAAATACTATCAACAACGCTGGGGAAAGGTAAGGAAAAATTCAAAGAGTAGACTCCAAACTACTCTATTAAATAACATTTTCTTAAGAAAAAAGTATAGTGAAAACTTTGTTATCCGGCACTTTGCTAACCAGAAAACTTTAACTTGTATTGCCCCCAGCCACAACACTGTCACATCAAGTGCACAGGCCTGGCTTGGTTTACCTTGATTGGCTTAACAATTTTTTATTTAAGAAGTACTAATCATCTTTAACTCAAAATAGAAATGAGACCAACTGCCTCACACTACAAAACTACCAATATTAAAAACTTGAGTTTTATTATTATTGTCCATTGGTTTTTCCTAGGTTGATGGGAGCCTCAGAACCAAAATTTTTAGATAACCAGAACTCCCTAATCCCCGAGCATGTTGGTTTTACTGTAGTAACCTAATGTTAGTAGCCTATAGCTTGGTTAGCAGCACTAAACTCTCCTTTGGGGAACTAAACAATTGAGCTCCTGCTCTGACATATAGAGCAAGGAGTGGGAAAAAGTGCAATAATTTTCTTTTTATAGATGCTATTTTTAATGTCATATTAAAAGCAGATGCTTTTGCTAATCTGCTCCTTATGTGATAAACACAAGCTAGATATGTGGAAAATGTTCTTTCGTTCTTTCGTTCGTTCTTTCGTTCTTTCGTTCTTTCGTTCGTTCTTTCTTTCTTTCTTTCGTTCTTTCTTTCTTTCTTTCTTTCTTTCTTTCTTTCGTTCTTTCGTTTCGTTCTTTCTTTCGTTCTTTCTTTCTTTCACACAAACTTTAGCCTAAGCTCCTTCTAACCTTGCCTCTTCCTAGAATTTCTCCCTGCAGGACCCTTTGATTGCCCCTACTGCTTTCTGCTTTTCAGAGAGTTTTAACTGTAATACTTATCAATTGGAACTAATAAGACTCACTAGATCCAGCCAGCTGCCAAGTTAGATCAGTAGAATGGTCCTGCAAGATCCTAGAAAATGTAATATTTATTTTAATGTACCTGATAGCATGAGTTTTCAACCTTTTCTGATCAATGGACCGAACCACAAAATGACTGAAAAATCATCCTGTGACTCACCATATCCTACAATCCTTCAGGTACAAAAGATTGTGGGGCTTAAGTAATGGATACCTTTTTGGTCACTAGGCATGTCCGATCTAATAGTGTGAGTAGAGTAGAGACTGTGGTGCTGGTGTGGGGTAGTGGACTTCTCACCTGTACAGGGCTCTGCTCCAGAGCAGAGGAAGCATTATTTGTATGGGCTGTCGAGCCTGCTTCAGTTCTCCATGCAGCGGTGTTTTCCTTGGGCCTAAGGCAGAATTATATGCAGGGAAGGAAGGGTGGAAGAAATGCTTTGGGATTGGGTGGAAAGAGGACAGATTGTAGCAGAAGCAGAGAGAAGGGTAGGGATTGAGCCACTGTTGTTTTAAATAGTTTTCAGCATGATGTAACCCACCAGGTACACTCTTGCTCTCCACTTCAGGATCAAGCTCTTCCAGTTGTGCAGTGCTATAGCATGGCATTTAAATGGTATAGCAGAGCAGCTCAAGTCTGTACACGCCAAGTACGTACAGTATGAAAAGCTGAATAATGAGGTATCAAGGTTGGCAGCAGTGGTAGAAAGGTGGGAACTAACAATCAATGCAAAGAAAGACAAGGTGATCTGAGATTTTGTGGGGGAAGGAGAGTGGAGACAGAGTTATTCAGATGTAAAATTGATATAGTGAGGTGAGCCAGTGGAGAGTAAAATAGAAAGGTGAGACATGCCCACTGCTTGGAAAAGTAATTTGGTACATCAAACAAAAGTGTGCCCTTTCAAGCCAAATTTCTTTTTGTATTGTTTGCTCTTGTAGTAATGGAATAACATGTTTCTTCACTAGCAGCATGAAGTGCTGGCGCTATAGCAGGCCTGGGCAAAACAATCTGGCTGTGGATGCAGCAGGGAGCCCCCAGTTAGTCTCCCCTGCTTGACCTGCTCCTGCACACTGAGCAGAAAAGTGGCTGTGGGGCATTTGTTTTTCACAAATTGTGAGCAGGGAGGGGGAGTGGTGCCTCCTGGCTGCTCCAGTCCCCAGCACAATCCTGTTGTGGAAGGTACCAAACAGGAAGCTACCTGTTTCTAGAATAGGCAGTGCGCGAAGCACCAATCCCTCCTCCCCTCAGGCTTAGTCACTAAGAACATGGCCATGCAGCTTGTGGGGAGGCAGGGGGCAGGCTCCCCAGAAACATGCTGGGCTACTGGCTTGAAGTCTTACTGGTAAGTGTCCTGGCCAGACCCTGCATCTGGCATCCCAACCTGTTCCCTCACTCCTACTCCCCTACCCAACATAACCCAAACCCTCTGCCTCCTCTTGAGTCTATACCCCCTCTCACATACTGTATCCCAATCCTCTGCTCCAGATCCCCGTCGCCTCTTGCCTTAGGTCACAATGCAAACCTCTGCACTAGGTCACTACACAAACCCTGCACTGTAATCCCTTGTCCTAGGTTACATCTACACCCCAATCCTGTCCCTTGGGTCACAACTGCCTCTGTCACCCAAACTCTGACCCTAAAAAGGTTCCCCATCCATGCCATACATAAAGACGATGTTGAAACCTTTTGTGTTGGGCATAATATTTATTTTATTTAAAAATGAAGCCTGGGCAACAAGCCACCAATTGGGACCCAACCCCCATCTGGCCACAGTATCATAACACTCCTGCACCCCAACCCTGAGCCCATCATATACCTGAATCTTCTGCCCTGAGCCCCTCATATGCACATCCCAAAACTCCTGCACCCCACACATCTCCAGTCTCCTACCATAACTCCTGCACCCTTCCTCCCCACACACCAACCCTGAGCCCATCATATATACCTCAATAGCCTTCCCTGAGTTCCTAAAACCCCCACATTCCCAGACTCCTGCACCTCCACATTCCCAGCTTCTTGCCATAAGATTGACAGATGGCGTGCATGAAGCTGGATTTGACAAATTATGATGTGAACTTCAAAGAAATGTGTGAAAAGATGCAGCAGTAGCAGTCCCATTAAATAAAGTCTGAGAGTACAATGTTTCATTTATGCTATTATTAATCATGCCAATTACGAATAATATTAAGTTGTATATTTTTGTCATACAAATGAGCATTCTTATACAGCTCTTTGTTGACCACTTGTTCTGAATGTTTATGTAGTTTGGCTCTTTGGTTTGAAAAGGTTGCGAACTCCTGCCTTAGAGAATAATAAAAAAAAATATAGTATCATGAGTTTTTGTGGGCTAAACCCACTTCTTCAGATGAGCTGGTGTGGGAAAAAACCTGAACAGGTCTGTCTTGGGTAAAATACCTGTTCTGCTATCTTCCAAATAGAAGGAGTTTCTGGTGGAACAAGTTCCAGTAACACCTCAGGAAGCTTTTGAAAAAGGAAGTGTTGTGGTATTAATTAGTTCAATTATTCAGTGCTAATGGCTGATGGTTAGCTTAATTTGCTCTTGAATTTTCTAATATTAGAGTATATGATGTTGCCCTAGACGAGAGAATTCAACTGCTAGCTTCTTAGCTCTATAATCAGATTTGTGCATTGTATTTAATGCACTTTAGAACATATGTGTACTGGGTAAGCAGGTTCTAATGAGTGAATCCAGTCTCCCAAAATAGACTTCTTATCCTTCTCCCTTTCGCTATGAAGTCTCTTTCAACAGACCTTAGAATTGCTTATACGTACACTACAGTGTAGGGTTTTTTTCCTTAAATGGGAGTATAGGAAGCCTCATTTCAACTATTTTTAACATAAATGTTTTCTCTAGAAATTAGAGATGCTAAATATCGGCTAACTGAATAGTCGAGTAACTGCACAAATTCTTATCGGTTACTCAACTGTTCTGTAGTCCCTGGGGGTGAAGCTGGCAACCAGTGCACTCCAGCCCTACTCCCAAGGAGCCCCCTTCCACTCCGCACTGGGCAGCATGGGGTGCCAGGTGGGAGCTGGTCCATGAAGGGAGCCAATTTAAAAACCAGCTCCTTTCAGAGACTGGATGCCTTCACCCTGTGCTGCTACTCTGATACAGGGGTGACAGCAGCCCCTGTTGGGGGATGGGTCTGAGCTCCTGGATCTAATGTGAGCCAGAACTGAACCAGGCTCCCTGCCCATCCACCTCTTAATAACACTTTAACTGCAGACCCACGCCGGGGTTGGATCCCAGACCCATTGCAAGCCAGGACTGAGACAGGCTGCTGGCCAGCCTGCTAAAAGATGGACTAGCGGGGCAGAGGGGAGAAGTGCATGTAGTCTATAGCATTAACCTTTAAGCTTTTACTTATCGGCTAATCAACTACACTATTACATTCCTACTAGAAATGCTACTGATAATTAGAAAATTTATCCACATTCCACTTTTCTCTGTTTATATTAATTTTAAACGGATTTAAAGATTAAGCAGGCCTCCTTAATGCTCTTTATTCAAATCTCACCAATTCCGATGAGCATCCTTTAAGGTTTTGAGGTCTGCTTCATTCCTGTAAGCAGAATTAGGACAGATATTATTGGATGAAATACATATGTTTATATTTTTGCATGTTAGGTTGTCAGAAATCTTATTTACCTCTCTCCCTCTCCCACCACCCTAAACCTAGACTGAGTATAATATAAATTGTATCTCTTACTTGATTTGATACATGTAAGAAATGGAGCTGTACTATGGCTCTGTTGGAATTTAAAATTAAGCCGAAGTTTTAATATGCTGGTCTAAAATTATATTTAAAATTTTCATAGTGCTTTCATTTTCCAAAGTTTGTGTACAAACCTTATCTAATCTAGATAACCCTTATGAAAAAAGAAAGGTCATCAGAAGACTATAATTTATACCAAAAACTAATAGACAATACAAGTTATAATTTTAGCAAAACATTCCCTACATGTAAATATATTCTTCATGGTTATTATATTTCAGATATTTTCAGTTCTTTGATTCTGAATCTCTGTATGCTTTGTGTTGCCATGTTTGGCATGATAACTATCTCGGCTTGGTTTATTTTCCATGTTTCTGTAAGAACAGTTTTCTGTAAGGTTTCAATTTTGAATAAGAAACTACACACAAAGCAAAGAGGATTTTATTGATTTATTACCAAGGATAAAATCAAGAATTCTAAACAGTGTTCGTTTTTCTAGTGTCTCCACATTTGGTTCAAGGACATATTTACAACCTATGGATACTCGTCAGTATTTATATTGCCTAAAACCCAAGCAGGAATTTGCAGAGAAAGCTGGAGTGATTAAGGGTGTAACAGTAATTGGAAAACTAGATATTGTATGGAAGACGAACTTAGGAGAACGGGGAAGGTTGCAGACCAGCCAGCTTCAGAGAATGGTAGGTCTCTTACGATCAGAAAATTCATTTTCAAAATGACTGAGTGATGAACTGAATACTTAAACCATGAAAGAAAAGAGTTTAAGTGCTTGCATGCTAACTGAACTTATTCTGAATTCAACATGTCTCTTTATACTTCACAAACATTTTGGGAAACTCTCTTATACATTTTCAGGGAAGAATTGCTCTGTGAAGCGTGAAAAACCATGTTCCCTGAAATAGAGAAACTAAATAATGCTGGTTTTTCTGACCTTCTGTTGGTATGAGAGGCAAAATTCCTTTCCGTTTGCTTGATGTTTTACTTGTTATATCAATAGCATATAACATGCCCATTTTTGATACATCGAACCACACAACTTAACAGATCATGAATTTAGAATTGCAAGAATAAAGCATTTAATTTACCGAAGTACCAGAGAGTAAAGAAAAATTAGTCCCTTGATTGGAGTTTGCCAATGTATTTAAGAAGAGTTTTTGGCTTTAAATATGGCTCCTCCTTTTATCTCACAGATCTACTCCATGTGTGCATTTGGACTCGTCTGTTTTCTTAAGCAGAAAATAATCAACAGTTTTAATAAAAATAGTTTTTATATTTTACTCTTCTTGGCTATTGCCGCCAACACATCACAAAGGAGTGCATTCTTTTCCATCTGGTGGCTCAACAGTTGCTTACAAGTTCTTATTACAGGACCAGTCAGCCAGCTGTGCCACCTCACTGTGTGTTTACTAGGCAACACAAAGAATTAAATTTGGCTTGCAGCAGCACATTATTGAAGGTGATGGGTTCTTCCTTACCCACATACCAACTTGACAAACTGCATCATAGGCTGCACTTGCAGAACTAGGTGTCAGGGGGAAAAAAGTTTCTTTGTGACCAATTGTTTGCAGTGGTGCTGTAGCTATGCTGGCCTCAAGATATGAACAAGACAAGGTAGGTGAGGTAATATCTTCCGTTACTTGACAATGCAAGCTTTTGAGGCCCACAGAGTTCTTAAACTTAAAAGCTTGTACCTTCCCTCACCAAAAGATGGTCCAATAGAAGAGGGGTTTGCAAACTATGGGTAGCAACCCAATACTAGGTCATAGAATGTCAGGCAGTGGGTCTCACAGCTGCAGGGTGATCAGTGGGGGTGCTAAGGCAGGCTACCTGCCTATCCTGGCACCACAGTCTATGCTGCACCCCTGAAGTGGCTGGCAACAGGCCCAGCTCCTAGGTGGGGAGGGGGGGGGGGCACAGAGCTCCGCACATTGCCTCTGCCCTGAGTTCTAGCTCTGCACTCCGATTGGCTCAGAACCTGCTGCCAGCCACTTGCGAGATGCAGCATGGTCTGTAGTGCCAGGAGAAGCAGGAAGCCTGCTTTAATATCCCAGCTGCACTGCTTACCAGGAGCCAATCAAGGTAAGCCCCTTCTTCCCTAGCTCTGCCCCCTTTCCAAAGCGCTCATCCTCAGCCCCACTCTGAAGTTCACACTCTAGTCAAACTATATTGTGTTGCAGGCTTGAATAATTTTCTTCAGCTGGGTCATGAGGTAAAAAAAATTTAAAACCACTGCAATAGAAGGTTACCTCACCTAACTTGCCTCGTTGTAAACATAATAAATCTGATACAGAATAATGAGGGACAGACCTGAAATACAGCATTACCTTTTTGAGAGTTACTTAGAAATTCACACTGAATTTCTGATTTTTTTTTTTCTTTTCATTTTAAAATTACATCAAAGTTTCATTTACAGTTACATCAAGCATTTCTTCCCCCTTCCATCCAGCTGGAAATTGTCCCATCTGTAAGCTCTTTTTGTCTAGTAACTGTGTGCCAGTATTTCAGATGTTGATGTCTCATCACTAGAATGTCATGTGTATACTGATGAAACTCTAGCTTGTTTGCTACATCTTTTTGTGTTTGTCAACAAACTCTCCTCACTCTTAACCTATCTTGTTGCTAATTTCTCTTTAAGACAGACTCTTTTCCCTTTAAAACAGACTTTACCCACCTAAAGTCAGGATTCTTTTTTCTCTCCTGCCTCACTGGAGACTTACTTTGGTAATCTGATTATCTACAGCATCTTAACTCCAGCTGCTCATACTTGAAAAGCCAATGGTACTGCTCACTTTCCTCTTCATTGAGCATATGGAAACCAAAGCTGACTATTTAATAAATCTTGACATTTTGGAGAGTGACTTGCTTCTATTTCATCATTGTAAGTCAGTGGTTCACAGTACCCTCTTTCTAATAATAGCTGAGGCGTTTTCTGCACTTAGCTATTTCAAATGTACATGCTGCTTGACTCGCAAATGTCTCATTTTTCTCTCTTGTTAGAATCTGACTCCCACACTTCTCTCCTTTGACCTTTTTGTCCCATCAAACTACTACTTTGCTAGATTCCTCTTCAATCCTTAGTTTTCTCCTTCTAACCTAATTTTACTCTGTTACTCCTGTCATCACTTAATGAGAGTTTTGCCATTGACTCCAGTGGGTCCAAGATTTCTATCAATATCTGCTGGTTTTCAACTTAATTCTTAGCCACTGTTTTTCATCCCCTTCTGTAAATATTTATTTAACCTTTCTTGCTTGCTAAATAGTCTTACTCAGACATATGATTTTCCAAATAAGGTTCTAGAAAGGCTAGTGTTTTCTTTTCTCGGTGCCCTGTTGTAGAATAGCTTGGCTTTGCTCTCTGTCACAGTACTGACATTGCTCTTCTCTGGGTGGTTAATGATGTTCCAATTTCTTTGTGGCTTTACAGAATACAAAAGTACCTCAAGCAGAAAAGAGGTGACTAACTGAATTCACACACTAAATGGTACTTTCATTTCTGAAAGGGAAATGTTCCCTTCATTATCTTATATCCGAAGCCTTTACTTGTGGCCTGTTCTCATTCTGGAATGTCTCATTGTTCACTTCAACTTCAGATGTTTTGTGTGTGTGAGATCTCTCTCTCCCCCTCCCCCCCGACTTATCAAATCTGTCTTCCAGTCTTAATTTTGTAAAATACTGCTAGACTTTAACATTCTCTTGCTGAATGACTGCTGTTTTTCTTAATCCCTGTTCTTGAGAGGCTAGAATACTGTCAGGAACTCTGCTAATTTGGGGCTAGCAACCAAATAAGCTTGAGTGAGCCCAATATATCCTCACTAAGTGACTGCTCTCTACTTGGTCAGAAGAACCAAAGGATGATCATTTAAGCTTTTAAAAAGAGCAGTATAGTGACTGCTTAATGCGTTCCAAACCCACAGCTGCACCAGACCTGCTTGCTGTCTAACCCTTCCTCTATCTCTAACCTGCTTAACTCCATCCCTTGATTCTGCTTACCTATAAACTTTACATTCTTAATTCTTGGCTCTGACTGTTGGCTTATCACCTGACTCCAACTCCAGCTTTGCTATCTGATTCTGCTCTAGCCAATAGGACACACTACTTGCCCCTTGGTTTATGACACAATACCATGGCCAAGCTACTCTCTCATTTATGAAATGGGATGAGATTCTTTCCTTCCTCACCTTCACTAGATTCCTATCTCCTAACCCAAATGAAAACATTTGATGAATCATTTCAGCCTGTCTCTCCTCTTTTGCCTTTTACACCTCTTCCCCTCAAATCCTATAAGTTAGAAATTGCCCTTTTTCACAGCTGCTTCATTGATTTGGAATTCTCCCTTAACTCTTTAAAGAGCCAAAACACAGCTGTTTGAGTATTAGTTTGTTCAAGACTAGCTTTCCTTGCACATCTGCACTTTTTCAAATGAATCCTACTTTTCGTTACATAGGCTTTTCAGCCTGCCAGGAAGTAGGCATTCCCCGCTCTGTTAATCATTATCTTTTTTTTATTATTTATCTGTAAAATGTTCTGTGGTACTATATGAAGGATGTCATATGAAAAGTTACATTTCATATGGGAAAACTTACAATAAACCTACCAATATATTTAAGTGCTTCATCTCTGAGCTTTGGGAGAGGGGGGAAAAAGGAGGTAGGAATGGATAGTTAAGGCTTTTGGAAATAGAGCAAAGAGTTCTTTATTTCCAGTTTTCTGGCTTGAGTTCAGACCAAACAGGTAGTAACCAAAGCCTCTGCCATTTGATGTGTAGTCAGTCAGTGAGCTATGCTAAAATGTCTTGGGTCTCAATCCAAATGGTAATGAACGAGCATCAACATCAAATGCCAGCCTAGCTGGATCAACTGTGTTAATGGGATAGTGTGGGGAAGTGTATATTTCCATTGCTCACTCTCCCTGACTTGCTTTTGAGCACAACAAAGATATTCAGTCTCAAAGTAAAATGACTCCTTTCCAAAATCATATGTTCACGTTCAAAACTTAAATTAAGAAATTGGAAAACTTAATTATAAAGAGTGTATACTTAAGATCTTGTTATGTTTTTCCTAATAGTTTTCACCCATCCTAACTTCTAAAAAAAATTTCATTTTTCTTTCTATTTCTTAGGTCACATCTACACTAGCATTTATGTTGGCAAAACGATTGTCCAGATGTGTGAAAAAACATTCCTGGAGCTAGGGATGTTAAAATTAATCAACTAATCAAATAGTCAATGGAATTTCCATCGACTATTTGATTAGTCAATAAGGGTGCTGCCACTTGGAAATGTAGCAAGAGCCTGCCCGACTGTTGCTACTTTTCAAAGGCGGAAGTGCCACATGGCATTCCCCCTTTGAAATGTAGCAAAGATTGAAACACCACATGGAGGCTGGGGCCAGCGGGGAATCCATCGCTGACTTTGGGCTCCGTGCAGCGCTTCCACTTTCAAATGTACAAGAGCCTCTGCTGGCCGTGGGCTCCGTGCGGTGTTTCAGTCTTTGAAACGCACAAGAGCCCCTGCTGCAGCTCTTGTACGTTTCAAAGGAGCTCCCCCCAGCACTCCCTCCTCTTTCCCCCTGCCCCTTGCTGCCTCTTTCTGATAAAGGCAGAAAGTGGGGAGGGGAGCAACTAGTTGATAAGCAACTAGCTTATTGGATAGTCAACTAGTCACTTACATCACTACCTGGAGTGACATGTTTTTTGCCAGTTTAAGCCCTTTTATGCAAATGCTATCTCAGTGGGAGATGCTCTTCCACAGGCATAACTACCGCCACTTATTGAGCTGGTTTGATTATGTTGTTGATGTGAGAGCTCTCACTGGTCAGCCTAACTTGGCCACACTAGCATTCCTACAGCAGTACAGCTGTATGGATACTGCTATGCCCCTGTAAATGTAAACATGACCTTAGTCTAAATTTAACTAGATTAAATGAAAACTCGGTGTAATACTTAGCTTTTCAAATGATTGTTAAAGCTCAACTGTTCTTATACCTCTGCAGGCCCCAGGTTATGGTGACGTAAGACTGTCTTTGGAGACAATACCAGATACTGTGAATCTGGAAGAGCCTTTTGACATTACATGTAAAATAACAAATTGCAGGTAATATCAATTGGTTTTTGAGCTTTTTTGATAGGGGAAGTTTGGTTTCTTTAACACTTGCTACTAAAATCAGTTTTAGACATGGATCTGTGTGTGTATATGTATATATTCAAACACGTGTGTGTGTGTGGGGGGGGGTGTGTACACCACATTACTACTCTTTGTTGTTTGAAATAATGTTTACAGTAAAGTGATCATAAAGTTAAAATTCCACCAAAGGGTGCTGGTGATACTACTGGAATGGTGCCAAAATTCTGTGATGGAGGTCTATAACTGCAATTTTGTATGGATATAAGAGTTAAGTTACAAAACATCTTACATTATTAGCATAAATATAAACACTAAGTTAAACTACTTCACCTACTTTCCTGAAGAATAAAGAATGTTTTCAGTGTCAACTTGAACTGTCACTTGCTCTACAACTTTCCAGAAGCATTGTTCAGATGTTTTAATCAAATGTATCCAAGTCTTGAATATCAAGTAGCCACTTGACATGACAAGTAATAGTCATGCTATAATAGGATTGTATTAATACCGTTATTTAAATTATGTAATTCTAAGCAGTAACTCAGGCCAGGAACTAAAGGGAAGCCATTATTGTGCATTCATCTTTTTTAGTAGTCATTTTGTTCTTGTCCCATGTGTAAATGCTATTATGGTATTCCAGCATAGTTAGTCTCAGGTTATGTCTACACTGTCGGTTTTTCCGGCAGTGAGTATACAAATGAGGCATAGATTAGCATATCGCCATGCTTCATTTGCATAACTTACGTAAGCTGTTTTTGCACAAAGGGTTTTTGCAGGGAGAAAAAAAGTAGTGTGGATGTTTTCTTTTTGAGCAAAAACCCCTTTTCCCGCCAGATCGGTAAACCTTCTTTTTTGGAGCATAAAGATCTGGCAGGAAAAGGGATTTTTGCACAAAAAGAAAACGTCCACACTACTTTTTTCCTGCAAAAACCCTTTGCACAAAAAGGCGTGCATAAATTATGCAAATGAGGCACAGTGATATGCTAATCTGCACCTCATTTACATACTCACGGCTGGCAAAACTGGCAGTGTAAAAGTAGCCTCACTGCACAATTCTTACAAAGTTGCTGAAAATATATTGTGTAACTGAGAAACTTTGAGACTTAATGACTTGTAATGGCTCACCTTAACTTCAGTAATAAACCATTTATATCAGGAGTTTCAAATGCGTGCTAACAGAAACATCAAGCTATTGTACTTCTCCAGGCTTTCTTGAATGCTAAATAATTAGATGTATTCCTTATTGTTTACTTTCATCTAGCAGTGAAAGAACTATGGATCTGGTTTTGGAAATGTGCAATACTAATTCCATTCACTGGTGTGGAGTTTCAGGAAGGCAGCTTGGAAAGCTTCACCCCAGTTCATCCCTCCATCTTGCACTTACTCTGTTGTCTTCAGTACAGGGACTACAGGTAAGAGTCATCACACTCGAACCATATAAATGTGATATAGTGGTTATTTTATAATCTCAATAGTGCAAAATTTATTCTTCTGTACTTATTAAACTTTGTACAAATCTTTTTCCCATTAGAGTGTCTCTGGCTTAAGACTAACGGACACGTTTTTGAAGAGAACATATGAGTATGATGATATTGCACAAGTCTGTGTAATTTCTTCAAAAGTAAAAGAAGAACATTGAAGAAAAATCCTTAACAATTTTTCTTGGGGTTTCTTGGACCAACTTCCTAAATTTTACATCTGAATGATGGCAAAATCATGTTTAAAACATCCGCAATCAGTATAAATGTTTGTTTATTTATTTGTTTCTTCTGTAAGCATTTTTTGAATGTTTTAAAATGTGTTTTAAGAAGAGAACTATACATATTTTATCTATTATTTGAAAATAAAATCTTCAAAGTCTGAAAATGGAACTGTTGGTATTTCTTACACTATTGTATTGAATATGCAGTCATGTAAGAATGAAGTTATC
This sequence comes from Apalone spinifera, assembly GCA_030068395.1. Taxonomy (NCBI): domain Eukaryota; kingdom Metazoa; phylum Chordata; order Testudines; family Trionychidae; genus Apalone; species Apalone spinifera. The sequence goes on from JANRFK010004149.1 coordinate 36,614,355, forward strand.
CATTTCCTTGTAGCTTAAAATGGCGACCCATTGCAACACTGACTACAGAGCTGCTTTAAATTGGAGGGACTAAGCCTCTAAAATCAGGATTGGAGAGCTTCTACTTAATTTAATCCAGCCTGTGGCAAATCTCTGAACTGCAGGTCAGAAGCCCGCAGTGGGATGTCCTTATGGTCCCTAGGTGCAGAGGCAATCAAGGAAACTCAATGTACTGTTCCTAGCACCAGCTTCACAACTTCCATTGGCCAGGAATCTCACAGATCTGCCTGGCTCCTTCACTTTGGGGAGTGGTGTGGGGCCAGGGTGGATATGGAGCCTGTTTTTGCTCCACTACACTGCTGACAGGGAGACAATTCAGTTAAGTGTCATTGGGCCAGAATCTGACAGACACACACACAACACACACCCACACACCACCTACTCCAGGTCAGCATCCTTTTCCACGCCCTAACTCCCTCCCAGACCCTACATCCCTAAACTCAGGACTCCAAACCCCATGGCCCCAGCCTGCACCATGAACCCTTTATCCCCACTCCAGAGCCTGCACCCTCATCTGCAGTCCTCACCCCTTCCTACACCCAACCTCCTGTTCAAGCCTGGAGTTTCCTCCTATACCCTAAACCCTTAATTTCTGGCCCCACCCTGAGCCTCCTCATTCCTTCATGGGCCTGGATCTGTGAATGGCCCACAATTGATATTTTTTCTGTAGATCAGTAGACCCTGATAGAAAAAGCTTCTCTGCTTCTGCTTTAAATGGCAAGGTTTTGGATGGGGGTTAGAATCCATTTCTCACATTTCACCTTCTATTGTCAGGACTTTTATCCTTGAGGATTTATACTTGAACTTTAGCATGCAGGCACCACCCACCTCCAATCTCCCTTTCCCAGATTCCCTGCACATGACTCTACTATACCCCCTTGATAGCCCAGGATGAGGCACTTTTTCACTATGTGCTATTAGCAAGCAGCAGTTTTATCTACTGCCTGCTGGAACTCAGCTCCCAGAAACCAACACCTCCAGTCACACACACTGCAGACCTCATCCTTTTTGTGTAGGATGATACACACACCAACCCAAGTCATTGGATACTCTTGGAAATTACCTGGGAAGGAGTATCCAAAGAGACAGTGTACCTAGAACAACACTACAGTACCGAGGTTTATTTATACTGAGGCTGTAGTAATAAACTTATGATTGTTTGTTTTAGAGATAGCAAGGATGTAAGTGGAAACAGAACTGGTTATACATACAAGAGAGAATCCTAAATCAACACTTAAGCGTTACCTTTCCTATGTAAGAGTTGTTTGGTTTTTTTTTTTTCTCCCAAGGATTCAGTCTTTGACAGAGCTGCTGGTTTTCAGCCACAAGCAGGATCCAAACTTTCATGAACATCCCCTACCCTTGAAGGGAACATAAGAACGGCCATACTGGGTCAGACCAAAGGTCCATCTAGCCCAGT
>JANRFK010004149.1:36615913-36633272 GCA_030068395.1 Apalone spinifera
TCCCCCTCTCCCAAAAGTGTCCCCAGTTCCTAATAAATCCAAACCCCTTTTCCTTACACCATAATCTCATCCACACATTGGGACTCTGAAGCTCTGCCTGCCTACCTGGCCCTGCGCGTGGAACTGGAAGCATTTCCGAGTGCCACCCTAGAGGTCCTGGATTTCAGTCTCTTTCCTAGCAGCCTAAATTTGGCCTCCAGGACATCTCTCCTACCCTTCCCTACATCATTGGTACCTACGTGTACTACGACGACCGGCTCCTCCCCAGCACAACACATAAGTCTATCTAGATGCCTCAAGTGATCCGCAACCTTGGCACCAGGCAAGCAAGTGACCATACGGTTCTCCCAGTCATCACAAACCCAACTATCTGTGTTTCTAACGATCGAATCCACTGCTAACACCTGCCTCTTCCTAACAACTGGCATTCCCTCCCCCTCAGAGGTAGCCTCAGTGCGAGAGGATACCGCAACATCGTCTGGAAGGAGGATCCTAATTACGGGATGGTTTCCCTCAGCTCCCATTGAATGCTCTGTTCCCTTGTGACTTTCATCCTCCTTCAGAGCACTGGGGCTCTCAGACTGGAGGTGGGACAGTACTACAGTGTGCCGGAAAGTCTCATCAACATATCTCTCTACCTCCCTTAGTCCTTCCAGTTCAGCCACCCTGGCCTCCAAAGCCCAAACTTGGTCTCTGAGGCCCAGGAGCTCATTGCAATGGGGGCACACATACAACACCCGCCCACAGGGCAGGTAATCATCCATGTTACACTCGACTCAACAAACAGGATAGCCCCCCTCTGCTGCTGGGCTTCTGTCTCCATTTTTCTAATGAATAAGTTTATACTTAAACTGGGATTCTTTTTAATCCTCTGGAATATAAATTATTATAAGAGTTATGTTTTAAAGAAGGTCAGAAGTCACTAGTGCCCTCTTAACCTCCCTTTCCAAACTCCGTTAGCAGTTCCTGTTCGCAAGCTCCCTGGTCGCTGAGTCACAGGCTTATATAGCTCTGGTAGCCCCTCCCCCTGACTGAGGCTCAGCCAATTAACAGAGGCTTCTAGATTTCAAACCTTTTAGAAGCTCCTTCAAACACAAGCTCAGCACACAGCAAAAACTCCCCCCCACACACACAAACACACACTCCAGACAGCCACTTACCACAAGGGTCCTATTTTTACTCCTTTTACCTGGAGAACTCCCTCTCCAAACTCCGTTAGCAGTTCCTGTTCGCAAGCCCCCTGCTCGCTGAGTCACAGGCTTATATAGCTCTGTGGGTTTCCTCCATAAATGGATAACAGTTTTACTTGTTCCCCAGTTCTAGTCCACTAAGCTTCTGAAATGTCCTTGTTTGTTCTTTAGTATGTTGAGCCTCATGAAGAGTTGGAATGCAGATGTAGCATCTGTTGTGTTTTGGCTTACAATACTTAATTGATATCAGATGGGGCTATCAGGTGACTGGACAGTCTTTGGCAGGAAACCCTGTTTGTCAACTCTTACTACATTTTTAGTAGGTACAAAATTCCTTAACACCATACCTACATAAATTTTTGCAGTACTTATGACCAATGTGTCACCAGCTTTCATTTGAAACCTCCCCCTGCCGCTGTTGTTTATTGATAAATACCATAAAATCTGTGTACTGGGTATAGTGAGATTGTTGCATCTTAAGAATTGCTAACAATTCTTTGTCAATGGTGCTGGCACCAATGACCCTGTCTCACTTAGTCTGATTCATATTTAAGCTCAATAAATTTGATAGCATGATCTATATGTAAAAATCTGACATTACCTGCTATGTTTGATACATAACTAAAATCAGCTATTAGAGAGAATTCTTTTCCTAATGGATATTGGAAACTTTTTGTATTTGTACAGTAAACTTATTTTTCCCCAGGGCCTCGTCTTGGGTGATAATTTCTTGTTTACCTTAAGTGGGTCAAGACTATTCCTAAATAAAGAGAAGTCCTTCTCTCTGGCTTGCTACATTTTTTTCCCCAGGCTTATCAACTAGCAACCTTGCCTAGTTTGACATGTCTGTTAGATGTTTCTAAGACTTAACATGCATGAACCAGTACAGTCTGCATGTTGGTTAGAAAGTCAGTAAGGATACAGATACACTGGGGGGGTAAGTTTCGGAAGAAGGAATGCAAATTGCAGGGCACACTATCTTGTATAACGTCTTGTTTAAGGCAGGTCAAGTTGGGCACTTAAAATCACATAGCAGCAACATATTGGGTCAGAGCAGTGGTCCACCCAGCCCAATATCCCAATAGTGGCCCATGTCAGGTGCTTTAGAGGGAATAAACAGAACAATCAAATGACCCATCCCCTTGTCTCCTTTTCCCAGCTTCAGGCTAACAGAGGCTAGGGCCACCATCTCTGCTAATCATGGTTAAAATCTAAGGCCCTACTAAAATCACTGCTATGAAAAATGGATCAGGGGCAGTGGAATTTGATTGTGCACTTTTAGCCCTTAGTATGATACAGATTTAATGGGGGAGATCACTGTTTCTCAAATTTGGGATCTCACTCAGAAAGGCAATGAGCGAGGGTCACAAGGTTATTTCAAGGGGGCTCACGGTATTCCCATCCTTACTTCTGGGCTTGCTTCAGAGCAGGGAAGTGGAGACTGTCAACTGCTCGATGGGATATCACTTTGAAGGCAGCACCTCAGCAGAGTGCAGAAAAAAGCCTGGCCATGCCACTCTTCTATGCTGCTGGCAGTTCTGCCTTTAGAGGTGGACTCCCAGCCAACAGCTGATGCTCTCCAGCTGCCTAGCTCTGATGGTAGCAGTGCAAGAATGAGGGTAGCAATATCGCAGCCTCCCCTACAATAACCTTTATATATTTAAAAAAAAACAACTTCCACAACTCCTTTTTAGATCAGGACTGCTATAATTACAACATCATGACATTTCAAATTTAAATAGCTGAAATAATGGCATTTTCCAATTTCAAAATCCTATGCCCATGAAATTGACCAAAATTTATTGAATTTGGTAGGGCCCTACTTACTAGCTATTGATGGTCATATCCTCAACTTATTTTTTTTTTAAATCCTATTAGGCTTGACTTCATAACATCCTCTGGCAAACAGTTCCACAGGTTGACTGTTTTGTGTGAAGAAATGCTTCCTTTGTTTGTTTTAAACCTGTTGCCTATTAATTTCATTTTTGTTATGAATAAATGCTTATTTACTTTCCTCAGAGTCATGCTTTATAGACTAATCATATTCCCCCTTAGTCACCTCTTCAAATTTTACAAACTTTCCTGTCTACTCATTCCTCATTTCACTAATCCTGTTGATAAAGGTTGGCACAGATGGAGTGATGTGAGAGGACAAAATATCTAAACTTAAAAATCCATCATTTTTAATCAATGGAAAACCATGAGAATTTCATCTTGTTACACAATCAGCCAAACCAATCCTGGGACTGTGCTTCCAGTCTTAGCCCCACTGTAATTACTGATACCTTCTAAATACAGAAAGCCAAGTCCGGACCTTTGACCCTTCAATTCACTCAGCTTTCCCTCTCCTTCCCCCACTAAATAAGCAACATTGATCTCTCACTTGTAAAAGCTAAACAAGAGCGGATAAAGAAATACTATTATGTGCTTCATAAACTTCAGCTAGTTAATAGAGGGTAACATACTCTCATGTCATCCAGCAAAACTACTTTAACTCCCTGGCCACCTCCAAAATGAGAATCTAAATACCTTTAAATTGATCTTGTAAAATGTAACTTAGGTATCAGATACAGAAATGATAGGGCTTGTCTACATAGCAAGTACAGTGTGACAAGCCAGGATGTGCCTGTAACTGTATTCAGTGTCTCTCATTGCACTATAGCACTGTTCATGTGGCAAGTTACAACACTATAAGGCTGTGTCTAGACTGGCATGATTTTCCGCAAATGCTTAACAGAAAAGTTTTTCCGTTAAAAGTATTTGCGGAAAAAAGCGTCTAGATTGGCACGGATGCTTTTGGTAAAAAGCACTTTTTGCGGAAAAGCGTCCGTGCCAGTCTAGATGCGCTTTTGCGCAAGAAAGCCCCAATCGCCATTTTAGCCATCTGGGCTTTTTTGCGCAAAACAAATCTCAACTGTCTACACTGGCCCTTTTGCGCAAAAGTTTTGCACAAAAGAGACTTTTGCCCGAACGGAAGCAGCATAGTATTTCCGCAAAAAGCACTGATTTCATACAGTAGGAAGTCAGTGCTTTTGCGGAAATTCAAGCGGGCAGTGTTGACAGCTGGCAAGCTTTTGCGCAAAAGCGGCCGCTTTTGTGGAAAAACTTGCCAGTCTAGACGCAGCCTAAATCTGTTTGTTAGAATCTTATGTCTAACTTCCCACATCAAGGCCTTAGAGAAATCAAATTGTGAAACTGTGGTAATTAACTGGTGTTCTTCAGAAGTGATAAGTTTTCTCAAGTTGCAGTCACAATTCTTCTTTGCCTTAAAGAGTAATGTGTAATTACCAAATTGAAATAATAGGCAGGTGGAAATAGCTTTATAAGAGGAGCTTGCTGCAATCCTGATAATGGAGAGGCTTCCCTCTCTTGAAATACAAACCCAAAATTGCACTTTAGTTAAAGCAAATTCTTAAGTTGGGTGCTGTATGCTGAAGTGCAACTTTAATTGTGTTTTTATTAGAAAAGGAAATCAGATGAAAATACATTTCCACACAAACCTGTTTTTTGGACATATCTTTTAAGAAAGTGAGTCAAGTCAGCTATTCATTTTGCAAGATATTTTCCATTTCCCACAGCTTACCACATGAATTTGCTGCTGCACCAATAGTGACACAAAATCAAGTAAGTTTTAAGTAGTTTTATTTAGCTCACCAATAAACTGTAATTGGTGTAAAATGAAAGCAATATTTGTTTAGATCGTGATTTACCACTTAACAATATGATTTTTTTCCACAGTACACAAGCTCTCTCCTCAATCACTGATTAAAACAATGTGGACAGTGTAGTCTACAGAGTGACAAAATACATTTTAGCACGAAGCAAAACTTCCTGGATGGGCATTTCAGTGTTGTACTTTTTATTAAGCTATGAAGTCCCAGCTGCAAAACATAATAGACTACTGCAAGTTTTGTACTGTCAATTATAGCATGTTTCTGCATTAGGTAATGCCATCAAAACTGTAAAAACAAGCATTTTTGTTACAGATGCTAGAATAAGACTCACATTCTAAATAGTGCAATCTGTGAAATGGAAGTTATGTTCCAAGAGTACAGTTCATAGCATTAGTGATGATTACTTAGGAGCAGTTTGAGATGTCTGGCTCTAATAGAATACAGAATCTACAGCATACTCAGTAGCTATATGTACATATAACCACATGCAGAAAGAGTGGCTTTTTGAACCCTTATAGCCAACCTTTGTTTGTATAATTGTTAATTTTAATATAGAGATATATCATCTCATTGAGCTGGAAGAGACCTTGAGAGGTCATCAAGTCCAGTCCCCTGCCCTCACAGCAAGACCAAGTACCATCCCTGACAGATTTTCCACAGACCCCCTAAATAGCCCCCCTCAAGGGCTGAACTCACAACCCTAGGTTTAGCAGGCCAGCAGCCAAACCACTGAGCTATCCCTTAGTCACACTTAATCATTATTACAGAAACTCAGCTACAAAAGGCTTTAGTAGGAGAGGGTAAGACAAATCAAATTACATTTAGTGCAAAAAAGACAAATTGGCTGTGGAGCTGCTGAACTCTTGAAGGGTGAAATATAGTAGAAAATACAGTGTGTGGGTACAGGGGCAGTTTAAAGTGAGTTTTATGTAAAAAAAAATCTGCCAACTGATTTTTCCATGTGTATAGATTCTTAATGTAACTACAGGTTGAACCACTCTAGTCTGGCACACTCTGGTCCAGCAAACATCCATGGTCCGGCATGATTTTCGTTAGACAGATGTCCACTTATGGGTGTGGCCAAGTTTCCTGTGGTCCCATCAAGTTTGTTGATAGCCACCAGTGTGCTGTACTGTTATTTAGCTCTAATTTAGCCCAAATGTCTTCTAAGAGCCCAGTAAACCGTGGAAGTGTTGGTAATGCTACTAGACAACATTGACCTTTCATAGTCCAGCAAATTCTCTGGTTTGGCACCAGTAAGGTCCTGAGGGTGCCAGATTAGAGTGGTTCAACCTGTATATTGCTTGGGACTTAATCAATGTTCAATATTTTTTAATAAAAGCAATAATCTTTTTAATACAATCAATCTACCCCATGGCAGTTTATTAATTACCTGAACTATAACTGAAAAAAAAGCAATATACATTAGCTAGTTCTTCCCAATTTACACAGCCAGTCTAGGCACTTCTTTTCATGTGGTTAGGCCAATAAAACAGATTAGCAATTATTCAATTTAGAACATTGGTGTGGTTGCCTAATGCTTCTAATGAATTCCAAACATTAATGAGTATGTAGTGCAATTTTAAATAGCATTATTTTTACAAAAAAACTAATATTCTAATTCATGATGCAGTAGTTATTTAATGAATAAAATGTAAAGTGTCCTATGCAATGGATGTTAATCTGAGATTCTTGTCTGGATTTGAAGACAACTTTTCACCTCATCTCACTGGGGACACAGCTGAAAATTTACCCCATGCAATATGCAGCCTGACAAAATTGGGACTTTTCCCCCTTCCCAGAACAAGAGACATTCCTGCTTTAGTTCCAAATTCTGACCTAGCTTACATTCTGTGCAGTGTCCCCTCACTAGCTCTAAGTGAAGACACTTTGTATGCCAATAAGAGAGCTTCCCCCATCAGCACAGGTACTCCATCTTCCCAAGAGGCAGTACCTACATTAATGGGAGAATAGTGCTATCTACGTGAGACGTTAGGTCCGTATAACTACTTCACTCAGAGATGTGAGCTATGTAGTTACACTGAAAAAAGTTAGTACTATAGGTCAGTGTGTTTCAACCTTTTTGATACCAGGGACCAACTGGCTGCCTTCCTAAACTGTGTCAAGGAGATCTCAGAGACTGGTGCCAGTGCATGGACCAGTTGCTGAGAAACACTGAAATAGACCAAGACTAAATGTATCCAGCAGTAGTAGATGGCATCAACAGACAGCTGAAGAGAAACAGGCCACAAAAATATTTTTTTAAAAGTATAGAAAATCAAGAGGGTACAAAAACGTAAACTTAAGAGAGCTGGAAAGAGGAACACTGTAGACTAGAAAAACTATTTCATGGCCTTTTCATTATTCATCACTTATTTAAAATGTACACATTTATGGTATAGTTAAACTTCAAAAATCCTTAACTGTGTTTTTTCCCATAAGTCAGTGATTTGCTGCACTGTGGTACATATTGATTTATTTTTTCTAAAGCAATTCCCTAAGTTTTCAGTGCGAATAACTTGTGTAGTTTAGCTAATCACCATTAAGGATTTTTAAACTCAGGTTGTATACTATATAAACACAGGAATGAAGCACAGCTTTCCATGTCTATGCTATTAGTGGCATAATGCAGACCTCCAGAGCTAGTAATATGATTTGGGGACATATGTGACAGTAGAAATTCCTATTTCCTTCTCTCTTGTCCTGGTCTTGTTCTCGGATTTCTGTACATCTTCCTCCTAGCTCAGTTTTATCATCCTCTATACACACAACTCTTAATCCTCCCAAGTCTCTACTACCCACCAGGTAAGTTGAAAGGCATGTGATGCTGACACCAGAAGCCTCTCAACAAGCACTAAAAATTCAGTGCTATGAAGCCACAGGGCTTATCCTCGGACACATTTTAAATTCGCACTGCACTCTCCATCACAAGGAGCAGACTGCTAATCAGATCTACTGTTTCATAGCTGATCTGGCAAGAGCCAGTGTCATGCAACCCTTTGCTACTGAACAACAGGCCTTTTACAAGGTAATTTTTTAAAAACAATTCTTACACACAGGCATGCCAGCACACTTGAAAGCATTAGACTCACTCCCCCCCTCAGCAGCCCTTGAAATCACTCCAAATCACAGCCTTGGTGCACAGTAAGTAGCCTCCCTTAAAAGAAAAGGCAAGTTTTAACATCCATTGACAGATTGTGTTCATTACTGTGAAAGGCTTAAACATGGTAACTTATATTTGGGAATTTTAATGAGTCAATGAATCTATTTTATATATCTATAAATTTACAAATGATTCACTATGCATACATGATATGTTCAAACTTGTGTGCAACAGATCTGTTTTAACAGATTTATTCTTGTTTCACAAACAGACAAAGGATTTTCTGTCTCATGTCCAAGCAGAATAGTTACAATGATGATTTGCTATTAGCTACAATATGCATTTTGGGATTATACACCATTCACATTTCCAGTTCTACAAACACATGCCTCCTTTAAATCAGGAATGCTCTTCAGTGCTGCCACTGAAAGATCTGCTCCGGACATGATTTCTCAGTTGTTCTATGAGTTCTGGATTCTGCTGCTGTATCTGCTGTGCAAACTGCTGCCCCCTGTGTTGAACAGTTGTTGGTTTTTTCTTTGTAAATCAATAGGCAAGTAATTGACATGCAGCCCTCATAAGAAAACAGCAAGTTTTATGAGAGCTGAAAGTTATGTTATGTAAATGAAGGCAAAAGCAAGCATGACTCGGATGGTAAGTATTAAAATGATAATCATGGTGTGATGGATTTTACTATTTGAATTCTGTTGTAATGACAGATGGACATGTGTCTTTAGACCTACCCAGCTGCTTTTGATGAGAACTACAGTTGACTAACCTGCAGACACTAACATAGGTAGGTAAAACAAAATACAGGACTATGTAGCACTTTAAAGACTAACAAGATGGTTTAATAGGTGATGAGCTTTCGTGGGCCAGACCCACTTCCTCAGATCAAATAGTGGAAGAAAACTGTCACAACCATATATACCAAAGGATACAATTGAAAAAATGAACACATATGAAAAGGACAAATCAAATTTCGGAACAGAAGGGGGATGGAAGGTGAGGAGGTAAATGTCTGTGAAGTAATGATATTAGAGGTGATAATTGGGGAAGCTGTCTTTGTAATGGGTAAGATAATTAGCGTCTTTATTCAAATTTGAGTGTAAAGTGTCGAATTTAAGCATGAATGACAGTTCAGAGGATTCTCTTTCAAGTGAAGTCTTAAAAGGTCTTTGAAGCAGGATGCAGGTAATCAAGTCATTGAGACAATGTCCTTTCTGGTTGAAATGGCAAGAAACTGTTTTTTCATTGTGATCCTGTCTGATATCTGTTTTGTGGGCATTGATCCTTTGGCAAAGTGTCTGAGACGTCTGTCCAATGTACATAGCAGACGGACATTTTCGGCACGTGATTGCATAAATTATATTTCAGACACTTCCCCAAAGGATCAATGCTACATTTCTATCACTATAGGTAGGTAAAGGTGCTCTTGAATGGTTCTGCTCCTTTCCTTCTAAGAGATGCCATCAAGCAATTTTTGCTCTAGCCTAACGACAATCTGATGTGGCATTTCCAAGATGTATTCTGCTACCCATTTTGTACACATGTAAGTGAGGCCATTAGCAGAATGCAAAGTAATTTTATTTCCAATATGCTCACAGTACCCATCTCTACAATTGGACTTCACTCCACCCCAACAATCACTGATCTACATTTACCTGCTAGGCTTATATTCAGCTAACTGGCTGAAATTAACGTCAGGTGAGACACATGAAATACTTTATCACTGGGAAAAACAACTGGAAGAAATCCGTTACTCCATGAATAACCTCTCGAGGGATCAGCTGCAGCTTCACAATTTTGCTCAGATAGCAGTAGTTACCAATACTCCTTTAATATGATGTACACTGGGCAGGAAGGAATGGGGGTTCTTGCCAAAATTACTCACACTGTTGTTTCCAATAATGTGAACTATTAAAACAGACTCTTTGTGGGACTACATCTAAAATCTATTTGGAAATGTCTAAATGTGTACAGTCCAACTATGTGCTTGGCATATGAGCATATTACATGGTGCTCTGTTGTACACTGGCTTTTATTTGATTGATGGCCTATCAAACTCTAACTGGTTTGCAGCCCAGCTACTTTAGAAACCACCTCCCTCCTCACGTGATATTGCATCCAAGTTGCTTGACGTAGCAACCCATTCCCATTTAAATGGGAGGAAGCTGGTATGGCAGAATATTTTTAATCTTACATCTTCACTGCAGGCCTAGGTGTCTCAGAGACTGAATTTCCTAATTTCAAATCACCCCAAAAGACCTATTTATTCTCACAGCCTTTTCCCAAGTGAGCAGGCCGAATGTGTCTTGACAGTGAAGTCCAAAAAGTAAATAATACATGAGAACTAGAAAGAGAAATCGACTTGTTAGTTTGCTTGTTCAAACTGAATGAATGAAATGTACAAAATAAGTTAAACAAAAATAGTGAAGAGTAAAATGTAAAGTAAAATGTTTAATAATCTAAGGTTATTAGGAATACAAAGGCCAAAAATCAGCGTGACACTATCTCTTTTAAACAAAAGTTGAGTGCTGTTTTTACAAATATGAGATAATATGTAAATCTTTACAACACTTACGCATGTATGAGGCTTGACAGATCAGTTAGGCCACCGACACCAGCAGCAGGGCCACCAATGGCATTAGACATCATCCCCGACATTCTAGAACAGTAAACACAGCATTGGTATTGTGATGTTATTATCCAGCAGTTCTTTGCTGGATTATTATTCCGTCCATTATTCCAAAATCAACATGTGAGCATCTACACAGCTAGCCCGTATATCTAAATAATTTCAAAATAACTGAAGCTTATTTTGGCATTTGTAAGCCTCATTCCGAATAATAACACCTCTGCTGAAATAACTATTTCGGAATAGCAGTAGTGTGGACACTCTACTACCGCTATTTTGAAATAGCTCCTCCCCCAGGCCATTCAAAGTAATTATTCCCCAGTGCTTCTTGGGTCTCTAAATCGAGGTAGCACATCCACATTAGGGAAGCCTGCCTCTGACTAATTTCCAGGCTTCCCTGTAGTGTAGTCATGCTATTTTGAAATAATCTATTTCGAAGTATTTCTTCCAAATAGCTTATTCCGAAATAATCATGCAGTAGCCTTAGTGAGTTGTAGGGGAAACTAAACTGTGGTAGCACTAGTTACAAAGGACACTGCTGTAAAGCCAATAATAGCAAGAACACAATACACATTTTAGTAATCCATTGCCATTTGCGTTTGTTTTGCTAACCCACTCAGACACCACTAGCAAATCTTTTTGCTCATACTCAATGTTAATACTTACAGTTGTTGAACTTGAGGATTCTGCATTAAACTTGCTGCCTGGAAGAGATTAGATGTACTGCATGTCATAATACAGTAAAATATTTAGTTATCACTGGGGGAGTCAGGAGACGCACAATACATATCTTCTTGTATTACAATACATAAACTAAGTTAATGACTCTAAAGACATATGATCCTCAATAAAAGGACTCATTACAGAAATATATTTCAAGGACAGGAAGATTATATAATTTATTATACTCTACACACCATGCATATCAGTTACAATGTTCTATTACTATTCAGAGTAATCAACCATGGAAAAAAAAGGAAGCCTGTGTATCTCTAGCATGTAGAGTAGTGATAGAAATGTAGCCGTGTTAGTCTGCTGTAGCTGAAACAAAATACAGGACTATGTAGCACTTTAAAGACTAACAAGATGGTTTATTAGGTGATGAGCTTTCGTGGGCCAGACCCACTTCCTCCACTACTTGATCTGAGGAAGTGGGTCTGGCCCACAAAAGCTCATCACCTAATAAACCATCGTGTTAGTCTTTAAAGTGCTACATAGTCCTGTATTTTGTGTATCTCTAGGTATTCTAACCTAATGCTTTGGAAATTAGAAGTTAAAATGCACCAGATATTTAGGCAATCATCTTAATGATTAAAAAAAAAAAAAACAGCTCTGAATTATGTATTTTTTAATATTAAGCTTCCATCATTCGAACTGGAGAAAGCTTGGAATCTTGTCTAATGTTTTCTGCTAGATATGATATATTGAAAGAGAACAAATTAAAAGCTTTCTACGTGGTAATGCCTATTGTCAGGAACCTGAAAAGGCTTATGGCTTCTAGGCCATGAGAAGGGAACAGTTAGTTTTGGGATGGCTGGGGTTGTTATTGTTATTATATTGGGTAAAAATATCTAAGCAGAAAGAGTAGTCTTCCGTGTATGGGATCATTTACATGTTTGTGTTGTATTTCTATAACTTTCCGCCAAAAAACTGATGAGAATCCGAAGTACATACATAAAAAGATGCTATAAAGAACATTTTCTGTATATAAAATGTTCTGCATATTCACTTACTCATTGATATTATCTATTCAATTAAATACAAATACTTGGCACTTTTCTTCTAAAAACATTTTAATTGATTTATCCTCACAACCAGTGTTCCTTGTAAGCTGTGCACTTGTGCTGCTCCCCAGGAGAAATTCAAATGCTGCCCAGCTGATTAGCAAAACACCCACAATTAGGTTTTTTTCTCCTGGTGGTGCACATTTGCAGATGCTTTGGTACACACAAAAATTCATTCTACAAATGGATGGAGATGATTAGAGGGAATGTTGATCACAATACCTATCGGCTATGTCTAGACTGGCATGATTTTCCGCAAATGCTTTTAACAGAAAAGTTTTCCGTTAAAAGCATTTTCGGAAAAAGAGCATCTAGATTGGCACGGACACTTTTCTGCAAAAGCACTTTTTGCGGAAAAGCGTCCGTGGCCAATCTAGACGCGCTTTTGCGCAAAAAAGCCCCGATCGCCATTTTTGCGATCAGGGCTTTTTTGCACAAAACAAATCTCAGGTGTCTACACTGGCCCTTTTGCGCAAAAGTTTTGCGCAAAAGGGACTTTTGCCCGAACGGGAGCGTCAAAGCTTTTCTGCAAGAAGCACTGATTTCATACAGTAGGAAGTCAGTGCTTTTGCGGAAAATCAAGCAGCCAGTGTAGACAGCTGGCAAGTTTTTGCGCAAAAGCGGCTGATTTTCCGCAAAAACTGGCCAGTCTAGACACAGCCATCAATTTTAGTTAGGGAATGACATATAAAAAGCCAAACTGATTGCAACTCCTTCGTGTTAATGAAATTGTATTCATTTATCTCAGCATGAATTTGGTCCAGGAGATCAAAGGCCTGAAACTTGAGTCACAGGCAACTTGTTCAAGGTTAGACAGTGGTAAAAAGCAAAAAGAGATCTTGGGAGTTTCTGACTCCCAGTTCTGGGTTCAATCCACTTCAGTTATCAGGCAACCTCTGGAAACAATACAAAAAAATCCATTTCATGTTGTTAGCTAAAGATGGAAGAGAACATTTTAAACTCAAAACAGATGGAGATTGTCTGAAGAATGCAATTGCCCAACATGGGCTTCCTGTGCAACTTAATAAACTAAGCTGTGTAGAAAATTCATCTACTCCTTCCACACAGACCATTTCTACCCTAGAAAACTTTGGGATGTGACCAAACTTGCATCTCTTTTAAGTTAGACGTTATTGCATGCTCTGGGGCTATGTACTCCAAACTTCACTGTGTACCCTTCAGCACACAGATGTTAAGTTTAATGTTGTGGGCAGCTTTTGACAAAAAAAGCTGCCCGTAATGCTGCAATCCATTAGCTGGAAGTGTTTTAAGAACTCAGAGGAATGCAACAAAGTTCTTGCAGAACATAGAGATGAATATATTAAATTTAGTCTCCTGATCTATGCTCCAAAATTAATTCAAATCATTTTGGATAAGAGCACTATGTAGACTGAAGGTTTACTGAAGGGCAAAAAATAAAAGATAATGAAAAAAAGTACAGAGTTGTGTCGGGATGTCACTTTTCAGCATTCCATCTGGTCTGGTCTGATCTTCAAATGAAAGAAGTGCTTAAACCCATAGTGTCCAACTAACTAGCTACATGTGGCTATTTGGCCAGTTGAGTGTGGCTAGTTTGCTATAGCAGGAGCTACTATAGTGGTTACTGCTTCAGAACTGGTTGGACACTACAATTCTATGGCTACGTCTACACTGGCAGCTTCTTGCGCAAGAACTCTTTTGCGGACGAGTTCTTCTGCAAAAACTCTTCCAGAAGAGAGCATCTACACTGGCATGTGCTTTTGCGCAAGAGATGTGCTTTTGCGCAAGAGCGTCCATGCCAGTGTAGATGCTCTCTTGCGCAAGAAAGCTCTGATGGCCATTTTAACCACAGGGCTTTCTTGAGCAAGAAATTCATGTTGCCTGTCTACACTGGCCTCTTGTGCAAGAACAGTTGCGCAAGAGAGCTTATTCCTGAGCGGGAGCATCAGAGTTCTTGCGCAAGAAGCCCTGATTTTACACAGCAGAACGTCAGTTTACTTGCGCAAGAACACATGACCAGTATAGACAGGCAGCAAGTTTTTGTGCAAGAGTGGCCGCTTTGGCGCAAGATCGCGCCAGTGTAGACACAGCCTATAAGTGAATGAGGAGATTAAAACACAACCCACAAAAGCCAGGAAGCTAGGCAGAGAGCCGCCTAAGCTAGCTAATGACAGATGCTGTTGGGGGTGGGGTGGAAGTGTTGTTTTATGCTCCTCCCATGGCACTTCAATCCAGGTTGTGAGGAGATGCCTAACTTCATGTGCAGTCAATGGTAAGGAACACCTCTTCTGGAATCAAGCAGCTTAGGGATCCTTCCCCTGGCACATTTCCAGGCTGCCTAACACAGCAGTGCATTTACATCTGTCTGAGCTTCCCCAGTGGGGTCTCAGTAAGTCCAACAAAGCTTATGTATATTGAACAGTGTCTCTTCAAAGCTGTGATCTATATAACCCGAAGGTGGAATGCTACAATAGGCCTTTACTCCAGCATCTCCAGCTGAAGGGTAAAGGGGCCGAATTAACCTTAGTCCAATTCCACTTCTGATAAGGAATATGAACAATGGGACCTCGATCCAGAACCTCTTCTGCAGCCAGGGACTCTTGTCATCTTCTGAGAGAGGATCTCTCCTCTTGGGTCAAGATCCCACCAGAGGTCAAATTGTGAGACCCTTTCTCATAACAACATAGAATTCTTCTAATCTGGGGCTTTTGCTACTTGATTAAATCCTTCCATGAAGACCAGGTTTTGCTTATACTTGGCCTTCCTTCCTGTCTTTGGAGCAATCTTACACATAACTTGGTTTCCTTTCCCAGTGAGCTTCTGTAATAGCACCCCATAAAAAAAACATCCCATCGGAAGCTTCCTTGTTCTGGATTCTGCTCTTCTCCCCAAAAGTCTCTGTTCTTTAGTGGTGTCTACTAGGAGTAACTTCCTTTTTATCATGGCTGGAGCTTCCCTGCCTAATTAACTGCCTCCCAATTACTCAGTTAATTAGCACCAGGTGCACCTCAATTGCCTCACTTTCCCCTTTGTGGAGCTTGTCAGAAATAGGCTGAGCACCTGACTCTTAAAGGTCTTCCCTCTGACAATGCCCAAGCCATTTCTTGTGAGAATGAGTTAAGTGTACACCACTTTCCACACAAAATGGGAGTGGTCATGTACCCACCTTACAACATTTAGGCCAGTGGTTAGAGCACGCACTTGGGATGTTGAAGATTTAGGTTAAATGTCCCTTTTGCCTGATGGGAGGAGAGGATTTAAACTGCTCCTCCACCTCTCAGGAGACTGCTCTCACCATTGGGAGATGGGATATTTTTGGGTTGTGCTCAGTCTGGATAATTAAATAGTCAGAAGGCCACAGAAAAAGGTGGGTTCTGGAATTAGGGGTGCTCTGAGTGTGGCAGCACCCCCTGGCAGTGATTTCCATCAATTTACAGGGTTTGCAGTTCTGTCCAATGGTTCTCAGCACCCCCACCCCCATTATAAAACTATTCCAGCACCTATGTAGAGAAGCATCAAGGGTACCTATCCATAAGGTGAGAGACCTAAGAGCCAGGGTACTCCTGCTTCAGTGACTATATTTGGAAAGCTTCAACAGGAGAGATTGAAAGGGACCCACACCACAATATCCGATAGCCCACTCGTTGGGCACCACTTCCTGCATTTTGAACAAGACCTGTTTCAGTGGGCATGCTTTAAGCACACTTATCAGATTGGGTCTGGAAGGGAAGGAAGATCAGTGAGCAAACTGCATCTTCCTTTGGTGTATAGATCCTGCAGCTAGGGTTTAAGTGACATGGTGTCCAACCGGTTCTGAAGCAGTAGCCAATATAGTAGCCACTGCTATAGTGAAATAGCCACATTATTCTGAAAATGAGTTTTATTGTTCAAGCCAACTAGCCATGCTCAAACAGCCACATGTGGCTGGTGGCTAGTATGTTAGACACCATGGTATGGAGCTTTACAAATCTGATTATTGTTCCACTGATTTTTCTAGGTACCTAAGAGTTAGGTGCTGCATCACTTAAATCCTTTTGTGGATCTGGGTCCTAGTGTTTAGAAATATGAGTAAGAAATAACTAAATGAGATGGAGGAAATAAAAACTAGTACTGTCCACCTGGTGGAAAACAATCTCAAACATAGATTCTCAAAACAAACAATGAACCTGAAAAGTAGTAATAGACAGACATTAGAAACAAGTTAGTAATAAGATATGGCAGCAAAATAGATCAAATATAATTATGGGCACTGCCCCATCCAAATGCACACACAAGGGTGTCATGAGTAAGGAAGTAAAAGTCTTTCTATCTGGATTGCTTTGCAACTGCATCTGAAATATTGCATTCAGTTCTGGACACAAGTAGAAAAAAAATGGACAAATTGGACAAAGGTTAGAAAAAAGCAGAGTAGCAAACCCTGTATGATTTAAGTGTAGGTTTATGCACATGTGCAGAAAACACACTCTTTAGCCTACATTTTAATCAATTCTCTTAGAAAATTTCTGAAGCTGCACGAAGTGGCCAGGTCTTCACCTGGAAGGAAGGCAGTGGAGTCTCTCAGATAAGTCTACACCACAATAAAAGAGCTATGGCACAGCTGCAGCTGGTCTCACTCAGCAGACTCAGCCTTACAGGACATAGATGGGGGCAAGGAACAATTGGGAGGGGTACTGAGCCCAGGGCTGACACCCATAGCCAGGGACTGGAACTGGAGCCCAAAGTCCCATGGCTAGATCCTGGGGCCCCATACTCTGGAGATCGCCACTGTGCAGCTGAAGCCCAAGGCTGGAGGAGGCAGTGAAGACCAGTGGTCATGGGGACAGATGATAAGACCAGGACTGGCGTCCGCCACCCCATGACTGGAGGCCAGGTCCGGAAGCCCTGTGGCCAGAGGATGTGGTGGAGACCCAGAGCAAAGCAGGAAGACCAAGGATGTACCTTTATTCGGCTTTGGTGAGGCCACACCTGGAGTAGTGTGTCCAGTTCTGGGC
>JANRFK010004149.1:36633372-36651393 GCA_030068395.1 Apalone spinifera
CTTGATGACCTTCTGAGGTCTCTTCCAGCTCTATGGGTCTATGATTCTATGAAGACAGGGTGGGTGATCCCAGACCCAAAACCCTAGAGCTAGAGCCTGCCGTCTGCCACCCCAGAGTTGAAGTCAGAAGTCTGAGCCCCACTGCCCCTAGGAAGGGGGAACTCACAGCAGCTACCTGACCCTCTGCCATTTGTGGCTTCAGAGAGGAGCAGGGCCCAATTGCTGCTGGTGGTCCTGCGGAGGGGAGGAGCCGTTGCTATGCCTCTCATCACCACTCACAGAGCTATGGCTACAAGAAAAGCCCTTGGTAGCCACAATCAGCCACAATGACCACATTTGAAAAACATCGATCTAGATAATCTCTGACAGATGTTTGGCTAGCCTGCTCTTAAAAATCTCAAACCATGGAGAATTTACAACTCCCCTAGGCTATTTATTCCAGTGCTAAGCCACCCTGACAGATAGGAAGTGTTTAACTAATGTCCAACGTAAACTGCCCATGCTGCAATTTAACCTCATTGCTTCGTGTCCTATTCTCAGAGCTTAAAAGGAACAATTGTTCTCCCTCCTCCTTGTAATAATCTTTTATGTAGTTGAAAACTTATGTCCCATTCAGTCTTCTGTTTTCCAGGCTAAAGCAACCTAGCTTTTTCAATTTTCCTTATAGCTCATGTTTTCTAGACCTTTAGTCATTTTTGTTCCTCTTCTCTGGACTGTCTCCAATTTGTCTACATCTTTCCTGAAATGCAGAGTCCATAACAGGACAATACTCAGTTAAGGCCTCATCTGTGTGGAGTAGAGCAGAATTACTTCTCATGACTTTCTTACAACATTACTGCTAATACATCCCAAGATGATGTTTGCAATAGTGTTATATTGTTGACTCACATTTAGCTTGTGATCCACTATTACTCTAGTCCCCTTTCTGCAGTACTACTTCCTAGGACAGGAGTCTCAAACTCCCAGCCCATGGGCCATCCCCAGCTGGAGCAATTGCACAATCTGCCCTGGAATTCCTAGTGGGCTCGGAGGGGGCTGTCTGTTACTGGCTCCCAAACCCCGCCCCTTCCTGCCATCGTTCTCCCCTCTCCCCCAATGACACCCCAGTCTCAAGGATTGGCTTTGGAGATGGGGAGGGCAGGAGCCCCTCCCACCCATGATTCCTTGAAGCCACATCCTTGGGGACAGGGAGCCATAGAGAAGTGAAGGTGGGGAGATGGTGGGAAGTGGCAGGGTTTGGGGAGAGACCAGTAATGGACAGCTCCCCACCCCAGCCCACCAAGTGTCCCGGGCCTGATTGCACAGTTGTTGCAGCCAGAGATGGTCCAGGGGCTGAGAACCCTGTCCTATGCAGTCATTTCCCATTTATGTGTGTAACTGATGCATAGCACTCCTTCCTAAGTGGACTACTTGGCATTTGTCCTTACTGAATTTCATCTTATTTCAGACCTTTTCTCCAGATCACTTTGAATTATAATCCTATACTCCAAAGCACTTTCAATGCCTCCCAGATTGGTCTTGTCTGCAAACTTCGTAGGTGTACTATCTATGCTATTACCTAAATTATTGATGAAGATACTTAACAGAATTGGTCCAACAACTGATTCCTGTGGGACCTCACTCAATATGCCCTTTCAGTGGCTTGACTGTGAACCACTGATAACTACTCTCTGCGAACAGTTTTCTAACCTGTTATGCACTCACCTTATAGAAACTTCAGCTAAGTTGCATTTTCCTAGTTAGTTAATGAGATCATGTAAGACTATATTAAATGCCTTACTAAAGTCAAGATGTACCACCTCTATTACTTCCCACATATCCATGAGGCTTGTTCCACTGCCAAAGAAAGCTATTACATTAGTTTCACACAATTTGTTCTTGACAAATCCATGCTGTTACTTATTATATTCTAGGTATTTGCAAATTGAGAACTTAATTTTTGCTCTATTATTTTTCTGGGTTCTAAAGTTAAGCTGATTGGACTAATGCTCCACATTATCCGTATTCCCCTTTTTATAGATGGATACTATATTTGCCCTTTTCTAGTTTGCTAGAATCTCTCCTGTATGCCATGACTTTTCAGAGATAATCACTAATGGTTCAGGGTGTTCTCTCAATCATCTCCTAGAGTATTCTAGGCTGTATTTCATCAGGTCCTGGTGGCTTGAAGTCATCTAACTTGTTTAAGTACGTTTTAACTTGCTCTTTCCCTAATTTAACCTCTGAACATACCTCATTTTCACTGGCATTCATTAAGTTACATGTCTAGTTGTTACTCAACTTCTTGGTGAAAACTGAAATAAAAAAAATGTTCTGGCACTTCTACCATTTCCACATTTTCTGTTCTCCCTCTTCCTCCATTGAATAATTGATAGTGATAACTCACTTTGAACGCATGTGTAGACTGTTTTCTTGCTACCCTTTATTTCTCTAGCTAGTTTAATCTCATGTTATGCCTTGTCCATTCTAATTGTCCCTACACACTTGGGTTAATTATTTATATTCAGCCTTTGTTTCCACTTTTTGTAGGACACTCTTCTAAGTTTCAGGTTATTGAAGTTCTTCTGGTTCTGTGAGGGTGGTGTCTTACCATACTTCCTATATTGCCTACACAGTGATATACTTTGCTCTTATACCTTTAATAATGTCTTTTTGAAATAGTGACAACTCTCTCAAACTATTTCTCCCCTTAGACTCGCTTCCCAATGGATCTTACCTACCAACTCCCTGAATTCACTTAAGTCTGACTTCTTGAATTTTTTTCTTTTTTGTGCTTGTTTCCCTCCTACCTTCCTTATACTCATGAATACTATCATTTTGTGATCACTTTCATGCAAGCTACTTTCCACTTTCAAATCGTTCAACGGTTCGCAAAATCAAACCTAGAAGCCTCTTCCCTATTGCTCCACTTTCTGAAATAAAAAAATTGTCTCCAAGACATTCCAAGAACTTGTTGAATATTCTGTACCCTCCTGCTGTATTATTTTCCCAACAGATGTCTAGATAGTTGAAATCTACCATCACTAACAAGTCCTGGGCTTTGGATGTATAAACAAGTTATGGCAAGCATTAAAACCATACTCCTTGGTAAAGCAGGAGCAATGTTTAAAACATTTTACAGTCTGTTTCTTAATTAAGAGCAAATACTTAATATACTTACCATACTAATGAATGCTGGATTGTTTATCAAGCTTGCCATGTCAAAACTCAGTCCTGTTCCAGTCTGAAAACAAATAGTATCTGAAGATTACTATATCTAGTAATCTGCCATTTGAGTTATTTAAAAACCCACTGAAAATACCAACTAATTAAGCTAACTTACAGGACTGGAGAGGTCTCTTAGTTTCTGTTCAGCTATTTTCATATTTGATTTGTAAGAGTCATTTTCTGGATCAAGAACCAGTGCTTTTTGGTAACTGGTAATTGCTTCTTGGTATTTATTCATAGAGGTCAAGGCCAACCTAGTGGGAAATAAAGAAATCCTGTATGAGTATATAAAAGTAGTAATGATACTAGCAGTCTCAGATCTAATTAACATAGGAGTAAGTGAGGGAATCTCACAATTAACTTAGATCCTGATCACACTGAAATACATACAGGTTTACTACCAGAATCAAAGTACTGATGTATATTCACTGGTGATGGCATTTTCTTTTGTCACATCACTTTCTGCAGCACAGATGATCCACATTCAGGCAAGCCTTATCAAGGACTCTTTGCCACAAGGAAAATGCCAAATGATTCTGGCTGTTCTAGGCCATGCATTCATAGGATAGCAACTAATGAAATATGAAAGGGTGCTTCTTCGAGCTCTGAACACACCTTGAAGCAGAGTTTCTCTCTCAACTAAGCCTCTAAATCTTGGGGGGGTTTATCATGGTATGGATGTACCCAAGAGACTCCATTGCACTTCAGACCACACACTTTGGCACAAACACATTTACAGAAGCTTATACTATGCTGGCCATACTTCTCCCTCCAGATTAGGGCCAAGAGCCCATTCAAACATGGAGAGATTCATAAAACTTTAGGTAGTAAAGATGCACGATTCCATTTGATCTTTCCAGATAGTTCACAATGTGCTGTATTCACATTTTTCGCAAGATTAAACCATTAGTATTCATTCAATCTTCAGGATTAAAATTCATGCTAAGGACCAAAGTCAGCATTAGCATGCACATATACAGAGCTCACTGACTTCAACAAGAGCCATATATGTGCCTCTGGGGGAAGAATTTGGCACTAGATATTTGTTTTATTATTAACATTTCTTTAAAGAGATTTACCAGGTGAACTTCACTTTTATTGGTTAGAGGGTCTGATTCTCTTTATGCATATAGTTGCAGGGAATGTCGGACCTACTTTAGCATTTATAGGTCACAGTGTCTTGCCTGTAAGTTACTATTACAGCATCAGCCAGAGAGGCTTGTAACTTAAGTGGTAAAGGCTTGAATTTCTGGTATCAAGGGTCCTACGTTCTAACTCCCACACACTAAGCATGCAATGATAGATTGCCCTGCCCAGTTATGACAGCACAAAGAAATCACAAAGCAACTGCATGGGCACCCTTGGGAATATCTCTAACACAAAAGTGCCTCTGCAGAGGGAACTGAAAAAAGTCAGACGTGAAGATGTGAATTCATAACAGTGTGTACTTTAGAGTACCATGTTATGGTCCGAAAGAATAAATATAACATTTTCACCTCCACAGATCTGCGTCCTGGCTGCATGTAACTGAGAAAAATAAGTCTGTATTCCCCATAGCTCTGCAGACCCAGCACTTTTGAGAGAGGGATCTGGATTCTATTCTGTATCAATTATCATTAACAGAATAGTCATTGTTCCAGTTACAGAATAACTACTAGTGATTATACAGGAGCAAAAAAGAACACAGCCTGAGTTTGCAGTGTTGATAAACTGAAGAAAACAATATATGGTATAAACAGAACAAATATGACAGAAAGTCACGAGGAGAGATCATGGACATAGACCCTCATGCCAGCTTTAGTCACAAAACAACTACATTTTTTAGCACCAGATCTTCAGTCAACACAATCTGGAATTCCCCTCTGCTGAAAGCGAGGGGTAATAACTTTTCTGGACATTCCAGACATTCAGTTAACTAAACTACCTGTAAGGGTTAAAACCACAGAAAGTGGGTCCTAGAGAGTTTCCAGGAATGCTAGGGAAACAAGAAGTGAGTTGGCAGGAAGCAAGGAGAGCCAATGAAAACAGAGTTTTTTTATTTGGAAGCAGTGACCTTCCTGTTCTAGTCTTTGTGACCAGAGGAGAGCTGGGAGACGTGAACTGAGCCAGGAAGCAGGCCATGGCGTATGTAGTGATATCCATGCCTAGGGAAGGACTATCTTGGAACAACCGATATGTGAACAGAACAGGGACTGTTTAGTCAGACATGATCAAGTTGATTTTCTTTATTTTGGGGTTTGTTGGACTTCTCTGTTCTGAGCATATATAACACCCCTTACACTGTAACTGTCCAAACTGGATCCCAGGGAGCAATTCTCTGTGTTTTAATCTTTTTTAGTTGCTCTGTAACACCTAGCAACCAACTGATGTTTCACCAAGTATGTTTTCCTTGTCTTGTTGACAAAAATCATCCTTTAAAAGATTATCTGATTCCTGTGTCCTAGAAAGCAAAAGGTTGTGTGTGCACATGCCTAAGATTGCAAAGTCAACTATTAAGAAAAGTTACAGTTTTCTCAAGCTCTCTCCAGCGGGAGGATTAAAGAGCGTGAGGTATCCCACAGGAATAAATTCCCAAATGCATCTTCCTGGATTCTCAAAGGGGTTTTTTTTGCATTTGGGTGGTGGCAGCAATACCAATCCAAGGCCAGGGAATCTGTGACTATGGGGAGTTTTTAAAACAGAAGCCTTTAGTGGCAGGGTATTTTAAAGTCTCTTTCAGGCCCCCATTTTCTGGACTCAAAGTGCCAAGATGGAGACAGCCTTGACAACCCCACTGATTTAAGTAGAGCTACAATGATTTACAGCTTCCAAAAATCTGTCCCTTCATGCTTACATAATTCTGGATTATCTTACCCCATTCTCCCATATGCTTTGCTGTATTTTGGATCTATTGCTATTGCTCTCTCACAGTCTTTTATTGCTTCATTGTAGTTGCTGAGCTTACTTTGAGCAGCAGCCCTAAAGTAGGGGAAGAAAAAACACTTATTTACGAAAAGTCTGAGCAAATCCAGATTTAGGCCCCAATTCTATAACACTTAAAACCACATTTCACTATAAGAACATGTTTAATCCTATTGACTACTCAGTTACAATATAGAAAATTTGCTCAATTGCTTTTGCTTCAGTGAAACTGTACAAGTGCATAAAGTTAAACATGTGTAAGTGCCTTACTGACTTAGCATACAAAATAATATGAACTCGTATCTTATAAAAAGATAACAGTGAGGGAAAGAGTCTGAGAACCAGAAAATGGATATACACAAAATATATAATTAAATCAATTATAACAAATCAAACTGTCATATGGGAGATTGGGTGATCTATAATGACTGTCTAGGAAAACAAGTATTTTGTACAGTCACCTTTTACAGCAATAATACTTTTTGTTTCCTCTCCACAAGATTCAAAGGATACTCCCTCCCCTTTACTCATATACTTGTCAGTCTCATTTCACAGTGACAATCCTTCTGTTGAAGGCATCTATCCCTCGGGTGCCTGGCTCCAGGAGAATTGCTAGAGGAACTAGAAGTTCTACTCTGCCCATGTAAGGAAGATATATTTATTTTTTCAAAATCTCTGTAGAAATTCAGTTGTGGGTATAATGCCGCTCATGCTAGTAGGGAAATCTGGATAAAGAGACCCAATAATTTCTGAATAATTCCAGAACTTTAAACAGGGAAACACTAATTATTTTTACATCTAATTTATAAATCTGGATAATAGAGTGGCCAAGCCAAAGAGTTCAGATCAGTATTCAAATTCAATCTTTCCAACAATTTGAGGGTACTCCGAAAAAAAATAAAGTTTCAGTCTTTTCACAGTTAAAATGCTACTTTACAGAATATTTAATTCTGAATGTATTTTGTGGTAGCTTTCTATGAACAATTCTGTGTAAAATATTTTTGTAATTTAAACCTTACTGCTAATATGCCTTCTGAATTATATTATTTGTCTAGATTTGATGGGATAAGTTACTTTGCTTCCTACTGTGAAGTATTCATAGTCTTTAACTTTATGAACTGCTTTGCACCTGTGTAACCTCAAATGAGGCCAATGTAGTTGCATGAGTGTAATCAGAGGCAGTATTTAGCGCTACATGCACTTCAATTTTTTTTCATATTTCGGGAAAGACTCAGTAGTCCAAATAGGGAATCGTCCTCATTCTTCTCTCCCTTTTTCTTAAGGTAAAACAACCCAATCCTCTATTTCAACTTATGTCTGTTGTACCATTTTCAAAACTTCTAGAGCAAAATTCATTCCTAGTTTTAAATTATTTCAAGTGGTAGTATACCCAGTTATGCCAGGACTGAATTTGGTCTGTTTTACAGTGTCAAATCATTGCAAACTGCACATGTTTTGCATAGTCATTAAATAGTTGTTTTGTGATGCTAATTACGCACTTTTTTTAACTCATTCAAAGCCTACTGGAGTTAATGGGAGTCTTTCAATTGACTTCAATGGGCTACATTACCAGTTTACATCTAGAGAGAATTTATGGCACTGGTATGTTATAAGAGAAAAGATATGGTTCAACCTCTAAACCACTCCATTAAATACTTTACTATATAATTCCTCTTAGGCCATGTCTACACCATGTTTACACTGAGAAACAAGGTCAAATTTATTAAGGTTGATGTTTTAGCATCTGATTTTGTTAAGTTGAGGGTACGTGTTCCCACAGCATGCAAGAATTCCACATAGTTCAAATTAGTAAGTCCCCAGCAGGGTGGCTACTGTTGACTTTGAGAGGCATGCACTGTGGGTAGTTATCCTACAGTGCCTGAGCCCCTTTGAATTCTGGGTTATGCTCCCAGTGCAAAATGGCACCAAAACTGTGCAGTAGGTTAGTCTGGGTACATGTCATCAGTGGCCCCTTATGCACTCATTTTTTCCCTCTCTCCATGCTTAAGACCAATGGCAAACAGTCTTTTTGTGCCTTTTCTCTCTTGTTGGTTATCTATGCAGACACCATAACAACCTAAGCCTGGAACCCATGGTGGATCCTGTTGTGCATCAAAGCAATGGGTGCTTCCTGATGGTGCTGCACGGGCCGATGGATCATAAGGGCCCTTTCACTGACATCAATGTGGGATGGTTGGGAAAAGTGCATGACACACATATATTTAGGAACTCCTGCCTCTTCAGCAAGCTGCAAGCTAGAACTTTTTCCCCAGACCTGAAAATTAGAACTGGAGATGTTGAAATGCCAATAGTGATACTTGGTGACCCAGCCTACCCCTTGTTCCCGTGGCTCCTGAAACCGTACCTGGGCAGCTTTCACCGCAGTAAGAAGCCGTTCAACTATAGGCTTAGCAATTGCAGGCTGGTCGTAGAATGTGCTTTTGGGCATTTAAAGGGAAGATTCTGCAGTCTACTAACTAGGTTAGACCTCAGCAAATGCAACATTCCCATTGTGGTGGCAGCCTGCTGTGTGCTCCATAGTATTTGAGAGAGTAAAGAGGAATGTATCTGTCAGGGTGGAGTGCCGAAGACCAGCTCCTCGTCAGAGATTTTGAACAGACACCAGGGTAATAAAAGGAGCACAGCAAGGGGTAGTACAAGTCAGAGAAGCTTGAAAAGACAGTTTTATGAATCACCAATTTTGAGAGTCATGCATGTTGCTCTCAACAAGGTGTCCCTGCAATTCAGTGTACTAACCTATAATCCCCAATCTCTTAATACAAAAGAGACAGACTATTGTTCAGAAATCATTCACTTTTATTTAGGGAATACAGCAGGAACAGAAAAGGAGCCTAGAGTGGGAGCTTTCGGGTGGAGGGCGATCACAATTGCGAGAAAGACAGTCTTTTGCTTCATGATACATCACTGGGGATTGAGAGTGAGGCTGCCTTTAACTACCCCTTCCACACCCCCACCTGCATTCTAGGGCCTTGGGAGAGGAGGCTATGGAACTCGGAGAAGAGGGAACATTGGTCTGCAAGGGCTAAAGCAGGTGCCTGTTCAGGTAAAACATCCTGGAAACTTGTCATATGATCCATCACAACAGCAATGGATGACAACACTCTCTCCTGGTGCTTCACATCCCTTCCTTGCATGTTTTCCTTTCCTTACACTCCATGCACATCTCTTCCGACAGCGTATTTCTCCACTCGCTTACACATTCCCCTGTCCAAACAGGCAGATTGCATTTGCTCCTTGAACATCTCTTCCATTTTAGTCTGTGGATCTGTGCCAGGCAGACAGCTGGTGGGACCAGGAGAATGCACAGCAGGCTGACTCATATTCCTGATGTAGTGAAAAGCGAAGGGCAGACTTTACAGGAGATATTTTGCCGAGTGTAAATCCTAATCGATTAGAATAAAAGGAAGATTTGTCTAAAGACAATAGGGATGTGTTATGTATAAGACCACAGTTATGCTTTTAAGCGGCTACTTTGCAGCAGTTACACATTAGGGATGTGAAGGTTTAAATTGTTAACTGGTGGAAGCCAAAGGGGGCTGCTCCAAATCTGCGACAGGCCTGCCATGGACAGGGGCTGCTCCAGCTGGGATGCCGGAACAGCCCTTGCCTGCAGCAGCCACAGCAATCTCTATCCGCTGTGGGCCCAGGCACCCTAGAGACAGGGACTGTTCCTGTCTGTGGTGGGGGGAGGCCACTCCAGCACCCACATTTACTCCCCCTTTAATCAGTTAACCAATCAGCCAATTAAATGGGATTTTACATCTTTCATACACAGAGTTCTTAGGAGAGCAGTTCAGGGCAGGGAAGGGGCTTACACAGCACCCAGGTGTTTGGCACCCCACTCCCCATATTTGCCAGAAAAGTGCAACTTTTGCTTCCTGCAGGAGCAAGCAGGAGGGAGTGGGGGATGGGGTCTGACCATGGCATCAGGGTAGGGGCTCATGGGTGACCCTTGTGTTCAGCACCCATCCCTCATTTGCCAGGAAAATGCAGCTGTCTCTTCTTGCAAGAGTGGGTAGGTGGGAGGGACAGGGGAGAGAGTTTGGGCCTGGCAGCAGGGACTCAAGTCATGCTTCACTGGGGATGAACAAATGGAGGTTTACTGCAGAGGCATCAGCTAACAGCTTCCCCTGCTTCATCGAGATTGCCATGAGAGATATCAGCCTTCTTCGAATCACAAGGAGTGATAGGAAACAGATGCTGACTGAATGTGGTCAGAAACCTGGACCTTATGCTGCCATCATCCGTGCTGCAATGATGCCAGACCACTTACTGCTGGCTTGGCATAGAAAGGTATCCTACTGTGGAGAATGGAATAAGGCAACCTCCCGAGAAACCTTGTGGGAAGAATCAAAGAGTTCCTGTAGGATAGCTTTATGGAGATGTGCAGTGAGGATTCCCGTTCCATCTTCAGACATGTTAACAAGCTGTTCCGGGGACCCCCACTGTGTAGGCACAGTGGCTGCTACAGATCACACTCGATTGCCTTAGCTCACTTTTAACAAAATAAAACTTTAAACTCACCGAAAGTGCCCTGCCTGGGATCAGTGCCCAAATGAGATGTCCTGGGAGAAGGGGATTGTCTTAAAGGTTATAAAAAGTTTTTGGCTCTCGGTGACATCAGGTGCCCCATTTGCCTGCTGATCATTCTCTTCCTCCTCCTCTTCCATCATGCCGTTCTCCACAATGCTGCCTGAGGCTGCCTAAGTGTGTTGGGAAGAATCTATGGACTGGTTAGGGAAGCTGTTTGTAGAAGCATGTTAGCAATGATGCTCCAGACCATCCATTAGCTTCTTGTCTTTTGGTACGCTTGCCTCAGCTCCTTTATTTTCACTTGGCACCGCTGCATATTCTTTCTCCTTCATCCATGCCCTTTGGCATAGATCTCTGCATTTCTTTTGCTGGTTTGTAGTTCTGCAAGAACAGATTCCTCTCCCCACTCAGCAATGAGGTCCAGGATCTCTTGTGTTCTCCATCCTGGTGCTCTTCTGTGACCCTAGGGACTAATGGAGCTCATGGAACATGAACTCATGGAATTCATGGTCAGGTGTGCTGCTCAGATGTGCTGCATGCTCTTGGACCTGCTCACCACACTGTCCATACAGGAAATTAAATTCAGATTTTCCTGGGGCTTTTCCTGTTCTCCTGGAGAGCAGCACAGTTCAAAGACATGGCTAAACCAGACAGCACAGGGCACTGTGGGACACCTCCTGGAGGCCAAGAACGTCGAATTTCACAGCACTGCGTCTGCACGACCATGCAAAATCGAATTTAGGAGTT
Source organism: Apalone spinifera (assembly GCA_030068395.1). NCBI lineage: Eukaryota > Metazoa > Chordata > Testudines > Trionychidae > Apalone > Apalone spinifera. Next base: position 36,644,782 of record JANRFK010004149.1, read on the forward strand.
ACTCCTTGTGAAAGCAAGAGTACAGAAGTCAATTTTAACCACCCTAATGTCAACAGAACAGGCTTGGTAGAGTGGATTCATTGTTTAGAAAATCGACCTAATGCAGCTAAATGCCCAGTGTAGACCAGGTCTTAGTAACTAGGGAGAATAATCTGTATTAGAAATGCATTATGCAGAACTATTACTTTTGCAATAATCCTGACATAAAAATATTTACTTCCTATACAATCCTTTACATCTTTAAAGCACTTTACAAAATTTTTTTCCTCTGGAAAATTCATGCATATTAGGCCTGATCCATTAGAATGTGAAAGAAGGGCTGCCAGTAGCTCAAATAGGCTTTGAATCAGGCCTTACTAATTTCTTGTATAGAAGGTACTTCAATTTGCCAACATCAATCATCAAATACAGTCTTGAAACAAAGTTAAAATCCACACTGCAAGTATAATGAAGACAAAACATCCAAGTGTAGTTGAAATGATACATTTTAAAACATGCATAATCAAACTGGTATAAATCAAGTTTTTACTTGCTGAAAGAGAAGCCTTTTCACTTCACTTTGTTTTGATCAAGTTCAGTTTTTCTTTTTATGAAGTTCAAGGGATTTTTATTGCTGTTTTTACCTGTTACAATAATACACTGCATTATTTGGATCCAACTCTATAGCGTGAGTATAACAATCCACTGCAGCAACGTAATTTTCTTCCTTCATGTGATTATTGCCTGAAATAAATTGTAAAAATAACCTTTTAAGATATAGAATTACACTTTCAATTATCTGAAAGAAAAACAGAGCAGAATCACTACACTACAGTACCTCACAAAGCAATTGGGATTGTGTTGACTTTTGTGATTAACTTTTCAAATGAGATTTTGTATGTCTACACTACCAAAATTTGTTGGCAAAACTTATGTCGACACCCAAAAGCAACAAAACAAAAATCACCAGAGAATGTTCAGACTTGCTCTGTCAACAGACCATGTCCACGTTGGGGGCACCATCAACAGTGTAAGCAATGCATTCTGGATATGTATCCCACAATGCAATATTGTGGGAAGGCAGAATTGATCCCTGCGCATCTTGGGATTCCCTCATTGTTCTCCCACAGACTCCTCAGCTATGGGGAGCAGCATTATTAGTAGCTCTGGGAGCTCTATATGAGGAGGAATGTCTGAGAAGCACAGTATCTGTCTCCCTTCCCCACAGCAGCAGTCTGCCTGCCACTGTGTTTCAGGGGAGAGCATGAGCATTCCAATGATTTGTTCTTTCTTTGTTCCCCAAACTGAGCAGCTCAAATGTCAGATAATTCCCACTGCTTTTGAAAGGGTAGGAGTTCATTGGCTCTTTTGGCCACAGTATCATGCTGGAAACTCATGTTCCCGGATTATCCATCACAACTCCCAAATATCTCTCAGAGATACTGCATCCCAGGATAGAGTCCCTCCTCCCCTCCCCCCCATTCTATAACTTACATCAGGGGTCAGCAACCTTTCCAAAGTGGCGTGCCAAGATTTAACCCTCTTGCCATGGGCCATGCCACTATCTTGGGAGGGAGGAGGGGCTCTCTCCACCATGTACCCTGTGGACCACTTATGTCAATGAAAACTTTTCTGTGGATCACCAGTTGCTAATGGAAACTCACTGTTAATTACATAATTATGCCTGAGCCATTTTGCTAGTGCTGTATCTAGGGAGAATGGTTTAATTTAAATTATTTAACAGATTAAGAGTTAACTTTCTCATGTGTAATCAAACTTCATTTTAAATAAAGTAAAATATTAATTTATGTCCAACACAAAAGGTTTCAATGTTTTCTTTATTTATGGCAGGACTGGGGAACATTTTTTGGGTTGGGGGCTACTGACCCACAGAAAAATTAGTTGGGGCCACACAAGTGAGAAGCAAAAAAAACCCCAACCCTCACTGATGTGGCCCCCAACTGAGACACTTCACTCTTCTGGCGCTCCAGCCCCAGAGGATGAGGGGAAAAGACAGGTAAGACTGAGGTTCAGGGCTTCCCATAGGCCAGATTTACTTTCCTGGGGTTCCAGAATTAGTGGATTTTGTGGACCCCCTAAGGTTTTGGGATGGGAACAAAAATGAGAGGTTCAGTGTGAGGAATAGCGCTGCCAGTGAGTGGAATAAGAATGCAGAATCTGGGCAGGAGGCGCGGTGCAGGACGGGGTGAGGAGGGCAGGGTCTGGAAAGAGAGTTTGGCGGCAGCTGTGCGGCAATCCTGAGGCTTGTGGGGTGCACGCACCCACACACACACACACACACACACACACACACACAAAATCGCATCACGTGCCACTTATGGCACATGTGCTGTAGGTTGCCCCTGACTTTTATTATTTACAGGCCTGCTGACAGGGGAGAGCAAAGGAGGCAATTGTCCCAAGGCCTGGCAACTCTAAGGGCTTCAGACTGCCATCACTATGGTAGCAGCAGCTAGCAACCCGGCCCCCTCTGAATTGCTGCTGAAGCACCACTCTGTGTGGCTCTGAGGAAGGCGCTGCGGGTCAACTGCCCATGGCTATAACCATCCTGCCTGAGGCTCTACCCCTTCCAGGAGCACAGAACCTGCACCTTGCCCTGGGGCTCAGTGCTGATTAAGTATATTTAGTTCTATTAGAATGCATATGGTTTGCTTGCTTCCAGTTGACCAACTAATCCAGGTCAGATCACGCTGAATCAGTGACCTGTCCTTTTAATTATTTACTGCTCCCCCAATTTGTGTGTCATTTGCAAACTGTATCACTGATTGTTATATTGTATCCCAGAACATTAATATAAATGTTAAGTATGCTAGAGCCAAGTACTAATCATTGCAGGACCCCAATGGAAACATACCCACTCAATCACTCTTCCTTGTTTAAATTACATTTAGCGACTTGTCAGTTAGCCAGTTTTTAATCCATTTAATATACACTATGTTAATTTTATTTTTAATCAAAATGTAAGGATTTGAGGGGAGGGAGGGTGTACCCCAGAATGTGATCAAGCAAATTGCAACCATATTATGTGCTCTCAGCACTATGAATTAATGAAATAGAACACTATGTAGTTAAGGGTTAATTTGGAATTGGGCTTTCAGAAGCAAGGTAAAAATCAAACTGGCAATTTCTGCTAATCACAATGGAGTAGGGCAGGGGTGGCCAACCCGCTACAGAAAAAGAGCCAAAATAGTGGTGGATAGTGCAAAGAGCCAAGAGAAAGAAGTTGTTGAGGAAAAAAAAAAAAAGCTGCCCCTTTAACAGCCGCATGTGGCCCAAGCAGTGTTCCATTGGCCGCAGCGTCAGATCTCGCTGCCCCAAGTGGCACCCTGACCAGACAAGGAAAAAAGGTCAGAGCAGGGGAATGCAAAACAGCCACGGGTGCGTGAGCTGCAATTTTTCCTTTGAAGAGCCCATGTGGCTCATGAGCCGCGGGTTGGCCACCCCTGGAGTAGGGGAAGAAAGTCAACAACGGAGATGAAAAACCTTAGTGGTTGGAAGACTTTTGAATGTGGGCTCCTCTAATATTAAAAGTTTATTAAAAATTAATAATAGTAATACGGATGATCCAGGAGGGGTCATTATGACATATGTTTTGTTAGTTATAAAAGAATAGATAATATAGCGTACTTCGGAACAGTCCTGTTAAGCCATCGTGAGAGACGTTTTTTCTGACACCTTTTTCCCCAGTGGATCAACTGGCCACTACAAATTGGCTATTAATTACTCAATACTGTTCCAGCTGTTAGGTAAATATCTGGGATGTTCTAAACCTATTGCTTATGTGTGTGCGAACTTAAATCTAATAGAGTGGCGTGATAAAAAAGAGCATGCTTACCTGCATTTAATCTCTAATTAAACAGAATTACTGTGTTCCTATTAAAATATTCCTGACACCACCAAGAGTGAAATAGTTAAGTTACCTCTTTCAGGGTTCAGAAGATCTCAGGTAACAATGAGATACCAAGTCAAATACCTTAGAGAAGTCTAAGTATATAACATCAACGCTATTGTTTTTCCTCAACCTAACTTGTAATCTCATAAAAAGATAATACTTTCACTGTCAAGAAACAATTATTTTTTAAACTGTCACTATCTCCTTATGTGTAAGTTAGATAAAAAAGTATTGCATATACTTGAACCTGCCCTAACAAAGACTACTACTAGAACCAGTAATATTCTACCTAGCAGTAAAATAGAAGAGGTTTTATAACTGCATATGCATCTAATCTGTGACTTTGCTACTATGAAAAAAATACCGCTTGACACACAGGGCCAAATTCAAAGCTGATCCACTCAGGCTATATATACACTGCAGAGTTTTTGCATAAAAACAGCTATTTTTGCGCAAAAACTCACAGAGTGTCAACATCTCAAGCACATTTTTGCACAAGAAAATGTACAGTGAATCGACAGAACAGAGGGGTTTTTGCAGTATAGGTATTCCTCTTTCTATAAAGACTAACTCCTTTCTGTGCAAGAGCTCTTGTACAAAAAGGTGTGTGGGGAATGGAAACAGCGTTTTTTTGAGCAAAAACAGCCTATTAAAAGAAGCATAGGTACCCTGGTAGCCATTTTGTTAATGGCAATCAGAGCTTTCTTGCGAGAGTCTGGACGGTCTCTTGCGCAAAAGCGCATCGGTTTTCCAATGCACTTTTGCAGTGTGGATGCGCGCTTGCGCAAGACGTTTTTGCAGAAGACCTCTTCCACAAAATCTTGTGCAAGAAGCCTGCAGTGTAGACGTAGTCTCAGTGACCCATTTACCTCAATCTTGTGAGCCCAAGCTCTGAATTTGGCTCCAAAAGCACAGGAAGCCAGCCAGACTGTATGATCTGGGACTCTACACATCAGAAAAGTAGCCATGATAATAAATTATTTTATTATAGGGTCAGAAAAAAAAAAACCACCTCGAGAAAAAGAAATTGTTTAACTTAGGGATGAATGTGTGTCTTCCTGGAACAGAAGCATGAGCATTATTACATATTTATTACTGCAACACCCAGAAGTCCCAATTAAGATCAAGCCCCATGTAATACTAGGTGCTATCCGAACACACACACGCAAACCACGGATCCTGCTCCAAAAAATTAGAAGCTAAGAGCTTGTCTACATTGGCAAGTATTGTCCAGCAAAAAGTGCATTTTGTCAACAAAACTACATGAGTGTGCATACTGCAAAGTGACTTTTGTCATGAAAACTGGCCATTTTGATCAAGAAAAAACTTCCCGCTCCACGAGGGAATTTTGTCTTTTCCCCTCCCTGTGTTGTTGACAAACATGCAGCATAGACACCTTGAGGCATTTTGTTGCTGATTCTAGCCTCCAGGAAAAGGTCCACAATTCCCAAGCAGTTGCTCTGGTCAGCAGTTTGAATTCCTCTATCCTGCAGCCACGTAACCAGTTATCCGCCCCAACTCCTTGCAAGCCCCATGAAATTTAAATCCCATTTCCTACAGCATGAGCACTTGGATACACTCCGCACACCCTCCCCCACGCAGGCTGGCCCAGCAAGTGCAGTAGTCTCATGATATCTTCCCAGGTGCCCATGCCTCTCCATAGCACCAAACACCCCCTTGCTTGGCCCACTACAGAGCTGTTGGATCTGATCAATGTATGGGGACAGAAGTCTGTCCACTCCCAGCTGCTAGTAACCTATAGAAACTGGGGTATGTATGGAAACATTTCTCATTCTTTGTGTGAAAAAGGGTATGAGCAAGACACGCTGCAGTGCAGAGCAAAATAAACATTTCATAAAGCCTGTGAAGCAAATCGATGCTCTGGTGCTTCATAAAGATCTACCATTTCTATACTAAGCTGGACAATATCCTTGGCAGTGACCCCACCTTCTCCAAGATCCCTGTGGATATTTCAGAAGTCATGGAGGATCTAACCCAGAGGATGAAACTGGTTGAGGTAGACAAGGATCAGGGGCTCCCCCCATGGTCACTGACTGTCTGGCCTGCTGGCAGACATAGTCAGTCTGAGCAACCGCTTTCTGGGGACCAAGAAGTAGGGGATGAGATTTATGATAAGTGGCTGTGGCTTGTGGAGTGCCAGACTAAGGACATGGAAAAGTGGGAGGCAGGCTGTGTTTCTCAGAGCTGCACATATCCCTGCGTAGCTAATTGATGTTGCTGAGCAGCACGTTGATTCTTGTCATGATTTCAATGGAATCCTGCAGAGAGGGGCTATCAAAACTTTTGGAGAGGTATACAGCTGTTCCCCGACTTACAACCACCTTGACTTACGACCATCCACACTTACGACCAACCTTGCAGCAGCACGTTGTGTTTGCGTGTCTGCGATCAGGCAGTGTCTGTACGTTTCATTCCCTCACAGTGTTTTCAGTGTTTGCTTGTGCCATCATGTCAAGTAAAAGAAAAAAGGCTAGTGATAAGAGTGGTGATAAAAGAAAAAGAAAAGCTATTGATTTGGAACAGAAAATAGCAATAGTGAGACAATATGAAGGGAGTCAAACACTGTCCTTCATGTCGCGTAAGTTAGGGCTATGAAAATCCACTATCAGCACCATTATAAAGGATAGTGATCGCATTCGTGAAGTAGTGAAAGGGTCTGCTCCTATGAAATCAAAAATTCTAACAAAGCAAAGAGCAGG
>JANRFK010004149.1:36651493-36668472 GCA_030068395.1 Apalone spinifera
ATTCGAAAGCAGCAGACCCTTTCATAGAAGAATTGGATAAGCTGATAAAAGAAGAAAATTATTTTCCAGAACAAATCTTTAATGTTGATGAGACAGGTCTATTTTGGAAGAAAATGCCCGAACATACCTACATACATAAAGAAGCAAAAACTATGCCTAGTTATAAAGCTTTCAAAGATCGTCTAACAGTCTTGTTAGGAGGCAATGTTTCTGGGTATAAATTGAAACCCCTCTTGATTTATCGCTCTGAAAACCCTAGAGCCTTCAAGAATATCAGTAAGGCTACTTTACCAGTCCATTATTGCGCTAATAAGAAAGCCTGGATGATGCTTGCACTTTATGAAGATTGGTTCATGAACTGCTTCATCCCTGAAGTCAAGTCATATTTTCCGGAGAAAGGAATTCCTTTCCAAATTTTGCTTATTTTGGATAATGCTCCAGGTCACCCTCAATACCTAAATGACTTACATTCCGATGTGAAAGTGGCGTTTCTGCCTCCCAACACCACATCTATTCTCCAACCCATGGACCAGGGGGCCATAGCTGCTTTCAAAGCATATTATCTTCACCACACATTTGCAAAGGCAGTAGCTGCCACAGAATGCAAAAACGGCAAAACATTATGTGAATTTTGGAAGGACTACAACATTCTGCATTGCATAAGGAACATTGCTGCAGGGTGGGAAGAAGTCACTCGACAATGTATGAATGGCATATGGAAGAAAATCCTAAAAAGATTTGTGAACTGTTTCAAAGGCTTTGAAAAAGAAAAGGCACAGGAAGACATTTCTAATAACATTGTACAGCTGGCGAAAGAAGTGGATCTGGAAATGGATAATGAAGACATACACCAACTGGTTGAGGATGTTGGGGAGGAGTTGAGCAATGAAGATTTAATGCAGCTCGAGGCGGAGAGGGTAGCAGAGGAAGAGAGACAAACAGCCCAAGAAGAAGAAGAAGAAGAAGCCGCCCCGAAAAACTTTGTGATGAAAGAAATGGCTGCAGTTTTCAGCAAAATAAATGAATGCAAATGTTTGAAAAAATGGACCCTAATGTTGCGAGATTCTCAAAGGTTGATCATTTAATTCAGGACGCCCTGGCTTGCTATAAGGAAATTTGTAACGAGAAGAAAAAACAAACTGTCCAGTCCAAAATGGATTTTTTTTTTTTAAAGAAACCCCCAGCAGTGCTGCCTCCCATACTGAACCAATGCCTTCTACAAGCAAAGGAACTGCTGAAATAGAATCTGTTGATGATGTTCTTACTGTAGTTTTTTACTCCTCCGATTCCTCATCCAATTAATTCAATTCACATTACTGTCTTTAAATTACTGCATTGTGTTTTGTATTTCATGTTCATGTTTGTTAAATAAAGTTTGCTGTTGCTGCAGTAGTGTTGTTTTTTTCGTGTGTTTCTATTTTTCATTGTTGATTGCTGCGTTGTTGGTGCTTGGTTACGCTTTGAGTGCTTCGTATGGGGCATTTCTGACTTACGAACAAACTGAGTTATGACCAGCTATTCGAACGTAACCTGTTAGTAAGTCGGGGAACAGCTGTATGTACATTTTCTGTCAAATTCCATGGCAGTGCTGCTTTGTTCCCTCCCCTGTTGTAGGACAGTAGCCTGTACCATTCGTCAATCACTTGTGCAGGCACGAAAGCAGAACACGGGTGGACTGCATATGTAGCACAGCGAAAGCCACAAGCCTGGAGAAGTTGTCCCCTGGTTTCCTTGCTTATCATGAGCAGGAAGATGCCTATCAGGATGTTATGCACCTATAGAGAAGTGTGGTATGATTAGAACTATATTCCCGTAAAGGGAATTTTCTAGCCCCAGCTGGAATTTTTTTCATCCATATGGACAGCTGCCACTAACCCATCCCCTCACTAACCATGATTAAATTGCTTGCCCAGATACTTTCCTGCTGACCCTCACAAGAAATCCAAATGGAAATGTTGGGAAAGGCATTTGTAAGTGAATCGTTACAATGTCAGAATCGATGTGAACAGACCCCTTTTTATGCATTGTGCTGAATATCAGAGACTTTGGCAGGCCCAGTGCACAGTGCTTTGGAGAAGATGCAACAAATAAGCAAACACCCTAGGAAATACAGGGAAGATTTGATTCATCAAATGCTAAATCAATCACCAAGTGACTGCAGATGATGGAAACAGCTTTTGGAAAGGGAGCTGAGGAACCACCAGGAAAACCAGATCTTTGCCAGACAGCCAACAGAACACACGATCAGGGTCATGGAGGAACAGAAGGAGATTGTTAAACAGTAAATAGAAGCCAATGTCAACAGACCAGTCGCTGTGATCCTAGGTGCAGACATTTCCCAAGTATGTGTTGCATGGTGCAGGAGGCACGGAAGCAACTGTTACAAAGGTTTATTTCAGTGCTCCTCATCTTCAATGTGCACCCCCAAAGCCTCCCTGGTGTTGACAGCAGTCCTAATGTCTGGTTGCCCAAATTCTATAGCCAAGCCCTGTGCTTCAATGCTCTACCGCTGAGCAAACAATTCACCCCTTACTTTCACACAAATCACGTGAAGTACAACAAACTGTGACAACAATGGGTATATTGTCCTCAATGAGGTCTAGCCTGCTACAGAGACATCTTCAATCTTCTAAAAATTGAGCCACCTTCAATCTTCCAAAGGCGCATACAACCACCATGTGGCACTTGAGCCTGTTGTTAAAATGTCTTTTACCGCTGTCCAGGTGCCCCATGTATGTTTTCATGAGCAAGAGGTAAGCTGGATCTCCAAGGATCACAATGAGCATTTCCAAATCCCTCATCTTGTGGTCTGGACAGAGGGAGCAAGTATAAACACACTTTGGTGGCTTTTTTTTGACAACTTCTACATGTCAACATTAGTTTCCTGGACAAAACTTAGTAGTGTCCTACGAAATCAAGTGAAACATGAAGAGGAGGAAAGGATATAATTAAATATACATTGTGTGCTCGCACATGTGTAAAATAATGCTTTTTTTTTTTAATCTATAATAATGGAAAGTGTCAACTCTTCAGTTTGCTCCTGAATTATTAATTGGCTGATTCTTTACAGGAATCACAGCACAGAGTGCTATTAATAAGAAGAAGCTGGTTGGTGGCCTATGAATGAGTTCAGGAAAGATGATTCATGCATCACAGACAGCATGGAAGAAAGCCCAGAGATGGCGTGCAGGTATACCAAGTTAGAGTGGAGGAATTCAACGAAGTTGGCATAACAAGAGCAGGAAGGGGACAAATTATAGAGGACAATGAAGGTAAGGACAAGAAGCTTGAATTTAAGTAGGAAAAGACAGACATAATTTTTAGGCATCTCCAACTAGACTGATCAATCATGCCAACTCCTAACCAACTATTTCAATAGATAGTGTATCCTTAAATCAGACTGGCAACTGACCTGGATTACATGCTAGTACAGGGCATACTCCTAGCAGGTGATGGGTAACAGTAAAATACAACAACTGCACTAGGTAATGAGCGCGCTTTCCATAAGGTACCCAACACCGTGTAGAAGCAGGCAGTTGAAGTGAAAAGTTATTCCAGAGAAACTATATCAATGATCTCCAATTAATTTTCACTTCTGACCTAACCAGGTTTGAATTCATAGCTCCAGAAAGGAAAGGCTAACGGCTCACTTCATTATCTAGCTGAACTTTTCTTAAAGTGTACTTTATAAAGCCAGAGTGAAATATGTTAATCCTTATCATTTTAACAACTGCAGCTGACCATTTAAAATGAGAAACCTTGATCTTATTGTGAAATCCAGCCAATTTTTCCATCTTTCACTTTATTAAAACTTTTCCAAGGGGACTACCTCCATCTATCAAATGTAAACACACTAATTTGTATTTTATGGGTAATATCTACAAATCTGAATTCATATCCAAAATATAGTATAAACAAGCATCAATCTATTCAATATCCCTGTGTATCTGTAACCAAAGCTACATTCTTACTTTCATTAACATTAAAACTTAAATTATTTGGAGTACATATGATAAGTTAATACAATGCAAAAGAACCTGGAGATCTATTTTTTAAACTAGGGATATAATAACCCATTTTACTGTGATTTTACATAATGTAAAACTGTTTTTATACAATTGGTAAAATCCAGAGTTTAATGAACTCAGTGGGAGCTTTCCATTGACTTCATTGGGACCAGGACTTGAACATGAAAGCCCAGTGACTGCACTGGGTGCTGAGGACATTCTGCATTTTGCAGATGACTTTTACCCAAACCATCACATACACTTTACAAAGTAATGAGTTAAATACTATTGGGTGGAAACTGTACTGGCAAATAAAGAAAGCCATAATACACTCAGCAACAGCCACACATTCATTAGATCCTCTACTACTCAAATAGGAAATGCTAGCCAGGACTTCATAGTTTTCTTTCCATTTTTAACTTCCTCTTAACCAGCCATCAGCCAAAGGACAGGATGAACCTTTTTTCATTCCTCATGAAGCACAGCACTGAGCCTATAACACACATCATTAGTACTGCATTACATAGTCAGCATTAGCTATAAGACCAAGTTTTCATGTGGAACTTGTTGTCCAGATACAATACTGCCACCGACTAAGCTATGCCAACACTTTAATATCACTAAAACCCAAGACAGCATGAAAGGATTTCTTCCATAGGCTGGGATGCTAGCAGACCAGATGCTAGCACCTCACAAGGCTCAGGGCCTCACTGAACACTGAGAAATACATAGCTGGAAAGGAGTCTGCCTTTAATCTGGGTTAGTATAGTTAAAATACATATTAGTATTATAAGACTGTGCTTAGTGTTCAGACTTAATGGAATGCTTGTTGGATGCTGCATGACTATTTATATCTGTATCCCATGGTATATAAAGTTATACTGAATGATAGCACCATAAACCTCTAATTGTGTAACTCACCAAACAGGAAAAGCAGTATTAATTAAGATAAAGTGTTTGTTCTGCACATAAGAGGCCCACTGCAGGCAAACGAGGCATTGTGTAGCACCAAAGTGCAGATATTTGTTATTGAATTTCTAACTCCATCTAGGAAGGGGAACCAATACATGAACTCACTCCATCAGCTTGGAATCTGGGGTAATGGAAAGAAAAAAAATCCCTGAAAAAGAGAAACGTACGTACATACGTACGTACGTGTGAGAGAGAGAGAGAGAGAGAGCGCGCTCCATTGTGCTTGGCAAGGGTCAGCCCTAAAGATCATACAGAACTGCACTGCTTGTCAGAGTTAGCCCCTGGTGGGCCATTGGCACTTTAATTTACCTGCGCTTCCCAGATACAGCTACTTGATGTTCTGTTTGCCATGGACCACTGTTCCCAGCCAATGGGAGCTGTAGAAAGCAGGTATCCTGGTCTGCACCATTTCTTGCAGAACCCGTTGGCCAGTAATGGCGATCCATGGCGAACAGGAACTTTAAGCAGCCGTACCTGTCAAAGGGCTGGTAAATTAAAGCAACAGCAGCCTGCCACAAGCTAACCGTGGTGCACCGTATCTGGCCCACGGGCTAGTTATTTCCTATCACCTATCTATTGCGTAGTCCAGCTTGCCTAGGTAACAAGATAGACTGGAAAGCGCAAGGGCCCTCTGTAATTCCATGGTAAAACTGTTACAGTGCTTCAGGCATTCACATTAGTTACTGGGTTGATGAAATCTAATTACACATCACACAACCAGGCTTCTGCCCTGGTTTTTGACAGTCTATCCTGAAGTTGGCACTCATGAGCCACTTCAGACAGTATAACATTTGGTGTAGGTGGCAAGATTCACATTCACAGGTCAACTGGATTTATTTATTGAGAGTTTTTAAAAGTTAAAAAATAAACATAAGTAGGAAACAGTCATATTACAGTTTTGAGACAAGACCTTGAAACGTTATATAAGGAAAGAAAATATCCCATAAACCAAGAACCCCAGATCAGGGGCTGAAAACTTTGCTCATAAGTTCTACACAAGCATCTTAGCACCCTCCTGCCAAGATAACAGAGACTGCTGCAGACTGGGACTGGGAACTGGGACTCGTACTGGGCAACCCAGGAAGAATGTGAGCCCCACAGGCTTATGGTAGAATTCCAGATCAAGGAGCTCAAAGAAACAGAAGAGGCAGAGGAGACAGCTGACCACATGGAACATACAGCAGCAGTCAAAGCCAATGCTGAAAATGAGCAAAAAAGACCAAAGACGCATGGAACAACTAGAAGCTGAATGAGCTCACACACTGCAGCTCAAAGTACTGGAGCAATAAAAGGAGTTCCCTCAACGAGTTTGGGGATTCTGCACTGCATTTTGACAGTCTCCCTTGAGGCTGGCACTCACGATAATGAGGGACTTCTGACAGCATGATACATCCTTATCAACTACACACCTTCATCTTTCAGCTGATCAGCCTTTTCAATATCTTCTGGCAATGAATCGGAGAGAGGCAACATGTCATTCTATATTAAAACAAAAAAACAAAAACAAAAACCAGAAGTATATTCTGATTCGGGTACAGTTTATGGCTACATTAATGCCTTCATTCACAACCTTCATCCTGAAAGGTGCTGTGTAAACAGAGATACCTCTTAGCAATTGCACCATTATGCCGTAAGTCAGAAAGCAATCATACCATTTCTGTAGTACACACTTAACCAAGACAGTTTCTTGTTCCCACTTAAAACATTACAACAATGTATGACCCGTGACCCTATAAAGTGGTGGTGGTTTTTTTAGTCTAACTTCTGGTATCCTGCTTTTCTTCCTCCTGACTTTTCTCTCTACTTTCTGGCACCACCAGTATTCTTTCTATGTTGGACCCCTCTGAATTTTAAAAGTATAGCTTTTGTTTTTACGTAAACTGGTAGTGTAGAATGCTTAAAAAATTAAATTATATCCATAAAAAAGGAGAAACAGTGGAGCTAGGGGGCAGAGGGACCAGGAAGCTGTGAATGACCTCAAGCAGTTTCTAGTCAACTCTCTCTGGAATTGCAAAATGCTTAAGTATCACTAAGGCAAATATCCTTCATGTTAAAAGGGGGTTCATTATTTTTAGTAACATATTTCACATGGGTTATCATTGCCTTGGCTGAACTTATGTAATGCCAGAGTCCAAAAACTATCCTGTTCTCCTACCTATTACAGGAATTTAACACCTGAATATTTTTATCAAGTTTCCACATATAAAACACATTAAGATTATAAATAAAGTAACCCTAAAAGACTAAAATCAATTCTTACCTTGTGAAAAGAATGAGAGAACAATTCTGTCAAGTGCTGTGGCACTGCAAGATGCGTATCTTCTAGGCTAATCTTAAAAACTGTCTCCAAACACTGAATTGCAACTTCAAAGAAATGAAATCATAATTAGAAAGGGTCACCATTTTCTCAATATAAATATGTAAATAATATTTAGCAATAAAACTAAAAATAAATAAGGCAAAGGTACATTTTGAGAGATATTAGTTGGCTAGTTAAGTTAAAAACAAAAAACAAGTTATTTGGCCAAGTATCCAGTTTTTCGTGACAATTTACTATAAAGTATTACCCATCATACAGAAATAATAAATTTTCGATTTCCCTTGGAGGGCAAAAACCCACGTGTGACAGAGTGCTGAATCATGACAGACAAATCAGCTCTCTAATCACCGTAGCCTCAATTAGTTTCCCCAGCAATGGCTGATTGCGGAAATAGAAAGGAATCAGAAAGACAGCATGGATGAGTTAAGGAATTAACTGATGCATCAACTGAATAGCCAGATTAAAAAAATAGGAAGTGTTGGGGGGGAGGACAAGGCCAGCTGTACCCAGATTGAAGAGGATTCGAAGGAAGCAAGGTCTGTCTTTCTCTCAGAGTCCTAATGAATAGGAGCTGAAGGTCATAGGAATTAGGACTACTGTTTTACAGTGTACAAATGTCAGCAGAAGAGACCTGAATAAGTTATACTAAGTGGACGCTACATAAAGAGGATCTGAGGCATTCCTGGCATGTCCTGGTATGGGGGGAGGGGGCACATACCTATCACACTTGTTTTTGCCCCTTAAGCAATCCCTTTCCTAAATGCCCTACCTCATTTTTAGCTCTGTTTAAAAACAGAAACTACAGTTTAAAACACGTTTTAAAAATATTTCAATTTTCACTCATCTCAGTTTTGGGGGGAAAATAAAATGTGTTAAATATATTTGAGGACTCCTAGCTCCTCCTCATCTTTTTTTTGTTCTGTGTAGGGGAAAGAGAACATTCAACAGTAACAGATCAAATTATCCTTATACATAATATTCAAGATGTATTATTACTATAAATATTAGAATACATTTCCATGGTAGAAATAACTGGCTCTTATACACTGCAGTGAGCTCCCACAATTACCATTTAACTGAAAAATTAACACAATCTTTATAATCCCTTTGCCACAAGTTTAACACGTTAGTACCTTTATGGAACAAATCAATGAAAGACCTTTATTTTTCTGTAGGAGGATAGTCTTCTGCTGCTAGGCAAAAGTCAAGTCAAAACAAAAGCTTTATTAAAAATAAGTATGGAGCCAAAGCACAAATATTTATTTTCAACATGGAAGACACTGATCCTCTGACAATATATAATTTTTAACATACTAAGCAACTGGGGTGAAATCTTAACCCAGCTGACAACAAAATGAGGCTAGGATTTCATGCCAATCATGAACAACAGCTGCAATTCTTTGTCTGAAGGATATTTGTATAGAATAAACTTCCACTTGCTCTCTGACCCATTACCACACTGTTGCTATTAGGGAAGTAAATGGTTGGTTAAGCTTACCTGTTCTAATTAACTGGTAGGGGCTAGAACACTCCTCCCTCCCCCTGCAGCAGGTTACACACTTACTCCCCTTGCTTCCCTGAAGGCTCTGCAGTATACTACAGAGCCTCTACAGAGCCTGCAGCACGTGTATCTGCTAAGATTTTTAGCAGTGATGTTGTTACCTTTTTAAACAACTTTTTACATCCCTATTTTCTATCTGACTGTCACTGGCTGAAATTCACTCCAGAGCAGAAGGCCTAGGTTAACTCCTTCACATCACTTAAGCCCTCAGTGAAACTCACCTCAATTCCACAGGACCAGTGCAAGGCCCTCTGCTTTACCTGAACCACAGGCTTTGTGGCAGTGCAGTGTTAGCAGGGTCACAGATTCCAACAGAAGGCCCACTGTGGTCATCTTGTCTTACCTCAAAAATTCATCATTAGTAATAACATTTTCCCAAAATAATTCCAGTTTGAACTACACACTGATCCCACACATGCTGGTGCTAAAGATAGCAATGAAGTACAGATGCTGGAATGGCCAAGTAAAGAGCAAAAGCAGCCATTTAAACACACTGAATAAATGAGTTAGAACACTGAAGCTGCTAATCCATATGCGGAGAAACAGAACTATTCTATTCAGGCTTCTGCAGCGTTCTCATAGACATAGTTTCTGAGTACCTTCCAGTAGTGCATTATGTGACGACTGTTCTCTCATTCTCTCCCCAGAGGAAGAAGCATGTGTAGTGGAGAGGCTTGTTTTTGGTAGGGTTTTATTTATTTTAAATAAATACATCTCTTGCTATGCATTTGCATTAGGAGAGGTAAGAGCAAAGAAATGCACCTTGCATTCAGAGCAGAAATATTGAGATTTGTGATGTTCCTAGTTTTTGAGAAAGTTCGTTTCAGTCTCAGGCCACACAACAAAGTTCTGGTCCCACACAGATAAGCTTTACTCTTGCTATTGAGAGTTTCATTGTACCCGCTGTCTGCCACAGACTCTGTACTAGCTGCAAAGCAGTTCCAGACCCCGGAAATGGGGGGAAAGTGTTGCCTGCCTAGTCCACCTCTGTTTATGCAGGAGAGTCAATTTCACAAATGAAACATGCAAATGAGCAGTCCTTCTATACTAGACTGAACTTCACCTGTAGCCATTGTTCCCTCTAATTTTTCCCCACACCTGAACAGAATAAATTTTGTTATGTGCACCAATATGAAGATGATGTGCAAAACATCACCTCCATATTGATGCACATAACAAAATTCATGTGGTGGGGCAGGGTCAAGGGCTTCTGAGTATGGGAGGGGGCTCAGACTTGGGGCAGAGGGTTGGGGTGCAGGAGTATGAAGCCTCTGGCTAGGCATGCAGGCTTTGGGGTAGGGCTGGGGCAAAGGATGGAGTGCAGGGATGTAAGGGGGAGCTCCCGGGTTGGGCCTCAGCAGGGGGGTTCCAGGGCCGGGCTACAGCTGTGTTTGGGCGGGGGGGGAGGGGAAAGAGAGGCGCCAACTTCAGAACATCCCTCTTCTGGCCACAGCACACTGCTAGGTTGGGCATGAGGCAGCCTTCCTCCCCACTTTGAGCAGATGCCTTGAGGTCCTGCGTAGTACTAACTTGGTGGTTGCGCAACTTTCAGGGAATTTTGCCTGTAGTCTGATATACTTACATACTTCAGCCAATCAGAGTGCATTTTATCAATAAAAGATGGTTTTGAAAATCATGCTACACTTATTTTGATGAAGTCTTCAACTGGCTGACTTGTTTTGTATAATTAGTTTGATATTTGATATACAATGCTTTACAACCCTCACAGCATACTGTAAGGAACACAAAGTACCCTTGTACTGCATGGACCAATTTTTTTCCTCACAGCCTTACATTCATAGACAAGATTTGGCTTGACATCTATTTCACATAGAATAAACTTAACTGCTATAGCTAAAAAAGGATCAGCTATGCAGATTAGTTGGCACAGATGCTGTATATTGTATAATACAGCATATGGTACCATATTTTTGGCAACACAGGAATGTAAAATTAGGATTTCACATCTCTGCTAAAATTTGTTCAATAGTGGAAACGTACAGTTTTATCTCTGAACATTTATATGCCGTTAAAAGCATTATAGCCCACTTCCATTTAATAAAATACATTTTTGTTAAAATTGTAGTTCATTTGCCTCAGGGCAACTCTAGCCAACGTGCCAAATTAATGATTAGATTCTTAGTTACAGACAATCAGTATTTAATAGTATTTTATTAAAGCCAACATAAATAAAAATGTTTCCTACTTCATAATTTTATTTCTGAAAGTGGGGCCTTATTATTAGCTAGAAATTAGTTTGGGATATTTTAAATGAATATGGTTGTTTATCACATATCAAATGCACTGACTATTTCAGCTTTTTGTTAAATTGAATCTTCAAAATATGTTCCATTCTCTCTTTCCTCCCCACACTAGTGTGTAACTGTGTTACACAAGTTCAGTCCAGTGGAAACCGTACTTGAAACTTCATTAAACACAAACAGGGAATCCGTGATTGAACAGTATGTTTAAACGTGGCTGAAGAGTGCCCACTAAACCAGCTTATAGAAAAAATGTAGAGTCAACTGGGAAGGAGAAAACCATATTCAAAACTTAGGTAAAGGCATGTCTGCATGGGGGCACTCAGGAAAATTAAGGTGAACCAACTAAAGGTGTAATGTCAATGCATATAAATTAAGCCATACCTTCAGTTTGATGTTTGTACTCAGGAGTAAAGTGGTCTTAGTTTGCAGTAATTTAATCTTCCTTTGCCAAGACAAAAATGTATCTGTCAAGAATCCTTACTGCTACGTGCTACTTGGAATCACTAACAGTCCTCTTCAGTATTACAAATCTTACAATAAAACATGCTTGTCAAGAAATATAAGTGGTGGATTCTTTGTGCTTTCAGAGACACTAACCTGCCCTCAACTAGCACATGAAACTCCTACCAATATTAACAAGAGCTTTTCATGTGCAGCATCAAGGTAGAACACTGCTGTTCATGATTTAATCCCCCCCCACTCTTGCTTTCCAATACAGATGCTGTTGACAGAAGTGCTGTTCTTCAGTATTAACCTCATTTATAGGTTTGGGACCCATCACAAAGGTATGAATAAAGACATTATCTGGCTAGCACACTACTGTCCATATACTAATGACTTTAAAAAAACAAAACAAAACAATGGGTACTTAAGAACAATTTGCACCTTTTCTATCAGCTTCATGTAACATGAACACTCTAATTGACTCTCTCCCCCTGCCCCCGGCTTATTCCCTTCCTTCTCCCACCCCATCCGCTATTTATTTTGGAACTGGACCTTTAATAACTCCATTCATCTGAAGAAGTGGGTTGGGCCCATGAAAGCTCATGATAACTTCTACATGTTTTGTTCATCTTTAAGATGCTGCTTGACTATTCGTTGTTTTTTAAGTTTTTCCAGTTACAGACTAATTCGGCTACCCCTCTGAAGTTCCTCAGTATGTAATCCATAGATGATAGCACATATGAAAAGTTGAGGGGAAACCAGGCACAAAAATTGAATGAGACAAGGGTTAGTACAAAACAAGATAAACTTAAAAAACCACAAATAGTCTTTAAAGTGCTACCAGACTAACAAAACATGTATACCATCTGCATGTTTTGTTTGTCTTTAAAGTGCTACCAGACTATTTGTGGTTTTTTAAGTTTATCCTGTACAGATTAACTTGGCTACCCCCTGAAGCAGTAAAAAACAAGTTAGGGAGACATGTCCACATCATCTCCCCAATGGTTGGGACTATTGCATTTCCTAATTTAAGTCCTTAGAATAACTGAAAGGGCCAGTTGCTTAGAAATAAGACAATGCAAAGCCAATACCTTTTGGATCTCTTCCAATTTACACAGATTTTACTTAAAATTTAATTTTAAATTAAAAATCTTGTGGACATTTAATATCTTAATCTGTTTCAGGAATGAAGTTGTTTTTCCTTTAACAAAAAAAACTTTAAAGCATTTGACAAAGTTCTTTAAGTTTTGTGAAACTTCTCCCATGCCTAGCCCAAAATTAGCAACTTTCTTTGGTAATAGATAAGCCAGTAGAGACCATATTGGAATCTACAGGATAACAATATAAATTGTTCAAATAATAATACTTTCCTAACATACAAGAAAGAAAATACAATAATCATAAGACAACATTAGTAATTAATACAATGATTGCTTTATATATCATGATGTATGTATCAACCAATGTAGCACACAGGTATGTGGCATTCAGTATTTACCTTCCAAGCTTTCTTGTTCGTCTGAAGTGAAAGTATCCAATTGACTTTGTTCTCTCAAGAAATGGATGACAGCGTATACTAGACGTTTCACTGATGACATTTTAGAAGCTTATGAACTTCACCTAAATTATAAAAATAAAAATATTTAGAGCAGTATAGAGACATTGTTAACACTGACAAGAATGCTTTAGGGTCAATCACTGAATACTTTGCACATCCCATTAATTTCACTAAGAATTTTGGATTCACAAGATATGTAGCAAAAAATTTTCATAAAAAAAAAAACCCACAAACATATCAAGAAAAGTATTACAATAAAACTCCAATAGTCCGGCATCCAATTGTACGGCACTCCTGATAGTCCGGCATCAAAATGGCAAGAGCCTAGTGAGTGAGCTTCGGCAAAAAACAAGTCACAAGGCAACAGCGGCAGCCGCTAAACCAAGCAAAAAGGGTAAAAAAGGGTTAAAAAAAACTAAAACATCACAGTATACTGTATACAGTATGTACAATAAAAAGGGTTAAGAACACTTTATATACAGTATATAATGTATACAGTATATATATAACCAGTTTATAGTACCTCCTGATAGTCCGGCATATTTGATAATCTGGCACCACCTAGGTCCCAAAGGTTCTGGATTATCGGAAGTCTATTGTACTTGACATTTTCTTATTCCAATAAGATTCATAAATCATAAGGCCAGAAATCATAAGGCCACTGTGATCATCCAGTTGAACCACTTGCACAAAACAAGTCATAGGACTTGATTGAATTAAATCCTGACGGCAAAGCTGTTCCACCCACAGGATGGTCAGGGTAGCTGCCCTTTACCCCGTGCTTTGGGAGGCCCTGCAATAGCCACCCCAACCATCCTACAGACAGGACCTGCAAGGCCTAGGACAGCCCAGAGTATTACCTGGGCATCTGGCACAGGGTGGCAGCAGGGGTCAAGCCCCCTCACACTGATTCTGGCAGCAGGAACTGGAGCAATACAGCAGCCTGCCCTGTTCCCAGGAACATGGAGGAGCCAATCCCTGCTGTTGTCCCACTCTAGGCCATCTGCTTGTTACTCCTATCTCATGTTGCTCAGGGGAGGGGGGCTTTAGGCAAGGGAACAGGAAGAAGCGAAGCAGGGACCAGGATTGGAGGAAGGAGTGGCATGGGGCAGGGTAGGGTCAGAGTAGAAGCAGGGCAGAGATGGGGCCTGTGGTGGGGTGGAAGCTGGCCCTGCCTTAAGGAGTTCATAAAAACTCATTATGGATAATTTAGTAAATTAATTTTGCTCAAAAATACAGTTTTGATTTAATTTTTAAAGCACATGCAGCTGAATGTAGAAATACTCATTCACATAAACAATAATTTCAAAGTACAGTAAACGCTGTTTTCTCTGGCACTTCACCAACCGGAAAGCTCTATAAACTGACATTTCTGATCTTCTTGGATAATCGGGTTGATGCAGGACCAGAAGGCTCCCTATCTGGCTCTGCATGACTCCCTGAAAGCAGCAACATGACCCTGCTGCTCTGTGCACTACCTCTGCTCCATGCCAAGTGCTGGCTCTGCAGCTCCTATTGGCTGGGACCTGCAGCCAATGGGAGCTGCAGGGGTGATGCCTGTAAACAGAGGGAGTGTACAGAGCCACCTAGCAGTGCCTCCACTTAGGAATTGCAGGGTTATGTCCCCACTTCTGGGGAGCCACCTGGGGTGAATGCCACCCTGATCCAGCACCCCAAAAGAATACCCCACACTCCCAGCCCAGAGTTCCTTTCTGCACCCCAAACTGCTCACCCCACAGTCCACACCCTCCCCCTGCAATTATTGCAATTAATTTGACTAACCAGCATTCCCCATTCTCCCAACATGCCAGATAACAGAGTTTTTACTGTACATAGATAGATGTCTTGCCATGTACATAAACACTTCCATTTTCTGACACTGTGCTACAGAATGGCTATTTTCTCTTTAGACTTAAAACCAAAACACTGTGATCTCAGTGCAAACTTGTGATTAGTGACATGCTGCTGACTCAGCCTGATTTGCATTCAGCAGCTATTAGGAGTTATATAACTTTTCTTTGAGAGGAAAATTAGTTCTAACTTTTTTGATTTTTCCCTTTACTAAACAGAACTTATTTTTTCAATACAGCACAGTGTTTAACTATGCTCTGAAAAGCAGATCGTAGATTTAACATATAGACAAAAGTCCATACCTATAATAAGCATATTTGTATATATAGCTGTGGTTCAACCATCTTAAGCAGCCACTAAGGAAACTAGCAGAAGTCAGTTACCAACTAGAGGTGATGTGTGAGTAATAATCTTATCAAATACATGGGATACTTTGAACCAAAGTGATCGTTTGAAAGAAGAAGCATGCAGTAGAGTATGTTTCTCTGTATAAGGTACAGCAAAGATCACAATGATACAGTTATCTATACACTCGTAGGTATCTAAATAACTGAAGACATTTCTGTACACACTTTCTGAAGACCACTCACTGTCCATTAGGCTTTCTATGGTTCCCTAGGTGCACTGAAACCCTGTATGTACACCAGATCTGACAAGCTCCCACCCAAGGCATCGCAACAAGCTCAGCAGAGCCAGGCACCGGCCAAGAACTACCCATGTCCAGCCACAAAAGCTCCTTGGCAGCCCGCTCCATTGCCGAACTAGCCAATGTGGCTGACACGGCTTCTCTCCCCTACCTGCTCTGCCCCAGCTAAGGGCCTGGCCAGGTGTGGTACCGTGCCCGAAGCATACGAGCGGCTGCCCACGGGAAGAGAAAGGACCCTCTTCCTGGCGCTCAGAGGAGGAGGCACAAGAGATGCCCTGCTGCACCCTCCCCCTCAGAGACTGGGGAGAGCCCGATCCCCCAGGCGGCGGCGGCTGCTTTCTCCCCGCTGCGGCACAGGAGCGCCCTGAGCGCAGGCTCCGCAGCCCCCTTACCGTGCAAGGGGCAAGGAGCCCGGCCGGAGCGGGTCTGGGGGCCGCAGGGTTGCCCGGTGCGCAGGCTCGCTCTCCACGGCGCGGCGCTGGCAGCGGAGCTCGGTGCCTGCCGCTCCAGGGCGGTGGGAGGGGAGCGTGGGGGAGGCGCGGCCGGCGGAAGTGGATACGCAGCTCAGCGGAGCCGCCGCTTGCCCGCGGGCACATGGCTGCGGAGCGCGCGCCTAGACTCGCCCGCCCCTCGCAGCTGCGGCCCCGCCGCCCCCATGTTCTCCCTGTGCAGCGCTGCGGGCCGAGCCGTCAGCAGGTAGCGTCGTGGGCCGACAGCGGCCGTGACTGCAGCAGGGCCGTGGGGCCGGGGCTGGGCAAAGGCGGCTGCGGAGGGTGGGGGTTGCGGGTTGAACAAGGGAGGGGTGTCCGGGCGGATGGGGGGCGGGCTGGCTAAGAGCCGCTGCGGCTCTGAGGGGTTTGCTGCTGCCCACGCCGCTTAGCAGCCGGCACCCTCTCCTAAAATCTTCCTCATTGAGGGCGTGTCCTGTCCCCTCCTGTTATGCGGGGCGGGGCATCCCTTTCCTGCTCATCCCCGGCGGCGGCTCTGCCCCCAAACCTCTCCCCGGCAAGACGGGGGAGTCTCCCCCATTTTACTTAGGCTGGGCGCGACTGGCATCTAGTCCGCTCAGGAGGAGAAACGAGTGGTTCTCTCCAGCGATTTGATTTGCTTGTGGTAGCTTCTCCAGGGCACGTTCAGAAGCCCCATGTAAGAGACCAGGCATAGAGCAGGACACGTTAGGTTAAACCATGCGGAATTGCTTCCTTCAGCATGTCAGACTCGCTACCACCTGCAGGCCCCGCCCCCAAAAATATTTGTGGGCTCCTTTGTCGTGGTTATCAGCCCCTTCTGAGTGTAAGCCTGGTGTGGCAGTGCTATATACCCGTGTTGAATCTCAGACTTTTTTTTATTTTGACC
>JANRFK010004149.1:36668572-36680685 GCA_030068395.1 Apalone spinifera
AAAAGCAGATGATTTTCCGCAAAAACTGGCCAGTCTAGACGCAGCCATGTGAGTTTACCGGGGTCCACAATGGGTAGAAGTTACATAATAATTAGGAGAAACTCCCCACAGATTTATCTTCTTCCTCATTCAGCCATTCTATAGCTATGTCTCCAGGACCACCCTATTTCACCAGTCATCATATATAGTCCTGGTCTCAGCTCAATAAAGTTCCACAGTTAGCAAGATACCTGATCAATTCTGTCAAATCCTACCCCCACCACCGATTCTGTTATTTGAGCAAGCCTCTTGTAAATACCATTTCCCAGAAGCAAGTACTTACCACTTGGGAACCTGAAGTCACCAGCCTTTCTCCCTCTGATTCCATGTACATGTTAGTCTAGTACCTGGTCACCACCAACCCTCTCCATGCTGGTTTCCCTTTTACCTTGGATATGCTCATCAGGCAGCTGGGGCTATTCTCCCCTTGCAAGTCTGGTCTACTTCATCTTTTCCTGCTCCCCTCTTGATATTCCTTTCCTATTGGTGACCTATTCCTTGAGGTTAACTACAGTCTCTTTATCTGCTCCTAGCTTAATATCCCTCAGAAGTTACAGAGCCATCTGTAGCTTCTCTGGCTACTGCCAAGGAACCAATTGCCAGAGGTCAGCCTTAGACAGCTGCAGCTATTAGCCAACAAAGGGTGGCAGTTCCAAGCCTGAGCATGATTGAACCTGGCAACTGCAGTACTAGGGGCTCTAAACCCTCCGTGCTGGCCCTTGCCAGTTGCAGATACTGCTGTTACATGCTTCCCTTCTCTAGGACATGGCTTTAATTTCCTGAGATACCTGTTACTTGCAGCAGAGACCCCCAATTCTCATACACTCCTCAGCTAGCACATAGTTGTGCAGAAAATACAGCCTAAATGATTTGAGAGGCTGGGACACTAGGAAGTTCCTATCCCTGAGCATTGACTCTGGAACGAGCTCACAAGGCCACTCACTGCTGTGGGTGACTCTGGGTTCCCATGAAGGTAGCGGAGTTACCCCATGTATAACTAGTTCCACCCAAAGCCTGTTGAAGTGAGTGGGAGTCTTTTTGTTGTCTTTAATAGGCCGTGTATAGAAGCAAATGACCCTATTTGAGACTCTAGGAACATATTCTATGCTGCAGTGGTTTATAGTTGTAACAGGAGAGTCTCTTGTTACCTGACAAATATTCAGCTCTCCTGCAGCGCTTCATTTTTTTTTTAAGTCTTCCCACCCTTTTATGAAGTGTGAAGCTGCTTAACTTGGAAGAGCTGAAAATATCAAGTAATATGGTTAATTAAGGAAGGCACTTATGAATTCAGTAGGAATTTTGGATGTGCAGAGAACATGGGACTGGTTTCTGTATGTTTACAGAAGTGCAGAAAAGTGGAACAATTTGGGCGATTGGAGGATATCTGGACCCAAAGGCTGTCCCACATAATGAGGAAAAGTTGAGGTGTCTTTGTTGTTCTTTTGTTCTATTCTTCGTTTCTTTGGCAAATTTGGCAGTGCAAAGGTAATGGCTGTTGAAAATAGCATATCTAATCCTAGTTAGCGCTGGGAAGATACCAGCATTTTATTGACCAATTTTATCCTATTTTTTCTACAGCAAATTACAATGGATCAGTATTTGATTTGGGAGAAATAATGTAACAACAACCCAGACTGAACTTAAGTACTCCTTGATTTTGAGGTGTTCAAATCTGGAAGGCAGGTGCTAGATTCCCTTTATAAATATCATATATATCTGGAAAGGAAAAGCCAATTTTGGCTTCCATGACTCAGAAGTGGAAATTGAGTCAAATCCTTCTGCATGCCTGGTGTTGTATCTTAAGCTGCTCAGCATCTCTTGTACAGGCATGTCAAATTTGAAGCCTACTGAGGGGCGCAAAAACTGATAGCTTTCAGGGACACCAAAGAAAATGTACTTTATCAGAAAGTCATAATTGTTTATTATTATAGATTGTTTTAGGTATATTTTATAATATTTTTAGGTATTGTTTTCATATAATACAATAATTTGATATGTAAAATTATTATTTGCTCATATAAAATAATTTTTAATTTAAATATAAATTTAAGGTACTTTTTAATTTTTTGTATGATACATAACTTGTTTTGTTGAAATACAAACAAGTATAGACCATGGTTAATCAAATAGAACAGGGTTCTGTGAAAATTTCAGGTACTTTGTAAGTTTGAGATTTTGCATAAACATAATTATTCATGCAATTGCAAAAAATTGACATATTGATATAAAATGAATATACATTTTGTGATTTTATTTGGGAATAAATAAATAAAAAACAAAATATTAACAAAATAATCCCCTCCTTCCCCCAGAGCCAGGCATCCCCAACCTAATGCCTCCCTCCCCCCCCCCCCCCCCCCCCCCCCCCAACCAAGCACTCCCAGCCCCCCCAACCTAACACCTGGGTCCTGGAGTTGCCATTGCTGCCGCCACACATTTCTTCCTCAGGCCCGCTGAGGCGGTGTGAGCACAGTGGCCTGCTGTGAGTGCATGCTGGGCACCGTGCGCAGAGCGGCCCGACCAGCTGTGAGCACATGCGCAGAGCGCCCAGCACGGAGCGGCCCAGCCAGCCGTGAGCGCGTCCGCAGAGCAGCCCAGCCAGCTGTGAGCACATGCTGGGTGCCATGCACAGAGCGGCCCTGGCCGTGAGCAGTGCAGAGCGGCCCGTCCGGCTGTGATGTGCATTCGGCCACGTGCTCCGAGTGGCCAGCAGGCGACACTTTATTCCTTTATGAAAATGTAGTGGTGGGCCGCAAAAAATTTTGATCAGGTCATATGCGGCTCGCCAAACACCAGTTTGACATGCCTGCTCTAGTAGAGCCTTCCCTCTCTTATTATTTTAACTTCTTCAGGTGGAGTGTACATATCTTCCTTGCTAGGCTTCAGATAGAGGTTCATTGTCCATTCAGTCCATCCAATTTCTCCTTTGGAGGCTGCCAGCCAAGGCCATCGCCATCCTTAATCCAGTCCGGGGAAGTCTTCTAGACCAAAGGTGAAGCCTTCTACTCCTGAGGGACACATTTTGATGTTTCACATTCACAGTGCCACCCCCTTCTAGCTACCAGAGCTCTCCATTCACAGCAAGTGCTATGCACAGGTCTCAGTGCTTCCCTTCTCCCACTCCCTGCCTTTGCTAGTGCTAGCGGCCAAGGGAACGCTGGGATATGTAGTTCCTTCCCTGCTCCAGGGCCTGCTCTGTAGGCAGGGAGCTGGCCAAGGAACTACAGCTCCCAGGGTAGTTGAGCCCTCAGCTATGCTGGATCGTTGTTGCTTGGAGGCTTGCTCTTCTGTAATAGTGAATGGGAAGACAACATAAGAGTTTATTATGTAAATACTTTGCAGTAATGCGAAAACAAGACTTTTGTGTGGAATGGAATTAAATGTGAATGAAAATGACTGAGAGATGGCCTTTGCAGTAATGCATATTTGAAAAGTAACATGAATAGCGTGTACATAATACAAATGACATGAATATCCTTTGCACATTGTCACTGCTATTCCATCAAAGACTTTTTGGTTATGTGGTTAAAAGGACAGTATCAATGTAGAAATCAAATTTCTGTCCTAAAATTGTTTACATGCTAATGCTGTTAATAGCTCCAAAAGTTCCTATAGCTGAAAAAAAAAATTCTCAGCTTATGTATTTACAGACCTTTGTATGCAGTCATTTTCACTGTTTTTCCTATGTGTAGCAACTCAGTCCCCCTTGTTCTTTGGATTTCTCCAACTGTGAGAAAAACATGTTAAAAAAAAAGAAGGAAAAGTGGCACTTTGAAATAGAGATGTCAGCGTGTAGTCTACAACACGATTAACCAATAAGCCTGAGCTTATCAGTTAATCCTATTGACTGCATGTATCAGAGACAGCAAGGGGGAAGAGACTGATGCCCATGGAGCTGACTCTTGAGCCAGCTCCCTACAAGCACCAGATCCTACGGAGCTGCCTGCCCCGTGCTGCTGCCTCTGATAGAAAGGCAGAAGCGCGGCGGGTTAGGGGGGCAGGCAGGAGCTGGTACATGTGGGAAGTTGACTTTCAAAACAGCTGCCCACTCGTATCTGCTCCCACGGAGCCACTTGCCCCCGTGTTGCTGCCTCTATCAGAGGCACCGGTATGGGGAGAGGAAGCCGCTTCTGTTATTGAGGTTTGTCTCAGCCCCTTAGGAAAAATAAGCTGACTGAAATGTGGGTGCTAACAAACAGGGTTTTTATTCAACAGTTCAAACAAAGTAAAGAACATAACTATAACCAGGACCCCCACAACTAAAGGTAAGTGACATAAAGGTGGTGTACGACTGCAACTCAGGTGAGTTCCCTTCCCCAGGATGGGACCCAGGTAAGGAAATGGAGGATTATATAACCACTACCATATCCTGCAGCTTGTGGAACCTCACAAAGGTGAGACAGCTCCGGATTCTGTCTCCAGATGTAATTCAGGTGAGAGTGATCAGGCTGTGTCAGCTCTGTTCTGGCAACGGTCAGCCCACTCCCTTCCCTGTGCCATCATAGGTGTGTGTATGTCCTTGTTGATGAGGGGTGGCAGCTAGCAGCACACCCCTTGCGTGCAGGTAAGTTTACCTTCCACAACCAAAACCTATTGGCTTGGTGCTGGCATACCCTCTAAGCAGCTCCGGACTCTGCCACTCAGATGGGCAGCCCCTTAGAACTCCAGAGTTAAGTTAATGCCTATTATGCCCGCTGGCATGTAGGGCAGCAACGAAGTTTCTCCATTTTTGTCTGTCTTTGGCCATTTTCTCCAGTGTGTCCCAGTTGTAGTTCATTCTCTTCATATCTGCCTCAACAGTATGCTGCCATGTAGTCTTGGGCGTCCCATGTTTCCGTCGTCCTTCAGGCATCCAATGAAGTGCTCCCTTTACAAAGGCATCTGCCTCCCTTCTCAGGCCTTAAATAAGCTGCTGTTGCTGGGCAGATCCTAGGTCATGTGTCTGCCTAGTTTTCCTGCCAAAACAACAAAAGAGCGGGAAAGTGCCTTGAGGGGAGGAGGAAGAAGGGTGGCCAAGGAGGAGTCCATGCTGTTGTTTGGACTTTTACAAAATGGCGTACATGTGTTATTGATTACCAGAACTTTCCCCCTACATTACCACAGACAATTCCCTTGGCCATTCCAATCTATGATACCACCCAGACAGACTTTACTGATAGTTGGTTGCTATACACCAGGGCTACATCTACACTGGCGCATTCTCACGCAAAAACTCTTTTGCGGAAGAGTTCTTCTGCAAAAACTCTTCCAGAAGAGAGCATCTACACTGGCATGTGCTTTTGTGCAAGGGATGTGCTTTTGCGCAAGAGCATCCATGACAGTGTAGACGCTCTCTTGCGCTAGAAAGCTCTGATGGCCTTTTTAACCATAGGGCTTTCTTGCGCAAGAAATTCATGTTGCCTGTCTACACTGGCCTTTTGCGCAAGAACAGTTGCGCAAAAGGGCTTATTCCTGAGTGGGAGCATCCGAGTTCTGGTGCAAGAAGCCCTGATTTCATACAGTAGAACATCAGTTTACTTGCGCAAGAACACGCGGCCAGTGTAGACAGGCAGCAGGTTTTTGCACAAGAGCAGCCACTTTTGCGCAAGATCACGCCAGTGTAGACACAGCCCAGGGGTTAGCAATAAGTGCTGTTCCCAGGCAATCGGAGCCATGGGAAGTGGTGGAAACTGGGGAACCACTTTCTGTGGCTCCCTTTGTCCAGGAACACCAGTCGGTGGCCAAATGGAGCTGCAAGCAGCCATACTTGCAGACACGCAGGTAAATAAAGAGCTGGTGGTCCACTAACCCTGGTGAACCACCCTGCTATACACCAAAGATCATAAAATATTCAGGTTGCTTCCTCTCCCAAGAAACCAGTCACTTTCCATCTCTCTCTTCTGTCAATTTGTACCTTAGATTTCTCACCAAAGACAACGCTTGTAGACAATCCTATAATTTAAACATTTATTAAGTGGGAAAAAGAAATTAGCATTATTACATTTAAAGTAGACAAGTGTATATATACACGAGTTACAGCGTGTGGTTTAAAAAGTTACAGAGTTGTAGTGATCTGTCAGCACTGAATGCCTTTTAGGGCTAACCAAAGTTGATCCTGGGGATCTCTGCTTCTGGTTCTTAGTTCCAACCTTGTCAGGATATATCTACACTGCAACTGACACCTGTGGCTAGACCATGCAGCCAACTTGGGCTCATGGAGCTGTTTCATTGTTTTGTAGGCTTCTGGGCATGCATAATTTGAACTGGGACTCAAGAAAGTTTTTCATTTTCATAATTTTCCACAGCAAACCCAGAGGTGCTAATGGTATGAACTGTCAATCCTGGACATCAGCCTTGGCAAACTCTGACATAAATTAAGCAATGTTTCTGGGCCTAGCCTGCATGGATACTTTCACAAGGTCCTAGATCAGAGGTGAGCAAAGGGCCCACCATGAGCCAGATCCAGCCTGCCAAGCAGGTTAATCTGGCCCTCAGATGCCCTGCCATTCCCCCACCACCAGGCCGATTGAGACTTGGGAACGGGGAGCGCACAAAGTCTCCTCCCCCGCCAGGAGCATGTGGCACCAGAGGGAACCACATGCCCTGGAAGCGGGAGGAGACTTCGCATTCCCCTCCATCCCCAGGCTAATTAGGTCCTGGGGGCAGGGGAGCAGGCAAAGTCTCTTGCTCCCCGCCCCGCCAGGGGCATATTGTTCCCTCCTGGCAGTAGGGTTGCCAACTGTCAGTAAATTTACGGACAGTCCATAAAAAAATAGCTGAAATTGGACATGTCCGTAAAGTCCGTAAAAAAATTTAGGTGTCCGTAAATTTCGTAAAAGCGCAATAACATTTCAAAAAACAGCAATTATTCTATAGCAGTTCAATTTCTTCTGTGCTGCTTGTCATTTTACTGCAGAGCAGCAGCAATTGGACGTTTTAGTTGTCAGTGTTCGGATGTACGATCACAAAATGGAAAACTTCCAGGACCATGACTAATTAAATGAAAGTGAGTTAAATAGCATATTGATCTTGTGATGTATGAATGACAACGATTACTTTTCACTTTTGGCCATTTATGTCATCTTAATATAGTATAAAAATTATGTCCGTAAAAAAATGAGTCTGTCCATAAATTTTTCCCATTTTGTCCGTAAATGAAATTTCTGTGGATTGGCAACCCTGCGTGGCAGGGCGAGGTGGATAGCGAGAGATTTCAGGCACTCCTCCACCTCCAGGCCCTGATTAACCTGGGGGTGTGGGGAGCACACAAAGTTTTCTCCGCCAGCCAGGAGCAGCATCAGAGGGAACTGCGCACAGCACCATAAGGGAACCGTGTGGAGGAGTGGAGGGAGCCAGAGACTGTCTGCTCCCTTGCCCCCAGGTCCTTCCCAGCGTCTAGGAGACACAGCTCAGGGAGGGGAGAAGAGGCGAGGCGCCTCCCGAACTAAGGGAAAAGCCTTCTTTTGACCCTCCTCCTGATGCTGCTGCGCTCCTCCTTCCTGTCTCTGCACGTGTGCGTGTCTGTCCGTCTATCCCTCCCTCCCTCCTGACTGGCCTGGAGGCAGAGGAGCACGGGAAGTCTCCTCCCACACGGCACCTGGTAGGAACCGCCAGCTGTTCAAAGCAGCTGGAGGTTCTCTTTAGACGCTGGGCGCCCCTGGCAGGGCAGGGGGCAAAGAGTTCATGCACTCTCCTATCCCCAGCCAATCAGGGTCTGTGGGTGGGAGAGCACTCATTCTCCTGGCCCCGCCCTTCCACGTCAGGCTCCATCCCTTATGGAGTAGCCCACGATCACTTCCGAAATGTGCAAAGTAGCCCCTCCTTCAAAAATTATTGCCCACTCCTGCCCTAGATCCCGGTCTCCAGGCATAACCTGGAACTCTACACAGCAGTGAAACAGCCCAAGACCCGCAAGCCTAAATTGGTTGGCACAGGTCAGTTGCGGGTGTCTAGTTGAGAGTATTCCTATACACAACACAGTCCAAATGCAAAAGAGAAATGAAAAATGTTCTGATAAGCTATTTTTATTTCCTTTTATCAGAATTCAAGGGGATGGGGACAAGGGCAGTAGCCTTTTCACACTCTTCATGGATGTGAAAGGGCAATTAAGTCTTTGTATTATAATGTTCCACAATGGCCTATATAGTTTTGATAGGCATTTTAATAGCTAGAAGACTATTGGTCCTGACTGGATTCAGTTTCAGTTTTACAATTCTAAAGGAGACTCTTAAATATTACTTTATAGCATGTGATAAAGATAGAATAAGAGAGATGAATGCATGCAGCAATTTGCACGCATTTAATAAAATGTAAACATACTGTTAAGTTCAATATTCATCTTAAATATACTAATGCACAGGTGAAACAGACAGGTTTTCAGCAATGAATTTGTAAGTACTCCGCTGAGGCCTAAGGACTTAGCAAGAGCTGGCATCTACCTTTACCAGCGTCATGTCCTATCAGATGTTGAGCATATGCCTACAGTTGATTAAATTGAAGTTATTAACTAAACACAAAGGTTGTTTATAAATAGGAGAGACCTTCAGACCTGCCCCAGTATCAGAGGAAAACAATATGAAATACTCATATAAGACCTGCAACAGTTAAGACAATAAATTTCGAAGTTGGTGACTATGATGTAATTTGCTCTCGTGGCCTGGAACATAGCAGACATGAAGCTTCAGAACTGTTCATTTTAATTTACGCTTCCAAATTTAATGTTTTTTGCCACTTTGTTTATGTTGCATATAACTTACTATCCTGGTAATCTAGATTTTATTTCATATTCTCTTTTCCTTGTCTCAAAATACAAAACACTATTGTCTGTTTCCATAGAGTTTCAGTATTTGGTGTTTTGAATAACAACTCACTAAGAAAAGCTGTTTTGTCTAATTTTGCTTAACTAAAAGATTTTATCTCTAATTTTTGCATACATACCAAATGGCACTTTGTCCGGCTAGTGGGGGGCTAGGGGAAGGGAGGGGAATAAAGGCAGATATCTGAATTATTTTAAAATACAGATTTATTTAATTAAAAGTACAACTGCTTAAGGCCTGTACAAGAAAGGATAGACCTAAAAAGGACTATGTTTTTATGTCTAAAATACTGTTTAAAAAGGCAACATTCTTTTTAAAAATAATTCACAATAGACTTTTTGCTTGAATTATATTCTTAATCTCCTAAATTCATTTTTAAAATTTCAGAGCTGGTGGCCCACGGCTTTTACTGAGAATGACACTGGGAACAGAAATTACTGCCCATCCCAAAGCCTCTTCATATGCAGCATCAGACCGAAACTTTTTGAAATGGGACCTATCACCAGAGCAAATCAGAACAAAAACAGAAGATCTGATCACAAAAGCAAAGCAAGTGTACGACAATGTAGGAATGCTTGATTTTGAAAAGGTAACATATGAGAACACTGTGCAGGCTCTAGCCGATATAGAAGTGGAGTATTCAGGTGAGTACGTGGAATCTAATACCTTCCTTCTCTGAATTCACCCTGTCTGCACAACAGAGTTCTGGAAGTGATTCAGAAAAAGCAATTACCATCTGTGAATCTGATCTGTGTCCTCCTTGGCTAGAGAAAGTATAGCTCTCAGAAGCAATATTTATTCATATTGCCCTCTCCACAGCATTTGTTATAATCAGGCATGAAATTGTGCCTACCTTTGAGACATGGCAAGGGAGAGAGAGACCATGCTGATATTGCTTCACTTATTTCTCTCAGAGGGCATTGAAAGAGTCATGATGGACATTGCTCTTCCACTTTCAAAGTCTTCACCTGTGAAGTCTCAAAGGGACCTATCCTGTCTTTCATTCTTGTCAGTATCTACATAGAGCCACTTGAGGGCACTGTGCAACAGTATGGATTAAAATGTCTGCAGTACGCATATGATACCGAGATTTACAATTACTTTCCCCTCAAATATAAACAGAAACAGCACTTTTCTTCAGCCATTTGAGGACCTGTCTGAGCACCAAATAATCTGTGCCTATGTTTATTACACCGCTTTCCCATTACAGATGGCAGGAAGACTGCCACAAACAATCTTGACTTAAACAGCCTCCTGTCAGATTCATATTTAGCCACAGTGATGATGAGTGATCCATGCATTCATGACCTTCAGCCTGAATTACTGTATCTCTCTGGATGTAGGAATAAAACAACAAGGCTCAAGTTAAAAATAAATTAAATAAAAAGTTGCTGCTGTGTTCTGAACTGGCAGTAAGCTGCCCAGCTGCAGAGGCACTGAAGGGTACATTTCACTCCAGTGCACTTGTTTCTTCACAGGGTCTTATAGAATCATAGAACACTAGAACTGGAAGGGACCTCGACAGGTCTTCAAGTCGAGTCCCCTACCCTCACGGCAGAACTTTTTAGACCATCCCTGATAGATGTCTATCTAAACTGCTCTTAAATATCTCCAGAGATTGTGACTCCACATCCTTCCTAGCCAATTTATTCCAGTGTTTAAGCACCCTGAGAGTTAGGAAATTTTTCCTAATGTCCAACCTAAACCTCCCTTGCTGCAGTTTAAGCCCATTGCGTCTTGTCCAATCCTCAGAGGCCAAGGAGAACAATTTCTCTCTCTCCAGCTTGTGACACCCTTTTAGATACCTGAAAACCACCATCATGTCCCCTCAGTCTTCTCCTTTCCAAACTAAACAAGCCCAATTCTTTCAGTCTTCCTTCATAGGTCATGTTCTCTAGACCTTTAATCATTCTTCTTACTCTTTTCTGGACCTTCTCCAATTTCTCCACATCTTTCTTGAAATGTAATGCCCAGAACTGGACACAATATTCCAGTTGAGGTCTAATCAGCACAGAGCAGAGCGGAAGAATGACTTCTTATGTCTTGCTCACAACACTCCTCCTAATGCATCCCAGAATCATGTTTGCTTTTCTTGCAACAGCGTCACACTGATGACTCATATTTAGCTTGTGGTCCACTATGACCCCTAGATCCATTTCTGCAGTACTCCTTCCCAGACAGTCGCTTCCCGTTCTGTATGTGTGAAACAGATTTTTTCCTTCCTAAGTGGAGTACTTTGCATTTGTCTTTATTAAACTTCATCCTATTTACCTCAGACCATTTCTCCAGTTTGTCCAAATCATTTTGAATTATGACCCTATCCTCCAAAGCAGTTGCAACCCCTTCCAGCTTGGGATCATTTGCAAACTTAATAAGCGTACTCTCTATGACAATATCTAAATCGTTGATGAAGATATTGAACAGAACCGGTCCCAAAATAGATCCTGTGGAACCCCACTTGTTATGCCTTTCCATCAGGATCACGAACCGTTAACTACTCTCTGAGAACGGTTATCCAGTCAGTTATGCACCCACCTTATAGTAGCCACATCTAAGTTGTATTTGCCTAATTTATTGATAAGAGGATCCTGTGAGATTGTATCAAATGCCTTACTAAAGTTTAGGTACACCACGTCCACCGCTTCTCCTTTATCCACAAGACTCGTTATCCTATCAAAGAAAGCTATCAGATTGGTTTGACATGATCTGTTGTTTACAAATCCATGCTGGCTGTTACGTATAACCATATTATCTTCCAGGTGTTTGCAGATGAATTCCTTAATTACTGGCTCTATTATCTTTCCTGGCACAGAAGTTAAACTGACTGGTCTGTAGTTTCCTGGGTTGTTCTTATTTCCCTGTTTTTAGATGGGCACTATATTTTCCCTTTTCCAATCTTCTGGAATCTCTCCCATCTTTCATGATTTTTTCAAAGATGATAGCTAAAGGCTCAGATACCTCCTCTATCAGCTCTTTGAGTATTCTACAATGCATTTCATCAGGCCCTGGTGACTTGCAGACATCTAACTTTTCTAAGTAATTTTTAACTTGTTTTTTTTATTTTATGTTCTAAACCTACCCCATTCCCACTAGTATTCACTATGTTAGGCATTCCTTCATCAGACTTCTTGGTGAAGACCGAAACAAATAAGTCATTAAGCACCTCTGCCATTTCCAAGTTTTCTGTTAGTGTTTCTCCCTCCTCAGTGAGCAGTGGGCCTACATTGTCCTTGGTCTTCCTCTTGCTTCTAATATATTTATAGAAAGTCTTCTTGTTAC
>JANRFK010004149.1:36685564-36696847 GCA_030068395.1 Apalone spinifera
TTTGTTAGCAAATATTTTTATGAACTCTAATCATAATAGTCATGACTTTTTTTTCAATGAAAAACAAAAAATAATTATTTAAACCTTTCACCCAGAATATTCCAGTGTAAAAAGTAGTGTGTTCAGCTAATTCAAGTGGCAGGATTGTTTATGCAAAATTTGGTATCTGGAGGTAACCGCAAAGTATGACTTCATTTTGCACAAACTCTTCAAAATATGTAGTAGATAAAACCTTTACTTAATAAAAATTGACCTTATGGAACAATTAAAGTGGGGACATTTGCCTGGGCAGTTTTACTTTCATAATGTACAATACCAGTGAAATAAGCATTTGTTCTAATAATAATTGCTGCTGTGTATATAATTCATTTGTTACATAACCTGTAATCAGTACATTAGCTGTAAATATTAATCAGTGGTTGCTTCATGTATCTGTTTATATTTGTGGATTTTTGAAAGCTTGTGTAAAAACTAAAAGAATTAACCTTTACTAAAATGACTTATGTATTTCTAGAAAGTTCTGCATTCTGAAAAAAATGGACATAATCTGAATGCATTGTAAGTGCTTGGTGATTTTTTTTTTAAATGTATTTTTATTTTATTAGTGGAAAGAAGCATGTTGGATTTCCCACAGCATGTCTCATCCAAAAAAGATGTGCGCTCAGCAAGCACAGAAGCTGACAAAAGGCTTTCTTATTTTGATGTGGAGATGAGCATGAGAGAAGATGTGTTTCAAAGGATTGTTTATTTACAGGTAGATGACAAAGAAGATTAATAAAGATATCCTATAGAGGAATATGTAAGATGCCAGCAATGAAACTTATATTTGAAAAAATCAGTACAGCAGTATCCCTATGACTTGGTTAATCTCAACTATTGTTAAATCCTCAACTCAATAGAGTTATGGCGTATGTGTTACATGAAGGATCTCATTTAAATTCTCGTGTTTCATATAGGGTTGCCAGATGCTTTCACAAAAAACCCCGAACATGGTGGGGGGGGAAAATTGGTTGAGCAAAAAAAAAGGGGGGGGAGACCAAAGTTGTTGAGCAAAAAACTGTGCCTTTAAATCTGGTATTTTCTGTGGGGGTTTTTACCGGACAGGGACCACAAATACCTAACTGTCTGGGTGAAAACCGGACACCTGGCAACCCTAGTTTCAAAAACCTAAGAATATTGTGTAAAGTAAATCTTTCTTGGCTAGAAATCTAGGGAAAATGGTGCATTTTTTCATTTCAGTATTTGGCTGCCAGATGTGCTTTTGTGCACTCTCATTCACTATTTTTCACTTCATTAGAGTTAGTAATGGGTGCATTTTTTGTTTGTTATTCTCAAAGTCAGTAATGCTGATTTAAACAAAATTGTTTGGGTTTGCTGCTAGAGCTGCTTTTTAAGTGTTTTCATAGTATACCATCCTCCCAGTGAGCACCATCGGAAGTGTTATTCTTTAATTAAACCAACGAAAAGTCCTGTGGCACTTTATAGATCTTACAGGACTAACAGATTTATTGGAGCATAAGCTTTTGTGAGCATGCGTGCATCTGACGAAGTGGGTCTTTGCCCACAAAAGCTTATGCTCCAATAAATCTGTTAGTCTATAAGGTGACACAGGACTTCTCGTTGTTTTTGCAGATTCAGACGAACAAGGCTACCCCTCTGATACTTGCTTTAATTATGTGTATATTATTAATTTTGTAATTCAGACTGAACAAAAAATAATTAAAATTTCCTGTGATGGTCTCACTTTTCTTACCCTCCCAAATGATTGAAATTGTATTTATCATTCTTCAGTCAAGTAATTTTAAAATAGTAAACAAATAATTTATTATAAATAAGTTTAACATTTTCATCTTTCCCTGCTACAAATGTGAATCCTGTATTTATTAAGTCTTTATGCTTATTGTTGTTCCACATCACTTGTAAAGCACGGAGCCACTGCCTGCTGGTGTCATTTCTCTACTGTCTCTTTCAGTACGGTTTCTTTTTGTAATACTAACTGGAAATCTTGATATTATTTGCACTGAGATCTGAACAAAGAATTTTGTAATCAAGTCCCGAATCTGTTAAAGTTCTTACCATCTTTATACTACTCCTTAAATCACTTTTATTTAAAAAAATATTAGTAGAGGAAGATGTATGAGGTTTTTTTATGTCTAATTAAATTTAAAAAAAATTCTAAATTTTTAATTAAGGAAAAATTCCACTGTGACTTAGGTATTAAATGTATATTCCAGATCTCCTTCTATAGGAAATGTTTATTCCAGTGATCTAAGCCCTCGATATAGGTGTTTATTATAGATTCCTAATATTAATGTGTGTGATGAAGTGATAATATTAAGCCTAGTCATGCCTAATAACTGCACACACTGGCTTGTAGGGGCATGCTTAAGAATGTTACCAAACCTCCCCACCCACACATCTTTGTTTCTACTCTAGTGTCCAATATTTCACATAGTCTCTTTTTCTCAGTTCACCTTAAAGACTTGTTCATACAATACACGGAATAATATGGTTATTCAAAAATG
Source organism: Apalone spinifera (assembly GCA_030068395.1). NCBI lineage: Eukaryota > Metazoa > Chordata > Testudines > Trionychidae > Apalone > Apalone spinifera. The sequence goes on from JANRFK010004149.1 coordinate 36,688,090, forward strand.
AAATGTAAAATTATATTATGTAAATATAATCAAAGTGACATTTTAGAAGCAATTATCATTAATTCTGAAAGATTCAGAAAAATAATGTAAAGTACTCAAGTTTATAATCTCTCTCACAAAACTTGAACATCAAAAAAACATTGGGTGAGATAAATTATCATTCATAATTAGAAGTTTAAAATTCACCCCATAACATATTAAATCCATGATTGCTGTAAAGTCTTACACCATTATTTATCTGGACTCACATAACTAGCCTACTTAAGGGGAGTAGGACTGCTTATCTCCCTGAACTTAGGTATGTGCATAAATGTTTGCAGGATGAGCATTAGATCTCTTCAAGGCAACCATTGTGATATTTCTGTTTATAAGTATGTTTTAAGAGAGGTAGTTGATAGGGTAAAAGTGACCTAAGAAAAAAATCCCACACGTGGCCTAACTAATTTAACATGGTATTCTGTAACTCTTCTTAATTTTAATTGTAGTAAGATAACCCTATCCCTTTACACTAGCGCTACTCAACATACGGTGCGGTTTGGGTTTACGTGGGGCTCAACATGTGGCCTTTGGGTGGAAGCTAAAGCAAAAAAGTAGTCAAGATAATGTTCTTCTGTTGATATGTGTTTTAGTAGTTAAATTCCTGGACTGTCATTGCTCATTAAAAGTGCTGTCATATGGGTGGAAATCGGGTAAATATTGCATTTTATTAATATCAGCAGAACTGACTTAAATGGGGCTTGTGTGTTGTGTAGTCTTGCCTTAATCTTTGTATTCATGCCCGTCAGTGTGAAAGAAGCTATTTGCATATATTTGCATATATGTGCAACCACTTAAGTTGTGGCCCTCGGCATGTGCTGTGAGTATCATTGTCGCCCCCGGGGCTTCCAAAGTTGAGTAGCCCTGCTTTATGCATTAAAATATTCCTGTTTTTTCTACTCATCATTTTGTACTTAATATAATTTCAGCAAACACATGATCTAGGATATTTAAAGCCTGAAGCTAAGCGATACTTAGAGAAGTCAATTAAAATGGGAAAAAGGAATGGACTCCATCTTACCAAAGAAGTACAGAATGTGAGTATGGGTTTTCTATAATTATAATATGATGAAAGTATGGTTTCACTGCTATGAAGAATTTTTAAGTGTATATTTGTGTTCTGGGCTGTCGACACCACTACCACAGGAGCAGCAACAGCTGCAATGCAAAACCCTTTAAATCACCACTGGCATATTACACTCTGGGCAGCTCTAAGGACCTGGGCAGGGTCTGCGTGGCACCCTCCAAGTAACACTGAGAGTTGGTTGCACTCAGCCCTGCCTCTGCCCAAGGCTCTGCCCTTTTTGGGAGAATGGAGCTGGACTCCCCACATGCACCTTGTGCAGGAGCCCAGCAAGTCTGTCGCCCCCCCTGCCTTTAGGACATCCTATAATAGGCATTGAAATATTGAAGAACAGTTCTTTGTAAGCTCAAAAGCTTTTCTCTTTAATCAAGAGAAGTTGAGCCAATAACAGATATTACCTCAACCACCTTGTCTCACTATTTAATAGCACAGGCATGTGAACATGAAGTGGCCTTCTGCCTTTTCCTGATAATTGTTCCCAATTGTTTTTCAACTGACAGTAGCTTAAATCTCTGTTATGCATATTTGTATTATGTTAAGGTTCCTGATGCCTCTGGAAGTTAATTAAAAACTATATGTAAGGAGACTGTGTTGATGGTGTAGAGTGAAGTAAAATCTTGACTATTGTTAAAATCTCACCAGCAGCAGAAATAAATTAATTAGAATGTATGCAAGCTGTGTTTAGGTAAATTTGGTAGTAAGGAGCAAAAATACCCTAAAAGTCAGCCTGTTATATCGAAAATATTTTGCTTATCCAATTTCTTGTCTTTAAGAAAAGATTTTGGAATGCTGTTCTCTTTCATAGATGTTATTTTCTTTCTGCTGTGTATTTAAAGGTTCAAAACTAATCTAGGAGCTTTTTTAACTTTTCGACAGCTTTTTGTCACACCTTTTGTTATCTCTCTGCTCCTTTTGGAGCCATCTACCACTTACCTTTAGGACAACAATTACCACTGGAATACAACAGCAAATTTTATTTAAAATTAAATTTAGTTTCTCTATCTTTTGTTTGAAAAGTCTGTGTGTTAATACATAAAAACTACCTAAGAACATTATTTAAAAACATCAGTGGTTCTTAGTCTGTGGTCCTTGAACTGCTGGGGGTCCACAGACTATGTTTAAGTAATCCACAAAAGATATAGATTAAAAACTGACCAAACAGAATTCAGCTATATGTACAATCGGTAGATTTTCAAAGGGGGCCGTACCACCATTCAAAAATTTTTAGAGGTCTGCAAATGAAAAATGTTTGAGAACCACTGATTTACATGACCAAACCCTTCCTAGTTAAGAAAATACACTTCTAACATGTCAGTTTTGGGTAAAAGAAATTCTTAGAGAAAGTTAAAGTATTTTTTACATGTAAGGCACCAATAGGTAGTTACAATTTTGATTTTTGATGGTCAATTCAATTTATATTCAATTTAGGAAATAAAGACCATGAAGAAACAATTGAGTGAGCTGTGTATAGACTTCAACAAAAACCTCAATGAGGAAAACACATTTCTTATATTTTCTAAGGATGAACTTCGTGAGTACTTTATTTTTCTGTCTCTAGAACTGCAGTTAAGTTTCAGGAATCCCTTTTGCACAGCTCCTAAGCTACATCTATACTGCACCTCTCTTCTGCAAAAACTTATGCAAATGAAGCATGGATTCAAAAAATGATGAAGAACAGCTCTTGTGCAAGAGGGGGGTTTTGCACAAAAACAGCCCCTAATTAATTATGCAAATGAAGTGTGGCAATATGGTAATCTGCACTTAATTTGCATCAGCTTTTGTGGAAGAGAGGCGCAATATAGACATAGCCTTAGATAAGGTTAAATTGTCATATCTAGGAAATGAAACTGTAACACTGTTACCAGAGGCAGTGGATCATGTGGGCTAGGAGACGCTGTGCCTTCCCAAACAATGAGATATGGCTCCACCCTATCCAGGCCTCCTGACCCCGGCTCATCTGGTATTCTTCTCCAGTCCCCCTGTGCTCCAGCTGGGGCTGGGCAAGCTGAGGCTGCGCATTATCTACCTTCCTCATGTTCCAGAGATGAGGAGGCTGTGGCCACAAGTTGCCTACATTTCCCATGCTCCAAAGCTGGAGAGGTTGCAGCCGCTTGTTGCCCAACTTCCCCATCCTCCTCAACCTGGGAGCTAGCCTGGGTGGGGCATAGGCTGATGGCTGTGCTGAGGAGAGACTCTGGGTTCTGGTGCGGGGAGAAGGGGCAGAAGGTGTGGGGTTGGGAGCTAGTCTCCTCTAGCCAGAGGTTCACCTCCCCATGAGTGTTACAGCCTATATTGGTTTTCTAACCTTCTCCAAATCCAACTCAGGATTGCCTTGGTGTGATTAAAAATTCTTCATGACTTGCCCTACCTAATCTCTCAGATCTCATTACCGATTGCCCCACTGGCCCATTCCACTGCTCCCATCTTTGCCTTACTCTGTTCTCTCCCTTCATTTCTCTATTGTTTAGTGTCTGTGTTATTTCATCCATCTAAAAGACTTTTCTGCTGTTCAGGAAGTTAAGCTACTTCCTTGTTTTACATATTGCTTTAAAGCTTTCATTTTCTGTTTATCATATGATTCACTTGTCTCTATAAGGATTTGGTGATCCCAGGACTGGCGGTCACTCTTTAAATGTATTTTATGAGATTAATAAAAATACACATTTTTAAACTATAATCTTCTTTAAAATGGGATTAGTTTGTTAAATATATTTTTGCTAGCCATAAGTGATGTGTTCATAATTTTCATTTTGTATGATTTGGTTAAAATAAAAGGCAATAACCATAACATTTAGGGCTATATACAGTAGAGGAGTTTTAAAACTAAGATCTGGAGAAAAGCTGAAAGGTGCAGAAGAGCACATGGTTTGGCTGACATCCCTTAGATGTGGATTTATTAAAGGGGATTATTTAATCTTAATAAAGAGGAGAGGATAGAAGTCAATAAACTACATCTAGAAACTGAAGAGAAACTGTCAAGCAAAAAGGAATCCCAGTCAATTACATAACATAAAGGCAGTCAAATAAATATTGACAAATTTTATAAATGCTTGTGTACAAAAGCAAGAAGTGTAAATACTAGGATGGATAAATTTAAGTGCCTGGCATTGCATCAGAATACTGATATAATAGGGATCACAGAAGTTTGATGGAACAATGGTAAACAATGACACATAGTAATACCAGATTGTAAAATATATAGGGATGACAAAGTAGGTCTTTGTGTGGGGAAAAGTAGCACTATATGTGAGAGAAAGCAGTCACATAAAGTAAAGATCATAAATGAATGAAATAGTACCATAAAATCTCCATGGATAAACATGCTTGAATAACAAGAGACTAGCTATATACTACTAACTATCTGACGGGACAGCATGTTATGTGAAATTGTTTGGGAGTTTAGAGGGGGTTACAAAAACAAAAAAACAATAATAAAGAGGGATTTCAACCACCATCATTTTGATTGGACACATATCATCTTAGGAGATAAAATTTCTAGGCATTATTCATGATTTCCTCTTGGAGCAGTTAGTCCTGGAATGCACAATGGGACAGGACTATATCAAAATTTACTTAAATGATAGACTTTGGTCCAAGATGGGCATACTTCTGAAACGCTCAATAATAGCTACCCTAATGTAATTAATTTTAACACCCTTATATTGGGGCAAAATACCAAAGAAACTTCCCACTGTAGCATTTCATTTCAAAAAAGGGAACTATACAAAAATGAGGAAGCTAGTTAAATGGAACTTGAGAGGAAATAAGAGTAGAATGCCAGCAAGCTTCATGGAAACTATTTAAAAACAGCACCGTGGGATCAAACTAAATGTAGATTTAAAAAAAAAAGGCAAAAGCACCAGAAAAGTGCTGTTTCTAAACAGTAGAGTGTAAACTGAGGTTAAAGGCACTCTTTACAAATTGAAAGTCAAACGGTACTGAAGAAATTAGAAAGGAACACAAACTTTTGCAAGTCAAGTGTAAAAGTATAGTTAGGCAGGCCAAAAAAAGAATATGAAGAATAGCTAGCAAAAAACACAAAAACTATGTCTACATTGACACATGTAAAGCATTGGAAGTTACAGCACTGATCACAGAATGCTACATGGAAATTGCTATTGTGTGTCCACAGTATGCTTCTTGTGATGGTGGAGCATGTCCACATTAGCAGCTACTGCAACGCTTTACCGGGATACCAGAGGTAAACATTTCGGAAGAGTGGACGTGTTCTTTTGCCATCCCCGTAAACCTCGTTTTATGAGGAAGGAGGGATGGCTCAAAAGAGCAGGTTTTTCCAAAATTTTGCACATATCTTTTTCCGACTTTTCTTTGTAGTTTAGCCATAATCAAAGAACAGTGCATTGTGATAGCTATCCCACTCTACAGCTAACCCAGGGTGCTTGGGAAGGATTTGCAATGCCGCATGAGGCTATCAGCGTCACATGATGCAGGTTTTCCAATCCCATTGCTCTATGGCAGTGTTTCCCAATTTTATTTGGCTACAGAACACATTTAAACTCGAAAGAATTTTGCAGAACCCCTAATAACAGTCTAATATATGGAGCTGAAAAAGTAGACCACAAATAAATAAGGATAATAATAAACAAATGCTAAACAAGGTCATGAGATCAACATTTAGTTTAATTGCACACATTTAAAAACAAAAATCACATAATATTAATTTTTTTTAAATCATAAAATGTTATTGTAATGGAATTTTCTCACAGAACCCTTATTCTTATTTCGCGGAACCCCATTTGGGAAACACTGCTCTATGTCATCCTGTTATATTGACAGCTGCATTTCAACAGAAAGGGGAGGAATGCGACGGAGAGAGAGAGAGAGAGAGAGAGTGTGTGTGTGTGCGCGCGCAGGATAGGGTAGAGACTACATTTTGGGAGATGTCAGCATGCTGCCTTGTAAGTTCAGACTGTGGCACAAAATAATCTCTCCTGAGGCAGGGGGAGGAGGAAACCCTGACATCTTAGCTTCCATTGCATAGCAATCCATCTCTCACACACATAAACATGCCTGCCTCTATGTTCAACAGCACAAGCATTCCATCTAACTGGTTTGCTTTGTGTCCGGGAGCAAATCAGCAGTCTGCAAACTGTTCAAAATGGAGGTCTGAATGGGGATGTGCTCATGCCTGCAAGACAGAGGAGCTCCAAATAAAGAGCAGAGAGGACTTGAGGGATTATGAGCCATTTCCAGAGGCCAGTCAGAATGCAACAAACAATTCAAGTGTCCATACTGGCCCCCCAGTGCTGTATCCAGAGCGTAGCAAGCTCTACGCTTGTCATTGAGTTGGTTTACCTAGAACACAGCAACTGCAGAGTTAGTGCACACTAAATGCCTTGCCGTCGATGGAGCCATGTAAAGTAGTTTACATAGTCAACGAAGCGGGGATTTAAATAATCTCCGCTTCATTAAAATAAAAATGGCCACCGCGCTGTGCTAACAATCAGCTGATCCAGCACAGCTCGGCAGTCTAGACGCGGCGCAGTCGACAAGGGAAGCCTTTGTCGACCGCTCCTGTAAGCCTCGTGAAACCCCCCTCTCAAAAAAGTTGTAATAAAGTTAGAAAAGGTACAGAAAAGCACCAAAAAAATATTATCTTGCAGATGAGTAGAGATTAAATAGACTGGGACTGCTGAGTGTATTAAAGAGATGACTAAGGAGGGGATAATCTGTAAAAATTGTGTTTTGAGAAAGTGAATAAAGAAGTATTAGTCACCACTTCAGATAAGACAAGAATCAGGAATCACCCAATTAAGTGAATAGGCAGCAAATTTTAAACAAACATAAGTAATTACTTTTTTATGCAATGCACTTGTGAAACTTGTTCACCAGGGATGTTGTGAGGACCAAAAGTATAACTGTTCAAAAGATCTGTCTGTCAATAGCTATTAGCCACGATGGTCAGGAAAGCAGGTAACCCCATGCTCTGGTTGTCACTAAACCTCTGACTTCCAGAAGCTTTGGATCGGATGACAGGAAATGGATCACTTGTAAATTGCTCCATTCTATTCACTTCCTCTTAATGTATGATGTTGGCCATTTTCAGAAGTCAGGGTTCTGGGCTAGATGGACTGTTGTTCTTATATTTAATTGGTCTGTGATAAAACAAATGAAATATTGTTTGATTCACTAATCATTGTTCTGATATTTTTAAAAAGAATTTCTACTTGAAAACATCCTTTATTGAACGTTGTCTATAATTTATATTCCACAGAAGCCCTTCCTGATGAATTTATTAATAGCTTAGAGAAGACTGGAAAGAACAAGTATAAAGTTACATTAAAATATCCCCACTATTTTTCTGTCATAAAAAAGTGCTGTGTTCCGGAAACAAGAAGAAAAATGGAAACTGCCTTTAACACAAGATGCAAGGAGGTACATCAGATATTTAATTTATGAAATTCTAAGTGTGGCTAATAATGGTAGTATATAAGAATGTGTTAATAGGTACTTAAGAAATTCTAATAATGTAATTCAGTACAAATAATGAAAGAAGGCAGTGTTCTCTCTTAGTTTTTCCATGCATGAGTGGAGTGAGTTTTGACATGTGCACTAATATTGAGGTCATATGTACTTGTGTGGATGTGTGCCACCGTGGCGCCTGCCAGTTACTAACAAAAATCCTAGCTATAATTTTTTATATATATATAAATTTTCCTGTGGAATGACAGAGTGATGTCAGCACATCACTTTACGTCCCTAGCGTTGGCCTCCCCAGGGTCCATGTGCAGAGCTGGGGCTGCCTGTGGCCCCATCCCTCCCCTCCCCTTCCCAACAGTGGGGGTAAAGCCATAGCTACTGTATTTGTAGCCTTGGCCCAGCCCTCCCCAGCGGCAGATGAGGGGAAGAGACGGGGGAGATGCAGCCTGGTCCCTCCCAGCAGCTGGGGGCATAGCCGGGCCTGGCGCGGCTTCGTCCCTGTCCCTCCCAGCAGCCAGGGACAGAGCCAGGCCTGGCACAACCTCGTCCTGGCTCCTAGGGTTGTCAGATGGTTTAACCAAAAATACCGAACACTCTTCCTCCCCCCCCCCCCGCCAAAAAAAAAAAAACACAGCAGAAAAAATTCTGTTGGGGGAAGAGGGGAGACCAAAGTTGTTGATGGGGGAAAAAAATAAATAAATAAAACAGCATTGCCGTTTCAGTGCGTGCAGAGTCAGAATAGGGACAGGAACAGGGGAGCGGTTGAGCACTAAGACCGAGGGAAGGCATTGCTTCCCCTTGGTCTTTAGGCTTTTTGCCGGCGGCCATTTTGTGTTCTTGATCAAGCCAGAACTCAGCTTCCCTGCGGAACCAGGTAAGCAGGGGGGCGGGAGGTGCTGGGGGCTGGGCCCAGTTACCGAATGTGTCGTAACGTTGCCAGGTGTCTGGTATTTTCGCCTCCTGGCAGGGAAAAAAACAGAAAATACCAGACATTTTAGGTGTCCGGTATTTTCTGAATTTTTTTACTGGACAGGAGGTGAAAATACCGGACTATCCGGGCCAATACCGGACACCTAGCAACCCTACTGGCTCCCCTCCCCAGTGGCTGGGGGGAGAGATCCATGCCAGCGACGGCCTCGGTCCAGCCTAATCCCCCAGCGGCCAGGGCAGAGAGACAAGCCTGCAATAGCCTTAGCC
>JANRFK010004149.1:36696947-36708794 GCA_030068395.1 Apalone spinifera
CAGAAAAAGGGGGTTTTGCACAAAAAGAAAACATCCACACTGCTTGTTTTTGCTCAAAAACCCCTAGCGCAAAAACGGATCGTCAGAAAATATGCAAATGAGATCGCGACTCCTGCAAATGAGTGCCTCATTAGCATATTTTTTGCCGAGAAAACTTGTAGTGTAGACATAGCCTCAGAGTCAACTCTCCTTCTCTCTCTGCCTCCCAACCTCCCTGTTGACTTCTTCCATTCCTGTTCTCCCCACCAAATTCACCAGCTTACCTTTATCCACCTTCTCCATCTATAGGGTCAGGACTCAGGAAGAGGTAGCTAATTAGTGTAGGCACACTGTTCCTCCACTAATATAGAGTGGTTAGGTCTTAATTTCTTCCCATGCAGCTGCTCAGCCATGCACATTACAAGGAACTATGAAAGACGGCCATAATTGGCTATTTGGGGGTAGATCGATTCTGTGCAAAAATCATTCTGGGTTTGTATGGTGCTTCCCTTCTTCACTTAGTATCTGAAGAATCTTCTTGGACAACTTTGTTAACAATTCATGCATCTGACAAAGTGGGTCTTTGCCCACGTAAACTTATCCTTAATAAATCTGTTTGTCTGTAAGGTGCCACAGGACTTCTTGTTGTTTAATCTCCATATGCTTCATTTTAAATGTCTGCTATTGTGTTTTATTTTAGTTCAAATTTTATTGAGATTATTGTTTTGATCATATGAGTTTAGTTGTTTTTAATTCATCATAACCTTGCCTTCTTTTTCCTAGGAAAATGCTAAAATTCTTCAGCAGTTGCTTCCCTTAAGGTCGAAAGTAGCAGAGCTTCTTGGGTACAGTACACATGCCAACTTTGTACTGGAAGTGAACACTGCAAAGAGCACAGATAATGTAACAACCTTTTTAGGTTTGTTTTTATTTATATATTTATATTTAGTCATGCAACACACCTCTTTACTGAGGGGAAACTTAAATATGAAATGTGAGCACAGAAGGTTCATCTGAAACAGGAGCTCTCTGCTCCACCCCTTTTAATATTTTTAAGAGTCTATTCTCTAAGCACAGGCATAACTGTTACATATAATGGAAGTTCTGGTATGCATAGAAAGGATAAGAGTACCCTTAGGTTGTAAGAGTTTCCAAAAAAGCAATCTAAAGCTATGTAATGCATCAAGTGGTTGCCCTTTCTAGTAATCTGTTTGTGCTTTCCTGTTTCAGTGTACTTTTGCTTCAATAACTGCAGTGAAAAACTTGTATTAAACAGCTATGTAGAAACTGTTGTTTTGAAACAAGCCACTGATCCATCTAGCTGACCATCCTGCCCACAGTAATTGCTTCTAGTCAGTGCTTTAAAAAGGGGGACAGAAGCTCTTATGCTGTACTTGCTTCCATTATTTAACATTAGAATACTTACCTGGCGTTGCCCGGTCCTTCAGGGTAGGGGGCTGGTGGTATAGGAAGTGCAGGAGTCAGGACAGGGCCTTTTTGGGATGCAGGCAGAGCAAGAAGCTGCAGGTGTGGGAGGTGCAGGAGTCAGGGTGGGAAGTGAGAAGGGGCTCAGGGCAGGGGGCTGGGGATGGGGATGTGGGGAGGTGCAAGAGTGAGGGTTGGAGGGTCAAGATGGGCTTAGGGTTGGGGGGCGTCCCATCTAGCAGGGTCTTCTCTCTCCCCCAGACTCCCTGGCCGGCAGGGGCTTTTGTTTCTCTCCCACAGCCAGGAGGGGCCTGTCTTTCCTCCCCCGCAGCTGGCAGAAGCCTTTGTATCTCCCACCGTGGCTGGCAAGGGCCTTCGTTTATCTTGTCCACCCCAGCCGGAATGGAGCAGTCCCTGCCTGTGGTAGGGACGGGGGGGGGGGACAGGCTTCCAGCCCACCAACGGGTGAAGGGGTCACTCCAGCTTGAGCTGAAGTGCCCCCCCCATCCCGCCTTTAAATTGTTTAACCTGTTAAACAATATGTTTAACCAGTTAGGGTATGTCTACACTGCCACCCTAGTTCGAACTAATGGCTAATGTAGGCATTCGAACTTGCAAATGAAGCCCGGGATTAAAATATCCCAGGCTTTATTTGCATGTTCCCGGGCACCGCCATTTTTAAATGCGCAGCAATTCGGACTCCCTGCCCGTGGCTACGCTTGGCGCTGGCTAGGTAGTTCGAACTAAAGCCCCTAATTCGGACTACTGTTACTCCTCATTGCATTTTATTAGTATCAGCAGAATTGTCTTAAATGGGGCCTGTGTGTTGTGTAGTCTTGCCTTAATCTTTGTATTCATGCCCGTCAGTGTGAAAGAATCTATTTGCATATATTTGGATGTATATGCAACCACACTTAAGTTGCAGCCCTCGACATGTGCTGTGAATATCATAGTGGCCCCCGGGGTTTCCAAAGTTGAGTAGCTCTATTCTACCACATGGGGCACATTTCACTTGAAGGTAAATGTTGGATTCTCCGTAATGTGAAATCTTTAAATCATGATTTGAGGACATCAGTTACTCAGTCAAAGGTTAGGGATCTATTACAGGCATGGGTGGGTGAGGTTCAATGGCCTGCAATGTGGTGGGGTCAGACTAGAGATGATTATGATGGTCCCTTCTGACCTTAAAGTCTATGAGCCTACTTCTCTTTTGGATTTCCTTAGAAAAGAATGAAAGATACTATGACACTTACCTTTTGCCAGTGACAATGGTGCAGGAGCATACATGCTATTATCTCAGATTTCCCTGTAACCAAAACAGAAAGGCAGGCAATAAAGTAATCATTAATTGAGAAAGGGAAAATTGTGGTGGTTGATAATTGGATAAATAAACTTTTTTAATATTTGTATAAATCTAAATAAATAAATTAGTTCTCCAGTACTAATAGTAGTAACATAGTACAATATGGAACAGGCAAGTTGATACAAAGGTAAATCTCTGGTTGCTTTTTCAGATGATTTAAGTAAGAAACTAAAACCACTGGGTGATGAGGAGAGAGAGTTTATTTTGGAATTGAAGAAAAAAGAGTGTGAAGAAAGAGGCTTTAACTATGATGGAAGAATCAATGCATGGGATTTACATTACTATATGAACAAGACAGAAGAGCTTAAATATTCCATAGATCAAGAGAAGCTGAAAGAATATTTTCCAGTTGAAGCTGTTACACAAGGCTTATTGAGCATTTACCAGGAGTTGCTGGGACTTGTATTTGAGCAGGTAGAAAATGCTCATGTTTGGCATGAGAGTGTTACTCTTTATACAGTAAAAGATGATTCAACAAGAGAAGTTTTAGGGCAGTTTTACTTAGACCTCTATCCCAGGTAATTCTATACATTTGTTTGTTTTATTTTAAAAGTGTTAAGATGGCATCAGTCTTACCTAGGAGTGGAGTTATATGAATTTGGAAAGTGATTTTTTGTTTCCTAAATGTTAGTGTGTTTCTGGTAGGGAAACATTCATATGGCTCCTGTTCTACCTGCATATATGTTCAGTGAGTTTCAAACAGTGTTCCTTTCAATATCTGTCTTTGGTTGTGTTCTCATCAAAAGCTCTGACCCAAACATAATTGAGGTTGTTGGCTAATACTACAGGTGATGTTTATTTTTCTCTTTTGTTTGTAACATGCCTTTCACATGGTACATCAACACTGGTAGAGATGGATGTGTTTCTGTCTTCTGCCTATCACTCAAGAGATGCTAATCAGGATGAAGAAATCTTTGTACCCTTTTCCACCTCTTAACTCCTAGCAACCAAACTTGCACTTGCATTTCTGGTTCATATTGAAGGAACTGAGCAGAACAACTGGTGCCTTTGACTGAAACACCATTTCGGACCTTGTTCAGCCTCAGTCTTCTATGTGGAGGAAAGAGCAGAGAATCAATCAGGTTGCTGCCTCCAGTCTACCAAGGCAGCAAGAGGAAGAAGAGAAAACTGATTAACTCTATCTGAGCCTCCCCCTAGTCAAAAAGGCGACATGCTTTTGCGCAAGAGAGCGTCCACACTGTATAGACACTCTTGCACAAGAAAGTTCTGATTGCCATTCATAGAATGGCCATCAGAGCACCTGTGCTTTTTGTAATAGGCTCTTTTTGCACAAGAAACCCCTATTGAGCATCCACACACAGCTTTTTGCGCAAGAACTCTTGTGCAAAAAGGAGTTATGCCTCGTAGAAGGAGGTCTATCTACACTGCAAAAAGCCCTCTGTTCTGTTGATTGACTTGTGTAAAAACGCGCTTGAGGTGTGAACCCTCCACAGGTTTTTGAGCAATAACAGATGTTTTTGCACAAAAACCCTGTAGTGTAGACATAGCCTATGTGTCTCCTCCTTGCCTCCTAACACAAATCTTAGTTTTATTTCTTTATCCCTATGCCCCTTCCCAACATATTATTTAGAGACCTCTTCTTCACTCAAAGTGGTAGGAAGTTTCTCTGTGTCTCATCCCAATAGATGCTTAAGGAAAAATTTGCCAGTACTTTAGACTGAGCAGGCAAAAATTCCCTGACTCCTTCACTGAGACTCTCTCAATCTTGGGGAAGCCATCGACACTCAAGCCATCCACACTCAAGGGAAAAATCCTTGAACCCAGCTCTTCCTGAGAGCCATACCTGTCCTGTCCTGTCATGCTGATAACACTGGTCTTGTGCCAGGTCCTGGTTCTGTGATCACAGTTTCATTTCAGGATCTTTTGGCAGTTTCTGCTGAGACTTCCATGTAGCAGGGGAAAACTTTGGAGATGATCTTCCATTAGTCTCTTCTTTAGTTGATGTGTCAATCTCACATTGAAGGTGATTCCCTTCTAGGCCCCATCTTGTCTAAATGTCTCAAGTTCCTTGGTGGTCTATGGTGACTAAGGTTTCTCAAAGAGCACTTCGTGTCCCACAGGATCTGCTTACCAATACGTAAGAATCAGAATCATAGAACACTCCTGCCCTCACAGCAGGACCCAGTACCATCTACCATCCCTGATAGATGTCTACCTAACCTGCTCTTAAATATCTCCAGTGATGGAGATTCCACAACCTCCCTAGGCAACTTATTCCAGTGTTTAACCATTCTGACAGTTAGGCAGTTTTTCCTAATGTCCAACCGAATCCTCCCTTGCTGCAGTTTAAGCCCATTGCTTCTTGTCCTATCCTATCCTAAAGATCTACTTCATCAGGACCACATCCTTCATCCCAAACCCACAGCCCTAAATTGAAGGACTTGATCTATGAGCAGTGCCTTCTAAAGTGTCTGAGCATCTGAGGCAAGTTTTGATTATTTTATTGAATTTATGAATCCTTCACATAATATGGGGGTTGGGCTACACTCTTCGTGGTGCAAATCCTATCATCTTTCAGCCTAAAAATCTTTCTTCCTGCTCTCCTGAACTTCCTCTAGACAGAGCTTGATAATAACATGTCAGCTGGTTATCATAAAGTGCAGGCCTATGCACTGAATAGTGCTTGAGTAAGATAGACGGCTTCCCAGAAGTACAGACCAACTAATGTTCAATTTGCTAAAAGTGGTCTCTTACCTTAGGCCTTCAATTAAGTCTCCAGTGCCTCTGTGGAAACTTTGTCTTATTATTTAGCTCCCTTTAAACCTCTGAGATCTCTCCCTCTCCATGTGCTGGAAACTGTTTTTTTTTGCTGGGCAGGGAATGCTCCAGTTTGGGCTACAACTTCATGCAATATCAGTATATAAGTCCCTCTAATCAAGGTCCTTCAGTAAAGAAAGAGAATTGAGGGTTTGGTATTATTAATGTAAAGGAGAAAATTACACTAATTTTTTGCATCATAAAACCGCAATAAAGCAGGAATATTTGAATATTTTGGACTTAATGTGTAGTGACTCACTTTTAATTATGACCGTTTTTAACGGTATTAAAACAGTTTAATTAAGAGACTCATTTTGTTTTAAAATCACATTGCTAAAGCAGTGGATCTTGTTCTTTTTTCTTTAAATTTCCTCAAATGTTGATAACAAAAGCTAATGTTTCAGAGTCTTTCATACTATTATTGTCATGTCTAAGATTTAATAAAATTGGCTATTAGAAGCAGCAGAGTTGTCACTTTTGGTTTCAGTAAAATACTATAAAAATAAAAAAGAGGCTTGCAAATACTGCTCTAAATATTAAACTAATTGGATTTAGAAGTACTTTTCTTTGTGCTACCAGTAGGATCCTAAGCATAGTGACTTTTATAAAAGTAATTGGGGCACAAACTTACTGAGTATTTTGTAATTAAAAAAAGAGGGTCCCTTCCTAATATAAAATCATAGAGGGAAACAGGTCTCTTCCCCATGTTAACTGTGGAAGATTTGCCTATTGCGTAAGGATGGCTTTTGGTGTATTTTCTTGTTTAGAGAAGGGAAGTATGGACATGCAGCATGCTTTGGTCTCCAGCCTGGCTGTCTACGCTCTGATGGCAGCAGAATGATGTCTGTTGCTGCTCTGGTGACCAACTTCACCAAACCAGCAGCAGATCACCCATCTTTGCTGCGACATGATGAAGTGAAAACTTACTTCCATGAGTTCGGTCATGTAATGCACCAGATATGTGCACAAGTAAGTAACATTTCTATTTCATTAAAATATCTAATTATTTTTTCACAGCCTCTCAGAAGAGTGGGAAGGGGGTGGATTAAGCCTGGTTGATAGGTGTATGTTTTCCTTAAAATAAGTATGTAAGACCTTCACACTAACTTTTGATACTTGTTTTGCGTTTTTGTGTATAAGCTGAGAACTGAACATAACTTCTGGAAAATGCTCACGTAACAGCAAATCTTTTCCCCTCTGCACAGCCTGAGCAACTGCGGTGAGCAATGAGCAGCTTCATGAGGAAGGAACCCTCCCATAGGCAACAGAGCTGATCTGTGATTGGCATTGTAACTGTTGCTTTTCATAGTACACACTATGTGTTAGGAACTGTACAGACACACAAAAAAGATGAGTTCCTGTCCCAAGGAATGGAAACAGCTGATGAATCCACATAGTCATGTATCCACTGTCCTCATATGCCTCTGATCCCAGTCACATTCTGCATGGTGGCACACACATAGGAAGCCCTCACAACGCTGCGCTTCTTGATACAGAGGGTGCATACATCTCCTGTTTGAGCTTCCTGAATGCTACCTTTACTCCTACCTCCACTATGTAGTAGAATCAAACCAGTCCTGCAGTAGTCAAGAGTCTCCACATCAGCGAAAAGGCTGGAATTGGCCTGGAGACTTGTCATAAAGACATGCAGAAGTTGTTTAGTTTCATCTTTACTTAACCCATATGTAAGACTGATTCTGCCGTGCCAATGATAGATTTATTATTAATCTAATTAAATTTGTTTCCCCTTATTTAAAAAGTATAGCATTTAGCATTTCTTCTTAAAAACTGAAAATTGTGTACTATCAGCCCCACCAGTCAAGGACTCATATAGTTGCCCTTTTGCCTCTTTAATTGGTAGGTAGCAGCACAAATAAAATATCAGAGGTATGTAGCACACTTGCAATTCCATTTCCTGGCTTCCAGTCCCAGGTAGAACTTCCACAGAACTAGGAACATATAAATCAACTGGTTACATTTGGTGTTAAACAAGTTGGACTCTGAATTAAGGGCTAGCATGTAATCTTTGTACAATACATAGGTTTTCTCTTCTGCGTGTCTGAAAAATTGAAAGAATCCAGATATACATTCTAGCCCCAAGATAGCTATGAAATCCAGTTTCAGAGTGCAAAAATTAAAACCCAAACCCTGCCCCTTCCTCCACAGCTACAGAGGGATGCCTCGCAATTTGAATACATGGATCTGATATAAAAATGGGCGTAAGGTTTGAGGGAACCAAATAGGGATGTGTCTCCTTGCACAGAATAATTAGAAGAGTAATGAATATTTCATTCATGCTGCCAATGGATTTCACTTCTTTGAAGCCTAGCTGCATACACCCCCATACTTCAAAAATATCGTGCAGTATTTCAAGTGCCAGCATACTCCTACTGAATTAACAAAATTGGAGGGATAGTGTTCAACAGGATGAATGGGTCAAATAAATCTCTGAAACAGGTTTAAATGAATTAGAACTATAGCATTATGCAGCAATTATACAAGCTAGTCACTGAGTTAATTTTGTGATAGAACAAAATTTTGTAGCATGTTACAAGTAATTATGTTGAATAAATTAGAGTTATTTTTAAAGATGTCCATTAATTGCAGTTAATGCATGCAGTTAACACAAAATACATTTTTTAAGTTACAGTTTTAATTGCACTGTTAAACAATAATAGAGTACCCATTTAAATTCACTATAACTATATTGGGTGGGGTTTTTTTCCTCATTTTCAAATATATTAATTACAATTACAACACAGAATAAGAAGTGGACAGTATTCACTTTATATTATTATTTTTTATTTCAAATATTTGCACAGTCCTTTCAGTCCTACTCCTTGTTCAGCCAGTCACTAGGACAAAGAAGTTTGTTTACATTTACAGGAGATAATGCTACCCATTTCTCAGGGCCGGATTTAGGCCAATTCCCCTGAATCGGGCCCCACGCCCTGAACCTGGAAGTGTGCCGGGCGCGCTGCAGGAGGGGGCGTCGGCCCCAGAGGAGGAGTGCAGTGGCTGCCTGCACTGCAGGAGGTGTGAGTTTAGCACAGGGTTTCCCTGCGCCACAGGAGGGGATGTGTGTGTGTGTGTGTGTGTGTTGGCAGGGGATTTTTTGTGTGCCATGGTTGGTTTGTGTTTTTTGTTTTTTTCCCCTCAACCAAAATTGCTGTGGGGCCCCGTCAAAATTGTTTGAATTGGGCCCCGCACTTCCTAAGGCCGGCCGTGCACTTCTTATTTACAGTGTCACCTGAAAGTGCAAACAGTTGTTCTCATTGCACTGTTGTAGATAGGACTGCAAGGTATTTACATGCTAGATGTGCTAAACATTAGTATGCCCCTTTATGCTTCAACTTGTAGGCTTTGAACTTTACACTGTTTTAATTTTTGAGGGCAGTTATGGTAAAATAAATTAATAAATAAAAGATGAGTTTGTAAGTTTCACTTGCATGATAAAGAGATATAATATAGTACTTGTATGAGGTGAACTGAAAATACTGTTTCTTTTGTGTATCTTTTTTACAGCACAAATATTTGTAATAAAAATAAACAAAGTGAGCATTGTACAATTTGTATTCTGTGCTGTAATTTAAATCAATATATGAACATTTAGAAATACATCCAAAATATTTATAATAAATTTAAATTGGTATTCTGTTATTGTTTAACAGTGCAGTTAAAACTGTGACTATTTTAAATCTCACAACTAATTGTGATTTTTAAACTATTTCATGGCCCTGGTTATTTTTGATGTCATGGGGCTTTGCTGAAATGCACTTATATGCCATGTAAGAGAGGATAAGGAAAACAGACCTATTTCTGTGTTCATGTCACTAAGAATCATTGCATGATGTATAGTTTTGGTTAGCTTTCTCATTGCTCATAATTGAACTTTTCTTGTTCTATCTTTTTTTAAAGGTTGAGGCTATTTTAACATTGATATTTCTTGTAATATAACTGTTTATCATTCTGCTCTGTTTTATATCATCACAATTTTGATACCATACATAGGTTGACATTTTACTATGTGTCTGATCTAATCTCATATGTATTTAAATTAAATTTTAAATTAAATTTTTTGCTTGTGTTTTTGTTAGACTGATTTTGCCAGATTTAGTGGAACTAATGTGGAAATAGACTTTGTAGAAGTTCCTTCACAAATGTTTGAGAACTGGGTTTGGGAAAAAGAGTGTCTACAGCGAATGTCAAAACATTATAAAGATGGGAGCCATATTGCAGATGCTCTTCTTGAGAAACTTGTTGCCTCTAGAAAGGCCAATACAGGTATCTTTTTTTCTTTTAGCATTCATTAAATGGCAGGAAAGACGTAGGGCAATATCCCACGCAATACAGAACAGGCATAGTTCTCTTCAAGATCTATAATTCTATGTTGGGATTGGTCCTGCCTTAGGCAGGGGGCTGGATTTGATGACATCCTGAGGTCTCTTCTAGCTCTATGATTGTATTCTATATGTGTTAAATAGTGGTGTCTCCTTCCTTCTCTGTGTCCACCTCCCCATAATTGCTACTGAGAGGTAAGCACATCTAGAGAAGAAAGGCTCACTAGATTATACCTTGGAAAAGAGTGCAAAAACTGCTTAAATGCCGAAAATTACTGTTAAAATGTCTGATCTCAATTGTGTTGATACCGTGAGAAAAATACAAATTAAAAAGCTGGAGCAGCTCCTTTCAACTGCCTTTCCAATCTTTTTTTAAATTACTGTACCAGAGTGGGAGTCAGGAAACCTTCCTGACTGCTTCAGTTTCTTCCTTATTATTATTTATGGTGTAGTGACTGCCCAAAACCACTACAAGGATTATGTTTGCTATTGAACAGACACGTAGAAAGGCACTATTCCTTCTCTCCAGCAAGGGTGTCCAACTAGGGGAATGGGACAGAGGGCAAAGGACACACTAATGAGAGCGTGTCTTTACAGAGGTCCTCCTATATGTCTACCTTAAAAGATCCAAATTATTTAAAATTACTTTGTCAAATATCAACAATCCCCTCAATTCCTCCTCCTAGCTATATTGTCACTTGGCAATTTCCTATTGCAAAGACTTTCCATATGTACATGGGTGAGTCTCTGTGCTTGATTCCCTATCTTTAACATGAAAATGATAAAATGGATGTCTGATATCATGGAAACTCAGCCTATTACTATAACCTTTATCTATCTATTTATAAAGATAAATATCCTTATACCACTAGGTCTTTTGACTCTTCGTCAGATTGTTTTGAGCAAGGTTGACCAGTCCATTCATACCAAATCATCTGCTGACCCTGCAGATGAATATGCCAAATACTGCATGGAGATTCTGGGAATTTCTGCAACCCCAGGTATGGAAAAATATTTTTTTTTCATGCAGCATGTGCAACAGCTTAAGATAAGTATACAATACCTTTGCAGTAGGTCTTACAGCACACCCTGGGAATGTTGCTAATAATGGAAATCCAAGTTACGAAACTGAAGTGATTACTTTGAAATAAGACAGGAAAGGTCATTAATGTTAGTCCATCAAAAATGTCCATTTGCATAGGAGATATTCAACATTGATACATTAATGCTCTTCTGAACTACTGTTATATGTTAAAGGGCGGATAATATTTAATTTCAACACTAATTTGTTAGTTTCTTTCCTCTTCAAGGCCATGCTCATGTCCATTCCATGTTAGGTACAGGTGTACCACATGCACTGTTGCCAGAATTTTTTCCCTTAGTGGTATTTGTAGGACCAGCTCTAGTGCCCTTTGGAGTTGCACGTTCATGTGTTGGTATAAAGAGTACTTCCAACTTGGTGCCCTGTCATGTCCTCCTTACCGCCCATGACAGTTGCTTGAATAATTCTTCTTCCTTTGGTTTTTGAACTCTAACTCTTTGTACTTAAGCTTTTATAAGAAAGACCCACTTCATCAAATCAATTCGAACTCAGCTGATGAAGTGGAATTCATCTCAACTCCAGCCCATCTGATGAAGTGGGTCTTACAAAAGCCCATGATACTATATATTTGTGTTAGTTCCTGAGGTGCCACACTACTACTCAGTGTTTTTAAAGTTACAGACTAACACAGTTACCACTCTGAGTCTTTGTACTTATTGTTTAGTTCATAGGCGTGCACAGTACATTTCATTAGGGTGTGCACCCAAAGAATTTTTTTTAAATATACTTTTACCTCCATTAGCCACACCCCTGACTCCTGTTAACCACGCCCCTGACCCCCATTGGCCACACCTCTGGAGGTAACGCTCTCAGGGCAAGATGGACACATGACCAGAAGTAAAAGGTGTCATGTGACCCCC
>JANRFK010004149.1:36717844-36732175 GCA_030068395.1 Apalone spinifera
GGGGGATAGTTGGTGGTTTTCTTGCAGGAGACCCACACAACTCCAGCCATCGAGGCTGGCTGGCGGCTGGAGTGGAAGAACGGGGTGCATTTTAACCACCTCGGCGCTCGCTTGGCCGGGGCGGTCACCCTGTTCTCCCCTGCCCTACGGCACGAGGTGCTGGGGACCACTGAGGTAATCCCAGGCCACCTGCTGCACATCCGGGACTGCGTAGAAGGGCTGATGTTGAACTTGGTCAACGTCTATGCCCTGAATGTGGGCCCGGACCAGGTCACCTTCTATCGGCAGGTGGCCACCTTCCTCGGCACCCTGGATCCTCGCGAGTGTCTGGTCCTGGGTGGGGATCTCTTGGAGCTTGGGCGTAGGGACAGTTTGTCATTCGCCCTCCTGTCCCTGGACCAGGAGAAGGCATTTGACAGGATCACGGGTATCTCCTGGGCACGCTGCAGGCCTTTAGCTTCGGGCCCCATTTTGTGGGTTCTCTCTGGGTGCTGTATGCCCTCGCAGAGTGTTTTGTCAGGCTCTACTGGACCCAGACCAAGCTAGTCAGCTTCAGGTGGGTGTACCTCAGGGGTGTCCGCTGTCGGGCCAGCTGTACAGTCTGGCAATCGATCCCTTCCTCTGTCTCCTCCATAGGAGGTTGACGGGGTTGGTGTTCCGAGAGCCGGAGCTGTGGCTGGTCCTGTCAGCGTACACCGATGATGTGCTCCTCGTGGTCTGGGACCCGGGTGTTCTCAGCAACCAGGTCCATTGTGGCCACTGAGGGAGCGGACCTCCTCGCGGAGCCCCTGCTCCACAATCCAGTCTTGTGAGTGAAGGTGGCGGAGTCTCTCTTGGTGCGCCGGCAGCTGATCCTGGCACAAGCCACCAAGGTCGGAGACCTTCTGGACTATGACAGGGGGACTGGATGGATCCCTGAGCGCTCGCTCAGCACATGGGGCTCTCCACCCCTCGAACCGTCCTGCGCCTACTCCAGGAGGTGAAGGCAGCTTTGCCGCAGCCCGCTCTCGATTTCTTGCAGAGAGCCCTGCGAGAGGGTACACCCTGTCCCTCCCTTCCTGCAAACCCTCCGTCTCTTGTTATCAGGCCCCTGTTCCACAGGCCCCCCTGGCCTCTCCATCCATGGACCTCTAGCTGGCTGCGGGATTTGCAGCCGGTATGTTTTTGAACCACGCCAAGAAAACACCTGTACACGCTCGTGGTCCACACCCTGCATTTCCCCACCCTTGCGTCCTGCCCCAACACTAAATGGCGGGACTATCTGAGACCTATAAAGGGTGGGGAACCCCGATGGGCCATGTGTATTCCACCCTAGTTCCATAGCCCATCGGGGACATTAGTTGGCGGCTCCTTCATGGATCTGTGAGCACAGGCGTGTACTTGGCACGGTTCATCCCTATCCTGGATACCTGCCCCTTTTGTGGCGTGAGGGAGAACCTAGTGCACGCATATTTGGAATGCGCCAGGTTGCAGCCCCTATTCCGGCTCCTCCAGAACCTCTTACTGAGGTTCTGGCTGCACTTTTCCCCTCACCTCTTCATTTAGGCACTCCCTATCCATGGCCCCACAAAGTTGCAGGACCTCCTCGTCTACCTCCTCCTGGTCCTGGCTAAAGCCGCTGTATACAATACCAGGAGGAGGATGCTGGACAAGGGGGTTCCCTGCAACTGTGGGGCCTACTTCCGTTCCTCCCTTGTGTCACGTATCCGGGCAGAGTTCTTCTGAGTGACGTCCACTGGCTCCCTTGACAGCTTCGAGGAGCAGTGGGTGCTGTCCGGGGTTCTCTGCTCGGTGTCCCCATCTGGTTCCCTTGTTTTAAACCTGTGACCCACACCCCTTGAACCTTTAGTCATTATTTGTCCCCCATAACTAGTTGGACATAGGTCCTGTTATGCAAGGCTGGGGGAGGGGCTTTTAGAACATGGGCAGGCTTTGCCTACCCACCTTCCCATGTTTTTCAAATAGGCCTCACTACAATACCAATATCTAAATGGTTGATGAAGATATTGAACAGCACCTGTCCCAAAACAGACCCCGCGGAACCCCACTTGTTATACCTTTCCAGCAGGATCACGAACCATTAATAAGAACTCTCTAAGAACAGTTATCCAGCCCGTTATGCACCCACCTTATAGTAGCCCCATCTAAGTTGTATTTGCCTAGTTTATTGATAAGAATATCATGCAAGACCATATCACATTCCTTACTAAAATCTAGATATACTACGTCCACTGCTTCTCCCTTATCCACAAGGCTTGTTATCCTATCAAAGAAAGCTATCAGATTGGTTTGACACGATCTGTTCTTTACAAATCCATGCTGGCTGTTACGTATAACCCTATTATCTTCCAGGTGTTTGCAGATGAATTCCTTAATTACTTGTTCCATTATCTTTCCTGGCACAGAAGTTAAACTGTAGTTTCCTGGGTTGTTCTTATTTCCCTGTTTTTAGATGGGCACTATATTTGCCCTTTTCCTGTCTTCTGCAATCTCTCCCGTCTTCCATGATTTTTCAAAGATGATAGCTAAGGCTCATATACCTCCTCTATCAGCTCCTTGAGTATTCTAGGATGCATTTCATCCTAAACTTGCGGATATCTAACTTTTATAAGTGATTTTTAACTTGTTCTTTTTTTATTTTATGTTCTAAACCTACCCCTTTCCCACTAGCATTCTCTATGTTAGGCATTCCTTCATCATCAGACTTCCTGGTCAAGACCAAAACAAAGAAGTCAAATGCCCAAGCTTTGTCGGTAGTGTTCCTTGCACAGGTCAAAATCCAGGTTATCAGTATATACCTTCACATCTCCCTATGCCATCATCTAATAGACCAAGGACAACATAAGTTTTGGGAAAAAGGTGTTGCTGCTAGCAAATTCATGAACGCTGAGCCCATATCCTGATGTACTGCTTGTGAGTCACCTGTCATGAAATGGACATGAGCAAGCACTCGAAGAAAAATCGGTTATAACCTTTCCGTAACTGGTGTTCATTGAGATGTGTTGCTCATGTCCATACTACAAACCACCCTCCTACCTCTGTATCGGCATTAACAGAAGAAGGAACAGATAGGGTTCACATGGCAGGCTGTACCCCTTATTCTAAGGCGTGAACACACATCTCCAGAGGGCATGAGAGCCAGACTCTTGGATACCACTAAAGGAAAGGTCTTCAGCAATAGTGCTTGTGGTGTGCTCCCATGCAGCCTTCTTGCCAAAGGTGGTGTCATAATTCCATAACAACCAGGCCACATTCTTGCCAATATTTTCCCGAAATTTCACAAGAACCCTAAGGAATGGTAGCTTCACTCATTGAATGTTGGGAATGGACATGAGCAACATCTCAAAGAACAACAGTTATGGAAAAGTTAATTATCTTTTTTGTCTGCTTTTTAAGGAACAAATATGCCAGCTACTTTTGGACATTTGGCAGGTGGATATGATGGTCAATACTACGGATATTTGTGGAGTGAAGTTTTTTCCACAGATATTTTTTATAACTGTTTTAAACAAGAAGGAATAATGAATCCAAAGGTAAGATAGGAACTAGTTTTTTCGTATATACCGTTAGTGATTTTTTTTAATTTCACAATTAGCTATGGTATAAGCTCCAAAATTATAATGATTATAATGAATAGATTTATTATAATCAGCATAGTCAGTAGGTTTTGACATTTTAGTCTTTTCTACTATATGTATCAAATCTACTACATCAATAAAATTTATAAATTATTTATTTCATAGTAAAAAAAAAAATCTATATTTTAAGGACATTTGTGTTTTACACAGTTCTTGACTATAAAGTTTAAATATTTAACTAGTATAAGATATATGGCTGCTGTGGTTTTAGGAATTTACACTGTACAGTATAGGGGAGCACACTGTTTCATGATAAAAAATATGCATGTTCAGCAGCTGTAAAAGTTGTATGACACTAGTGCCCTCTTTCCATTAATAGCAACTCACCTATGTGTTTTGTTATGCAATTACCATTCAGACTATGGAAATCTAAATCTATTCTGGGCCTCCCCTTTTACAGCACAGAATAACTTACTACACTGTCAGATCAGTTGAAGCATTTTGTGTTTTGTTCTCTTTGTCTGGTTTTGGAAGATTTAGAAATATATTCCCTGAGAAGGCTTTGATTCTTAACATATTCTTTCTCTGCATTCTGAGCTGCTATGTAGGCCTAGACCTCTTTTCTTCACAGCACAAAGAAAGGAAGGATGGCTGATCTAGGGATTAAAGTGGTAACCTAGGATTTGAGAGAACTGTATGCAATTTCCTATTCTGACACAGACTTCCTCTGGCACCTTGAGCTAAATCCACAAAGAGGACAACTGCCATTTATATTGCCATTGATAAAGCCAGACACCCATCTCATGTCTAAAGCCCAGTGGGTCCTTAAACTAGTCGTTCCTTGCCTCTCTCGTCTGTCGAGCTGGATCTGGTATGTGTACTCCAAGCATGCCTATTGGAGTGAACCTCACAAGAAAAAGGAGGAGGATGTGGTGATGCAGCAACCTCTTCTCCTTGAGCCTAATGATTACCCACCCAGGATGTAGGAGGCTAAGTTCAAATCCTTTCCTCTCTTTGATGGAGGCAGGGATTGGAACCCAGGAATTCCATTTCTCCTGTGAGTGCTCTGACCAGGGATTCTGGGGTAGGTTTTGGTCTTTCCTTGTGAAGATCTTTTATTTTTTTATTCATATAAAAAATTTGACACACACACACACACACACCTCTCTCTCTCTCTCAGGCCAGAGCGAGATTGAGAATGATGCAATAGACCAGTGGTTGGCACTTACGTGGAAGTGGGAGACTCAAATCCCTGTTCCACTGAGCTAAAATTATAAAGGCATTACCAAATTTTTTTTAAAGAAAGGGTTTCAGTGCTTAACTCCAGGAGAGGGTTTGTGGCTGTGATTATTAAAAGGAGGGAGATGCTTCCCTCTGGCTTGAAGTTAAATGCCTAATTCCCTTTAAGGAGCAGGATTTAGGCTTCACATTCTTTGTGGATACCTTAGGTTAGCAGCTCCCTGTTCAACTTGCCAGCTTTTGTTAATTCTATTTGTAGGTACTTGATTTTTCCCGTGCACTGAATAGGGATCCTGGGCACCTAATTTAGCACTATGGGTTCCACTAGACCATGGGGCACCTAATAGTTAGGTATGGCAATGCTGAATCTGAGACTCATTTATGGATCTAGCCCCTGAGGTTCTCCCTTTTCTGTTCCATGTGCTCGCTCGCGCTCTCTCTCTGCATAGGTATATTTCATTTTCTAGTATTTCTGAAAGACAACTTAGAGTTTTGACTATTCAAAACTTTCCCATATTGCTCTGTGACATCTGTTTCTCCCTATTAATTAAAGTACCTTTTATTCTGTTTTTTAATTTAGGGGTTTTTTTCTCTTTATATGAGATTAAAAATATTTTTTCATTTTTTGTGACACTGACATGGATATTCAGTGTGCTTTAACTACATAGGTTCTTTGTGCCTTTCCAGAAGGCCTCACACTAAAGAAACTCTCTTTGGGAAAGTGAGGAGAAAAATAGTTAAGTCATTGGCCTTATATCTTTGTTCGGCTGCTCATATAACTTTTTAAGAGGGATCTATTTTATGAGTTACCTGCTTTTTTATTCCTTAAAGTAACCTCATATACAAATCAGATCTGTTCAACCTATTCTCCTTTCTGATTGCATTTTCTAGAGGCATAATAGAATTTCCCATTGTGGGACCAAGAACCCTCCGTAAACAAATATCAGATAGTCTACTAAGTTTTTGTTGTCTTTTTCACATCTAGATGAAATAATTTATTTCAAACAAAAACAACCACTCCAAAGTACCCAATTAGGTTTCTTACTACAGCAGCCATTTCAAATAAGACCTCAAGTACTTTCAGTTTCAGAAATTCATGAAAGGAAGGAAGTTGCTAGCATATTATAAGATGGCGGCTTTTAGAACCCCAGCTTACCTCTTCCTGTCAGAATGAAATTGAGGTTTCTCTTTGTGCATAAGCAGCTATCACATTAACCTCTTGACATTCAAAACTGTATTTTTAATAATCACTCATCTATTCTTAGCTCTGTAACTTTGTCAGATTGCTCAGTCCTATAGATTTCATGGTAGAATCTCTACTCTTTCTAGTTTTAGGAGATATGATTACCTGTATCAGTGGTTCTCAAACTTTTTGGGCTCCGGAGCCCTTTATATGCGTAAAAATTTATGCGGTGCCCCAGCGGTCCACTGATTGTATGTGGTGTACCTATCGATGTTTCCAGTTTGTCAACCTTACAGAGCCCCTGGAGATGTCTCGTGGAGCCCTGGCGCTCTGCAGAACAAAGTTTGAGAAACACTGACCTATATGATATAGTGAAAGATTTGTTCCACAAATACCCCAGATTCTTTCTGAAAATGTCTTTAGTCTCCAAAGAACAAAGACTCCATTCTATATTAGACTTCCAGAGACTAAAGCACAGTATTGTTGTTTCTCAGTAAGTCATCTTAACAGTGCACCTCCATACATTTTCCAGAGTTTTTAGAGATATGAAAGATTCAGAGTAAAAATCTTCCCCTATTTTGGAATAGAAAGCCCCAAACAAAGCAGAATTGCTAGGGTCCTGCCGCATAGGGGAAAGATCTGGAATCTCCTGCATGGCTGTCTGAATCATGGGCCTGACTCGCCAATTGAAGGTAGACATGGCTGCTCTGAGTCAAACCATGATGTGTTTAGAAATATTTTTTTCCTCCTCTCTTAGAATCCCTATGGAAAGTTCATTTACTCAAGCTTTTCTCAGGAAAAGATTCTGTTTTAAAGGTGTTCCCTAAATAGAAGCTGTGTTGGTTCTTGACTGTCAGTGTACTCAAACAAAAATTCCTTTCACACCTAATACTTCTACGATGAAATAATAGGTACTATAATAGAAACAAGGTACTTGAAAACATTAAAAACTGTCAACTCAGTACTATGTGGTGGTGTTTTTTCATTACATTACTAAATTCATATGAACAAATGTAGGAGAAGTCTATTATTGTTACAGTATCTTATGCTTGCAGGGCAGCCAACAGATGTCTCCAAGCCCTTAGAAAGCAGGACCTCAGGCTGAAGGGATTGGACTGCAAGCTAACTTCCCCTAGTCAACTCTTCAGTGCCACTCAGTGCATGTCACTTGAGGCTCCATTAGTGATTTAAAGAGCGAATTGCTCCAACCGCACAGGCCAGGAGTCCCGGGCTCTTCTAAATCACCAGATCCCAAGGCAGCTGCCCACTTTGCCCTCCTTACCCCACTCCATCAACGAGCCTGGCTGTCTATTAAAATAACAGTACAGTAGAGTCCGGATTATCTGACCTTCACTAATCTGACATTCCGCTTTATCCGACATAGCTGGCTCCTGAAAGCAAAACTAAAACCCCGCGCTGCCCCTGGCCACCTGCCATGTGACCTGGCCCTTTTCTCCTTCCCTAGCTGCTGACATCCCTGCTGCTGTTGCTTTTGCTGGTGCTGCTCGGTCCCCATTCCTGCCTGGCCCCTTCCCTCCCTGCAGTCCCCGGGGTGCAGGCCAGGAGAATGGCCCCCACTCACTGCCCCCTCGCTCCGGGGGCTGCAGGAAGTGAAGGGGCCAGGCAGGAATGGGTACTGAGCGGTGCCAGCAGCAGCGCCCGGAGCAACAGGGCAGCACGCGGGGCCATTCTCCCGGCCCGCCTCCAGGGGCTGCAGGGAGGGATGGGGCCAGGCCACTCTAATCAACTACTGTACAGGTAATTCCTATTATCTGACGTTTTCATTAATCCGACCACCTGTCGGTCCCATTTAGGTCGGATCATCGGGACTCTACTGTACTCTTAACACTACTTGTGATGTCAGTGTTGTAACAAATTGATCTGCTTTAAGCAACAGACTCTTGTGGAAAGCGTGAACTTGGCTTTTAACACAGAATAATTGTTACATAACACCTTTAAAATTAATGTTAAGATCTATATGTTTGTGTTCTCATAATGAGTTAGGATAATTCAGATGCTTATTATCCCCCTAGTATTGGAGACAGGGATTCCTTCAGTTTGGAGAGGATAGCCAGAGTTTTCTAATTAGAGGAGTGTGGATTTGAGGTTCCCTTGGTCTGTCTGGCAGTCTTTAGAGATGACCCATTCTTCCCCAGAGTCTGGCAAAGTATTGTATGCATGGTGCGTCTTCGAGAATATCTTACAGAACATGAGAAAATGAAAGGTTTGTGACTACAGAAACACTGTAAGGCCCCCTGAAAGAGATTTCTTCTTCAGGAATTGATGGAGGCCCCTCCAGACTTGAGTCTACTCTGCCTTTTATCCCTGGTTGTCTCTAGGATACAGCCCAGGCGTTAGCTCTTAGTACTAAGGGAGAATCTAGAGAGAGGCAGCTCCTCCTATGATCAGCAAACTGTGTTACTGATCTGGAGACGTGCACAGACACATATTAACACTCTGATTTACTTTTTCTGTCAGGCTGGAATGAAATACAGAAACCTTCTTCTGAAACCTGGAGGATCTTTGGATGGAATGGAATTACTTCAAAATTTCTTACAACGCAAACCAAACCAGAACGCTTTCTTGTTGAATAAGGGATTAAACACTCAATGAAGCAACAGATCCTTTCAAATGGTACATCATCAAAATATCAGTGTAGTTCATGCCTTGAATATAAAATTTGATTTTAAGTCACACAGAGCTACTAACACACTGGAAGATCACAGTCTAAGATACTGTATTCAAATTTGTTTAGTGATTCTTATTTCTGAATTGATACACATTAATCTAGGAAAAATATTGACTTACAGTTCTCTTAAAGACATGGTTGAATTATTCTTTGAAGTAATTTAAAAATGAGGAAAATATACATTCCCCAAAATTAAATAATTCATTTTTATTCCGCGGTTTCTTTTATTGTACTGATAGTTCACGGATATCTGCTGACAAAATTAAACTCTCTTCAGTGTGACTTGGGTTTAACTTGCTTCCAGGCAGAAGATAGAAGGTTAAGACCCAGGAGAGGACTTTTGCTCCCCAGTGTGATGACACCGTCATCTTTTATATTAAACTATTATGTACCATGTAATTGAAGAACTTCTCTCCCAATTTCAGTTGTCTCTTGTGTTGGGTGAAACAGGTGAAAAAGCTAAGATGTTTGTAGTTCTATTATTATCCTTTTTTTTTTCTTAATCTAAAGCTTTATACTAGGTTACCATCCATCTCCTTTTTATTCTTCCACTCATAGTGGCAATCACTAGAAAGTAATACTTGCACAATTATAATAATTGAAATTGTTCTGAAAAGTCTTTCAATGGTATCTAGAAAAAAAAAAATCAATGTATGTCTGAAATTTTAGTAGATGGTGAGTGAAAATCAATCCAAGAATGGTCTTACTAGTTCTTTCTAGGGTGCAGAAGAAGATTCTGGCCTGGGGGAGGGTTGTAGGAGCAGATGCAGTGTATGGGAAGAAGTTGTGACTTGTGGCAAGGGGAACAGGTTTGGGTGGTAACCTGGGGCAGGGGATTGGTGTGCAGGATCCAGGAGGGGGTATGAGTGCAGGAAAGGATTCTGGCCTCGGGGAGGGGTGTAACAGGAGGTGAAGGATCTGGGAGGCTGTTGGGGTGTAAGAGAGGTATTTTGCTGAGGGCAGGAGGGCAGCGCAAAGAGCCTCAGGGAGCAGCTAGCTGCTTTGAATGGCACTGAGGCTAACACTCTGCTGAAGGGATGGGTAGACCCGATTAAAAGGTTTGCTGGGATGTATCTTGCCTACCCCTGGCATAAGTGCAAAGGCACTCATTCTTGGAATATAGAGAGGCATTGCTCTTACTTTCCAAACTGGACATTTCTTAGTGGGGAGGGGGGGCCCCTCCCACCCACCCTCTTAAGTCCAAGGCCCTCCGGCCTGAGTCCGAAGCACAGTCCACGTCCAGGCCCTCCGGCCTGAGTCAACAACACTGTTTAAAGCTGGCCCTTTAAGACAAGGCTGCAGTCCTCCGGCCTGAGTCCACAACACAGTTTAGGGGATGCACCCCCAGGTAGGGGGACCCAGGCCCACCCTACTTCACTGGCTCCCAGCCCAGAGCCCTGTGAGCGACCAGGTAGTGGGTCACTCCCTCGGCTGGGCAATCCGGCCAAAATGCACCAAGGTTCTCTGAGCGGGAGAGGAAGTTCCCGCTCCTGCCCTGGGCCACTTCCTACCTGGTTCCCTGGGGTTCCTTCCCCTGTACTCGCCCAGCTTTCTGCGACCTCCAGGCTGGCGTCTCCTCGGCAGGCAGTCCCTGGGTCGCACCAGCTCGCCTCTTCTGGCCTCTCCTGGAGTCTCTGGCAACAGCTGTGCAGGAGCCCCCTTCACAGGTCCTTCTCCTCCAGCTCGATCCCCAGACTGAGTCCTTCCCCAGGCTTTTATAGTGGAGCTACAGCCCAGGCATGCTCGGTAGGGCTGCGGGGGAGGGGCCTCGGCAGCCAGGTAACCCTGGCTGGGCCCTGCAGGTTCAGTGCTGGGCTGCCTCGCCCAGTCACACACCCTCCCCCTTGAGAGGGTCGGCGACGGGGTTTCGGCCGACCCCTCTTCACTTGTCTTTGGAAAAAAGTCTGGGTTAGTATGGGCTTTTCCCGGCTGATGCACTACCTGAAAAGCAAACAGTTGTAATGACAAGTACCAGCGCATGATCTGCGCATTTGAATCTTTCATGGCGTGGAGCCATCTCGGGGGCATGGTCAGTTACTAAAGTGAACAGGCTCCCCAGCAGATAATATCTTAGGGACTGTATGGCCCATTTCGCCGCGAGGGCCTCCTGCTCTGTCGTAGAGTATCTAGTCTCTCACGGGAACAGCTTGCGGCTAAGGTACAGGACAGGGTGCTCCTCACCCTCTATTCCCTGGGATAATACCACTCCTAGTCCTACTCAGGAGGCAGCTGTCTGCAAAATGAATGGTTTGTCAAAATCTGGCTGAACGAGCACCGGCCCCTGAGCTAGCTGCTTCTTCAAGGTCTGGAAGGCAGCTTCTCACTCCGAGGTCCACTCTATGCGGCGCTCTCGGGGATTCTTAGTGAGATCTGTAAGTGGTGCTGCGATGGTCGCAAAGTTCGGTACAAAGTGGCGGTAGTTCTTGCCAGCCCCAGGAACTGCTGTACTTGCTTCTTCGTGGTAGGCGTAGGGCTCTCCTGTAGAGCCTGGACCTTGTCTATCAAGAGTCGGAGCTGCCCCACTGTATAGCCTAGATAGCTCACCTCAGGATATCCCCAGTGGCACTTGGCCGGGTTGGCGGTGAGGCCAGCCTCAGCTAACATCTGTAGCACTTGGGTCAGATGTCGTAGATCTTCTGTCCAGCTCCGGCTGTATACCACAATATCATCAATATACACGGCTGCGTAGTCGTTATGTGGACTTAGTACTTTATTCATGAGCCTCTGGAAAGTGGCTGCTGCCCCGTGAAGGCCAAAAGGCATTGTTGTAAATTAGAAGAGTCCAAAAGGGGTTGGGAAGGCCATTTTCTCTCGAGATGCTGGTGTCAGGGGAATTTGTTAGTAGCCCTTAGTTAAATCAAAAGTGGATATGACTCTGGCGCGACCCAACAGCTCGTCCATTCGTGGCATTGGGTAGGCATCGAAACGGGAGATGGTGTTTACCTTCCTGAAGTCCACACAAAACTGGACCAACCCATCTGCTTTTGGCACCAGGACTATGGGGCTCCTCCAGTCACTTCGGGACTCTTCTACCATGCCCAGAGCTAGCATTTGGTCCAATTCCCTTTGCACCGTGTCCCACAACTTTCTGGGCAGCAGGCGATGACGGTCGCGCACCTTCTGCCCCGAGGGTGCTATGTGGTGGCTCGCTAGGCTCGTCTGGCCAGGTTTAGACGACAGGACCTGGGGAAAGCTGCTCAGCAGCTGGCGGAGCTGTTCCTGCTGTCCAGTCTCGAGATCAGGACTGATGTCCAGGCGCGTGGACGTGGCGTCCTCCTCTGCGGATGGCCCCAACTCCAGTTCCATAGGGTGAGGGGTGATCATCAGGGTCTCTTGCTCCTTTCATCCCTTGAGCAGGTTAACATGATATAGCCGCACCTCCTTCCTCCGCCCTGGCAGCCGTACTGCATAGTCCACCGGACCCACCTGTCATGATTATGAGGGTTAGCCAGCAGCCTGGGGATTAAGGAGTTAACGACACTTAGCCAGGTGGAGAGACAGGTAGGAATGTAGGTGGGACTTTCAAACTGGGACAAAAGAATTTGGGTTTTTTCCTTTCTCCTTTTTTGTCTCTGGTGGAGTCCTCTGCAGCTACAGAGAGGGACAAGCATGTCTCTCTCTCTCTCCAAGAAACAGTTCTTCACTTTCTGTAAATAGGGTAAAGTTTAGGTAGTTTTGTTAGGCTTTATTGTTTTAAGGGTTGCGTATTGGATCTGATATCTGGCACTGCTTAAGATATGTTTGGCTTTTCTTCTTAACTAAGTTCTAGCCCATGGTGTAATTCCTCCATGAATATATTTTGTTACCTTTCCATCTGATCCTTATGCTTGCAACAGGAATATTGTTGTAATAATAAAAGTTTTCTCCTTTCTTTTTGTTAACCTGGCATTGGTTACTGTGTGTCCTGATTTTTATAATAGGGGTGAGATTTCCCAAATGATCTTTCCCCTAATCTCATTATTAATATTTGGGTGGTGGCAGCGGAAATTTTATTCCCAAAATCTAGGTTTTTAAGATTTTGGGGGAAGTTTTGTACCAAAGCCTGGTAGATAAGGCTTTGGGGTACACTTGCTGGCCCCCACTTCTGCATTTATCATGCCAGAGTGGGGAAGCAGCCATGACACACCCGTCTCACCACCTCAAATGGGCCTTGCCATTTTTCTAGCAGCTTGGATTCTGAGGAAAGGAGCAACAGTAGAACCCGGTCTCCTGGCTGGAAGGTCTGAGTCCTGGATCCCCATTTGTAATGAGTGGCCTGGACCTCCTGGGCTCGGCGTAGATTCTCTTGGGCCAAACGCCCTAGTTCTTGGAGCCGATCCTGTAAGCGCAGGATGTAGTGTACGGAGCCTCGGGTTGGGGTCTCTTGTTCTTCCCAGGTCTCTCGGACGAGGTCTAGAATCCCTCGGGGTTGTCATCCGTACAGGAGCTCGAAGGGCAAGAACCCTGTAGAGGCTTGAGGCACCTCTCGCACCTCAAACGTCAGTGCTGGCAGCATCTTATCCCAGTGACCGGCATCTTCCTCCACAAATTTGCGCAGCATTGTCTTCAAGGTGCGGTTGAAGCGCTCTACCAACTCGTCCGTCTGTGGGTGGTAGACCGAGGTCCGGAGCACACGGATGTTCAGTAACCGACACAGCTCCGTCATGAGTCGCGATGTCAAGTTCATCCCCTGGTCTGTAAGGATCTCCCAGGCAGACCCACCCGGGAGAATATTTCTAGCAACTCCCCAGCAATGACGCGGGCAATAGTTGTCTGCAACGGGACAGCCTCTGGGTACCGCATAGCATAGTCCACTACGACTAGGATATATTTATGCCCCGTCTGGCTCCTTTCCAGCGGGCCCACCAAGTCCAAGCCAATGCGCTCGAAGGGCATTCCCACTATGGGTAGCGGTACCAGAGGGGCCCAGGGAATGCTGGCGGGGTTAGCCTTCAGGCACTCGGGGCACAATGCACAGTACTCTCGCACTTCGTGGTGGATCCCTGCCCAGAAGAACCGTCGCGCCACTCG
Source organism: Apalone spinifera (assembly GCA_030068395.1). Classification (NCBI taxonomy): domain Eukaryota; kingdom Metazoa; phylum Chordata; order Testudines; family Trionychidae; genus Apalone; species Apalone spinifera. The sequence goes on from JANRFK010004149.1 coordinate 36,731,544, forward strand.
CTGCATGGTCTTCTCTCGGCCCATATAACCTGCCCAGGGGATTGCGTGGGCCAACTGTAACAGGCCCCAGCGGAACCGACATGAGACTAACAGCTGGTGCATCTCATCCTGAGTCTGGGGGTCCCGTACTAGGCAGTAGAGAAGGTCCTACCGTACCTCAAAGCGGGGCCCTTGGGGCTGACCTGGAGCCCGCTCCCCCCCTTCTGGGTGCGTAACTGCTTGCTCCCAGGCCTGGCTAAGTGTGGGGTTGGTCCGTTCTTCTAGGAAGTCCCCATCTAGCTCTAGGTCGATAAGTGGGGGCCCAGTAGGGGTGCCGCCCATGCTCGCCGCTGGTCCTCTGGGCATAGAGTCCTGTGAGGCTCCTTCCCCTGCCACTACCTCAAGGGGCTGGCTTAGCTGGGCCCGGAGAGCTTGCCGCGCTAGAACAATATTTGCCCTTAGAACACTCCCTTCTTGTAGTAGTTCATTAAACCTCAGCCAGTCCCGCCCCAGGATCACCGGGTAGGGTGACTTTGGGGCCACCATCACTATGTGCCCCATGCTGCCCGTCTTCCAACCTCACCCAGGCTGTGGCGTAAGACCGTACATCTCCATGAATACACATCATTTGTACTGGGGGTCCCAGCTGGTCC
>JANRFK010004149.1:36732275-36745120 GCA_030068395.1 Apalone spinifera
TCCTGCCCTGGGCCACTTCCTACCGGGTTCCCTGGGGTTCCTTCCCCTGTACTCGCCCAACTTTCTGTGACCTCCAGGCTGGCGTCTCCTCAGCAGGCAGTCCCTGGGTCACACCAGCTCGCCTCCTCTGGCCTCTCCTGGAGTCTCTGGCAACAGCCGTGCAGGGGCCCCCTTCACAGGTCCTTCTCCTCCAGCTGGCTCCCCAGACTGAGTCCTTTCCCAGGCTTTTATAATGGAGCAACATCCCGGGCATGCTCGGTAGGGCTATGGGGGAGACGCCTCAGCAGCCAGGTAACCCTGGCTGGGCCCTGCAGGTTCAGTGCGGGGCTGCCTCGCCCCGTCACACTTAGATATTATCAAACTACCAGAAATCTTCTTGTTACTAACTTACATTTTTACACATTTGAACATTTCTTTGTCCGAACGGGAGAATGATGCAGAAACATTTATATGAAGTTCCCCATTTGGGACTCAGCTGTTTGTCAACTTTAAAACTTGACATAAGACATGCTACTGAATCACAGCAGCCATTGATATGAAAAGACAAATGTACCCAAAAAAGGAAAGCATTATTACATTTAAGCTACCCATAGTCAGATCCAAATACACAGAGATATTAAGGAAGTCCAATGGTGGTGTTTGTGAAGCACTGATAACCATAGAAATAGTAATTTGTCAAACATAAGAGTGTTCCCTCCTTGTCCCATAAGAAAATCCAAATTATTTCACTTTATCCTATCATGATGTCCAGGGACGACATCACTCTTTTTGAATATTGAGCATGCTAAAGACATGCATTGATCAACCAAGAGATTAAATCTGTGATAACCCAAGTTTTGGTTTTAATGTGTCTTTTGAGATTTAAGAATAATGCCATCATACAGGGTATGTCTACACTGCAAGGTTAATTCAAAATAACAGCTGTTATTTCGAATTAACTTTAATAGCATCTATACTTGCAAACTGCTATTTCGAAATGTATTTGAAATAGCGGAGCACTTAATTTGAATTTGGTAAACCTCATTCTACGAGGAATAACGCCAAATCTGAAATAGCTATTTCGAATTAAGTGCTGTGTAGACACTTAATTCGAAATAGGGGGCCTCCAGCCCTTCCCAGGGAGCCCTGGTGGCCACTCTGGGCACAACCAGGAAAACTTACTCTCCTCTCCCCCAGTCCCGGAGCCATTAAAGGGGTAGACCGTGGCCATAGTGCCTGTGCCAGTCAAAGCCTGCCAGCCCAGAGCCATCAGTGGCCACCGGGACCTCTGACCCAGTGGCCCCAAAACATGAGCCAACAAGCCACTGGCAGCCAGCCATCCATCGCTCCCCAGGAGCAGTCTGCCAGCTCCCAGGAGCCTGAAGGGCTGGAGAAGGCGGGCGCCTTCCTGGTCCAGGGTGGAGATCATGGACCTTATTCAGGTTTCGGGGGGGGGATGCTCCCAACGTCCATGATCTCCGCACTAGACGGAGGAATGCGGCCGTCTATGGCAGGATAGCTGCCAGCCTGGCCACCAAGGGCCACGTGTGAACCCAGGAGCCAGTTTGCATGAAAGTCAAGTTGGTCTGGCGAGACCCCCAACCCTGAGCTTCCCCTCCCCCTTCTTCCCCTTGCTTCCCCCTTCCAGCTACCTCCTCCCAGGTTACCCCCTCCCCTCCTCTGTCCTCCCCTCTCCTGCCTCCTTTCCCCAGTTTCACCAGAGTTTCATTTCCCCCTCCCAGTTTTTTTAAATAAATAGAGTTTGTGTTCTTGAAAATATATGTGGGGGGTTTTTGACATCAGGAAGGGGGGCTAGGGAGGAGTAAGTGGAAGGACGTGAGGGAGGAATGAGGCACAAGCCCTCAGGGGGACAGATCAGGGAGCTCTGGCTCCATGTGGCCGAGTGCTGTGGTGTCCCGAGTGCGGGCACTCAGGGCACTCCAAGACAGGACTGCTTTGCTGTCCCTCATCAAGGTAGACAAGCAATCGGGGAACCCTGAGAACTGTCAGCAGTTGGCAGGCTGACGAGTTACGGTGCAAAACCCCAACAGCTGGACCGGATCCCCCTAGATCCGAGTCCTTAGGGCCCTGGGCTAGGACCTGTGAGTGGGGACGGGCCTGGGTCCCCCTTCCCCCTCCTCCGTGAGGGGCCGAGACGGCCGCGAGGAATTGCAAAGAACCCGGCTACTCCCCGCCGACTGCACACGTACACAGAGTGACTCGTTGGGGCGGTCACAAGATGGTGGAGAACGTGGGTAAACTGAGGGACGCTGTAAACCCGTAGAAAAGGGGAGGCGCAAGCGCGATAGGACGGAGATAATTAACTTTGAGTATTTTCCTTTGTTGTTGTTGTTTTTGTTTCTCGGTAGTAGTACCTAATAGAAAGGGGGGTATACACCTCGGGAGGAGGGTGAACCCTGATACGGAGCTGGAGAATGGACCCGGCCCAATTTATGGAGTGGGTGAAGGAAACCCAAAGGCAGAATCAGCAGCAGCAGACCCTGCTGATCCAGCAATTAGCCGCTTAGCACCAGGTGCAACAGAAACAACTGGTCCAGGAAGTAGCAGAGCAGATGAAATCCCAGCAGGAGCAGTGGATAAGACAGTACCAACCCACACCAGTAATCCCATCGGGCCGGACGGGGCAAGAGGATGAAGGGGGGGTCCGATGACAGCGAGCTACCACGCCTCGCAGTCAGGTTAACCAAGATGGGGCCCGCCGATGATCCGGAAGCCTACCTGACCACCTTTGAATGGGTAGCTACCGCGGCTTGGTGGCCTGAGGCGCACTGGGCCACCTTATTAGCCCCGTACTTAACAGGCGCTGCCCAGATGGCCTACCGAAGCCTGAGCGACCGGGATGCCCTCCACTACTACAAACTAAAGGAGGCTATCCTGGACCAGATGGGGATTACCCCAGAGACGTATCGGCAGAACTTTAGGGGGCAAGCGTACGGGTTCGGAGTACGCCCCAGAGAGGTAGCAAAGAGGCTGAAGGAGGCCTCCTGGCGTTGGCTCAACCCGGAACAACGTACGGGACCCCAAGTGGCAGGGCAGGTCGTCTTGGAGCAGTTTATTAATATTTTACCCAGCAATAGCCAGCGCTGGGTACACCGCCACCACCCCTCCACCTTGGATGAAGCGGTGGAGTTGATGAATGACTACAAGGCCGCGGAGGGGGGAGAAGGCCCCGGGTGAGGGAGGAGGCCCCCTCCCCCATCGCGACTGTACTCTGGAAGGGGACCCCGAGTTAAGGGAAGTCCGGAAAAGGAGCCACAGCGCAGACCTCTGGCGCCTGCGTGGTCCACACCACCCCGAGAGGCCCCCCACAGGACCCCCAGGGGACTCCCCTTGGGAGGCCGGCAAGAGGGCCCCAGCTTGGGGGGCTTGTTTCAGGTGCGGACAAGAGGGTCATTTCACAAAGGACTGCCCATACATGGACTGTTCTTACATCCAGGCCCTGACGGGAGACGAGGCCGCGCAGAGGGACGGGGAAGGTAAGATCCTGCGGCACGTAGGGAGGGGGGCAAGGTGGTCCCCGCCCTAGTAGACTCGGGCTGCAGTCAAACCATTATACGGGCGGACTTGATCCCCAACAGAGGGCCTCGAGGCCCCCCTCATCGTCATGCAGTGTGTCCATGGAGACTTGCAACAATATGCCACGACCTGGGTGCAAATCATGGATGGGGACCAGCAGAAATGGTGTTACGTGGTGGTCGCCCCCAAGTTAGTGTACCCAGCGTTGCTAGGGCGAGATTGGGCAGGATTCCGAAGGGCCCTAGGCGACTGGTGGGGCGAATAGACCCCGGGGGAAGTAGAAGGTATGCTGGGGGTGTGCGGGGAGTCCACAGAAAACCCTGGGCCCGGAGAGCCACCACCACTAGGACTCTTCGATGGTGGCTTCCTCCAGGAGCAGCGAGAGGACCCCTCCTTGCAGCACTCCTGGACAGCGGCTCGAGACTCACAGGACGAAGAGGCCCTGACAGCAGGAGGACCGACCGGCCCCCACTTTGAGGTACACTCTGACTGATTATACCGAATTGACGGGGGCCGGGAGGGACAGGGGGAAGTCAGACAACTGTTAGTGCTGCGACTTTACCGGGTCCGGCTTATGGAGTTAGCACACGCAAACCCCTGAGCAGGGCATCTAGGAACCAAAAAGATGGTACAGCAAATTATACAGCGCTTCTGCTGGCCCAGAATTTACCGGGAGGTGCAGGAGTTCTGTGGGTCCTGTATGACCTGTCAGAAGGCAGCCCCCGTGGTCCCTCTCCCTGTGGTCGACGTGCCATTCGCTAGAATAGCTATGGACATAGCAGGACCACTAGAAAGATCGAGGGTGGGATGCCAATATATCTTGGTCGTCTTGATCGCCACCATGTTGTCTGTGAATATCCTGATTGTGGTGTGCTGTATGCGTGGGAGAAAATGCTTGCATGCCAGAAAAATGGCACATAACTCCAAGAGATTGATGTGATAAGTCTTCTCTGTGGAGGACCACCTGCCCTGAACGTAGTCATTGTCCATATGTGCAGCCCAACCTATGAGAGAGGCATCTGTTGTTATAAGCGCAGAGGGCTGAGGACGACGGAACGGGACTCCTGAAAGGAGGTTTCCTGTATGCTTCCACCAACGCAGGGAATTACGGACGTGTGGCCGCACAGTGACCGTCTTGTGAATGCTGTGCTTTTGCGGTAAGTATACCCTCGCTAACCAGTGTTGAAGATCCCTGAAGTGAAGTCTGGCATGAGGGACAACAAAGGGGGTGGATGCCATGTGGCCCAGAAGACGAAGGCACGTATGGACAGATACAGTTGGAGCGGTGTTGAGGACCTTCACTAGTTCTTGTATCAAGTGAAACCTGTCTAGAGGTAAGTATGCCCTTGCCGTGATAGAATCTAGGACTGCCCCTATGAACTTTATATTTTGTGTGGGAGAAATGGTCGACTTCTGTTCATTTATTATAAGGCCCAGAGAATCAAACGTGTTTTTGGTCAACAAGATCATTCGCATGGTCTCCTGATGCGTAGGCGCCTTTAAGAGAGAATCGTCCAAATAAGGGAATATGAGAACATGCTGGTGACGGAAATATGCAGCGATGACCACTAAAGTCTTTGAGAAAACTCTGGGAGCCGACGCCAGGCCAAACGGGAGGACCCTGTACTGGAAATGGTAGTTGTTTATCACGAATCGCAAGAAGCGTCTGTGCGCTGGATGAATCGTAATGTGAAAATATGTGTCCTGTAAGTCAAGGGCCGCAAACCAGTCGTTGTGATTCAGAGACGGGATTATTGTGGCCAGAGTCACCATCTTGAAACGTCTTTTCTGCAGATAACGGTTGAGCCGACACAGATCAAGAATCGGCCTCCACCCTCCTGTCTTCTTTTGCATCAGGAAGTAGCGCGAATAAAAGCCTCTGCCTTTGAACTCTTTTGGGACTCTCTCTATGGCTCCGATAGCAAGTAGGCGTAGAGCCTCCTGTCGCAAAAAGTCTCGTGAGAGGGGTCCCTGAAAAGGGACGGGGTTGGTGGATGGGTAGGGGGTATAGACGCAAAGGGGATGGTGAAGCCTGATCTTATTATTTCCAATACCCATTTGTCGGTGGTTACTTTGGCCCAACGATTGTAATAAGGCCGAAGGCGATGATGAAAGATGGGTATGGTATAGGCAGTGATGGCCACAACGACTGGTGAGGTTGCGCCCTCGACAGGCGAGTCAAACCTGCTGTTTTGAGTGTGGTACATTGGTCACCCTAGATGGTTGTGGACGTCTATGCTGTGGTCTTTGTTTGGATCGAGTCTGATCAAAAGACCAAGGTTGTTGTCTTTGGAACTGAAAGTCATATCGCCTCTGATACAGGAAGTACTTTCGGCGATGGAATGGTGGTACGTACATGCCAAGCGTACGTAGGGTCATACGCGAGTCCTTTCCAGTGTGTAACACCTCATCAGTTTTGTCCACGAATAATTTCAATTTGTCGAAAGGAAGGTCTTCGACTTTCGCCTGCAAATCCCTAGGGGTGCCTGCAGCAGCCAACCATGATGCTCTACGCATGGATCTTGCGGTAGCTGTTGATCTTGCGGCAGTATCCGCAACATCCATGGCTATCTGTAGACTAGCTCTAGAGCAAACGTACCCCTCCTGTACCATGGCGTGGAGTATGGCCTTGTCTGCTTCGGAAGCGTTCTGGGCAAGCCCTGCCAACTTAGCGATGTTATCAAATCCATGGTTGGACAGAAATGCCACGTAATTGGCAAGGCGAAGAAAGAGGGTGGACGAAGAATAAACTTTACGACCGAAGATGTCTAGTTTTTTGGCCTCTTTCTCCACTGCTGCATTTTTCACCTGTGGATTCTTGGCATGGTTAAGGGCTGCATCCACTACCAGAGAGTTTGGCTGGGGGTGGGTAAAGAGAAACTCCAAAGGGACGAAATATCTCTTTTCCACCCACTTTGATGTAGGTGGGGTGGAAGCTGGGGTGTGCAAGATTTCCGAGGTTGGTTCGAGAATGGCCTCATCAATCGGTAGTGCTGCTTTCGACTGTTAACTCAGGTGTAAATTTTTCAGCAACTTGTATTGCTTGGTCTGCATGTCTGCCAGCTGGACATTCTGTGTCTGTGCTACCCGTTTAAAGAGATCCTGGAATTCTCGACCGTCATCCGGGGGTTACGTGTCCCCTTGAAAGACAGCTTCGTCCGGGGAGGATGACGAAATGTCAGCTGCAGATACTGTGTGCGGAGGGGCATATCATTGTCTGAAATCTGATCCTCCTCTGGTTCGGATATCTGAAGAGGAGGAGGAGCAGCCATCGGAAGCTTGGGCGATGGGGCTGTCTGTTGGAGTGAACCCACCGGGGACTGGCATCTAGCCAGAGAAGCACAGCAACAGCAAGAATGGGAAGGATAATGAGATCTTATATAGTCATGAGAATAATAATCATCTCTCCCCCCATGGCGATAGGAACAGTTAGGAGATGGCCTCCTGGATGAATGGGCACTGCTGTATCTACTGCGGTAAGACCTTGAAGGTGAACGAGTCGGTGAATGAGATCTACTAGTAGGCATCCCATAATGTGGTAAGGGGTGCCTGTACACATAAGTATAGTGAGGCTTCAAATACCGGTGCGGAGAACGCAGGCTGCAGTGATAACGAGGCTCTCGCGGAGAATGGTACCGTGGAGGGGATGGAGACGGTGCCGGGGAAAACATCGGTGAGGGGGATGGGGACACCCCTCTCAGAACATATTTCCTTTGAGCCTTTGTAGGAATGGCTGAAGGCATGGTGCGGGCCTCATCAACCGAGGAATGTTTTGAGGCTTGATCCTCATCGTCCAAAACCAGTATTGGGGAGTGCTGTACTGATGAAGCTGGGGAGACTAACTCTCCTACCGGTACCTTATGCGGAACCGAACTGCGGTGATCCATTGGTGCCATACTTGGTTTCTTAAGTGTTTGTGGTGCCGCCTCCGGTACCGCAGTGTGGCTGTCACTCGGCACCGTATCCGGTGCCGTGGGCGTTCGGTGCCCCGGTGCCGACTGGGCTGTCGGTGCCGTCGGTTGAAGCAGTACTGGCCTCGGTGCCATATCATGCCTCCTGTGCTGTTGCACCCTCGGTGCCGAAGTCCTCAGATCCAGCACCTGTGTAGATGGCCGCCTGTGAGTCGGAGGAGCAGGTTTCTTCCCTGAAGCCTTAATAGCACTCGAAGGCGCAGGCACCGAAGAGGCACACACCGAAGGTTTATGCCTCTCAGATTTTTCTTTCGCGGGCTGATGGCCCGTTCCAGAGGTGCCCGGTTGGTCACCCTCACTGACTTTAGACAGAGGGGCCACGGCCAGGGATCACACCGGGGAGGCTTTCTTCCCTTTCTTCACGGTCGACTCCCTTGGCGGTGACGACCTCCACTTGCGCTCCATAGAGGGGTCCCCTTGACCTGTTTCAGAAGGCTGCAGAGCCTTATCAAAGAGGATGAGCTTGAGCCTCATGTCTCTGTCCCTACGTGCCCTGGCCATTAATTTCAAACAGTGGGCACACTTGTTCGGCATATGGGACTCCCCCAAACAGCGTATACATGCGTCGTGGCCATCGGACGCTGGCATGGGGTCTTTACACTGGGAACATTTCTTAAAGCCCGGTGAACAAGGCATTTTGATTCAACCAGATTAAAATAATAATAATAAATTAGAACTTAGCAACAATAACAGTAACACTGACTAACTGCATATAACTTTAACTTTTTTGTTTGTTTGTTTGTTTGTTTGTTTTAACTAACAACTAACTAACTAACAATAACCTGAAGAAAACTAATGAAAATTTGAACTTTTCAATTGAAAAGGAGCTGCCTCTGAGGAGAGACAATGGAGCTACATCAGCAACCTAGGACGGTTGAAAGGAACTGGCGGAGGGGTCGGACCATGCGATGGGAGAAACGGCGCAAATGGCGCGTGGCGGCTACTGCGCATGCGTGGTCCGGCCGACTACAGCTATGAAAAACCTCCGATCAGCAGCGCCGGAACAAGCCCGACACCTAGAGTGGAGCACCCATGGGGGCCACTCGAAGAAGAATGATGCTTTTCCAAACTGAATCCATAAGATTCTGAATAATGGAAGATTTAGCAAAAGACAAAATGTAGTGTTCCTTGTCAGTTTGTTAGAGAGATTTCCACATGAGGGAGACCTTTCTCTGTATAAAATACAGAGGTTTCAGCATTAAGAGGTTTGTGAATACAATGCTTATAAACAAAAATATGCTTATGATTAAATAGTTGGAGAGATTTAGCCTGATTTTTAAATATTAAAATCTGTTAAAGACACAATGTGCTTTTGGTGTAAATAGTTTAACTGTCTTGCAGGCTTTTCTACTAGTCCCAAAAGGCTCTACCATACATGCGTAAGAACATAAGAGAAGTCATACTGTGGTCCATGTAGCCCAGTATCCTGTCTTTCCACAGTGGCCAATGCCAAGTGCTTCACAGGGAATGAACAGAACAAGCCATCACTGAGTGATCTAATAGCCATTAATTGATCTATCCTACATGAACTTATCTAGTTCTTTTTTGATCCCTATTACAATTTTGGCTTTCACAACATCCCCTGTCAAAGCGTTCCACAGGTTGCCTGAGCATTGTGTGACTAAGTACTTCCTTTTGTTTGTTTGTTTTAAATCTGCTGTTCATTAATTTATTGGCTGACACTTAGTTCTTGTGTTATGAAAAGTAAATAACACTTCCTTTTCTCCACACCAATTTTATAGACCTCTGTCATATCCCCCCTTCTCGTCTCTTTGCCACGTTAAAGTGTCTCAGTCTTTTTAATCTCTCCCAAATAGAAGCTGTTCTACACTCCTAATAATTTGTGTTGCCTTTCACTTTATCCAATTCTAATATATCTTTTTGAAAGAGAGAGAGAGTGACCAGATCTGCTTGCAGTATTCAAGATTCAAGGCATACCGTGGATTTATATGGAAGCACTATATTTTCAATTTTATTATCTATCCCTTTCCTAATAGTTCCTTACATTCTATTAGCTTTTTTGATTATCACTGCTCATTGAGCAGATATTTTCAGATAATTTTTGACAGTGACTCCAAGATCTCTTTCTTGAGTGGTAACAGCTTCATTTTGTATATATAGGTGGGATTATGTTTTCCAATGTGCATCACTTTGCATTTATCAACATTGAATTTCATGTGCCATTTTATTGCCCAGTCACCCAGTTTTGTGAGATCCTTTGTAACTCTTTCAATCTGTTTGGGACCTACCTATCTTGAGTACTTTTGTATCACCTGCAAATTTTGCCACCTCTCTATTTACCCCCTTTTTCAGATCATATATATGACTGTGTTGAACAGCATTGGTCCCAGAACCTACCTTTGGGGATCACCACTGTTTCTCTCTCTCCATTTTGTAAACTGACCATTTATTCCTATGCTTTATGTTTTAACCAGTTAGGGTACATCTACACAGCAGCGTTATTTTGAAATAACTGACATTATTTTGAAATAACAAAATGCGCATCTACGCAGTAAGCCATTACTTTGAAATAATGTCAAGATGGTAGACTTCTTGCTCTGACTCCTGTAACCCTCATTTTATGAGGAGTAAGGGAAGTCAAAGGCAGAGTGTTCTTCCTTCAACTTCCTGCTGCGTAGACAGCACCAAAAGACGAATTAAGCTATTTCGACTTCAGCTACAATTGACTCTTCCCCCAACAAATCATATTCATCTATGTATTTGATATTTCAGTTCTTTACTGTAGTTTCAACTTGTTTGCCAAGTACTGAAGTTAGGTTTGCCAGTCTGTAACTGCTGAGATCACCTCTGGAGCTTTTTAAAAATAATGTCATATTAGCTATCCTCCAGTTATCTGATACAGAAACTGATTTAAATGTATATTATATACCACAGTTAGTAGTTGTGTAATGTCATGTTTGAGTTTCTTCAGAACTCTTCAGTGAATATCATTTTATCTTGGTGACTTATCCCCTTTTGACACCTCAGTCTGCGGCAGGTCCTCAGATTTGTCACCTAAAAAGAATGTGGTATAATCTCCCTCACATCCTCTACTCTGAAGATTGATGCAAAAAATTCATTTGGTTTCTCTGCAATGACCTTTCCTTCCTTGAGTGCTCCTTTAGCACCTTGATTATCCAGTGGCCACACTGATTGCTTAGAAAGCTTCCTGCTTCTTATGTACTTAACATTTATTTTCAGTTACTTTTTAATCTTTGGCTAGTTATTCTTTTCATTCTTTTTTGACCTAATTATATTTTTACACTTGATTTACCAGAGTGTATACTTCTGTTTTTCTCAATAGAATTTAGCTTCCAATTTTTAAAGAATGATATTTTGCTTTTAATCAATTCTTTACTTTGTTGTTTATGGTCCTTTTCTGGTTCTCTTAATATGTTTTTAAATTTGGGAGTATACATTTAATTTAAGCCTCTATTGTGGTGTTTTTAAAAAGCTTCCATGCAGCTTGCAAGCATTTCACTTTTGGCACTGTACCTTTTAATTTCTGTTTAATTAGCTTCCTAATTCATTAACTTCCTAATTTTTGTGAAGATCCCCTTTGTGAAATTAAATGCAACTTTGGTTATTAAATGCTTGGTTATCTAGGTTATAAAACTGGGGGGAAAATTTTGCACCCAAATTCATCAGCTGTGTGGAAAGATCTTTACATATGTATAGAATTTTCACATATGTAGGGAGAATGGAATCTGAGCCAAGATGTGCTCAGCAGATAGGAGAAACAAATTGTGGTCCCTTAGGTCCCACTCCTGCCTCAATGAAGTCTATAAAGGTTTGCCAATGAGTTCCAGGGCGGTATATTCAAACCTGCATGCCAAAAGTTAGGCACTTGACGAATCATCTAATTTCAGAAATATTAAGCACCCATGAATCCCACTGACCTCATTTCAGAACATCTGAAAATCAGGACGTGTTTAGGGCTTGTCCACAAATTACTGTGCTGAGCTTTCTTGCTCGGGGGGTGAAAAATCACCCCCTGAGCACAGCAAGTTTCAGTGCAACTACTTGCCAGTTTAGACAGGCAACTAGTGCTGGGAGCACAACCCTTATGGAGGTGATTTTCCTAAAGTGATAGAACTCTCTCCTAGCACTAGTGCCATGATTATACTGTGTAGAAACAAAGCTTTGGGTACTAATTATAAGCATTCTTTGTAGCCTAAGCCTATAATGCAAAGCTATCTGCTGAATTTGTATTTTCTCAACGAAGTGGTATAATATATCTTTTTCAAAATTACTTTATGATATTCTCACTGAGCACTCATTTTTGGCATGTGCCAAAAAGATAGAGGTTTGAGCTATCTTAGAGAGCTTCTCAATGGCTTCTCAATCCAGAGTTCTAAAGTGAAGTGAAACAAATGAGATTGTAAAAATATTGCTGTTATCTTTTCTACCATAATCTGGCAATTATGATAAAGACTGGTAATTTCATTGATCATGGTCTTGCAGAAAAACACTGGTATCCTTCTATCTTGCTGCAAATGGCTGGTTCTCCAATAGATGACATGGCTGCTTGTTCTTTATAGACAAGTAAAAGAAATATCCATTTGTCTGCTACAAGATAATGTGTCTCCTGCCCTTCTTATCTTTTGTTTCTAGCAACAGGGTTTCATGCTGTTCCTGCCAGCATACCATTTAAACTTAATTTCCTACTAATACTTTTTTCCATGCTCTCATGATATTCAAAAGATTATTCCAAAGCTAGTTACACCACATCATATTATTCTGCAACAATTTATACTCCCTTAATACTATTTAACATCAGTGCCTGATATTGTTTCATTGAAGCAATTGTATGACCATATCACATTTTTCTGAGATGTGCTCACACCTCATAAGAAAACATGTACAATGTGTGAGATCACAGAGTAGGAAGGACCTGTAAGTGATCTGTAGGCCAACAAGATGATAAAAGGAGGGGCACAGTTAGATCACCGATGAATGGACCTATGAAGGGACCTTCTTTCCCTTCATAGGAATGAACTACAATAACTGTCTCAAGAAAAGAATATCTGAAACCACAACTGAAGACTTTAAAGTCCATCTTCATAATGAGTGTTTTGACCTACCAATAAAGAGAGAAAGTTAGACTGACAATCTGTGAGTTTGAGAGGAGAAACCTCTCTGTCACCTGAGCAATTCTAACTGCTGCTTTTGCCTCCATTTCTCTCTCTCTCTCTCTCTCTCTCTCTCTCTCTCTCTCTCTCTCTCTGTATATATATATATATATATATATATATATATTGTGGCAGGGTCAGTCCCACTCCTGGGCCCCTGACTCCTCTTCAGTCTACTGTCCCACAGTCTAGAAGCCACAGTAATATGGCTTACTCGCCTTGGTTT
>JANRFK010004149.1:36766032-36776312 GCA_030068395.1 Apalone spinifera
GTGTGTCAAAGAAGAAAAAGTGGACTGTGCATTATCCAAACATTCCATCAACTACACGCCCAGTACTCCATGGAGAAGGACTGCCGGTTCCTGATGCACCAGAATCATTCTCACTTGAGTCAGACGAGGAAGAGGATGAAACTTCTGGTCCTGAACCATCAATGTCACAGGACCCACATTTTCTCCCATCCTCCTCCTCTGAACCACACCTCATAACACAAGATAAACTGAATGACCTTGTCAGGGATTTGGAACTACCCAAGAGTAAGGCAGAGCTGTTGGGCTCCAGACTACACAATATACATAGACGTAAAATGTAAAAACTTAAATATCTTGGAAACAGTATCCAATCAGTTGTTTTAATTGTCATATTTGAATTCAGCACATCAAAATACATAATAAATAGCACATTTTATCTCTGAAGGAGACGACTTCCAAAAAATTGTAGGCCAGTGTAATCAGATCTAAGTGCTTAGTCCTGCTGTGGGGACAGTGTTCCTGTGGGTACAGTATTTTTGTGTAAGAGTCAGCCCAGACTGCACTAGCAGTGAGGTTCCCCCACTGAGAGCTCAGCTGAAATCACTGAGAGCTGGGTGGAACCTCAAGAGACTGACTCGCAGAGGTCACAGTGGCAGGTGGCAGCAGAAGATGATGGTGCAGGGCCATTGGCAACAGAGCGATGAGTGAACGGTGGCACAATGAACAACAGTGGCCAGAGTGAACAGTGAGCAGCTGGAGGAACAAGCAAGGTACCTTCTTGCCCCCCACCGGGAGGTGTACTCACATGAAAGCACCTCTGAACCCTGAGTCTCCACTGACCAAGGACAACACCTGTGAGTGGGGTGAGGTGGAGGGAAAAATGAGGGGCATGTTAAATAAACATTTGTTTGTTGGACTATATTTTAGTGACTTTGCTCCAGAATGCTAGATTTGTGACTGGGAATGGAAACTTATATAAATGTGTTTCCTAGTAGGCCAAGATTTTTAAAATGCATTATTTGCCAAGGTTGTTATCTCACATCGTTGCTATCTTGAAAGGTCATTATGTTGGAGAGTTTCTGTACTAAATATTTTTATTATTATAATTAATTTTTACTTAAGAATGGTCATACTGGGTCAGACCAGTGGTCCATATAGCCCAGTATCCTGGCTTCCGACAGTGGTCAAGGCCAGGTCCTTCAGAGGGAATGAACAGAACAGGTAATCAAGTGATCCATCCTCTGTTGCCCATTCCCAGCTTCTGGCAACAGGCTAGGGACACTCAGAGCATGGTATTGCATCCCTCCCCATCCTGGCTAATAGCCACTGATGGACCTATTCTCCAGGAATTTATCTAGTTCTTTTTTTAATCCTGTTATAGTTTTGGTCTTCATAGCATCCCCTGGCAAAGAGTTCCACGGGTTGACTTTATGTTGTGTGAAGAAGTACTTCCTTGTCGTTTTTTTTTAAACCTGCTATCTATTCATTTCATTGGGTGACTGCCAGTTCTTGTGTTATGTGAAGGATTAAATAACATTTCCTTATTCACTTTCTTCACACCAGTCAAAATTTTATAGACCCCTATCATAATCCCCACTTAGTCATCTCTTTTCTAAGCTGAAAATTCCCAGTCATTTTAATCTCTCCTCCTGTTTCATACCCCTAATCATTTTAGTTGCCCATCTCTGTACCTTTTCCAATTCCAATATATCTTTTTTGGGATGGGGTGACCAGATCTGCACACAGTATTCAAGGTGTGCACATACCATGAATTTATATATGTGTTTGCTTCATATAGAGGCAATATGATATTTTCTGTTATGTGTTTTGGTGTATTTTGCATTATTCTTATGTTAAATTTGCATTATCTTAACAAAACATTTAATTTATTCATATCTCTTTTATACGTTGCAGGTCAAAGTGGAAATGAATAGACAAAAAACAATACAACAATTTTTCCACTCAAAGGCCTCAAAAACTAACCAAAGTGAAGAACACATCAAGAACCAACAATATATCAACATGTAATCTGAAGGGTCAAGTGGTGTATCTACAGCCGACTAGCCCGAAGCACAAATACAGCTACCTACTAAAGAAACATATCTCCAAAACCTAAAAGGCTGTTCCCGATGTTTGTCGATCAAAGTGTTCCCATTTATTGAAGTTACAAAAGATGGCTACTGGTGCACCTCTTGCAAAAAAGCTTATGAAGAAGGAAAGCTTTCCAATGCTATAACTGGTAAAAGTGGAGGAGCTTGGTTTGTCAGACCTATCAGCAAAGTCAATGCTGACAAACTACGTGAAAAGGCAGCAAAACACCAGGCCTCTGGACTGCATTAACATGCAGAAAGCCTTATAAGCCCACTTTCAAAACCAATTTTAGAAGTACTTAATGAGGCTGTTAAGAATGCTGGAGACACAACACAGTTCATGCGAACAAACATGGCTGTGGCATCATACTTTCTATTTAAGCAAGAGATACCGCACACTACAAACTGGAGGCCAATGTTAAGTGCATTGTCACTTGTTCATCCTAAAGTTGAACACTAATTCTGAACAAGACCAGCAAATGCTCACTATCTTTCTGCAAGAAACTCAAGTGACTGGCTAGAAGCATGCGGTGCAACAGTGAAAGACTTAACAGTTGAAAAAGTGAAGAACTCTCATCATGTTCAAAAAATTTGCATATATGGCAGATGAATGCACCGTTGCAAATGGGCATCAAGTATTAAGTCATTGTTACGTTATCTTGATGTCAGTGACTACCCACATCTTAGAAGAGTTAAATGCTTGTCAACTGGATCCTAAACAGATGGTTGCTTGTGCATTTGATGGAGCTGCAAACTTCTCTGGAAGACATGGTGGAGTCCAAGCTTTGCTCAGAGAAAAGTGTAACCCTAATCTCTCCTATACACACTGCAGAGGCCATCTACTCCAACTAGCTCTAGTACGAGCTGCAGAATCTTTAAAAGACCTTTAAAAAGCTATACATTTAATGTCTTCATTATATTCTTTTTCCAGCAAGAGTCCAAAAAGACTGGATATCTTGGAAAATATAGAAGATACACTGGGACTGAAGTTCAAATTAGTCCAACCTGGGAAAACCTGCTGGCTTTCTCATGAGTGACCCTTGGCTGTTGTCTTAAAATTACTCCAGCTGTTATTACTGGCTTTGGAAAGTATCTACCAAGATGGGATGGATCTAAGTAGTGAGGCTGGTGGATTACTTTTCCTACTATGTTCAGAGAAGACTATTGCCATTCCCTCTCTAGTAAATCTATTGTTGAAACTTGGGTCATTAAACAATGCCATCCAGGCATCTGCTACAACAGTAGTAGATCTTTGTCCAGCAATAGAAGCTACGTTTGGATCAATCAGAGAGCTATCCATTGAAAAAGTAGTGGAAGAAGCAAAGATTTCAGTCCAGAAGTTGATTAATGAAGGCATTTATATTGAATCCTTAAGTGAAGAGGACAAGAAATGTTTGTTAGGACAACTGAAAAAGTACACAGACTTGATTCTTAAAAATCTACAACAGCGACGTCTAGATTCTACTCAACCTCTACGTAGCTTTTACAAATGCCTGTCCTATAAAACACTGACAGTTGAGTGGAGTGAGGCACTACCAGCAATGGGGCTGCCATGTGCTCAGGACAGAATAGAAAATTTGAACACAGAGTGGAATATCATAAGACAAATGAATGAAGATTTGACTTCAACTTCTTTTTTTATCATCACTAGTGGCTCAATCGGATCTTTGTGCTATGTTTCCTGGGATGAAAGAAGTAGGAATTCATCTCTTCCTACTCCCAATCACAACAGCTACAGCTGAGCGTTCTTTTTCATCATTGAATAGAATTTTGTGTTCTGAAAGAAGTCCCCTTCTGCCTGATCATGTGAATGAACTAATAAGCATATCAATTGAAGGAATGGAAGTACTGGAGACACAAGAAGCCACCGAAGATGAACGCATTGCATTCGAGAAGTTCATTAACAGAGCTGTGCAAAATTATAACAAGAAACCAAGAAGGATGTAGATGTAGTGCTTCATAGAAGGCTTGAGTAGCCAACTTTAATTTGTGTGATTTTAAAACATGAGTTAAATCTAATAAAATGGTCATGAAACATTTTTCAGTTTTTACTATGGCGCCATACAGCCCACCTTCACCCTCACGGTCTCACCCCTCATCAACCCTGACACCCCCTCTCCCGTAAATTCGAACACTCCCTCTAATTTCAATTCCTGGGGAAAACACTGCCACATGCTGCGCCAGCAGGACAACAATCAGCCTGAACCAGAGGACCTCTTCACCCAGGTCCTGGTGCTCCAGCTCCTGCAAATGCCCCTCAATCCCCTGGACATGGCTGAACGCTGCTTCTGGCAGAGGGACTGGTTCAGAATGGTGGGACTGCATCATCATACAGTGATAGATCCAGCAATGGCTCCAGAACTTCTGCATGCAGAAGGCCACCTTCCTGGAGCTCTGCGAGTGGCTCAGGCGACAGGACACCTGACTGCAACCTGCTATCCCCATGCAGACGTGCATCACGATTACGCTGTGGAAGCTTGCCACACTGGACAGCTATCTTTTTGTCAGGAACCAGTTCAGCATGGGGAAATCCACAGTTGGGGCCATATTCCTGCAAGTAGCCAAGGCAATAAACCATGTGCTGCTATGGAGGATTGTCACTCTGGACAACATGGACATCATCGTGGATGGCTTTGCTGCCATTGGCTTCCCTAACTGCGGGGGAAGGAGGGGGAGGATATACAGCACTCACTTCCCCATCCTGGCCCCCAACCACCATGCCTTGGACTACATAAACAGGAAAGGACACTTCTCAATGGCGCTGCAGGCCCTTGTGATTCACAAGGGATTCTTCACCGATATCGACATAAGCTGGCCAGGGAAGGTGCATGATGCCCGAATCTTCTGGAACTCCTGCCTCTTCCAGAAGATGCACGCTGGCACTTTTTTCCCCAGCCACACCATCAGGGTCAGGGAGGTGGATATGCCCATCTGCATCCTGGACAGTACAGCCTACCCCTTGCTGCCCTGGCTTATGAAGCCCTATACAAGCAGCCTGGACCCTACCAAGGAGAACTTAAATGCCAAGCTGAGCAGGTGCTGCATGATGGTAGAATGTGCCTTCAGCCACTTAAAGGAGAAGTTCAGGAGTCTCCTTATCCAACTGGACCTCAGCGAGTGCAAAAATCCCCTTTGTGGTGACAGCCTGTTGTGTGCTCCATAGCTTCTGTTTGAGGAAGAGGGAGACTTTCCTGCAAGGGTGGGGGCAAAAGCTGAATGGTTGGCCAAGGCATACGAGCAGTCAGTCATGAGTGCCATTCGACGAGCATGTCAAGGGGCTGTGCTCATCAGGGAGGCTTTGAGGGAGAGTTTCAGCCAAGGCCACCTGTGAGACTCTCCCCTGTGCCTCTCTGCAAGGGGCCCTTGCATTCCCCGTGTGCTTTTTCCTCCCCCACCCTTCCCTTCCCCTGCCCTCCCTTCCCACTTTCCCCTCCTCCTTAGCAGAGCAAATAAAAAGCCTTTTTTGTTTGAAAAAAACAAGTCTGTTTATTTGAGGAATATAAAACAGGGGAGGGACTGGGGAAAGAACCTGGAATGGATGGGGCTGTAAGTGATGCCTGCCTCAGACAGCTCAGGAGGCTTTCGCTGCCCTTGAGATCCTACTGCCCTGTGTTCTGAGGTCCCCCGTGGGCTCTGGGGAGCTTAGCAGGGGAAGCCACAGGGAAGCAGGGAGGTGGCTAGTGGCCCGCTCTATGCATGAGGCCATGCGCTCTGTCACCGAGGTGAGGGAGGAGCACATGGCCTTGTACTGGTGTACCAGCTGGTCCTAGGCAACCTTCTGCTACTCCTAGTCGGCCCAGTACTCCTGGTCAGCAGGCTGCTCCCAGTGCTCCTCATCAAGCTCCCGGATGAGGAACTGCTAAAACCTCAGGTCTTCCCAGGTGCATTTTCTCTGGTGGATCCCATGGAGTTGGGAAAATGGTGCGGAAGGTGGTGTACATGCAATGCTTGCAGTTGGCCCAGCTGTGAAGAAGAGTTACAAGGGCAGTCATCCCAGGAAACACTGTATGAAACCTAGCTCTAATCCTTGAGTTGACATTGAAGGTCTTGGTTCAGACGATGGTGATGTGCTTCGAGCAAGACCATATGTTGCCTAAACGGCAGGCACTTTCCTGCAAGGGCGCAGATATACAAGGGGAGCATCACTACAACCATATTCCAGGGACAAGCAGGCATGGGAAGGTGCCAGCCAGGCCAGGAGCCTGGGTGGGGATGGGGCGGCTCGGCTTCTTTCCATGTCCCGCACATGCCAGATCCAGCACTGACAGCATTCAGAGAGAAAACTTCTATCCCTGCCCACTGTGTGCATGTGTGTGTCCAAGGCTGCTTGCTGGAGAGTGGTACTGGGGTTCTCTCCTCTTTCTCCCCCCCGGCAGGTTCCCATGCAGGGGATCAGTCTTCTCCGCATCATCACGCTTGACCAAGAGCGAATGCTGCTTGAGTGTGGGCATGACCTTATGCAGCACTGCTGTGTTGTTCCATGACCCTACCCTCCTTAGTGCTGGCTTGTCATGGGAAGGTATCCATGGAGGCCAGAATAAGGCAGGCCTCTCTCCTTGTGAGAAGGTCTGAGGGGCTTCTGTGTGAGAGCATCATGGGGCTCAGTGCTTCAGACTGGCGCTCCATGTAACCCACGTGCACAGGGTGTTGTGTGACCCATTAGGCCGAGCAAAGAGCACACAGTCCCTCACAGCGCGCCACCTGCCCCCGTGTGTGTATAGGGAAAGTTATAGAACTCATCTGAAAATGCCTTCCCTGGTTTACTCTGATGCCTGGGAAAGAGGAAGACTGGCTCCAGGGTAAGAAGCAGGTCCTGTCTTACAGGCATGGTTGCCTGGCTGACATCCTCCTTTGTAACCCCACCCTCATGGAGGCTGATGCCAGGTGTGTCCTAGCTGGATTCAATGACGATGGTGGGGAGATGACTGGCCCTCCCCCTAGGATGGCATCGAGCTGCTTATAGTAGCGGCACGTGTGAGGTGCCGCCCCAGAGCGTCCCTTCTGCTCCCTGGCCTTGTTGTAGGCCTGCCAGAGCTCTTTCATGTTCATCCAGACCTGATTGAGTGTCCATGTCCTTTTTCGGCCAAGCTGGCAGTCATCTGGCTGTAGACATCAATGTTATGCTTTCTGGTACAGGGATCCTGGAGGTTGGTCTCCTCACCCCAGATTCAGATGAGGTCCAGAATTTCTTCACCAGTCCAGGCTGGTGCTCTCCTGTGTCCCTTGTCAGTGGCACCTGAGGATGCGGTGGGAGTGCTGGGGTCTACCATGGCTCCGTCTGCTGTGGCTATATGGCATGGGGCTGGCAAAGCCTCCATGTGCCACAAGCACTTTTTCTGCAGCCTGCTACTTTAAGCTCTGCAGGAGAAGGGGAGCAGTGGAGTTGGAAGGTATGGCCTGAACAGCAACAAGTGCAGCTGTGAGAGGCTTCTGGAGGCCAATTATTTTGAATTATCAGCACTGGATCGTCCACACTAATGCTATTTTGAAATAACAATTTTGAAATAAGTGTTGTTCCCTGAGGAAAGCAGGAGTATAGATTTTGAAATAACCACCCTATTATTTTGAAATAACAGGCTTGATAGTGTGGGAGCTCTGCTTGTTTTTTCGAAATAAGGGGGGCTATTCTGAAATAACTCTCTAGTATAGACTAGGGTGTTAAATATCAGTTAGTTGAATAGTTGATTAACCTCATGAATTCTTATTGGTTAGTCAACTAGTCTATAGTTCCCAGGGGCGGGGCCAGCAGCCAGCAAGCTCCAGCCTCACTCCTGAGGAGCCCCTGCCACTCCATGCTGCTCCCTCTGTATCAGAGGCAGCTGCACAGGGTGCCAGGTGGGAGCTGGTCTGCAAGGGGATCCAGTTTAAAAACCAGCTCCCCTCACAGACTGATTGCCGTGTCACCCTGTGCTGCTGCCTCTGATACAGAGGCAGCAGCGTGGGGTGGCAGCAGCCCATGTCTAGGAGGGTGGATTTCTGAGCTCTGAGACACGGCATGAGCCAGAACTGAGCTGGGCTGCTGGCCAACCTGCTAAAAATGTACTGGCTGGGGAGGGAAATGTGTGTAGTCTATAGCATTAACCTATAAGCTTTTGCTTATCAAGTAATCGGTTAATCGACTACACTATTACATCCCTAATATAGACCAGGGTTTAAAGTCAACCATGTGGAAGGTTGCTGGAGCATACAGAGGACTTTCACATCTTTTGAAAAGTCACGAGTGTATAAACTACAGATTTTAGTTAATGAGTGACATTACTAATTAATGTATTTGTTGCATGTATCAAAGATGCTCTCAAAATATAGCTATCATGCACTGATTTGATATTAATGCTATCATGGATAGGATTTAGTCTGATAAATGAAATACATCAGCCAATTATAACGTAAGCAAAATGCTGTTGCTTGAAAAAGATGGACTTCCTTTATGGCAGTTGGAGAGATTGTCTCGGTTTCTTTCTGCCTATTATCTTGAGATTTGCTACTGAAATGGCATTCATTTACTTTGTTTCCTTTTTTTTTTTTTTTTGTTCCTCCTCCAAACTTTATTGAGTCATCATTGGGAATTTCCTTGATAGTAGCGCCCTTTCTCTTGACTTTGCATAAATTAATGGTGAATCATCACTGAAAAGGAGAAGAGCTTCTTGTTAGGAATAAGCAGGGAAAAGAAAACCAGGGGGTTCTGCTGTTTCACAGGTCTAACAATGCTCTCTTTTCTTGTGTCATTTTCACATTGATTAGGTTAACTGATGGCTCTTTATACACTAATTGCTATATTGATCAGTCTGAATTGGCTGGCCAGACTGGGTAAGTGAAAAAAATTCCTAATGGGTACAAATGTTAATTGTACTGGTAATTACTTTAAAGCTTTTACCTCAGTTTAACCAATGTCCATATCCATGGAAACAGGAGCAGGGACAGCAGAATTCAGCAGAGCTGTTTTGAACTCTTGGTAATGTCAGCCATGGCTGAAGCAGGAAGACAATTATGCAAACTGCACATACAGATTTCATAAGACTACTAAAATGTGATTTTTAGTGTTTTCACTTAGAAATATAGGAAGGAATTCCTTTTAGGGGTGTAACTTCACTGTTGTAGGCAGTATGGGCCAAATTAGGTCTCAGTTTTGCCTTTAGCTGTGTTGGCGGGGCAACTGGACTCCCCAGGAGAGATTCTACCTGATGCATCATTTTTTCTTGGGACTCTTAAGCTGAATAAATCAGCTACATACCCCTTGGACTTTATCTTCCAGAAACTTCTTAGCAAAAGTATCCACCATGACTATCAGTTCATCTGAAATTTTATAAGTAGACTGATTAATTCTTGTACTTTAACCTAGTCAGATAATTTTCTCTTTTCTGTTATGTAATGAAAAAAACAATGTATTGTGCCATCAGTGTAACTGTGGAAACTTCTTAAATATCCAATAACTTTTTAGTATTCTGAACCTGTGTTCCCTGTAAGTTAAGTGCTTGGGTGGCCACACAGATGAGAGTCACATGCTGCCCAGATGATTAACAGCGCACCCATAGTTCCCACAGCCGGTAGTATGTTGGTGATGCACATCTGTATGTACCTTGGTGCACATAACAAAACTTATTCCGCACCTGGATGGAAAAAATTAAGAGGGAACACTGTTCTGGACTATGTTTTTTTTTTCTTTCAAATCCTGCAATGATTGTATATAGTTCCATGTACAGTTTGCACTTGCTTTATGAAGTAGGGATTATTTTTTATTCCTGTGACAGGGCGTATGCCCTGCACTGGCCCTTTAAGGGTAAAACCCCAGCCCTGAATGAGGGCTGCGAGTGAAGCCCCAGCTGAAGCAGTTTGCTAATGATGGCCCAGCTGGGGGCTATATAAAGAAGGGCTCCTGGCAGGAGAAGAGAATTCACTGCTGCTTTGAATAGAGAGCCAGGCCCAGGCCCAGGCCATGGAAGTTCTGGCCAAGCAAGTTCCCAGGCTGCAGGGCCTGAAGCAAAGCTTGAGGCTACTAGGGCTGCAGAAAGACAGCCAGGATAGACGAAGGCAACAGGTCCATGCCCCTTTGCCAGTGATGAGTGGCTATTACAGATTGCAGTTTGCCCCGAGGCAGGGGCTAGATGAAGACTAGCAGTGGGTCACTGAAGCAAGGTGGGTACAGGGAAATTGAGTGCCCTCTGGGAGGAGAACTGGGTGCCCCTTGGGAGGGGAGGACCCTGGAGTGCAAAG
>JANRFK010004149.1:36778266-36788988 GCA_030068395.1 Apalone spinifera
CGTTAAAAGCATTTGCGGAAAATCATGCCAGTCTAGACGTAGCCACTCTGTATTACCTCCATTAATATTATAGAAAAGTGTGGCCCTGACCACTTACGAATTTGAAAATTATTGCCCACCCCAAGCTATGATGGGGAGAGCAAAAGATTAATTGGAGTGGAACTAGTACCTGTGTTCGGGCCTTGCAGCAAGTAAGCCTGCAACTGTTGCTCTAGGGAAGGAGCAAAGCTGATAGAAACTGGGAAGCTACTAGGATTAGGTGTGCCAGAAACCCCTAGAACAGGTGACTGTGAGGCTAAGTTGAAGCAGATAAGAATCAAAGTCAATAGATAGTACCCTTCCTAACACAGGAATCTACACAAAGAGCTGTTTGCACCTTCATTGAATGTTAGGTTGATTGTGTCCCAACCAGCGCTTAACATAATTGAGTCCATTAGCATGAGAATTGAATTTGCAGATGAATTCTAATTCCAACGCCTCTCTGTGTATTTGGCTAGTAGAAATGGTTTGTGACAAGACAGCCACTTGAAGATCTTTTAAACAGTGATTAGGAAGATTAAAGTGTTCCCCAACTTTAATCAGGTTTCTGTATGTTCCCTTTATGTATATCTGATTTGTGTCTATTTGTTCTTTCCTGCAGATACTGTCCAGTTTGTCCAATATATATATATAGCAGTGGGGCACTGCTGGCATTTGATGGCATAGATCAAATTACTGGATGTGCAGTCAAATGACCTTTTGATTTGGTAGCTTATGTTGTTGACTCCAGTGATGAATTCGCTTGTATAGATATGTTGGCAGAGTTGGCATCTCATTTGGTTGCAGGGCTGGGTTCCTGGTTGCTTATGATGTGGTTGTGTGGTATAGTTACCAGAAAGAATTTGTTTCAGGTTGGGAGGTTATCTGTAAGCGAGAATAGTTCTCTACAGCAGAACTGTCATGCTGTATCCATGACATAATTAGTACCCAGTGGGCAGCACTAGCAGTGGAAGGCATGTTTTGATCTGGCTTGTTGCTGAAACTGATTTTATTCCCACATGTCAAATTCAGGGTAACCAAGCTATCTACCTTCCACGTCCTAATGACTTAAAAAACTAAACAGTGGGCACTTTCTCTATTTATCAGCTTCATGTAACATGAACACGCTAATTGACTTTTCCCCTTCCTTCTCTCTTCCCATTTCCTATTTATTTTGGAAATGAACTTTTAGTACTCCATCTGAAAAAGTGGGTTGTGGCCACGAAAGCTTATGATACCATCTACATGTTTTGTTAGTCTTTAAGGTGCTGCTAGACTATTCGTTGTTTAAGTTTTTCCAGTTACAGACTAACTCGGCTACCCCTCTCAAGCTATCTCTGTCAGTCATGTATCTTACAACATTTTATCAGCTGCTGGCATGTAATCAGAAGAGTTTAACTGCTAGGCATGGCATCGACCTGATGTTACATTATATATATATTTTTAAATTGTGTTACAGTAGCACAAAGGGTCCAAAGTGTTTGGCACTTAATGAACACTTAATAAAAGACAGTTGCTGTCTCAAAGAGCTTACAATCTAAATAGAGAAGACAGGAATTACATTGGCTGCAAAATGATTTAATGACATGACCAAGGTTGTATACAGATAGAATCCATGACAGAGCCAGGTTTACAGCCAAGAGCTCCTAAATCTTAGTCACGTGCCTTAAACACACAACCATCCTTCCTCTAAAACAAGATTAAATGAAAGACTGATAATGGGAGATTTGAAAAATAGATTAGAATATCTAAATGTGTCAAAGCAAATGTGAAGTTTTACAGTGCATCTTAATTAAATAAACATATCTGATGTAACCCAAAAGTACTTTAAATGCCAGCATGGTTGGTTTGTTTTGGAAATACCTTCTCCGTTGTATAGATACAATCAAATGTCAGTTTGTTTGAAAGTTATAACCAGTGACATGTTTTCTTTCAATAGCTACTAGGATTGCTTCTGTAATTAAAATAACTTGTCCATCGGACAGCAGAGATCCCACTGCTTAAGAACACTGTAGGGCTACACTCTCAATTGTTCTGCTTGATAGCATTAGAAGCATTAGTTTGTCCTGATCAACAGTTCTGCTGATGTCTTAGGTGCCAAATGAGAGCCAAGACAGGTGGATCTCCAATAAACAAGACAGCTCATGGGAAATGTTAGGCTATAAATGCTGTACCACAGTATCTCTGCAACACAGTATTTCTATTACCATTCATGTTTTCCGGAGGTTTATGACCTGCCTATATGTAGGATTATTTTATGCACAACCATTAACACTGAACTGAATCAGCCCAAAAATGGAACTGCTTAGAGGAAAGAGAAATCCATAATCAAGCCCTGTGTTTAAATTGGGACTTGGGCAAAGCAGTTCAGAGCCATCCTGAATCTTTGGCTATCCTCCCAAAACAAACTGACCCTAAACGTTCCCTATGCTTCTGCTCCTATTGGATGAGGCACTGCTAACTCCTAACTTGCTCCACCTCATTTTCCTTCTTTCCCATGACTTTCCCAACAGACCTACTTCTTCCTCCTTCATAATCACCCTACACATACCTGTAACTTCTACATTTTGAAAGAACTGATTGCAGAACCCAGCAGCTCTGGCAATCTCTGATATTCCCTGGCTCCCACTGAGTTAAAATCTCCAATGCTCTGATGTAAGTAATGTGCCATAAAGCCTATGAATTTCGAAATCGGTGATGGCTGTAACTAGGGATGTAAAATCCCAACTAACCAGTTAAACCGTAGGTTTAATCAGTTAATGGATTAAGCGGGATCCTGCAGAAGGGGGCTGATAGCAGAAACTGGCAGTCCCAAGTGTGGAAAGGTGCCACTGCTGCTGGGCCCCCCGTGTTTAGGGCTGCCGGTTACTGCTGCTGGCCCTCCCCTGAACCTGGGCGAGGCAGCAGCAGAAGCTGGCAGCCCCAAGCACAGAGGGCCTGGCTTCTGCTCCCCTCCCCCCCACATGCAAGATGGCCAGCTCCTGCTTCCGGCTCCCCTGTGCGCATGGTGGACCGCTACTACCATTAAAGGTGATGCTTACTGGGTAACTGGTTATCTGTTCACATCCCTAGCTATAGCCCAATCTCCTAGCAGGATTGAAGGGATGTATGAGTTAGAAATCACAATGGGACTTACTCAGGTGTCGTATTGTAGGAGTACTATAGAGCCATGGAAAAACAGATTAAACATATTTGGATAAATGGATTATTTGCCCATCTCTGATTTTCCACACTGCAAACAAACATGCATATTACCCTGTTGCCCATGAAAATTAATAACATCTAAAAAATATTTTTCAAGCCCGGTTCTACAATACTGCCCCATTGAATCATTAACTTATTCCACTGACTTGCAATTACAGAAAAATTCTAGAATACAATGAGGTTGAGAGAAAGTTGTACCATTCTAATTGCCACAATTATCTATGGCACTGTTTTCTAGCACTGAGGAGTGAAAGACTGTCTCCATCCTACTGGCAGCGCAACTCCACGGTTTATATTCATGGCCAGAACAATTCACTGTTTGCTCTAGGTGGAAATCTAGGCATTAGACTGCTTTAAACAACTGTCTTCACTCAGAAGAGATGGCTCTAGGCACAAAAGTAGTCTGAGGCTAGATCTATCCTACTACAGAAAGCTGTCTTAAGGTATGCAACTCCAGCTATTTGAATAACGTAGCTGAAGTCAACATGCCTTAAGTCAAGTTACAGTGGGGTCTACACCACAGGGAGTCGATTGGAGAAACTCTTCCATTGATTTCCCTTTCTCTTTTCATCTGGGGTAGAGTAGTAGGATCAGCTGGAGAGAGATCAATGGTTGATTTGGCAAGTCTTCACTATATCCACTAACTGGATGACTAGTGGATTGATCTCAGAGCATTGATTCCTGCAGGAGTGCAGAAGTTGCCCCATTGGCCTCCACATATTGTATGTTTTGCTTTGTCGTTCTCAGGTGACTAATTATCAGAATAAATAGCACTTACCCAGTATGTTTCCATAGTCAGTTCTCTTTGCTTGGTGGGGAATCAATAAATAATGTCTGTTGCTATCCTTATCATATGACATAAAGGTTTCTGAAAGTCAAAGTGCAGTGACTCATTGACTCTCTGGAGAATAATCAGTGACTTGGTCTAGGTTTCATCCTAAATACCAAGAAACCAGACTGAGGTATGTGCATAATCTCTCTGTGATTGCCCAGTCATATAGCACTGTTCCTTTGGGATTAAAATGGGAAGGCTCCTCCTCTTTCCTAATGCTGCTATGCTCTATTTGCCTAAAGACAGCCCATGAGTGGATAGTAAAGTGCAGGACATTTTCATGATGGAAAGTATTTATGAGACTACAGTATATGCTATGTGATGTTAGTCAAATACTGTTCATCACATTCTTTAACACAGTGTATATAATTTAGAGGCTTACCTCATTATCCTCATTACTGAGTGACTTGCATGCATAGATGATTCTGCATGACTGGATAAATTGTTGGTATGATATTTCCCTTTTCCTCGTTCAAGCTATTGCTTTGTATGGTGTTAAATTACACTACATATTTGTTTGAGGTTCCTGTAATCTCCTTTGGTCTAAACATGACCTAATGGTAATCCCTGGCAGCTGCATTTTTGTTAAATTTGTCTCCCTTTGGAAAATTAAATATAAACATTGGGAGGGAAAAATCAACAATTTTAAAGACAGAAAAGGTTTTACTTTATTTATTTATTTATTTATTTTAAATTTCAGAGCTGCTTTAAGTATAGGGGCATAAGAGTATTTTATAAGTAATGCTGTGTTGGTATTTCCTTTTAACAATAAAATGTACTGCTCCTTAACTGTAACCAGTATGTACCACACAGAAGCATTCTAACCTAATTTTAATTATACTTAAAACTGATGTTTTTATATCAAACTATTAGCATACTAACTTTTGACATTTTTCATCAATGAAAAGTCGTATCCACCAAATTACAAAATATCTCTTAATAGTCCATGCTACTGCTGTCAGTAAGAGATCTACATTTTTAATCTTCTCCAACTGATAACAGCTGCTGATTAGCATTGTTAGGTGCTTATTAGGCTCTAAAAGTCATATGAAAACTAACTCAGTAAGGAGTTCCAAAAGTTCTTGGATGATCTGAGAGATTACACAAATATTTGGGGGAACAGAGCCTTAGACTATTTTATGGCAAGAGCACATCTATTGAAAGTACATTATTATGACACACATCAGTTTGTCTCAAAGGTACTTATGTTCATATTACTTTAGCGTTCTCTCACTTTTGTTCATTATTTCTAAGAAAAATCATTATGAAATGGAAGTTATAGGATTTGTTTACACTATGGGAATTAATCCCCCTGGATTTGGAGTTTCTTGAAGTTTATAAACATTCTAAACAGGATCTTGATATTTATTACTCCTTAAAATTCCTGAAATAACTTTTGATATTTTCTTAATTTGTGTATATATAGTTTTATCTTGTCTATATAAAATGTCATGAGGAGCTGTAGATTATCTTTTTTCTTTTAATCCGTGACTACATTTGGTTTGTGATGGCTAATCCCTTAAGAAAAACAATATTTTACACTGAAACTAAAACTGACTCTACTAGAAGATGCATGGGAACAAAAGAGAATTTCCCACACCTGCCTATTATTCCAGATGCATTAGGCAATTCACAACAAACATTGCTAGTGAGTAATCTGCACTAAATAAAGGGTATGATAATCTCATACATAAAGCAAGTTCATGAAAGAGTTAATGGAGGAAAAAAAGAGAGGACTTCACTGGTAAATTACCATCTTGGGATAACATTAGTTAGCATAAAGATGCATTGCTTGATACTGGGAAGGAACTCTCAATTGGTCATGCGAAATGAGAAATTTACAGGTACTATATAGTGATCCTACACTGACAAATCAAAACGTACTTTGAGTCAAAGGCCATGTCTACACTAACAGATGTAAAGTGGTGGCAGTTACAGTGCTACATGGGAGTGCAGCATCAAAAACGCTATTTTGGGTGTCCTTGCTGTGAGCCACCAGTGCGTTAGCATGACCACACTCAGTGGCACTTGCAGTGCCTTTCTGAGCGGTGCTTTCTGGAAAGCTATCTCTTCTGCCACAGAGGTTTGTGGAGAGATGTGGGTCCTGTCCTAATGCCTCGTCTGCATCGCTTCGCATCACAGTAATCCCTGTGCTTCCATCAACATTTGGCACCATCTTTCAATAGCTTCTGTGCTGCACGCTCTGCTTTCTCGGTGTGTGGGAACAGATCCACAGATGTTCACAAAAACATTGATAAGTCTCACTAGAATATCGCGCATAGCAGTTGAGTTATTCCTGAATCTGCAAAGTGATAAGGCGAGTGGGCAGCATTCATATGATATAAGAGTCTTGTAACATTCACAGAAGTGCTGGCCATGGTAGAACATGGCTTTTGGCCTTGAGAAACTGAATGGTGGGATCACATTGTCATGCAAGCCTGGGATGATAAGCAGTGGCTGCAGAATTTTTGGATGAGGAAAATCATTTTCATGTGTTGAACCTGCCCCCACTCTGGAGCATAAGGACACATGAATGAGAGCTGACTGTGGAGAAATGTGGCAATCGCACTGTGCAAGTTGGCTACTCCAGACAGCTTTCGCTCTGTCACCAATAATTTCAGAGTTGGAAAGTCGACTGTTGGATTTAGGATAATGGAAGTGTGCAGGGTCATCAATCGTATTCTCTTTAAAAGACCACGACTCTGGGCAATGTGTGTGAAATTGTGGATGGCTTTGCATGGATGAGCTTTCCAAACTGCGATAGATGGCATGCACATTCCAATTCTGGTGCCAGGCCACCTAGTCTAAGAGAACATTACCACAAGGGATATTTCTCCATGATTCTGCAGGCATTTGTGGATCACCATGGGTGTTTCATGAACACTAACGCAGGCTGGTCTGGAAAGGTGCTTAATGCACGCATCTTTCAGAACTCTGTCCTGTTCAGGAAGCTGCAAGCAGAGACTTTCTTCCCAGAATAGAAGATCACTATGAGGGGAAGTGGAAATCCCCATTGTGATCCTTGGAGACCCTGCCTATGTCATAATGTCATGGCTTATCAAAACCATACACAGCGAGCCTTGACAGCAGCAAGGAGAGGTTCAATAACAGGCTGAGCAGATTCAGAATGACTATGGAGTGTGCTTTTCGCTGGTATTGAAAAAAGTGTTGGGACACCATGTACAGGGGGCACTAGTTTTTATGTCCATTTTGATTTTTCCCCTCTAAAGATGGTAGTCAGCTTCCCTGTCACCATCCCCTGCCTGAAAAGGGCAGAGAAAAAGGTGGGACAAAAGGAAAAAGGCAGGAAAACTGGGGTCACTTGACCCTAATCTGCCTGACAACAAGAGGGCTTATAAGGGGTGTTCACCCGCCTCTCAGGGCTCTCTGCATGCACTCGCTCTCTGAACTACTCTGCGGTGTATCTATAGATCCATTCAGGTAGCTGGAGTTGTTTGGCTTGATAGACCATATGAGGCAGGAACCAGGTTGCTGCCACTGCACAGATTGGGAATCTCTCACCAGGAAATGTGTCTGGAACAGTCTTCTGTGGTGGGCCACCCTGTCCCCCACACTTGTAGTGTGTGCTGGTGCAGGGGTTATTTGTTTTAAGTTAACGTGCCTGCAGTGAGACCAGACAGCCGAATCTCTCTCTCTCCCTTCCTCCCCCCCCCACCCACACCCACACCATTTGTCTTCATATCCGCAAACCACATGCAGGACGGCAAGTCAAGAAAAGAAAAAGAAAAAAAGCGAGAAGACCATCTGTCTGCCTGATCCTTTGCATCCTTTTCTCAGTCCTGAAATATCCACTTATCTTTGTCTCCAAACAAAGATGGTGATATGATCCCCTATTATTTGTGCTGTCCATAGTTTTGATTATTTGCATTGTGGGTCTGGCTTCGTGCCATTGTTTTGTTATAACACCCAGATTTTGTTTTGTTCTTTGTTTGGTGTTGTGTTAATAAAGTTGTTACTTTAGCCATTTTGTGTTGTGCTTGACTAATAATCCAGTGATAGAGATATAGCTAGGGTGAAGAGCCTGTGCTTACACAAACAAGATCAAGCCCATGTCTCGCAGGGGGCCACTCACGTAGCTGCTCTGTCTACAGTGTGAGAAGCACCTCCAGGATGTCTGCTTGATGCTCCATAATGTTTAGAAGCCTCTGTGTGCTCTCCTTCCACTTCCTCCTGTTGCTGTCCCTCCACTCCTGAAACAGTGTGCGTTCAGCGGCATCATTGGCTCAGGAAGGCTCATAAAAATTCTTCTCTAGTCTTTCTTGGGCACTTCTGTGCCCATCTCAGATCCTCTTCAGGAGTTAGAGCTTCCCAAGACCTGCATCCCAAGGCCAGCTCTATCAAGGCCAAAACTGCAACATGTTACAGAGGGTCCATTGTTAACAATAGACATAGCATTGTCCCAATCCCTTTAAGACACTTGCACTGTCCACATACTTAGCTCTGTCTTACCATCCTGGAGCGACCATGCATACATAATGACATACAGGAACCCCACAATAATGAGTTCACCAAGGGAGTACCGAGGGAAAACCTAGGTACAGTAGGACAGGGAAAAGGGCCAGGAGATCTCTTACTATGGCAGTATTGGCGGAGGTATCCCTTGGGCGAAGCTGAAGCAGGGGAAAGCCTTGTAGCAGAGTCACAGGGAAATCTCTTGGTTCAGCTGGGCAGGATTTTTCATTTGCACATGGCTGTACTGTGTTCTGAGCAAGTATGAATTAGGGAGAGCAATGGAGGAGGGGAGGAGTGAAAGTTATAGTAAAAGCCACTCATTTCCATAGGCTGTGTTCATCCTGGAAGACATTTTGCTGTTTAGGGTGAGCATTATGGATGTAATAGGATAGTCGATTAATCAATAAGCAAAAGCTCATAGATTAATGCTATAGACTACACATATTTCTCCCGCCCCCACCTGCCAGTAAACTTTTTAGCAGGCTGGTCAGCAGCCCAGCTCTGTCCTGGCTTGTGCTGAGTCAGAGACCTACCCCTGCTGCGGCTTTGCATTTAAAGTGTATTAGGAGCCAAGCGGGCAGGCTGCCTGGTTCAGTTCCAACTTGTGCTGGATCCAGGAGCTCAGCCCTTCTCCTGGACAGGGGCTGCTGCCACCCTGTGCTGCTGCCTCTGTATCAGAGGCAGCAGTGTGGGGCAACAGGCAGCCAGTCTGTGAGGGGAGCTGGTTTTTAAACTGGCTCCTCTCGTGGACCAGCTCCTGCCTGGCACCCCGTGCTACTGCTGCCGCCTCTGATACAGAAGCAGCAGCGTGGCGTGGCAGGGGCCTCCTCGGGAGTGGGGCTGGAGTGTCTCCCAACTGTCAATGTCAGCGTTGCACTTCAAGTTATTCTTTAGCAAGTTCTTATAATGCTTCCGTTGTCCTCCTACTTTACGGTATCCTTCTTTCAGATGAGAAAACAGGACCCGTTTTGGGAGGTGATGGTCTGGCATCTGAACGTGACCAGTCCACCAAAGTTGCTGATGGATGACCACTGTCTCAATACTGGTAGTCTTTGCACCTTCCAGAATACTGATGTTAATGTGCCTGTCTTTCCATTTGATCTTTAAGATCTTGTGGCGGCAGCGTTGGTGATACCTGTCAAGGACATTCAAGTGATGTCTGTAGGTTGTCGAGGTTTCAGACACATACAATAATGTTGGGAGAATTATGTCTTGATAGACAAGAAGTTTGGTGTCTGATCATATGCTATGATCTTAAAAAAAACCCTGTGCTGTAAACGAGCAAAGGCTGCACGGGCGCTGCTCAGATGATGTTGGATTTCTATATCAATATCTGCCTTGGATGAAAGATAACTTCCAAGGCAGAGAAAATGATCAACATTCTCCAGTGCCTCTCCGTTGATTTTAATAGATCGGGTGCATGGTACCTCATTTGGCGAGGGCTGATGGAGCACTTTGGTTTTCTTAATGTTGAGGGTGAGACCAAGGCATGCATGCATGTATGATGACTGCAAACATGGTTGGGGACGATGATATAGCTTTGTTTGACTCCTGTTTGTACTTTGAAAGGTTCACTCTGGGAGCCAGTGCTGCTCAGAACAGTCACTTTCATTTTGTCATGAAGTAACTTTAGGACATTGATGTACTTATCAGGACACCTAATCTTTGAAAGTACAGTCCAAAGGGCCCGGTAATTCACTGCATCAAAGGCTTTAGTTAGATCAATAAAAGCCATGCACAGTAGTCAGTTCTGCTCCCGATACTTTTCTTGCAGCTGCCCTGCAATGAAGATCATATCTGCAGTTCCACAACATGGTCAGTAGCCATTCTGTGACTCTGGTAAAATTTTCTTCTGACAGGGACAGAAGACGGGTTGCAAGGACCTGTGCCAGAACTTTGCCAGCAACAGCAAGGAGAGAGAACAGGATTGTTACCCTCTTTAAAAAAGGGGATAAAGTGGACTGTGGAAACTATCAAAGCATCCCTCATTTCACTGGTTATCTCCTTCTTTATCCAGATTTTAAAGATAAACGGGCTAAGCTTCTGAATTAACTCTAATCCACTCTCTTTAAGATTTCAACAGGGATCCCATCTGGACCTGTTGCCTTGTTGTTCTTCATCTGCTTGATGGCATTGTAAACTTCATAGGGTATGTCTACACTGCCACCCTAGTTCGAACTAGGGTGGCTAATGTA
>JANRFK010004149.1:36819823-36837129 GCA_030068395.1 Apalone spinifera
AGGAAACATTGGTCCACAAAGGTTGGAGGGGGGGTGCCTGTGCATGTAGGTTTCCTGGAAAGTTCATCACATTCACCATGGATGACAAGACTCTCTTCTGATTCTTCATTTCCAATTCCTTACACACTCTCCAGTCCTCATGCTCTGCGCACATCTCCTTGAGCAGCATATTCTTCCTCTCGCTTAAGTGCTTCCTAGCCAAGTGTATGGATTGCATTTTCTCCTTGAACATGTCATCCCTAGTCTGTTTTTGCCTGCGGATTTGTGCCAGCTAGATAGTTGGTGTGGTTGGGGGGTACATGGCTCACTTGCTGTTTCTGGGGGGAAGTCAAGGGCAGCCTCACACTCATCCCCCTGGATGTGTGTCAGAGTAAAAGACAGACTTATCCAGAGATATATTGCAGAGCATAAATCCTAATCTGTTAGAATAAAAGGAAGGTCTGTCTAAGGACAATACGGATGTGTTATGTACAAACCACAGTTATGATTTTAAGCAGTCACTAAGCAGCAGGTACACTTTAAAGTTCTTAGAGAAGCAGTTGGTGGCAGGCATGGTAAGATACAGGCTGGGGCTCGAACCTCCAGGAGGTAGGGGGATGTGTCCAAGCTTCTGAGAGCTTTATGGAGATGTGCTGGGAGGATTCCTGCTCTGTCTCCAGACACATTAAAAGCTGTTTCAGGGTCCCCTGCTGTGTAGGCATAGTGACCACTATAGATTATACTCAATTGTCATAACCCATTTTTAGCAAAATAAGAAATGTGAATTTACCTGAAGTGCCATCCTTGGGATCAGTGCCTGACTGTGAGACATCCTGGGAGGAGGGGATTATCTCCAAAGTTATGAGAAGTTATTGGCTCTTCGTGACAATGGTTACTCCACTCGCCTGCTAACTTTTCTCCTCGCCTGCTAACTTTTCTCCTCCACTTCCTCTTCTTCAGCCACGTCGTCCTCCACGCTACTACACGAGGAATGCCTTGGGAGGAATCCACGGACTGGCTAGGGAAGCTGGTCGGTTCTCCCCAAGGATTGCATGCAGCCGCTCATAGGAGCGGCATGTTTGTGGTGATGCTCTAGACCATCCGTTGGCATCCTTTGTCTTTTTGTATGATGTACTCAGCTACTTTACTTTCACTTGCCACTGCTGGGCATCCCAGGCACATCCTTTCTCCTCTACCTATGCTCTTTGTGATCTTGGCATACATATCTGCATTTCTTTTGCTGGTTCATAGTTCTGTGAGAACAGATACCTCTCCCCACACAGTACTGAGGTTCAAGACCTCTTGTACGTTCCATGCTGGTGCTCGTCGGTGATCCTGGGAGCTTATGGTGCTCATGGAATTCACAGACAGTTGTGCTGCCTGCTCTGAGGTCTGTTCGCCACGCTGGCCACAGAGGAAATGAATTTTAAATTTTCCAGGGGCTTTTCCTGTTCACCTAGAGAGCAGTAGAGTTCAAAGTCATGGTGAGAGCAGTCACCACAGGGCACTGTGGTCGACCTTCTGGAGTCCAAGAACATCCACTTCCACAGTGCTGTGTCTGCATTACTGTAAAGTTGACTGTTCAAGATTGAATTTAGCCTTACTTCTCATGAAAGTAGGAATACAGATATAGACTCTATTGAGCCTGATTCTGGCCTGCATATTTATACCTGCCTCTGGAAATTTCCACTACATGCATCTGACGAAGTGGGTCTTTGCCCACGAAAGCTTATGCTCCAAACACTTCGGTTAGTCTATAAGGTGCCACAGGACCCCTTGCCGCTGATATAGACTCTAATGGCCCTTAAAGTTGATGGAATGTGATTATCGGTGTTGACTCTTTGTTGAGAAAATTAACGTAATGCGGCTAATTTTGACCTAAATTCCCAGTGTAGACCAGGCCTCAGAGACTTGTCTCTGGACTGGTGCACAAGTACTGGCTCACCCTGCTGTGGCGGAAGCCATGAGTCTTGCTGCAGGCAAGATGAAGGTAAGCTGGGGTCTGGATCTGGCCCTTGGGTCTTAAGTTCCTCACACCTGACTTATGCTTCCTAGACCAATGGTCAAGCTTCCTAGACCATTGTGATAAGAGAGGTGGCTTAACTAATCACCAATCTTAGTGTATAGCTATTATGTATGCAACAATTTTATTAGATGTATGAGGAAGATTACATAGACGATAAATTACTTTGCTCAACTGCCACTCCATTTAACAGCACAGGCTTTCGGCTATTGGTATATAGATGTGTGACTTGTTAGATTGTAAATTCTTGAAGTCAGGCTGTGCGCTATCAGTTGTAATGGCTAAAATTTTGTGTTTGCTACTGGAAACTTGGCCTTCTGTTTTTCCTCAGTATCTTGGAAACCCTGAAAAAGGGCACTGTGATGCAGATCCTAAAATATCTTATCTGCTGTGAAATGGTAACACCAAATTTGCAGGAACAAATTGGGGTCAAAAGTTTATTTAAAAAACTACATAGACTAAGAGGTCTAGGATGGGGTAGAGAAGGGTATATGGCTTGTTTTGAACTTGAAGTGGCCGAACTAGTTTGAAATATCAAAAGTTAGGGGTAGTCTCTCCATTCAATTATTGCAGCCATGAATAAAAAGACTTCAGAACATTAGTTGATGTGAAGAAAAAAATTTTTTTTTCAAACGTGGTTGTCTTCTATAGCATACTAGTATCTTCTCGACGTAGTTATGTGGGGCAAACTTTATCTCAGATTCCTCCAACACTCTTTACTAGTAACAGGAGAACTTAGATATTCATATACG
Source organism: Apalone spinifera (assembly GCA_030068395.1). Taxonomy (NCBI): domain Eukaryota; kingdom Metazoa; phylum Chordata; order Testudines; family Trionychidae; genus Apalone; species Apalone spinifera. Next base: position 36,822,578 of record JANRFK010004149.1, read on the forward strand.
AAACCCCAAGATCTGGCCTCTTCTCTCTGAACAGCTAATGCTCTCATCCAACCCCTCACTATTTTCTGTCTGTGCTAGTTCAACTGTTTGTGGATCTACCTGCTGCAGCATTCCCCTTTAAAGACTATTGAAAATATTTCTGCTAAGATCCTGTAGCAGATTTTTGGTCTGGCCATGTCCAATCTTTATAAATCTTTTCAGGGACACTCTCATCACTTCTGCATCAGGCATAGGCATCTTGTCTTTATAGTCTTTCATGACTTAGCTCCAGTCTATGTACCTAATGTAATTGACAATAATCAGGGTTTAACGCTTTCTTTAAAATATTTTGGCTATTGACAGTCTTTAATTTGACTAGGTATGGTTCATCCTTTTACATCCCAATCTCTGCTGTGTCTTCAGCCAAGGTATTTGTGTTCCCTTTTCCAGGACATTGACATATAGAGTCTGCACTAGTAGACATGTAGGACATGAAAAAATAATTCACCTTTTACTACTTCCAAAACATCAGGCATGTATAAAGCAATCTTTAGATAAAAGCTGTAGGCAGCATGTGATAGCCTCTAGTCGACATCTGAAGTTGAAACTACCTGATAGGCTTAAAAGAGGTAGAACACTTAAGGGGTTGGAATTAGGGATGTTAAGGACTAGTCCACTATCCAATTCTCTCCCTCCCCTCTTGCTGCCTCTATCAGATAGAGGCAGCAAAGGTGAGGGGCCGGCGGGGAAGAAGGTGTACTTCAAAGTGTTAGTACCGCACAGCTGACCCTGGGTTCTGGGGAAATGCCACGCAGAACCCACAGTCAGCTGGGGAGTCCATGGCTCTAAGTGGCATTTCAAAGCGCAGCGCAGCATGGAGCCCGGGGTCAGTGGCGTACTCTGAGTTGCCCACTGACCCTGAACTCCATGTTGCGCTGCTGCTTTGAAATGCCACACACAGCCCCTGTTGGGGACTCTTGTATGTTTCAAAATGAGCATGCCACAATGCAGCCTGGAGTCAGTGGGTCTTCCTGCTGGTCCCAGGCTGTACGTAGAGTTCACATTCTATCGACTACTTGACTAGTAAATTATCTGTTACTTAACATCCTTAGTTGAAATATTCCCATCCAGAAGAGAAGCCTGCCTACTTGGCAGAGAAGCTGTTTCCACTGGGCTTGGCATTAGTTCTGCCACACCACAAGGAAAAAGACTTGCTGATTAGTTTATTACTAAAGCTTCATGTCAGAAAATGAAGTAGGCTGCAACCTGCCATAAGTATGAGGGATTCACTCCTGAACAGATTTTTTTCCCTCCCCCGTGGAATTATTGTATCACTATTTCTCATCTACTGTTGTTACAGTAGCACTAAAGATTAGTGTTTAAAGACAAAAATCTTCATCTTCTAGTTAAGTAGTATTGTGTGTTTGTCAGAAGTCAATTTTTCTTCTTTGCATAGTTTAGCTAATCAGTTCCCTGTTGTACAAAACAGAAAGAGATGCTTAAAAAGAAAAAGGGAACTGAGTTAAAAAAAAAAGTGGCCTAATTGAGATTTCTGTCACATCGTGTAACCTTTGCTGTGCTTATCTTCTATTAATAGAATTAAGGAGAAAAAAAAACCCATCTGAAAAAGTTCTGAAACTGTTTTTGGGAGTTTAACATTAAGATGTTTTTACTTTTCCTTATTGTTAAAGTTAAATGTCTTTGGACTATTTCCTTGTTTTTAGTGTGAGTAATAGAAATGTTGTCCTTCTTATGATGATGATTTTAAAATATCTCCCTACTACTTCAACCCTTCCTAAAAAGTTAAAAAATATTTTCTGCCCATATAGTCTACTGTATATTGCAAAAACACGAAAAGCTTTTTCTTAGCCTGGGTGTCTTCCAGTTAAGAAGACCACATCCTGTAAATAGCTCTCTAAAGCTCTGAACGTAGACTGCGTACTACATCTAATTAACATCTAAACTGCTGGCACATCACTATCGTAATCATAACTTTTTAACCCTGTTGAATATCTTTCCATTTTCTGGGTATCTGACGTGGTTGTCAGTCAGAACATGTCAATAGGTACTCAGCAATATAGGCTCGTGTGTGTGTGTGTGTGTGTGTGTGTGTGTGTGTGTTGTTCCATGCTTATGACCGTAATGTCCCAGAATCTTCTAGTAGTGCATTAAACAGTGGTGATTGGTGTCTCATCTTATGCACGGGGGAGAAGTTTGTGAAGAGGACTATCTTGTTTGCTAGGGTTTTATTTTTATATAAATACTAGAAGACATGTGCGGGGTTGGGGGGGCACAGCTGACCCACTGGCTACTTCTTGGAGCTGGTCAGCCCATGGGCTTCTCCCCGAGCTGGCCCATCTGTTTCTTCTTGGGATTGGCTTCAGGTGGTGGTGGTGGTGGTGGTGATGGGCCTTGCAGCACAGTGGGCAGCTGCTCCCCATGGTAGCTCAGAGCGTCTGGGGCTGCATAGCATGGTGGGCAGCTGCTCCCCAGGGACAGTACGTTGGATTGCGGGGGCCATGCTGACATCCACTGCTGTCGTCCTATGGTCATTTGTGAGCATAATTTTCCCTACTATTGCACCCTCCCTTTTGTTTGATGCAAAACAATCACATTCCATGCACTTGTCCTGGCACAACCAAACACAGGCCTTGCTTTAAGTTATGAAAAGAGGAAGCTGCATGCCACATATGGTGGTCCTAGCTCATTACTGTTTAGGAAAAGTTCTTGAATAAACAGTCTCATGGACGGATGGAGACACAGAGAGAGACACAAATGCTCTAAAATATATAGTAGAGTATAGGTTGCTATTTGTTTGTTAGAGAGTGCAAGGACAAAGAATTGCACCTTGGAGTAGAAAGAGGTGTGCTTAGCACTGGTCCTTCCACATTCTCTTGGACTGCCTTGGCAAAAGTTCTTTCCCACATAGATGAATTTTACTGTTATTGTTGAGAGTTCCATTATTCAGGAATGTAGTTGTTGATCATGGTCTTTATCTCAGCGCTTTATATACCTTTTATCTAGTCTGGGCCATGGAGCATGGTTAACCACACAAATATCTTGTTCCCAAAATCTTTGAAATTTGTTTTATAGTCAATCACTAGTCTAAAAAGGCAAACACAGTTCATGACATAATCTTCAGAGGAGTAGCCGAGTTAGTCTGTCACTGGAAAAATTTAAGACAACAAATAGTCTTGCAGCACCGTAGAGACTAACAAAACATGTTAGATGGTATCATTAGCTTTCGTGGGCACAACCCATGTCTTCAGATGAATGAAGCTGAAGACGTGGGTTGAGCCCATGAAAGCTCATGATACCATCTACATGTTTTGTTAATATTTAAGGTGTTGCTACACTATTTGTTTTGTTTTTTTTGTTTTTTTTCCAGTTCATGACATATTAATTATATTAAATTGTATAATTGAATGTAGCCTAATATAGCAATAAATCGCACTCTAGGATTGTGTTCTTACCATGTATGCTGTCACAGTTACTAAAATATCTGTGCTGACATGTCTCAGATTGCTAGTTGTAGTACCTTGGTCGCTGAGGTTGCTGCAGCACAAAGAAAGCTGCAGGCTTGGTGGGAATCAATTAGGATGTTACAGGTCGACAATTGTTGGGTTAAGAGAGGTAGGGTATTTGGTATAGAAATGGGGAAGATACATATTTGGGAGGAACAAGAAGTAAGGGGTGTTCAAAGTTAAGCTTGAGGGCCGGAGAGAAACTCTGGAAGTCTCCTCCTTTTTATACTGGTGTTATGTCCTGCCCTGTTTAGGAATGAAGGATTAAAAGAACATGGAATTAAAAAGAAATAAGATATTGTGTGGTTTTGAGTAGGGTAACCATGAAAATGGACAAAGTTGGGCTGCTCACTGGATAGCCAAAGAAGTGCTCTGTGACTTGACATGAGGCTATTTCCTTGGCAATATTAAAGGAAATATACTGTGGCAGAGCTCTGGCCTTGCCTCACCTCACTTCGGGAAGGGGGGGAGGGGAGAGAGTGCTGCGCTTACAGGTGATTAGGGCTAGCCTTAGAGGCTTGCTGTGGCCCTCATTGTAGCCTCTTGCCCTTTACTAGAGGCAAGGGTCACAGCCTATTAAACTACTTTCATCATAGGCCAGTCAGTGGATTGGGGTGAAACCCCTCCGTAGTCTAAGTCTCCCTTCTCAGGGATAGACTCTCTGCAGTGGTGTGAGGAGGGTTGGAGGGAACCTAGGCCCATTCACTACTCTGGGTTCTGGCACAAGGACCTGAAGACAGTGGCCACAGGTAGTGTTTCCTCCACTTCCAGTGTTGCAGCCTTTCCTTGGGCCACTTTGCCAAACAACCGCTCCCAGTACCTTCTTCCTCATACCTGAGCAAGTCCTCCTTGCTCCTCCACAACACACTTCCTCAATTCCAGTCCTTGGCTCCCCCAACTGTCTCTGAAGGGAAGCCTTTTAATCTAGCCCCAGCAGGTCCTTAGTGGGCTGCAGGTGACCTGATCAGCTCTCTTTTGCTTCTGGCCTGCTACTAATTAGCTCCAGTTGTCTGTCTGACCTAATTGCTCTCTAGCAGACCCTGCCCTGGTCACTCAGGGAACAGAAAACTATTCATCCAGTTGCCTGTTTATGTATCTTCCTCCAACCTGCTATAGCCAGCTGGTCTGGGTCTGTCACAATACAAAATAGGGATGTAAAATCCTGTTGAAGTAGTTACCTGGTTAAACATTATGTTTAACTGATTAAATGGGGAGGCAGGGGCACCACTTCAATCTGGTAGGGGCTGCTTCGGCTGGGCTGGTTCACCCCTGCCTGCAGTGTGCCCAGGCTAGGTCCTCCATGTGCGGGGTCTGCTCCAGCTGGATTGGAGTACCACTATGGTGTGCCTGGGCCAGCACTGCGCGGGTGAAACCAGGTCCATTAACTGGTAAGCCTCACCCTTAACCATTCACATCCCTAATATAAAATGATGAAATCACAGCATTCAGCTTTCATTTTATAGGAGGCTAAATCCAGAAATCATGTTATCAAGGAGGATTAAAAATAAATTATTTTAAAAAAATAGGATTTTGTTTCATTTAAATTGAATTTTTTTATTTTTAAAAAATAATAAAATACTAAGTTTCTCATTTTAAAATAGTTACATTTAAATCTCATCATAAACATACTATATCTACACTTATAATCTCATACAAATGAATTAATGGCCCTAGTGTTATATCCTAACTACCAGCTCTTGCTTATTAAAGGTCCTGGTCTTTCAATTTCTGTTTTTATCAAACTAAAGTAAAATGCAAAGAAAGATGCAGGCTGGATAGGATTGTTTTTCTTCTGTGCTCAGGTGGTGGTAGCCATGGGCCAACCATTGCAGAGGAGTTAGGTAAGACATTGTCTTAAAGACTGAAACACTATATAAGAAAGGATGAAAGCAACATAGAAAGGAACGTTAGAGTGGACTGGAAAGGAAAAGGGATGACATTATTCAGCACACACACACACACACATAGTTTCCTATATTCCCCTACACTTTAAAGCTGTCTCCCCCCAGTTCCAAGGGAGGGGGCAGAGGCGCAGCAGCAGCATTTCACCTTTGAAATGTACAAGAGTCCCTTCTGAGGCTCTTGCACGTTTCAGAGTGGGAGCACTGCACGGAGCCTGAGGCCAGTGTGGGACTTGAGTCCTGCTGGGGCTCTTGCTCATTTCAAAGATGGAACATCATGCGGCACTTCCACCTCTGAAATATAGCAACAGTCCAGTGGTCTTTTGCTACATTTCAAAGTGGAAGTGCCCTTATCAACTAATCGAATAATCAATGAAAATTCCATCAATTAGTTGATTTAACCTGATTTTAACATCCCTAGTGGATATGTCTGAAGAACCATGTACATCAACTTTGCAATGTATGGGTTTACTCCCAACAGTAAAGGCACTCTAGGCCAGTTATTCTTAGCTTTATTGGTAACTTGGAATAAGATCTAGGTCAACATGACAGTGGGAATAGGGAAGATGAGAGCTATTTGTAAAAGTTGAAAGGGCAAAGTATCTTTAGTGTCCTGAAGTTTTGTTTGTTAGAGTTAATCAAATTTGAAAATGAAAAAAAAAAAAAAGGAAGAATTTAAGGACAGCCATCAGCCATCACCACTGGAGACTGCTTCTGTTGCAAATGTGGAACATTTAACTTTTAAGATTTAGTTTAATAAAATAAAAGTGCTATTTGTGTGTGTGAGAGATTTATTACTTACCATTCCTAATGTACTGCTTCTACCTCTGCAGCTTGATGCAGGTAATGAGTATTATGTACTATTTCCTAAATTAATAAAACTCAAGATATCTAAAACAATTACACAAAGTATACTTTCTTATATGATGTAAAACGCTGTTCTGAGCAGTATTTAACATTTTTTAGTGATCAGATTTGCACAGTTACCTGAAGAAATATGTGAAGAAGTTATCAGTGGGAAACTTGATTTAAATTGATTTAATTATTTAAATAATTGATTTAAATCAGTCCTCCCTGCGCTATATTATTCCTTGTCTCTCTTCTTACTTCTGCCCCACCTCCCAAAAAGGTTGCAGAGCACTCTATGTCCCAATCTCAATAGATCAGTGATTCTCAAACTTTTTGGCCCGTGGACCAAGTGGCTCAAAGCAAACTTTTCTGTGGACCACCAGTTGCTAATGGAACCTCACAGTAAATTACATAATTATACTAGAATCATTTTGCTAGTGCTGCAGCTAAGGAGAATGATTTAATTTCAGTTACTAAACATATGAAGTGTTTTATCATTCTTGTGTTAATTTAAAATAAAGCTTGATAAACTAAGTTAAAATCTTAATTTATGTCCAACACAAAAGATTTCAATGTTTTCTTTATTCATGGCAGGTATAGGGGACCTCTTTTTCGGTTGGGGCCACTGACCCACAGAAAAATCAGTTGGGGACCACACAAGTGAGAAGCAAAAAAAAACCAACAAAACCCACCTCCAAAACCCCCCAACCCTTACTGATGTGGCTCCCAACTGAGACACCTCACTCTTATGGCACTCCAGCCTCACAGGGTAAGGGGAAAGGACAGGGAGGACCCAGGTTGAGGGTTTTCCAGAGGTCAGGTTAACTTTTTGGGGGTTCGAGTTATTGGATTTTGTAGACCCCCTTAGGTTCTTTGGTGGGTACAAAAATGAAGGGTTCAGTGTGTGGGACAGGGCTGCCAGTGAGTAGAATAGGTATTGGTGCAGGATGCAAGGGCTGGGTGAGAGGTAGGGTGCAGAAGCAGGCTGAGAATAGGGTGTCTGGCCAGCGGGGAGGGAGCAAGAGAGAGTGCAAGAGCAACAGTGGATTCTGGAGCAGGGTGGGGGTAGGTGTCTGGCCAGGGGTGGGGTTGCAGGAGCAAGGGAGTGTGCAGGAGCAAGAGAGGGTGCAGGAGCAGGCATGGGATAGGCCAGGGTGTCCGGCCAAGACGGAAGGTGTCTGGCCAGGAGGGAAGGTGCAGGGCAGGGATGGGCAATAATTTTTTGATAGGGAGCCTACTCCAAGAATTTGGTAAGTGTTTGAAACCCACACTCTTCCATTATTAATGGAGGAGGTGCAGGGGTTTGGGATGGAGGTTGGGTGCAGAAGGGAGCTTAGGGTAAGGAATTGGGGTGTGGGATCTGGGAGGGAGTTTGAGTGAAGGAGAGGATTGTGCTCTGGGGCAATGGAGTGGGGTGAGGAGGGTCTGGGAGGGGAGTGTGACCTGGGGTAGGGGTGCAGGGATTTGGGCTGTCACCAAGGGCAGTGGATTGAGGTGCAGGGTCTGGGAGGGGGTTGTGACCTGAGGTGGGGCATAGGAGGAGATGCAGGGTCTAGGCAGGTGGATGGGGACTGGAGCAGGGGTTTGGGTTACATGGGGTAGGAGGGGGGGCTGGGATGCCACAGATAGACTCTGTCTGGGAGATGTTACCTGGCTCCCAGCCAGCAACCCAGCAGGTTCCTTAGTCAGGATCCCTGCCTTCTAGCACAAAGTATGCACAGAGCAATTGCAGGAGACATGTTTACTGCACTGACCTGAATGCTGTGAGTCTAGGGGAATGAAGAAGGAGGCACACTTTACATGCTGCCTGTCCTGCAAACAGGCAGCTGCTATTGGCTGGAAACGGCCAGAGGAAGCTATTGGTGATGGGGGCAACGCGAGAATCCTCTTCCCCCTTCCCTCCAGGCTCTCGGGGTTCAGAAACACACACGTGGCCCTGCAACCAGCTTTCCTGAGTACCAAGCACGGATAAAAAAAAAATCTTTTGCCCAGCTCTGGTGTAGGAGCAAGCTGGGGGAGGGGGTGGAGTCTTGGTGAAAGGGGGGACTGAGGGGTATTGGGGTGCAAGGTCTGAGTATGGGGGGGCTGCTTACCTGGCTTCCTATCCTGGTGCTGCAACTCCAGCCAATGAGAGCGGCAGGGAAAGCCTGTCATTATGCTGGCCTTCCCCCAGTGAGCTGGATGGAAGAGAGGAGAGAAACACTGTGAAGCCACTTCTGCTGATCTCCCTTTTGAGCAGGTCTGGTGGGGTCAGGGCTTTCTTCATGGGTGTTTGGCAGACACAAGGCTAGAGTGCCAGCATGGGTTCTCTGCTGTGGGGAGAGGAAAGGGGGGATTATCTGGAGTCGTGGACCACTTGGGAGGCAGCCGCGGACTGCACTTTAAGAACCACTGCAGTAGTTCCATATTTTAAAAAAATTATTATTCAAGATGGAGACTGTGGCCTGGTCTTCCTGGTGATGGGGCAGCCTAGTGATTAGGTCCCAGAGTTAGCTTACAGAAAAGGGGTGCAGACTCCTGCTGCTGGTGCCCCAGCCTAGAAACTCCAGCCCACTATATGAGTATAGCTCTTGTGTTTGGGGCATGGTTCCAAGCATCCAGATTCTCCACTTAGCAGGTTCCCCCGCCCTGACCAAGGGGGGTGGGTAGGTTTGGAGGCTTACGTGCTCCTGTGGCTGGCCAAGTGAATGGGCTTTGGTTCCTGTCCTACAGGCAGCAGAATCATGCTGCTGTCTCCCCACTGGTTAGCTCCTGACTGAGCCAGGCTCCTTCCTTTTATCCTGCCTCCAGGCCTGGCATTGGTTACAGATAAAGCAGGGCGGGGCTAGCTGGGCCAAAATGCTTTGTTTCACCCTGTAATGCCAGGCTCTTCTCTCTTCACTCCCTCATGGAGACCTTGGCTGCCATTAACAGGGGACTCTTGATGTTTATAATGTGAAAGATGCCTATCTTCATGTTGAAGTTCCGCAATCTCTCAAATGCTTCTGAAGCTTTCCTTTCTGACTGTAAAATTATCAATTTGGGTCCTTGCCCTCAGGCTTAGCAACTGCACTACAACGGTTTTCAACACTACCAACTCTTTTGTAATGTGTTATCATAAAGGGAATGGGATCCATGTCTGCTCCTTTCTGGATGACTTCTTTATCCAAGCTTCACCCAGAGTCAGTCATATAAACTGCAACAAGGATGCCTCAGAGCCATGATTTTTGAGACCCAATTAACAGTCTCTGCATATTCCCAGTCTCAAGTGGGAACAGTCATTGTCCTCTACCAACTTGTTTTTCAAAGAAAGACAGGAAAAGTGGAGAGAAATGTATTAGAACAGTTTCATATGCTTCAGCAATCTCTAGTATGAAAGTTCTCATTTGGCTGGTGCTGACATGAGATCACTACAAAACTTACTTTTATCCTTTCCCTAAACTATCTTTTATCCACCCCAGAAAGATTCTTGGGTCATTTGTGCAGGATCCAGGACTATCCAGGGGATATAGTACTAAGCAAGAGAACAAAAGCAGCACAAACTGGTGAGAGATTCGTGCAATCAAATATGGTCTCAAGTAGGGATGTTAGATAGTGAGTAATACAATAGTCAACCAAGTGCATGAATTCTTAGTTGTTACTTGACTGTTGTATAGTTCCTGGGGGATAGGTCCAGTAGCCTGTGCAATCCGGCCCCACTCCCAGGGAGCTCTCTACTACCCAACACTGGTACCTCTATATTAGAGGTAGCAGCATGGTCTGGGAGGCAGGAGCTGGTTTTTGAGGGAAGCCAGTTTAAAAACCTACTCTCCTTGCAGACCGGCTGCCTGCCACCCTGTGCTACTGCCTCTGATACAGAGGTGGCAGCAGCCTCTGTCTTCTGAGGGTCTGAGCTCTCCACAGACAGAGGCTGCTGTGGGGGAGGGAGAGAGATAGGGAATGGGGGCAGCAGCAGCCCGTGTTGATGGGGTATTTGGACCCCCTCTATGGACAGGGGCTGCTGCTGTGAAGCAGTCTCCACCTGCAGGGCTTGCAGTGGACAGAGGCTGCTCCGCAGCAGCATCCCCTGACCCGCCTCTGTATCAGAGGCAGCATGCAGGCAGAGCAAGATTTGGTGCTGTGGGGAGCCAGCTTAAAAGCCCTTTCCCCACCCAGCACCGATGTCGCCACCTACTCATCCCCTACTCTGCTGCCTCTGAGACACATGGGGGAGGGGCTGCCTCTAGGCAGCAGCGGGGGGAGGGGAGGCAGCATTGTGGAGCACCGGTGCTGGGAGGGAACCAGCTTTTAAGTCAGCTCTTTTCTCCCCCTCCCCCTCTCCCCCCTCCAAGCACCGGCTCCTGCTCCTTCCCCCTTGCTGCTTCTGATACAGAGGCAGTAAGGGTGGGGAAAAGAAATGGGAGTTGTTGACTAGGCTTATCGGTTAATTGACTAGTCATTCACATCCCTAGTCTGAAACTTTGGTTCTTGGCCCCTCACGTCCCATTTTTTTTGCGTCTGAATTGTGCCACATTTGTTGTTGTTATACAAACTTTGGCTGTTGTAAACATCTGGCTTCCTGTCTGTTTTCAAGCTCTGAGAGTAATAAAAGATGCCTAGACAAGTTCACATCGGTCCAACGAATGCAAAGGAGAGAGAAGAATCAGAACTGTGTGCTTGTACGTAATCTATATAATATGTGCAATTCAAATGTGTATAAACACATTACATTATGGCTGCGTCTACACTGGCGCGCTTTTGCGCCAAAGCTATGCAAATGAGGCTTAGCATTAGAATATCGCTGAGCCTCATTTGCATAGCTAATGATCTGTCATTTTTGCGGAATGGGCTCTTGCGCAAGACGTGGCTGTCTACACTGCCCCGTCTTGCACAAGAGCCCGTTCCGCGAAAATGGTGGATCATTAGCTATGCAAATGAGGCTCGGCGATATTCTAACGCTAAGCCTCATTTGCATAGCTTTGGCGCAAAAGCGCGCCAGTGTAGACGTAGCCTATATGTTTAGTTGGAGCCTGTTGCATAATTCTTTGAGGCTGTAGTTTATTTGGAGCTTGTTGGCATACAGGTGGTGGTCTGAGCCTTCTTATGTAATGTCACTATAGAAAAAGAATTAAACTTAAAACAAACATGTTTCTCCCCCCACTTCCCCTTTCTCCTGATGCCAGAAATCAATGAAGACCAGCTTTGCTGATAACAGGATGCACCGTAGAACTCCTTACTCTCTGATCAGGGATTTCGCTTGAATTTGAACTGTGATAGTTCACTAGTAAAAACATTGTTTTATTAAGCATTTTATGGGTGAAATACCATTTTTGAAATGAAATACCAGACTAATAAATGTGAATATACAGTTAAACTGTAGCTATAATAAAGAAAAGGTAGCACAGGAAATGTTGCTTGGGCTTTGTGTTGAGACTTGGCAGTAAGTTAAGGCGACAGAAACAAAAGTAGTAATAATGGAAAAGGGAGATGAGAATAACTTAGGGTGTAGCTTCCGTGTGACTGGGAGAGGAACGGACATTATTAAGGTTCTTTTTTTTTTTTGTTTGTTTTTTGTTTTATACATGTGTTCTTGCTGCTATGTCTGAGGTCCAGAGCAAACTCTGCAATGCATACTATAGACAAGGATTTTGAAAAGCAAAGAATCAGTTTCAGTTGCTGGCTTTTTGAATCAAAGCCTTATTTTTTTGCTATTGTGGTAAATACTTTTCTTCATAATATTATTCTTTCTTCTTTGCGTTGTTTCTGATATAATTAACTGTTAACTTCATTTGGGTTATTAGTAAGCACATACATTAGAGCACTACATAACATAATTAAGCCTGGAAGTTTAAGAAATACAAAATGTTAATTCAGAGATGGACCATTTCTTGTTTGCTGTGTTGGCTCAGGTTGTTTAATGTTTACAGGGAATTGAACACTTTCCCCAGAGTATAAGTGAGTGTGAATTTATGCATGGAGATCAAAGTGATAACCTCAGGTCATCATAAAATAGAATTCTATACTTGAAATGTTTCTATATTTTTTTAGTTTAACTAAAAGATTCCATTATAATAGTTTGTTAAACTAGGGGGGCTGCTCCAGTCTGGTCAGGCCTGCCACCTGCTATAGTCGGAGGACCTGCACCCCTCCCCCACTCAGAAAGAGATGCTTTTCACCTAGCCCCAAGAAGCTGTGATGAAAGAGGTGTGGGGTAATCCTCTCTTTTTGGGACAGCATATATATTGAAACCCAATTCCCCAGCCCCACTCCAGAGCACTGATTGAAATTAAGATTTAATTGGGTTAAGAGCCCAAGCAATGGGGATTTTATTTTATAAAGTAGGAAGCCATCTGCTGGCAAAAGCTTGCAACATTTCTGCTATCTATTTGAACAAAAAATATTTGAGTTAAGGAACTGAGCAATACTGGATCTATAGAATATAGTAGATCTATATTTTCATGTTGGCTTTACAGCCCCTACCTTACTCTTTTACGGGGATTTGAGCAGCCCTTCTTCCTCTCTCTTCCTACCCATAGCGATTCTTCAGGACTTCTGGGTTTGGAAGTTTCCCTGAGTGTTCTTAGAGCCAAATCTCTCTTAATGCTCTGTAATTGAAATAGTTGTATCCAACAGCCATCTCTTCTGGGGTCAGGGTAAGTCCTGGTGCAACTACCAAAAAATCCCCACTCGTATTGCTTCTGAAGAAAGAGGGTTTTTAAACCCAGGGTGTTGGGGAAAAAAAAGAGGCTAAATAATGGGGAGGGAAGGGGCCTTATTCCTTCCCCTTTTGATAACTCTTCAGACCAATGGATTCCTCCATCTCCTTCTCTCTGTTGGAGTCTGTAAGAGATAAAAGGACAAAGACTGAGGCAAACAGAAAAGAGGAAAGCCTCTGATAAGGGGAAGATGTATTCCTGCTTTCTGCATATAGAAAAGGCTAGAAATATTTTTGTGGTCTCAGATCTCTGTAGTCAAGCTGGACAGTGGAGGCAGACTGGTTGAGACTTAAATGATCAGAAAACAAAGTTAAACTTTGCTATGGGGACTCGTGGACTTTTTTTCCTTAACAGTGCCTGGAACTTATCATCCTAAGGCATAGAAGATCAAGAACAGCCAAAAACATGGGTAGATGCTATTCCTCCCCACCCCCTTCCTAAAAGAGCAAAAACATAACAGCCATATTGGGTCAGACCAAAGGTCCATCCAGCCCAGTATCCTGTCTGCCAGCAGTGGCCACTGCCAGATGCCTCAGAGGGAGGGAACACAACAGGCAATCATCACGTGATCCCTCTCATGTCATCCATCTCCGGACAAATAGAAGAAATAGTATGTGATTAAAATATCCCTCCGAACATGAGCCCTTTCTTAAAAGGGTTATAATAGGCCTAGTTGTCCATGCCATCTTCACCAAATGTCCTATGAAAAAGAAGGCATTTCAAAGAAGATCATGAAGCTACTAGGGAAATCTTTCTTTGGGTACCACATAAGAGGAATACATTGCTCTCACTAGAAAATTGGATGTCATGAGGCCCTAATGGATAATTCATGTGAAAGTGAAGTGTTAGGGACAATGTGCTTAAATATTCTCCAAGAGGCCCTGGAGTGTGACTGTTGGCAGTACTGTCTTTGTAGTTGGAGGCCACAGTCATTTTCCATTGAAAGTAAATTTGTCAACACTCTGCAGACAAAGAGATGGACTCTTCAACAAGGAGAAACATCTAGATGACTCTGGCAGTACTTGTGTTTCAGGGACTTTGATGTATCTTTTTAGGGTTATGTTAGCCTGAAAGAGTTCCTTATGAAACCTCATCTCTCTGAAGGTGCTTTACTGTCATTGAGGGAGTACATCCTCAAAGAAAGCTTTCTTAAAAGTATTCATTGCCTCTCTAAACACTTGTGCTTTCCCAGTAATCCTCTTGTTTTAGTAGATCCAAAGACAGCTTGTTTTAAATAAATTGTATTATTTTTGCTCTTAAAAGATTGTTTCAAACTGTACCAGCACAGTTAATTTTTTCTGATTGGAGAGATTTAAAATGTTTTTAGTAAATCTCAAGGACATTAAAATCTCAAAATGAAACATTCCTTTGGTAAGATGTTATCTTCAAGAAATAAGTTGTTTTCAAATCTTCATTGCTATATTAAATTATTTGCACTTCAGGGCCACAATTAATGTATGCTGGATAGCTTTTACAGGTTGAAAAAAAAGTCTGGATTCTGTTGTACTATATCAGAGGGGTAGCCATGTTAGTCTGAATCTGCAAAAGTGGCGAGGAGTCCTTTTGGTCCATCAGGAACCAATCCATGCAACAAACCTCAGTGCCAACTCTGCCCACATATATAC
>JANRFK010004149.1:36837229-36871020 GCA_030068395.1 Apalone spinifera
AGTGGGTCTTTGCCCACGAAAGCTTATGCTCCAACACTTCGGTTAGTCTATCAGATGCCACAGGATCCTCGCCGCTTTTGTTGTACTATAAAAATCCAAAGGGACAGTACAATTCTAGTTCAGTCTCAAAAAAAGTCATTTATTTATAATTGCCTTTTTTAGAAAATGTTAATGAGCCTTGCATAATAGCAGAGTAGCTCTAAATTACTGTATATGATTGTCTACACATTTTATTGTTGTTTATAGGGCAGGTACTGAGGATTTTTGAAACTGAGCCAAGGTTTTAGTATTTATAAATTGGCCGAAGCTATGAGATTAAATGGCAGCATTAGTCTTCTCAAATGTAATGTGATAATTCATTGCCTCTCTAAACAGAAAGAGATGATACCTGAATGGCAGATGGAATGTGTCTGTGAAACATAAAAGAATGAAAAATATTTCTTGGAGTGATATATATGGACAAGTAAAATCAAGTAGCTGTTGCAGTAAGATAAGAATGTAGTATCAGTCACTACCATTAGGACATGCAAACAGGAACTTGTACTTCCTGAAACCTGCCTGTTTTTAATTGCCCGTTTTTTTAAAATGCCTTCACACTTGTCTCAGTGGTATCTTCCTTTTGGGAGGATTCTTGAGGTTTTAAAGAGCCTGGTCATATTTGGAGTTGAAAAGAATGGAATTTTGTCCCTATAATGCAAGATTTCTGAAAAATTAAATAATTTTAAAGAAAAGTAACTATAATAGAATAACACATTCATTTATAAATTCAGGAATAAGCGTACAAGACCAGATAAATTCAGTACATATTATTAAATGTTGTTTAAATGACTATTGTATTTTAAAAGATTTCTATTTAAAGAAAAGTTATGGTTTGTAAAGTCTAGTACTCAAAAACTAGGAAATGCCAAAATTTGCTTTAATTTGTTTCCCTTATGCATATGTATTTTGATAATCTTGAATTCCATTTGTCATAGTATTTTTCCACAAGACCCATGCCTCTTTCAGTATTCAGAATAGACTTGGTTTACTGGGGGGGTAGCTACCAAACATTGTTTTGTTTTTTTAAATCTCCTCATTTACTATGTGACTCTTTGCTTTCTTCGGTTCACGTTGTGCAAACCCTCTACATAATTATCAATTTCCTTATGTGCTTTTAAATAGTACTCACTGTAGTGTGTGAATGCTTTGCATTTTTTTTCACAAAACATGGGAGGCAAGGCAATGGTATTTTCTTTTTACAGGTAAAGGACTGAGGCAGAGAGAGAATGATGCTCAAATTGTGAAAAGTACCCAGCAATTTTGGGCGTTTGATATTTCAGAGCACTTAATGTTTCTGGAGCACTTCTAATGTTCACAGCACAGCGAGAGAGAGAGAGAGAGAGATTTGCAGCAAATGTACCTGGGATCCTGCAGCCAAGACTCATAGATTTTAAGGCCAGATGGGACCATTCTGATCTTATAGACTGACTTCCTGCATATTGCACTCCATAGAACTTCTAACACCACTAGCTGAGTTATTGAAGTCCTCAAATCTTCATTAAAAGACTTCAGGTTACAGACAATCTATTATTTACTCTAGTTCAGCCCAGCAAAAGGGAGGCAAAACTCTCAAGATTTCTGCCTGTCTGACCTGAGGGAAAATTCCTTCCTGAGCCCAAATGTGACAGACATTTAGACCCTAAGTATGAGGATGAGATCCTATCAGCCAGACATCTGGGAAAGAATTATTTGTAATAGTTCAGCCCTCCTCATTTGATATCCCATGTCCAACTATTGGCAATGTTTGCTAATCGCAGTCACAAATGGGCCATATGCCATTGTAGGCAACCTTGCTATACCATCACCTCCATAAATGTATCAAGCTCAGTCAGTTAACATTTGGGGTTTTGTTTTGTTTTGTTTTGACTCTCTGCTACTGCACTTGAAAGGTGGTTCCAGAACTTCACTTCTCTGCTGTTTAAAACGTTTGTCTAATTTCAGGCTTAAATTTGTTGATGGCCAGTTTATAACAATTTGGTCTCCTTTGAGTGGTGTCCCTGTGGGTGCTCCACTCAGGTGTCAGTGTGTCCTTGCACTGGTGATTGGAGATTTTTAACTTCCCAGTTCCTTCCTGCATTGTGTATGCACAATTGCAGTCCTGTGCTGGTTTTGTCCGTTGGCTGTGTGTGCAATGCAGGTCCCCTCAGTTCCTTTTTTACTGTCCTCAGAAGAAGATGGAGTTTTTAGAGCAGTGCTCTCCTAACTGGAAAAAGAGAAAAAAGTTAGTTAGTAGTTAACTGTTGTTAGTTAGCCCGGGTTCGTTTTTCTTAAAAAACTAAACTAAACAAAAACTGTTGTTGCCTACTTTTTCTTTTCTCCAAGTTCTTCACGCCCCAGTTTCTTCACTTGTTGGGTTCCCCTGGCTTTACAAAAGGTGACTCCTCTACAGACTCAGTGCCCGCTTCATATGGGTTCTCGTGCATAAAGTGCCTTGGCAAAGGCCGTGTGGTACACATATGCTCACGCTGTCAGAGCATGACCTCCAGGTCCAGAACAGTCCGGGAGATGAAACTTAAGAAATTGCTGTGGGAGAAATCTCTCCAGCCACCATAGGCGAAGACAAAGGCACTTTTGGAACCTCTAACGCTGAGAAAAAGGACCAACTCATCCCCTACGCAGGACTCCCGTAGGTCCCAAGTCTCTTCAGTACAGTCCTTACTGGCCGTGTCGTTAACATCCCATGCTGTGCGCTCATTTTTTGTCTACCTCCGGCACCGACAAAAAGATTGGAGTCAGAACCAAAAAAGAAAGCCACCTCATCTGCACCATCAGTGCTGGCACTGACTAGAGTGGATATGTCGCCCTCACCAGTGCCGATAGAAATGTCACCACCACAGTCTTTGGACTCATGGCATGCGTTGGCACCTAAGCATGCACCAGCACTGTAAACCTCGAAGCCGAGAACCCAGAAAACAACAGAGTCTCAGCATTGAATACCACAACCACTGATGCCTTAATCACCGGTGCTGACAGACAACACACTTCCTCATTCTCCTAGGATTGAGGACTCTACTCCACACTGATGCTCCTCCGAGAACATTTTGTTCTCCCCCACTCCATTTTTCTAGTCACTGGACGTGGCACCAGGCATGGGAGCAGGTTCTCCTCCCAGCACTCATCACTAACAAGCTCAGTGGCTATGTGGCACTCAAGCAAGCACCAATCACTATAAAATCACCCACAGTATCGTTGGTTAACCATCTGTGGCCTTATGCACCACAGCATTATGAACCATAATGGCCTCCTTGGGAACTGTGGGGCCAATATCACACTAGGAATGTGAAGGACTCGTTGACCAGTTGCTCCCCACCCCTTGCTGCTTCGATCAGAAAGAGGCAGCAAGGGTGGGGAAGAGGAGAGGGTACTTCAAAGTGGCAGCGCAGCTTGGCGTCTGGGGCCAGACTCTGGGTTCCACGTTCTGCTGCTGCTTTGAAACACCACATGCAGCCTGGGGCCAGGCGGGGTGTTCCCAAGCTGCACGAAGCGTTTCAAAACGGCAATGCTATTTGGAACCTGGAGTCAGTTGGGAACTCCCCCACTGACCCCAGGCTCCGTGTGGCACTGCCATTTTAAAATGCCACGGGGAGCCAAGCGCAAGGCTCCTTGCAGCATTTCAGAACACCATATGGAGCCCTGGGACTCCCCAGCTGATCCTGGGCTTGGTGCAATGCTGCCACTTTGAATGCCGCAGGGAGCCTGGTGTCAGGCTCCTCACAGCATTCAAAGGGCTGTTTCTACACTTCAAAGGTGAAAGTGCTGCGTGGAGCCTAGGGTCAGCTGAGTCCCCAGCTGGTCCCAGGCTCCACGTGGCGCTGCTGCTTTTAAATGCCACGAGGAGCCTGATGCTGGACACTTCAAAGGCAGAGGCTCCCTGTTGAGTAATTGAATACTTGATGCATTGACTATTCGATTAAGTCAATTAGTTCATATTTAACATCCCTTTATCACACTCGCTCCTCACGTCAGCACTGGTCACGAGAGTTAACTAGCTATCCTGGCATGCACAATAACGCAATCTCCTTCAATCAGTACTCAGTCTTCGCTGTCCTCCACCTTCACCTTCAGCTACCTCTTCAGGTCCAGCAGAGAAGGAAGAAAACTTGCCTCATTTCCAATTCAGACAATGTGTCCACTTCTACAGTCATCTCATCTCCTAATGAGGCTGAGTTTCCTTCTTCTTCCTCTCCCCCTGCAGATGACATGAAGCAGTTTCAGGATCTGTTTAAGAGGGTGGCACAGTCACAAGATATAACCCTGCAAGAGGTACAAGAAAAGCAGCATAAGTTGCTCAAGATTCTACAACCCACCACATCTTCCAAGATATCATGACCAATTGACAAGGCTATCATGGAGCCATCTGAAGCTATTTGGGAGACATCAGCCTCTATTCCTGCATGTAATTGCAGGTTGGATAAAAAGTACTTTGTTGAGGTGAAGGGGATGGATTTTCTCTTCTCCCACTCTCTGCTGAACTCTTCAGTAGTAGATTCTGTACGCCATTGTTCCAGACAGCCACAATTCAAATTGATGCCCCAGGACAAAGAACATAAGACTGGATCTTTTGGAAGGAAAGTGTATTTCTCTGCTACCCTTCAGTTCAGAATATCCAATTGTACAGCTCTTCTGGCCAACTATGATTATGCCAATTACACCAGGTTGCAGGAGCTTCTAAATGACCTCCCTGAACAAAAGACACCACAGCTATGGATCTCTTTCCTAACGGACCAATCTATTGCCCGAATGGTGCTCCAGGCATCTATGGATGTAGTGGACACGGTGGCCAGGGCAACAGCAATTGTCATGCGCCACATGTCAATGCTGCAATCACTGGGTGTCCCCAATGAACTGTAGACAAAGGTAGAGATTCTTTGACAAGAATCAATTCTTCATGGCCAAACCTGACAAGGTACTTCATTCAGTGAAGGACTTGTGTACAACCCTTCAAACACTGGGTATATACACACTGCCCAACAAGAGGAGGAGATAAACCCCAACCAGAGATGAAGGGATACCGCCTATCAAAGAAAACACCTAAGACGATTCAATAACTGATCTAAACAATGGCCTAATAGGAAAGAGCCCAGCATACCCAGTCATCCGCCCCTCAATTGGCGGCACTAAAGCAGCACATTTTGAAGGTGTGGCCGAGGGCTTGAGTGACCACCCTATAGAACCAGTGCACACCACTCATTTTCCATCACCGTCTGAGGCCTTTTTCCATCAATAGGATCTCATTATTATGGACCAATGGGCCCTTGAAATCATAAGAACTGGCTATATGATCCCCTTTATTTCTGTGCCCTCTACCTACCCTTCCTCCGCCTCCCTCTTCATGTACCCCTTTCACGAGTCCCTTCTACAGGCAGAGATGATAAAGCTACTCAAGGTGGGGGCCATAGAGTGGATTCCACCCAGATTTCATGGAAGAGGATTCTATTCCAACTATTTCTTTACTTCCAAAAAGACAGGAAGATGGAGGCCCAGCTTAGATCTCAGGAAACTCAACGAATTTTGTTCACAACCACAAATTCAGGATGGTGATCTTAGGAACCATCATACCTGCTATGGACGAGAGGGATGGTTTCTCAGCCCTTGACCTCAATGAATATGATAACAAGGCATTATCATATTCCCGTATCTCGATGACTGTCTAATAGTTGGACTTCTTATCATCAGACTTCATGACAACAGATACTAATCATGACAAACATTACCCGGGACATTTTTTCCTGACTGGTTTTGCTGACAAAAGTACAGAAATCCACTCTGGAACCCACCCAGAGAATAGAATTCATCAGGGCATTACTAGATTCTGGGACAGCCAGGGCCTCTCTTCCTTTACACCCCTTTCAAGCCCTATGTGGTATAATAGTGTGGCAGCAGTTGTGTGACAGGGACATGAAGCACATGTCTTCAAGTCCTTGGTTACATGGCCGCCACCACCTTCGTGGTACACCTTGTGAGACTCCACGTATGATGTCTGCTGGCTTGGTTGGCCTCAGTTTACATCCGCAATTGGCACAGCTGTATCGAGCGATTCGCACCCCTGCCGTTGGTGCTGACATCACTGCAATGGTGGATTTGTCCATACAATCTCCTTTCCAGAGTACCTTTTCTCTGTCCAGACCCCTTGTATGTAGTACCTACACATGCACACTTCATGGGCTGCAGCACCCACCGTGGACAGCAGACATTCCAGGGCAGATGGCAGCACCAAGAGATGAGATTGCACATCAACACACTGAAACTCAGGGTGTTAGCCAGGAAACTAATGGTTTAACGTAAGCTGGCTTTCAGGCCAGTCCCCAAACTCACGTCTATCATTGGGAGCTATTAGGCCTTCCCCAAGGACTAGGACAACGAATGAGGTAAACTAACAAGGATTTATTAACAGTAAACAAGGTAAGTATAAACAGGAATGATATAGGATCCCACAAAAGAAATAAAATACACAGGTTTGACTGCGACTCAGGTAGCACGGCGTAAGAACCCAGATGACCGGAGGAGGGTCATGGGGGATATTACCATCTCTCGCAGGTGAGGACCTCACAGTGACGCCTGGCATCAGGTTTCAGACTTGGTCTCACTCGTCTGGAACTGCAGCTGGATTGAACAGCAGAACCCTACTGTGGCTGGATCCGTTCAGCCTAACATGTAATGAACCCCTGTCTTCCTGTGCCGTCGTGGGTGCAAGTAAGTCCTACTCAGGAAGGAGTGAAGGTGGATGTCACTCCTCGTGTGTGAGTGTGCCTCCCACAACCCTAAACTTAAAAAGCGTGGACCTTGGCATACCCACCTGAGCGACCCTGCACTCTGCCACTCAGATGGGCAGCCCCGGGCAAAGTCAGAGGCAGCCCTTAAGTATTCTGCTGTTATCAGGCAGACTATGGTCATATGTCTGCAGGATTTCCTGCCAAAACACAGAAGGGTGGGAAAAGAAGGGTGGCCAAAATGGAGTCCCTGTTGTTGTTGGGCTCTCAAAATGCTGACTGTGTCCAAGATGGCATCTAAGAGAATTTTAACCCTACAAGGGTGGTTCGCAATGCCTGCCTCCATTTCCTGCCATTCATCCATGGTCACACCATGTACGTTTTACATCAATCAACAGGGGGTGCCCGATCACACTCACTATGTGATGAGGCAATCAAGTTTTGAAACTGGTGCGTGAAGAACGCTATCACACCGATGGCTATGTACATACCAGGTCAGCAGAACACCATGGCAGATAAACTGAACAGGCATTTTTTCGAACCGCCTCAAAAGAATCTTTACCTGTATTTCGACAGTGCGAATTCCTGGTCGTGGACCTTTTTGCAACAACCACCAAACACAAATGCCACTGATTCTTTTCAAGAATGGGACAGGACAAGCATTCGGTGGGAGATGCTTTCATCATACCATGGACAGCTCCACTCTTATATACATTCCTTTCAATTCCCCATCCATAATTTTTACCTAGGGTTATTTCTGATTTTCACATTGAGCCCAATTACTTACCCACCTCTTACCCTAAACCACATGAGTCCCCGAGGGAAGAAATATTGTACACCCTTGATGGAAGAGGAGGTGCAGTGTCATTTTACATAGACAAGACCAAACAATTTAGACTAATAGACTTTTTATCTCTGTGTCCGATCCCCACAAGGGAACAGCTGACTCCGCCCAACACATTTCCAAGTGGATATCTAACTGTATAAATATCTGTTATAGGCTTCAACACAAACGTCCACCACAGGCGGTTACTGCACATTCCACGCGAGTGATGGCCGCCTTTTGACTACTTTTCTACATAATGTGCCCCTCGCTTTCATGTGCAGGGCAGCTAGATGGTCTTTATGCCATACCTTTGCACAACACTATGCATTACAGTAAGGACCATTACCTACCTTCTCTGTGGGTGATGCCGTCGTTGCCTCATCTCATAAATGATTTCCAAAGACCTACCTCTGCAGATTGCGGGTACTGCTTTTTAGTCACCTGAGTGGTGCACCCAGAGAGATACCACTCGAAGGAGAAGAGGAAATTACTCCCTTGGTGGAGTAACAATGGTTCTTTGAGATGTGTATCTCTGTAGATGCTCCACTACCCTCTGTTCTTCCCTTCTACTTTGGAGTCCATAATAGGGATGTTAACTATCAGTTAATTGACTAATCAAGTAGTTGATGGCATTTCCATTGACTACTCAATTAGTCGAAGTGGGAGGTGCTCCTGCTGTAGCTCTGTACTTTAAATGTAGTAAGAGCCTGCTGGGACTGCTGTGGCCCTGCCTCTCCTGCTCCCCTCCATTACTGCAGAGATGATGCTGGGGGGAGCTGGCTTTTAAGATGGCTTCTCCTCACCCCCTTGCTGCTTCTGATGCAGAAGTAGCAGCAGAGGGAAAGTGAGTAGTCAAGTAGTCACTCGACTAGTTGGTTACATCCTTAGTCCGTAAAAGGATTTCTGGTAGAAAAGGAACTGAGGGGACCTGCATTGCTCATGCAGCTAATAGATGAAAACAGTGTGAGGCGGCAACTGCATGCATGACACAGGAAGGTACTGCTAGGCTAAAAATCTCTAATGGCTGGTGCAAGGACACACTGCCCACCTGAGTGGAATGCCCACAGGGAAGCACATTTCAAAGAACCGTTGTTATTACACCAGGTAACTTCCTCTTGTCAGCATTGGCTCTTAAATTAAGTAAATCCTCTGTTTGCTGGTGTTTCTCTTTTCATGTGTTTACAGAGCGCAATTGTATCTTCCCCCAGCCTTTGTCTTGTTAAGTTAAACAAGCCACGCTCCTTAAGTTAACATAGGAGACCAAAAATTGCACAGGGTATTCCATATGCAGTCTCACCAGTGACTTACACAGTGATAACACTTTCTCTATTGGAAAAACCTTGCCTGAGGAAATACTTTATAACCCTGATTAATTCCATGGCTACTTACCATTTTGTGCACTGGATGATGTAGGAATCCTATAAGAGGGCAAATAATATATTGCCCTGCAAAAGAGGATTGATTAACATTTGCATGAGTAAGCTGAATTCTAAAGTTTCCGAATTTTTACATGTTGGACTTTGCAGCCTTAATGTTTTTAATGTCATTTTCTATGAAAATACCTAGATTTTTCAAAAAGCTAATTGGCATGCATAAGTCTGCCATGTGCAAAACATTGATTTCCACATGAGTTGTTGGTAGGGATGTAACCAGTTAATTGGTGGCTGGGCTGGAGCAGGCCCCCCCGCCCTATGTGAGCGTGGGGCTTCTCTAGTCTAGCTGGGCCTACTGTGCCGTGCTGTGGGCTTGGGGCTGCTGCAGCCAGGCCCACTGCACTGTGAGCGGGGTGGGCCTGGTCAGGCCAGAACAGGCCCCTGCTTGCGGTACGATAAGCCTGACTCTAGGAGTGGCTCCCCACCTGTGGCATGATGGGCCTGGCGCAAGAAGCCCGCAGTGGGCTCAGCCCAGCCTGGCCAAGCAGCCCATGGTGGGAAGCTGCGTCAGCCTGGCTGGCCCGCCTGCATCATGCTGTGAGCGTGAACTGGAGCAACTCCCAGCCTGCAGGATCTCTGTTAAGAAATTATCCAGTTAAATGTAATGTTTAACTGGTAAGTTGTTATAAATGTGATTTTACATCCCTACTCATTGGCAGGTCTAGAAATTAGATCTATAGTACACATGCCCACTATTTCAGTGAATGCAATGTAATAGGCTGTTAAATTTTTTGTATGGGCCAGACGTGAAAAGGGAATCAGACTTAGCCATGGCCGAGAGAGACACTAGCAGTAGGGGAGTCCCAGATATTATTTTCATGTTCTGGAGGAGAGGGTGCTTCATTGTTTCATCCTTTCTCGATCTCTTTCTTCCCCAGTCTGGCCTCTTCTTCTCTTGCCTACTACCAAGTTCTCTGCCCTCACACTATCACACTCCTTGTGTTACTTACCATATTTCCCCTACACTCTTTTCACTTCTCTGCAGCAGCTTTCTCCTCCTACTTCTACATCTCTGTACTGTGTGGGTGGCAGCATGACAAACATTTGAAAGAACAACAGAGGCTATGTGTACAGTACCCTGCAGTTTGGACTACAGGGATGTGAATAGCAGTGCACATCAAAGCTCCGTGCTCTAACTCCCCCATGTGGACGCTGCAACTGTGAACTAAGGTTCTCTTCTAACAGGCCTGTTACCCATTTTTGGGGTATGTCCAATTGCAAGTTAGCTTTTAAGACATTTTGTAAAGATTCAACAGTAAAGTGTCTTGCACTAGAATACAAATTATTGTATTCTGTATCTAGTCTTTATATATTTGTCTGAATGGTTAGAGCTTTTAGGGTATGCACTTAAAAAAAATAAAAGTTGAAGAATTAATATGATGGTCATGGATACTATTTTCCCAGCCTAGTTCAAACAATTCTTAGTCTTCAGTCTGGTTTAATAATTGCAGAGCAGTTAGTCTCAAGCAAAGTCACTCTGCCTACGTTGGAGTTCAATGAAGTCTCTCACCAAAAAAAAAAAAAATGCAAACAATTGTACAGGGAATTGTACAATTGTACAGCGAGCCAAAGCTCTTCCCTCAAGGCATCTCACTCACCGCCGGAATATGTTTCACACAATCTCAGCCTTGGCTGTATTGCTCTTCCAGTCCTCCCTCCTCCCCTCCCTTATAGGAGATAGCTAAGTATCCACCTGCAGCAGTGAGTCATCACCTATTTACACTCTTTTAGCCAATTGATTCCTTACTAACAGGGTAGGTTTGTTATGGATCACTGCTAGTTTGTTACCCATGGAAAAAGTCCTTAGCAGATTTGGTGCTTTATTTTCATAGGACCTCTATAAAGACACATCTCTGTCCTGAAAAGTTTTCTATGTAAAGGCTTAGCTGTATGCTACTGTGCTGCAGTGAAGCTCTCCCATTGGCATAATAAAACCATCCCCTAGGAATCACGGTAGTTATGTTAACAGAGAGCTTCGCTCACTGACATAGTGCTGTCAACTCCAGCACTTTTGTCAGTATACTTTTTATGCCATTCAGGGGTGTGAATCTTGCTCCTCCCCTCCTAGCCCCCCGAGCAACGTAAGTTATATCGGTGGAAGCACCAAGAACGACAACTGCTATATCAGTGAGAGCAACTCTCCTGTTGGCATAGACAGGGTACATGGGAACTCTTACAATGGCACAGCTGCATCCATACCACTGTGCTGCTGTAAGGTCAATAGTGTAAGCATGACCTAATTTAAGATAATAAGTAAGAAATGGGTGTAACAGAACACCCAAGGGAGGCAGAGAGCCATGGTGATAAAATAACTTCTCACTAATTAGTTAATCCACAGCTTGATTCAAGAGTGGATAAGGGGTGTGTGTGTGTGTGTGTGTGTGTGTGTGTGAATGAGAGAGAATATGGCCCACACTCAGTTTATTTTTATAATTATTTAATGTCTACTTATTTACAGTTTTTAAAACTCTAATTGCAATTTGAAAAAGTATTTTTCTTTGTCTATTTTCTGAAAACCTTTTCTTTCCTGAGTTCTGTTTTTCTTCCTCTCCATCCATCAGTGTGGATAAGAATCCATTTATTGGGGGAGGAGTGGGTTAAGCTTTTTTATTTAAATCAGATTATTTTTATTTAACTTGGATTCTTTGAAGTTGGTTATTGAAATGTTTTTCTTTTAAAAATCTGTTTAAGATGAAACCTCAGTTATTTGTCTGTCTTTCTGCCTGTCTTGCTTATGCATCTATCTGTGTGTCCGTCTTTTCAAGAACTCCTCCTAAACCATAAGAGCTAGGACCACCAAATTTCGTATGCAGCTTCCTTTTACCTTAACTTAAACCAAGGTTAGGCTTTCGTTGTGCCTGGAAAATGAGAGTACCAGTAATGGGGCTATTTCCCATAACATGGAAAGGGAGGGGGCAGAGAGAGGAGGCATGCGAAAGGGAGGGGCACAGAGAGGAGAAGGATGTGATACTGAGAGTGGCTACTTGGGGCAACTACAGTGCCTAGAGCAGCCAGCAGAGCTAGGGCTCTGCCATCTTTCCTGGCAACACATTGGAAAGGAGCCTCCTTGCCCCAAAGCTGGAGCCTGCCCCCCAAACCCAGGAGAGCAGGCAGGAAACTGCGGGGGGGGACAGTTGGAGGGAGGGGAAGCCCCCAGAGCCTGATCTACACCCCCCAGTCAGGCTGCAGGGCTGCAGCAGCAGTGGGGAGCAGTCCCTGGAGCATGCCCCTTTACAGGCTGCAGGAAGAACTAATGTGGGGGCAGCCTCCAAAGCATCGCAGCACTCTAGACGGCTTTGAGGCTGAGCAGTGGCCTCTCGGGGAGCAGCCCCAAAGTGTCTCCCCCCAGACAGCCTGCAGGCCACAGGGTAGGGTACCTGGAGGGATGTTCCCTGACAGGGGAATGCTCCCTTGGACCCCTGGGAGGAGTTGCCATCAGAGCTGCATCACCCTCATTGCCACAGGCGGCCCTGGTAAGCCCCCTCAACTCCCAGCCCCCACCTTCTAGCACCATTCTCTGAGCCCTGTACCTCTTACCTGCATTGACTTCAGCATCCCTTCCCCCAGCCCTGCCACAGCTCTCAACCCTCTTCCTTAAGCCACTCAGCTCCTGCCCCTTCAAACCCTGAACTCACTCCAGCCTTCGTTTTCAAAACATACAATCATTAAAATAAAATGTATGTTTTTTAATTAATTAAAAAAAAGAAATTCCTTTAGTTGTATAGATCTGAGCAACTCTGGATTCATTTGCTAGTATACAATATATTGAGGCCAAAATTTATAATCATGGAAGATTAGGTTTGAAAGAGACCTCTGGATGTTATCTAGTCCAACTTCCTGCTCCATGCAGGACCAATCCCAGCTACTTTTTTTCAGCAAGGACTCTGTCAAGCCTGGCCTTAAAAACCCATATGGATGGAAATTTCACTACCTTCCTAGGTATTTCCTTCCAGTACTTCACTGTAGGGATGTAATAGTGTAGTCAATGAACCGATAAGCAAAAGCTTATAGGTTAATGCTATAGATGACACACATTTCCCTCCTCCTTCCCTTGCCAATAAAATTTTTTAGCAGGCTGGCCAGAATCCTGGCTCAGTTCTGGCTTGTGCCGTGTCCAAGAGCTCAGACCCCCTCTTAGACAGGGGCTGCTTATTAGAGGCAGCAGCACTGGGTGACAGGCAGCTGGTCCACAGGGGGCTGTTTTTTAAACTGGCTTCCCTTGTGGACCAGCTCCTGCCTGGCACCCTGCACTGTTGTCTCTGATACAGTGGCTGCTGCCCCCGCCCCTGGAGACTATAGAATAGTCGACTAACTGATAAAAATTCATGAGGTTACTCGACTATCCAATTAACCAATATTTAACATTCCTACTTCAGTGCCTCCTAGTGAAATAGATTTCCTAATATCCAACCTAGACCTCCTCCCATTGCAACTTGAAACCATTTCTGCTCGTTCTGTCATCTGCCACCACCGTCCTTGTTGGAACCCCCTTACATACAGCTGAAAGTTGCTATCCGATGTCCCCTCGTTGTTTTCTTTTGCAGACTAAATTAGCTATTTTCCGAAGTCATGGATCATTTTTCTTGCTGTCTGTTGGATGTCTCTAATATATTCACATCCTTTTTATAGTGAGGCGCCCCAACTGGATACAGTACTCCAGATCTCAAAATATTTAAATAAAAATAAATATGCTCTTTTGTATGCTTAATTAAATTCCCGTTACTAGTCTAATATACTTTAACACGGGTTCCCAAACTGGGGGGCGTGAAGAAATTCCAGGGGGGGCGCAAGGCGACCCAGCCCTACGCATTCCCGTCAATCCCACCCCAAGTTTTGCTGCTATTTTTTTGGGCGGTGGGGCGTGAGGATTTCTCAAAAATCAAAAAGGGGGTGTGATGTGGAAAAGTTTGGGAACCACTGCTTTAACAGAAATCGCGAGGAAATAGATAATTGTCTAGTAAATAAGCCTCATATCATTTACCATTTTCTAACATACTATAAATAATCTGAAAATATTAAGGTGAATAATTGTTTAAATGAATGTAAATAGTTATAATAATGTTCCCTCCTAGGCAGCAAAAATATAGTGAAAGGTTCTATATATTTGCAAATCAACCTATTTTAATGGTTAGATCAATCCACAAGAATGCAGCTTCCTTTAGAAAAATAACTGGAGTATAAATGAAAAAGTTGACTAAAATCCAAATGTACATTGAGGCTTTCCGCTTGGTGATTTAAATAAGCTGGTTGCATAAGAATACACACTTAACTGGTTTATTAAACAAAAGAAGTTAGTGAATTGAACTGATTTTTCTTGTCACCATGTTGTTCACAATTTTAGAAGTAGTAATACTCTCTTTTTCTTTCACATAATTTTGTAACTGTTTTTTTCAATTTTGAACGAATTAGTTGTTGAACTGAACTAGATCAATAAAGCAAAATAAAGAAATATTTTCTTGCACATGCAGAGGAGTCTGCTGTCAGAATTTGGTGTAGCATTTGGTTCCAAGTGCAGTGACTTCAGCAGTTTGGTGTTTTGGCTTTCTTTAAAACTTTGGTAGTAATCTTGTAATTCTTAAATATTATATTTGTATTACATTTAATTTTAAATAGATTTTAGTATGTTTACGCTTTACCATAACTTGTCATAATTTCAAATTTGATTTTAAATAGGACTAAGAATTATATCCTTTCTGATTAAAAAATCCTGTAGGTATAATAGAGAGGGGGAGAGAGAGAGTGTGTGTAAAGTATTAACTACTGGGGATGTAAAATCTTGTTTAATTGGTTAAATGGTTAAACATAGTGCTAACACTATGTTTTCCAATTAAAGCGAGAGCGGAAGGGTAGGGTGTTCCATCGTGGCTCCTGGCCCTGCACGGAGACTACTGCGATGGCTCCTGGTCCCTCCCCAGGGCCTGCCATGGCTGCCCCCGGTCCCCAACTCTTCACAGGGGCTACCATAGCTGCCCCAGCCGGCCCCTGCCCCATGCAATCTGGGAGCCAGCTGCCCCATGCAGGAGTCCTGTAAGGCCGGAGCAGTTCTCCATCCGTGGCTGCTCCCTGGTACAGGTTAACTGTTATCAGCTAAACATCACCCGTTAAGGGTGATACTGGGTAACTGTTTAATTGGTTACTCATTACTATCCGTATTAACTACCATACCTTTTACTTTTCATTCTTTCACATTCAGCTTGGTCTCTAGTTGTCTTGTCTAAGAGGCATTAAGTTCATTTTATACAGTACTGTATCATTTTGTCCAAGAAGTGTTAATCATGTATGGAATGTCACTTTCTTCTGCTATAAACTATGAAGGAACCTTGATTAACACAAACTAATGACTTGCAAGTGTACAGGGCATCCTGGCTATAAGTCGCCCCAGTATACATCTGTTCCGCACTAAAGTCATTGACACTTGCAGGAACTGATTAGTTATAAGTCCTCCCATTCCCCACTCTTAAAATGCTCAAAAAACCAACCAACCCCAATTTGTGCAAATGGAAGTCAGCTGCAGGAAAAAAAATTCCCTGCTTTATGTTGTTTCACTACAAATCTTAGTTTTTTTTAATGTATCTTGGACTTATAGCAAGGATAGCCTGTAAAGGCATTGTGCTTCACTGCATAAAGGCATTTTCCCATTATAATGTAGAAAACTGTTGGAAGTGAGGCAGTAATCCCAAGTAACTAATTTCAGTACAAATAATTATTTTGGTCTTAATCAGTTTTCCTCAAAAAGCATCTAACAGTAGTTTTCAGGTACATTATAGCTCAAAGATCTCATCATGGGATAGACATTATAAAGTATAATTCTATAGTATGAGACAACATATTTATGTAACGTTTAAGAAAAGTTTGGTAAAAGGGTTCCAATAGTTCATGGATTAGGGACCCAATCCTATTGGGTTCCACATGCATTTCTATAGATTATTTTGGTTAACCATTTTATCTACTCAGTGGGACTCAGTGCTCAGTCTAGAAGATACTGTCAGAGATGCTTAGTTTTGCAGTTCTCAGACTATGGATTTGTCTCTCCAGAGATAACATGCTTGTTAACTGCAAAAAATGTTTTTAAATAAATAAAATAGAGGTGAGAAATAACAGACCTCAACCCTATTTTCCCTCTGCATATTTGTATACACAGAGTCAATCCTTTTTCTCTAAAAGTATAAAGTTTCAAAAAGTTCAACGAATAGAAGATTGTTGGGAGGCGGAATAGATCTGGACAAGGAGAAGAAGTCTGGAGATAAATGTGAGAAGACAGGTACAGGAAACCCCTGCTTTGCGACGGCCTTACTTGTGACCCCCTGCACTTACGACCATTTTTGTAAGTGCGGAAGGGGCCGAAGACCCCCGACTTATGTCCTTGGCCTGCATTTATGATGGCACATGGAGCTTGTCGTCAGTGAGGGTTTGAGTTATGATGCCCCCGACTTGCAACGCTTCCCCAGGAACCGATTGCTTTGCAAGTTGGGGGTCGCCTGTAGTAGAAACAAGAGTGAAACTATGAGCAGCATATTCCAGAAGTCTTGAGGTCTTTCTGAGTATAGCCTTAATTGATTTGCTATCTACCATACCTTATCTCGTAGAGTAGACAAACTCTGCATTTATGCCCAGAGCAGCACTTCAGTGCATTTTACAACTTTACTAAATGCACTAGATATGCTAATTTCATGGGATCTTCTAATTGTTTTCATATTTCTCTCCATGATTACAGATCATATAAGCTGTAAATCTAAACATTGTTTAGGGCAATTGTCTCCATGTGTACATAGTAATATATTAAGGTTAAGATATTGTTGAAGTTATTTTTATTAAAGGTCATGGACAGATGAAGCACAATAAACAAGAAGTCATGGAAGACCGTGACCTTTTGCTGACTTATAAAAATAACCATGATCAAATGAGAAAAAGTGGTCCAATAGCTGCTGCCTGCAGTGGTTGAGAGCTCTGGGGGTCTGGAACTGAGGCAGAAAAAGTCATGGAGGTCTTTGGAGTCAAGAACTCTGTGACTTCTGAGAGATGATCTTAGCCTTGGTTTTGAAGAAAAGTCAGAAATATGTTCTGAAACATGATGATTTGGCATACTCAAATTAAAAAAGCTAGGTTTTGGTAACTCTTACATTAATTGGTGGTATATTTTTCCATACAATGACCTTTATATAGAAGCATTTTTAGGATTATTAAACAGCTTGTTGTATAGGTCTGCAAGAGAGTAATAATATCAAGTTAATTGTAAGAAAAATAGCTTTAGTTAATTTAGTTATAAAAACTAAAATAGGATTAATGCTTTATAAATAACATGGCAAAAGTAAAACAAAACACTACATATATTAGCGAATGAAAACAAATTGTTTTTAAATACTATGGATATATATTAAGAAAAAGATTCCCCCCCCCATAATAGCAGAACTACAAAACTAATTAATACTGTCTGAATTGCCTCCTGTGAATATTCATACATAGAATGAATAGAAGTCATTCTTTAACTGATGTGCCCATGGGTGCTCCATTGTTGGTGTCGGGCTCATCCCAGCACCGCAGATCAGAGACTTCTTCAGCAGTGTCTAGTTGGGCCATGCATGTGCGAAAGCGGTGCGTACTGATCACGTCCTTGGAGTTTGTCCATGTGGCCTGACTCCCCTCAGTTCCTTTTTGACTACCCTCCCTTGCAGACGGACCTCTGCCACTCTCCTTCTCAAAAGTTTTTTTTCTATTAACAGGAATTCAAGCGATTAGTTAGAAATTGTTCCCGTCTTCTATTTATAGTCAGTAGTACTTTAAAAGAGTGATTGTAAATAGTTAACCCACGGCTCCTGAGGGGCGACACATTTAAAATCAGAGTGCCTCAGCCTTCCAGGAAAAAAAAAAAAGAGAGAAGAAAAGTGTGGCACAGATTACAACAATGCAAGACTAACAAAATGCCAGCCTCTACTGGTTTTTAAAAATGTGTAACATGCCGAGACCCTATGCCTGCGTCAGATGGCCATGGGTCATGCATTCGATGCCTGGGGAAAACTTATGTGCCCCAGAAGTGCGCCCACTGCCGCAGCCTTACAGACAGAGCCCATAAGGACAGAGAGCTCATGCTGTGTATGCTGCTGTTTGACAAGGCACTCGAGTCACAAGCGAGCAGCGATACTGACCCTGCTGCAAAGCAGAAACACGAGAACTTGCCGCTACATAAGCCCTCTGCTAAAAGAAGGGCCTCTCCTGCTCGCTCGCTCCCTCCCATCAAGGGCTATCAAGGGTGACAAACCATGAACCTTGGGCTTGGCATACCCATGTGCAGCATCGGTGATGGATTCGCAATCCTGTTCTGAGGAAATTGTGGTACCCACGACCCTGGCACCAGAGGCATCTGGCACTGAGAATCTAAGCAGCACGGTGGCACCGTCAGAACTGCCAGCACAGTCTGCATCATCGGCACCTTCTAAGACCTCAGCACCTACCAAAGCCAGGTCAAAATCAGCAAAATCGATGTCGCGCATGCATAGTCCTCACACGTCAACATCACCAGCGGTACTGATGTCTCCCTCCTTGCATTCCTATTCTTCGGCACCGCAAGAACCATCCATCACACACACACTCAAGCGCTAGTGCTGTACATGGAACAGGGATTGGAAACTCCATATACCCCTCCCCTTCACCACCATTCCTGATCTCCATTTTCGGCGTGTGGCTCTTTGATTTCACCATGCTCCCCAGTGCTTTCACACTACAGATATCATGAAGGGGACCGTAGGAGTGTATTCTCCTCACAGCATTCATGCCCAACCAGACCACATTCACCTTATGGCAGGCACCACCCACACTATACATGCCACCCAACGTGGTATCTGGACTGGTCTTACTATCCATATCATCCAGCCAGTTGGTCTCCATATCAACACTGGGCACTTTCATGGCACCGACTTACTGTACAATCAACTCCCAGATCAAAGATCATTACCTCCTTGAGCCTTCATACCTCATCTTCCCATATTAGAGAAATTGACACTGAGCAGCGACAGATTATAGACGATGCAGATTCCGAACAACCAGATGCATCTCCAATTGATAAATCTTCATCATTTCCAGATGCTGTCATTCCAGAAGGCAAGTCATCAACTGATGACCTCAGATAATTCTAAGATCTACTTAAGAGGATTGCCATGAGCCAGGAGGTGGTACTATCAGAGATGCTGGAAAAAAGCATAGTTTATTAAAGAACCTCTTCAAAGTTGAGAATAGCTCTACCTCTCAATGAGGGATCCTAGAAGCAGCAGTTCAGGTTTGGCAATTGCTAGCCTCAGCCCCACCAACTAACAAGAAAGCAGATAAGAAATATTTTGTTCCATCTAAGAACATGGACTTTTTATTTCTCCATCCACAACCAAATTCCTTAGTGGTGGATGCTGCAACCCAGAGAACTAAAACACTGCAAACACTAAATACAGTTTTGTTGCACAAGACGGAGATCGTAAGCACTTAGATCTGTTTGGCAAGAAAATGTACTCTTCTTCAACCCTGCAGCTGAGCTGACTATTCAGTGCTTTTAGCAAAACACAATTTTGACAATTATACCACAGACACAGAACTGATGTAGTACCTTCCTGATGATAAAAGACCCATCTTAAGATCTGTAATACAGGAAGGCTATGCCATAGGCTGAACAGTGCTACAAATGGCTACAAGAGCAACCGCAACATCCCTGGTCATGAGATGAACATCATGGTTACAAGTGGCTAGAATCCCCAAAGAGCTCCAAGCCAAAGTTGAGGAATTGCCATTCGACAAGGACAAATTATTTGTAGCTAAGACTGATGAAATCCTAAATTTGAGTAAGGACTCGAGAATCACCTTGCATATATTGGGGATGTACATGCTCCCACACCGCAGGAGATTATATACTCTCTATCAAAGACACAGGGACTTCACTTTTAACAGATAGCAACAGCAAAGGCCCATTAACAACAATCGAGCCTAAATGAGAAGCCGGTGATGGCGACCTAACAACATTCGCCCATTCAACCACCAGGCCTCTAAGACACTGCTGAAAAAGTCTCTGATCTGCACTCACAAACACCCTTGGTGATAGTCTCGCACCCCTCACATGAAGGCATCCTGCCTACAGAAGTTTCGGGTCCCACTCCAAGGCAAGAGGTCTCCTTGGCGGGGTGGGGATCAGGTGGGAGCCAACGTGCATGGGGAGCTGGCTTTTAAGCCGTCTCACAGCACGTGCACCTGCCATCCTCTTGCTGCCTCCCTCAGAGGGGCGGGGAAGGGGAAGAGGGAAGGCAGGAGCTGGTGCCAGCTCCCCACAAGCACCGACTTGGTGGAAGTACCTCCCCCCATGCTGTGAGGAAAGTAGCAAGTGGGGGGGGGGCAGGTGCATGCTCAGAGAGTCAACTTGAAAGCTGACTCCCCACACATATTGGCTTCTGCCTGCCTCCCACCCAGGAAGGGGAGACCTGCATGCAGAGGCAGCAGCACTGGGTGGCATGGGGCAGGCGAGCTTGGAACACTCTGCCTGCTATCCCTGCTTCCGGGAACTATTGAACAATTGTACAACCATTAAGATTTGGTGCAGTTACACAATTATTACATTTAATTGCTATTTAACATCCCTAGCCATCACCTAAGGTGAAAGAGGCTAAGTAACTTGACTTCTTCAGTAGAAAAATGTATTCCGCTGGAGGTTTTCAGTTGAGGATAGCAAACTAAGAAGCTATTCTTAGCAGATATTCCTTCAAGTCATGGAAGGAGATGGCTAAATTCAAGGAGCTTCTCCTTCCAGACTCTATACAGGAATTTGCGGTGCTCAGAGAGGAAGGCTGAACAGTTGCCAGAACCTCTCCACAGGCCTTTCTTGATTTGGTGGACTCAGTAGCAAGAACTCTGTCCACAGGAGTTGTAATGCACAGGGTCTCATGACTTTTGTCATCAGGCCAACTACCAGAGGTTCAACAGACCCTACAGGACCTTCTGTTTGAGGGCAGGAGCCTGTTTTCGGAGCAAATGGACTCGAAGCGCCATTTGTTGAAGGACTTGCGGGCCATTATGAAGTCACTGGGTGTGCATATCCTAGCAATACAGAGGCATCCATTGAGACCTCAACCTCCACAGCAGAGGTACACTTTGAGAGACAAGCAGGAGTAACCTCACTGGTGGAACAGGAACAGACATAGGACATCCAACCAACTGCTGAGCCAGGGCAACAGTGCCTCCAAATCTTTCTCAAGGCCCAAGCAAGGGTTTTGAAGGTGCGGCTGAAGACTGAGTACCAGTTTGCCCGAATCTTCACTCTTTATATTTGGGTGTACTTCCACTTCTGTTGTTTATGGTCTCATATCATATCAGACCTTTAGGTCCTGCACATGGTTGAGGTGGGTTATTCCATGTAGTTCTCCTGATTCCTACCTTTTCAGCCCCCTTCCCAGTCCCTCTTCAAGGACCCGTCCCATGAGCATCTCCTTTTGCAAGAGGTCCAGTCACTCCTTACGCTGGGTGCAGTTCAAGAGCTTCCAGTGGGAATAAGAGGCAGGGGATTTCACTCCTGATATTTCCTAATTCCGAAGACAAAAGAGGGGCTGCGGTCCATTCTGGATTTAGGAGGTCTTAAACAATACATGCAAAAGCAGAAGTTCCGCATGGTCTCTGGCCACCATTATCCCTTCTTTGGATTTGAGCAACTGGTACGCTGCCCTCGACATGAAGGACATGTATTTTCACATTGTGATTCTACCAACGCACAGGCACTGCCTCAGTTTTCTAGAGTCCAACGCCAACCATTTCACAGTGCTTCCCTTTGATCTGTCCACTGCACCATGGGTGTTCGCGAAATACATGTCAGTAGTAGCAGCATTCCTTTGGAAGAAGAGGGTTCAGGTATTTCTCTATCAGGACGATTGGCTGTGGAAACTTATCAATGTGTGATTTTTTTTCCACTCATCAGTCACAAATAAATTTGGACTTGGAAAATCCACTGATGGAAGCTGTTGTGGTGCAAGTGTGCAGGACCACTAATTGTATCTGGTACAAAGGAATGTGACTTGGGGTAATTTGCAAGACATATGTAAGGGATGGTTTTGCAGTAATGGGGCAATAGACTGCACTCCTCAACCTGTTTTGGCACCATAACACATTGCCACAGAGTATATCAAAGAGAAGGCTACAAAAAAAGGGCTGGTGGATCAACGGGGACACATCACCAACATCAATGTGATTGATCAGGGACGGTGTATGTCATATGCATCTTTAAGAACGCACAACTATTCAGAAAGTTGCAAGCAGAGATTTCATTTGTAGATTAGCAGATTACTATTGGAGATATTGAAATGCCAACAGTAATCCTGGGAGACCCAGCCTACACCTTACTCCCTTGGTTTATGAAGCTGTATGCCAGTCACCTCGACAACATGAGGGAATACTTGAACTACAACTTGAGAAGATGTAGAATGACAGATGAATGTGCTTTTGGTTGTTTAACGAGATCGTGGCTTGGTTGATTTATGAGTTTGTACCTCAGTGGGGGAAAAACAACAACCCAGAGATTAAATCTGCCTGCTGTGTCCTGCATAACACTTGTGTAGCAAAAGGGGAGAAATTTGGAGGTAGAGCATCTGTCTGCTGAATTTGAGCAGCCAGATAACAGGGCTATAGGAAGAGCAAAGCAGAGCTATATGGCACAGGGCAGCTTTGAAAGACTATTTCAGTATTGAACCACATTCATGTGTGTTGCTCGAGGGTGCTCTATTTGGCCCTGATCTTTGTACCTCAGTATAAATTTTATGTTGCGTGCGTGTGTGTGTGTGGTTTGGACATTTCCAGACTGGGTTCATATGCTGCTAGCCTAGGTACTGCAATGGTGCCTGCTGGTGAGTCCTGTGGGAAAGTTTTTTCCTATCACGGTACAAGAAATAAGGCAGCCTTCCCCAGAAATCTTTGGCAGAGGATGGCGGACTACCTCCAGGGTTTCTCAGCACACATCCCTGTACAAATAAACTGTTCTACAGAGTTCCCTCTTCCTAACTCTATGGGGGAATGAAAAGCAGCCTGACACTGGGCTCCCCATGATGTCTCAAAGAAGCAGCGCCGCATGGAGCCTGGGGTCAGCTGGGGACTCTAAGGCTGTGTCTAGACTACAGGGTTTTTTTTTTTTTTTTTTAAAGTAGCCTTTTTTCGAAAAAACTTCACCTGCGTCTAAACTGCAGCTGCGTTCTTAGTAAATTGAAAGAATGGGGCAGTGTTTTTGATCGCGGTAAACCTCACTTAACGAGGAATAATACAAAGGCACTATTGAATGCAAACTTTACTTTTTCGAAAGAGAGCATCTAGACTCTCTTTTTGGAAAAATCTGCTTGCTTTTTTGAAAAATCTGCTTGTAGTCTACATGCTCCCTTTCGAAAGAGGCTTGATTTTTAAAAAAGCCTCTTTTGAAAGAGGCTTGTAGTCTATATGTAGCCTAAATCCCCCGCTGGCCCTGTGCTCCCCCAGCGCTTTCACCTTTGAAGTGTAACAACAGCCAAGAGGCTGTTGCTATAGTTCAAAGGCGGAGGAGCCCTTATTGACTAATAAAATAGTCCATGCAAATTGCAATCGATTATTCGATTAGCCCTTGGGTTCCTGTACCTTTTTGGTTCCCTTTCTTTTCCATTTCTGTATGTGACTCTTTTAATCTAGTCTCAAGTCTTGTTGCTCTCCTGTGTATTCTTGAGCCTGAATATGCTGGTTTGAATGGCTCAGCGGCAGTTGTTGCAGGAACAATTAAGTCAAAAATCATGCATAGAGCACTTGGAAGAGGGGAAAGTGATCAGGAATAGTCAACATGGATTCACCAAGGGCAAGTCATGCCTGACCAATCTGATGAGCTTCTATGATGAGGTAACTGTGTCTCTGTGGATATGGGAAAGTCAGTGGATGTGATATACCTGGACTTTAGCAAAGCTTTTGATACGGTCTCCCACAATATTCCTGCCAGCAAGTTAAGGAAGCATGGATTGAATAAATGGATTGTAAGAGGGCTAGAAAGCTGGCTAGACTGTCAGGTCCAACTGGTAGTGATTAACGGCTCGATGTCAGGTTGGTGGTTGGTTTCTAGCGGAGTGCCCCAAGAATCGGTTCTAGGTCCAGTTTTGTTCAACTCCACCCTCAACAAGTTTGCAGATGACACGAAGCTAGGGGGAGAGGAAGATATGCTGGAGGGCAGGGATAGGGTCCACGGTGACCAAGACAGATTAGAGGATTGGGCCAAAAGAAATCTGTTGAGGTTCAATAAGGACAAATGTAGAATCCTGCACTTGGGACAGAAGAATCCCAAGCATTGTTACAGGCTGGGGACTGAATGGCTAAATATCAGTTGTGCAGAAAAGGACCTGGGGATTACAGTGCATGAGAAGCTGGATATGAGTCAATAGTGTGCCCTTGTAGCCAAGAAGGCTAATGGCATATTAGGTTGCATTTAGAGGAGCATTTCCAGCAGATCCAGAGAAGTGATTATTCCCCTTAATTCCGCTCTGGTGAGGCCACATCTGGAGTTTTGTGTCCAGTTCTGGGCCCCCCGCTATAAAAAGGATGTGGAGGCATTGGAGAGGGTCCAGAGGAGGGCAACCAAAATGATGAGGGGGCTGGAACATGTGACTTATGAGGAGAGGCTGAGGGATTTGGGTCTGTTTAGTCTGCAGAAGAGAAGAGTGAGGGGGGATTTGATAGCAGCCTTGACCTTCCTGAAGAGAGGTTCCAGAGAGGCTGGAGAAAGGCTGTTCTCAGTCGTGACGGATGGCAGAACAAGGAGCAATGGTCTCAAGTTACAGTGGGGGAGGTCTAGGTTGGATATTAGGAAAAACTATTTCACTAGGAGGGTGGTGAAGCATTGGAATGGATTACCTAGGGAGGTGGTGGAATCTCCATTCCTAGGGGTTTTTAAGTCTCGGCTTGACCAAATCCTGGCTGGGTTGATTTAGTCGGGATTGGTCCTGCTTTGGACGGGGGGTGGACTTGGTGACCTCCTGAGGTCTCTTCCAGCTCTATGATTCTACGTATACTGAAAGGTGGTTATCAGTTACTGTCCTTCTCCTTTCCTTCATTTTCTAACTGTCTTGCTATTGAAGTCATTACCATAGTAAACCACACAACAGTCAGACAAACAGAACATAAAATATTGAGAAGTTATTACAAGATAGCTCAAGACCTTTCATATTACTCACTGAGATGATATTCATTATTAAAAATGAATTGGTAAGCTGAAAAACAGTTAAAATTGTTTAAAAATTAAAAAAAAAATGTTTTTTACATAAATGAAAAATTTCAGCCAAAGGTGTAACTTTTAAAGCAAGTTGTAAGATTTGCTAAATAGTGATGTTTAGAATGGAAAGCGCCAGCTTATCTCCATACCTGTTGCTTAGTTATAGATTTTATTCAGTATCTGCAGCAAACACCAAGAAATCTGAGCATGACCAAAAAGAGAGTTGCATTTTTTTGGCTGAGTTGATGACACGTTGAAACAGGAGAAGTTAAGGAAAGAGAATAGTGCTTAGTAATCAATGTGACATTAAAAAATTATTGGTAGGTTTGGTCAAAAATGGTAAAGCTTTATTTTAAAAAATCAATTTTTTTCTACAACTGGAAAGGAATAGATTTTCATTTCAATTTTTAATGAAAAATTGAATCTAAAATTTTGGTTTTTTAAAGTTCTTGAGTAGTTTCCCTTTCTGTTCCCTTTATTTTTGCTCCATTTTGCTATTAAAAAAAAAGAAGGGAAAGGAGAAAATTTGGAGAAATGGAAAGAAAAAATGAAAAATTTACCATCTCAGGTTTCATTTAAAAAACAAACAAACCCAAAACCCAACTGTAATCCCCCATCTGAAATTTTCTGGAGCAGGGAGATTGGCGGGGGGAGGAGGGGGGAAGCTTAGACTTTCAGCCTATTCTGGCTGTTATACAATCCAACTTTGTATATTATGTTGGCATATTGACACTCACAGTTCAACAGGATTGGGAAGTGTAAGATTAACCAGATGGACTTCTGCCACTTGAGCTAATTGAATGACTGATAGCAGTAATAGAGTACTTTCTTCTGTATAGACCAACACTACAGAGACGGGAGTGCTTTGAGGAAAGATTTAAATAATGGGTATTAAAGGCTGATATAGTTAGGGAAAACATCATTAGCTTGACTTTATGCAATATGGTAGGTATAGTGCTGCTAAATTTAAATGTGAAGGTAAGTAGCTTGTTTTTGATGTGGCGAAGGCAGCAGTAGAGGCGATGGGAAGAGTGGGTGAAGTGCTCAAAATGACCAACAGGAATTTTATTTCTAAGTTTCAATTGGGGCCTATAACAAAATGATCTTAAAGGTCTCTACAGTTGAATGGAGACTAGATTGTGACTTAAAAAAAAATCAAGAATAAGTTATATATTTCATTATGTTTCTCTAGGCTGTGAAATGTCCACACCTCTCAGCACTCCCCATAAGCTGATGTAGCCACTTGTGTAGACAGCCACCTGGTTGACAGAAGGACATGTTTCATCAGTTAGGGTTGCCACCTGTGATCAAACTTTCTGTACCTCAGATCTGAGATGACCTTGAGCGGTGTTCCCTTTTAATTTTTTCCATATACATGCAGAATAAAATGTTTACATGCACCTAGGCATGTGTGACTGTGCACCACCAGTAGAAACAAAAAGCCTAGTTGTGGGCACTCTGCTGATCAGCTGGGCGGCATTTGAATCTCTCCTGAATGGCCAAACAAGCACATAGGTTACAGGGAACAATGATCTTGAGCCCATAAAACTGGACAGCTGGCAGTGTGAAACTTGCAATAAAATTCCATGATTTAGCAACACCAGAAAGAGGTGACAGTGCTCTTATTCCTAGTAAGAGCTTTTTTACTCCATTCTCTGTACCTTGTTTTGTTTGAATTGGGATTAGGGTTTGGTGTGCCAGTAAGTTGAAGAAGTAGTAGTGTCACCTATATTTTGCTAAGCTTCGTCCTTCCTGGTATAAAAGTCTGAGGAGTGATGGATCACAACTCCTGCATTGGACAGGCATATGAGTGGATTTTTCAAGTCCTGAAATTTTACAATAATTTTTATGCCTGTCTGGTGGCTTGCATGAATAAGCAGAAGCCAAACAAGGACTGATAAATAATTTAATTATGTATATAGAGAGAAAATATTCCATCTCTTATTTTCCTATCTTACTACTGTTCAAATTTAATAATAAATAAAAGTGCTGCTACTGTTCGTAAGAAGTTGGAGTTGAAGTTTTTCCCCTCCCCCCCTTCTCCTCCATGGAGTGTGTGCTGTGAGTGGCAGGCAGAAACTGTTGCCTCCTAATGAAAGTTTGAATTCTAGAAGCTTCTGCTGATTGGCTGAGCCTTGGTAGGGGGAGGAACTTTCAGGCAGTCCAGGGCTTTATAAAGCAGTGAGCAAGCGACCAAGGAGCTTGCAAATAGGTGAGTGCTGAGAGGGAGTTGGGAAGGGGGCGAGGTTCTCTTGCCTTTCTTTTTAAATCTTTTCTCCAGGCAGCAGGGATGGATGATGATAGGTCTGCTGCTGTTACCTGCACAGTGTGTGCCATGTTTGTCTTCCTCCCGGAAGAAAGAACGGATTTCATCTGCACTAAGTGCAAGCTGGTCGCCATTTTGGAAGAAAAAATTAGAGGACTGGGGGCCCAAGTGTCAACCCTACGCTCGATCAGAGAGGATGAAGACTTCCTCGATAGAAGGCAGCATTTTATCCTTCAAGCACGGCAGGCGGAAGAGCCAGAGAGGGCAGTACGGGACAGGAGGAGAACTGGCAGCATGTAACTTCTGGAAGGGGGAAAAGGCCAGCACGGGAATCCCCCAATGCTATAGAGGTAAGTAATCGCTTTCAGGCTTTCTCCACAGGCTCTGCAGTGGTGAATGCTTTGGAAGAGACCTCACAAGGAAGAAATCACAAGGGAACACCATCTACTGGAAGGCATGGGATGCGTAGTCCTAAGGATGGGTGTTCCACAACCACCACCCCTAAAAAAAAAACGACGGGTGGTGGTGGTCGGGGACTCCCTCCTAAGCGGGACTGACCCATCAATTTGCCGTCCGGACCTGGAATCTCGAAAGGTATGCTGCTTACCGAGAGCTTGAATTCAGGATGTGACTGAGAGGCTTACCAAACTGATCAAACATTCGGATCGCTACCCCTTCCTGCTTCTCCACGTGGGAACTAACGATACGGCCAAGAATGACCTTGAGCGGGTTACTGTGTTTTATGTAGCCCTGGGAAGAAGGATCCAAGAATTCAGAGCGCAAGTGGTGTTCTCGTCCATCCTCCCTGTAAGGGAAAGAACTGGGCAGAGATCGTCGAATTGATGAAGTAAATACGTGGTTGCGCATGTGGTGTCGCAGAGAGGGCTTTGGTTTCTACGACCATGGGACTCTGTTCCGGGCACAAGGATTGTTAGGAAGAGATGGGATCCACCTAATCAAGAAAGGAAAGAGTGTCTTCGTGGGCAGGCTTGCAAACCTAGTGAGGAGGGCTTTAAACTAGGTATGTTGGGGGACGGTGACCAAAACCCTGAGCAGAGGGGGAAAGTTGGATACCGGGATGAAATGCAAAGAGGAACGAGCAACAAAGGAGGATCCCTGATTCGAATGGAGAAGATACGGCAATCAACTAATTAGCTGAGGTGTTTGTACACTAATGCAAGAAGCCTGGGCAACAAACAAGGAGAACTGAAGGCCCTGGCCCAGTCGAAGAAATATGATTTAATTGGGATAACAGAGACTTGGTGGGATGACTCGCATGACTGGAGCGCTGTCATGGAAGGGTATAGACTGTTCAGGAAGAACAGGCAGGGGAGAAAGGGAGGAGAAGTTGCACTCTATGTAAGAGAGTACTATGATTGCTAAGAACTCCAGTATATAGAGGGAGAAAAGCCTGTTGAGAGTCTATGGGTTAAGTTTAGAGGTGCAAACAACAGCAGTGATGTTGTGGTTGGTGTCTACTACAGGCCACCGAATCAGGTGAATGAGATAAATGAGGCTTTCTTCGGACAACTGAAAGAAGCTTCCAGATTGCAGGCCCTGGTTCTCGTGGGGGACTTTAATCACCCTGACATCTGTTCGGAAACCAATACGGCAGTACACAGGCAATCCAGGGCAGAATCCTCTGGGATGTTAACATGAAGGGGAAAGAAGTCCAGGACAGCTGGCAGTATTTTAAAGAAGCCTTATTGAAGGCACAGGAAGAAACCGTCCCGATGCGTAGCAAGAGAGGCAAACATGGTAGGAGACCAGATTGGCTTAGGGGGAAATTCTTGGTGAACTTAAGCACAAAAAGGAAGCTTAGAAAAAGTGGAAACTTGGACAAATGACCAGGGAGGGCTTTAAACGTTTAGATCGAGAATGCTGGGTGGTTATCAGGAAGGC
Source organism: Apalone spinifera (assembly GCA_030068395.1). Lineage (NCBI taxonomy): Eukaryota > Metazoa > Chordata > Testudines > Trionychidae > Apalone > Apalone spinifera. Next base: position 36,866,628 of record JANRFK010004149.1, read on the forward strand.
AAAAGTGCAATTGGAATTGCGACTGGCAAAGGATGTGAAGGATAACAAGAAAGGTTTCTACAGGCATGTTAGCAAGAAGAAGGTGATCAGAGAGGGTGTGGGGCCTCTACTGGATGAAGGAGGTAACCTAGTGACAGATGATGTGGGAAAAGCTGAAGCACTCAGTACTGTCTTTACCTCTGTATTCATGGACAAGGTCGGCTCCCGGACTAATGTGCTAAGTGACACAAGATGGGATAAAGATGGACAGTCCTTGGTGGGTAAAGAACAGGTTAGGAACTATTTAGAAAAGCTAAATCCATACACAAATCCATGGGTCCGGACTTAATGCATCCGAGGTTATTGAGGGAGTTGGCAAATGTCATTGAGGAGCCTTTGGTCATTATCTTTGAAAAATCATCGAGATTGGGAGAGATCCCAGATGATTGGAAAAAAGCAAATGTAGCACCCATCTTCAAAAAAGGGAAGAAGGAAGATCCAGGGAACTATAGGCCGGTCAGTCTTACCTCGGTTTCTGGAAAAATCATGGAAGGGATCCTTAAGGAATGTATTTTGAGACACTTGGAAGAGAGGAAAGTGATTAGGAATAGTTAGCATGGATTCACAAAGGGCAAGTCGTGCCTGAGCAATCTGATTAGTTTCTATGATGAGGTAACTGGCTCTGTGGACAAGGGAAAGTCAGTCGATGTGATATACATTGACTTTAGCAAAGCTTTTGATACGGTCTCCCAGAATATACTTGCCAGCAAGTTAAGGGGATGTGGATTGGATAAATGGACGGTAAGATGGATAGAAGGCTGGCTAGAAGGCCGGGCCCAGTGGGTAGTGATAAACGGTTCGATATCAGGATGGCGGTCGGTTTCTAGTGGGTGCCCCAGCGTTCGGTTCTAGGACCGGTTTTGTTCAATGTCTTCATTAATGACCTTGGAAGAATCCCAAGCATTGTTACAGGCTGGGGACCAACCAGCTAAGTAGTAGTTCTGCAGAAAAGGACCTGGGGGTTACAGTGGATGAGAAGCTGGATATGAGTCAACAATGTGCCCTTGTAGCCAAGAAGGCTAATGGCGTATTAGGTTGCATTAAGAGGAGCATTGCCAGCAGATGCAGAGATGTCATTATTCCCCTTTATTCGGCTCTGGTGAGGCCACATCTGGAGTATTGTGTCCAGTTCTGGATCCCCCACTACAAAAAGGATGTGGACGCATTGGAGAGGGTCCAGCGGAGGGCAACCAAAATTAGTAGGGGGCTGGAGCATACGACTTAGGAGGAGAGGCTGAGGGAGTTGGGTCTGTTTAGTCTGCAGAAGAGAAGAGTGAGGGGGGATTTGATAGCAGCCTTCAACTTCCTGAAGGGAGGTTCCAAAGAGGATGGAGAGAGGCTGTTCTCAGTAGTGACAGATGGCAGAACAAAGAGCAATGGTCTCAAGTTGTGGTGGGAGAGATTCAGGTTGGATATTAGGAAAAACTATTTCACTAGGAGAGTGGTGAAACACTTGAAGGGGCTATTTAGGGAAGTAGTGGAGTCTCCATCCCTAGCAGTGTTTAAGTCTCAGCTTGACCAAGCCCTGGCTGGGTTGATTTAGTTGGGATTGGTGCTCCTTAGATTAGGGGGCTGGACTTGATGACCTTCTGAGGTCTCTTCGATCTCTATGGCTCTATGAGCGGGGACACTCAATCTGGGTTCACTTTGGTATAAAAGAGAGGGGAGTACTGGTAGAGTGTTGTCCATGACAGCTAGCTTCCTTGGGAATTTTCTTTTCTTACCCTGTTCTGAAATAGCCCAATTATTTTGCCCTTGTGAAGTATGCTCAATACTCATCTGCTTGAGTTGTTATTGGTAAAGGGCTCAGGTGATAAAAGAGGGGTTTCTGTGTGGCATGAAAACATGGTGAGGACAGTTGGGTTTAAAACCAGGTTAATCTGATGGTTGGTGGCTGGATAATATGTGGAAATATAAGACGGAAGGAGAAATGTGGCAATAGGTGATTTGTTCACTAACTTCTGCCTATTATTGCCAAAGCATGATATTATGTGGCTGTTGTTGTCATGCCATAGCTCCAGGAGTCATCTGATTTAATGAGAATTTGTTTTCATTTTCTTTTCCTTCCCACCACGAAATTAAATTTTTGGCCTTCATAACTGTTTGAGCAAAGCTTGAGACTGTAAACTACAAAGCCTCAAAACCAAGACAAATATAAAAACCCAGAAAAATATTTTACATGTCACTAGGAGGTGTTGCCCGCTGCTCTCTATGCTTGTCAACCATCAACCCCCCTCTGTCTCTGGTGGTGAACAGCCCCGGCTCTTCCTTTAGCTGCCTAGCGAAGGCTGGGCTAGCCCTGGCTTTTCCTTCCCTGGCTGTTGAGCGGGGCCAAGGCCGGCCAGTCCTAGCTCTCTCCCCCACTCACAACCTGTACTTCAATTCGATCTCTCTGCCTCCATTCCTGCACTCACCATCCTCCCTGACTTCTCCCCTCCTCACCCCACAGTGCCTATCCCTACCCCCACCTCGTTCCTCCATTCCTACACTCCCATCCTTCCCTAACCACTCCCCGCCCCCACACTGCCTGCATTCCTATATCCTGGTCACTGCCACCATTCCTCCTTACTTCACTTCCCATCTCCACATACACCCTATCCCCTTTCCTCCCTCCCCACACACACCTTGTCCCTTCCCATGAAGGGGTCGAGCTGTGTGCTTCTCCCCTCAAGAACATCTCTGGGCTGTGTAGCACAACTCTGGCCACTGCAGTAGGAGCCACAGCCCACTCCCAGCCCAGCCTTTCCGTTCGTGTCTGTTGGGGCAGCTTTGCTCTGTGGTGAGCCCAGAATGCAGAGAGGCCGCTCCGGAGAACTGAGAAAGTGGCTGGGATGCAAGAGCTGCCCAGCTTGAGGTGGGTTCGGGAGAGCACACCTGAGCTTGGGCTGCAAAGAGTCAAGCTGCAGGCTGGGGGCAGAGCACAGAGGCAGGTGGATTCTGAGGAGGCGTGCAGGGATGGAGCTCCTGGGAGAGTGTGCCTGAGCCTGGGCTGCACAGAACAAAGCCGTGCAGCAGGTGTATGGGCTGGGCAGACAGGGGGCGGAGCCCAGAGACAGGTGTATGCTGGTCCAGAAAGCATGTGGGTATGGAACCACCGCTGCCCTCATTTCATGGAGCGGTTATGTGGTCAGGGCTCCTGGTGACACACAGGGTCATGGTGATGTCACTCTGTCATCCTGTAGGAAAAGTGTGTGTGTGTGTGTGTGTGTGTGTGTGTGTGTATATATATATATATATATATATATATGTGTATATATAGGGTTTGCAGATAGTGTAATCTACTCGTCTGTGGCGAGTAGATTACACCCCGGAAGAGCCGGTGCGGAGCAATCTGCACATACGCAGAACAGTCTTAGGAGAACACATGTTGGCGAACAGGAACAGCTAACACGGAGTTTGGAGAGGGAGTTCTACGGGTAAAAGAGTAAAAACGGGACCCTTGTGGTAAGTGGCTGTCTGGAGTGTGTGCTTGTGTGTGGGGGAGTTTTTGGTGTGTGCTGAGCTTGTGTTTGTCTGGTTGGTTGGTTGGTTTGTTTGAAGGAGCTTCTAAAAGGTTTGAAATCTAGAAGCCTCTGTTAATTGGCTGAGCCTCAGTCAGGGGGAGGGGCTACGAGAGCTATATAAGCCTGTGACTCAGTAACCAGAGAGCTTGCGAACAGGAACAGCTGAGACGGAGGTTAGAGGGCTCAAGTGACTTCTGACCTTCTTTAAAACATAATTCTTATAATAATCTATATTCCAGAGGTTTAAAAAGAATCCCAGGTTAAGTAGAAACTTATTCTTTAGAAAAATGGAGACAGAAGCCCAGCAGTAGAGCGAGGGCTATCCTGTTCATTGCGTCGAGTGTAACATGGATGGTTACCTGTCCTGTGGGCGGGTGGCGTATGTGTGCCCCCATTGCAATGAGCTCCTGGCCCTCAGAGACCGAGTTTGGGCTTTGGAGGCCAGGGTGGCTGAACTGGAGGAGCCAAGGGAGGTAGAGAGATATGTTGATGAGACTTTCCGGGACACTGTAGTACTGTCCCACTTCCAGTCTGAGAGCCCCAGTGCTTTTAAGGAGGATGAAAGTCTCAAGGGAACAGAGCATTCAATGGGAGCAGAGGGAAACCATCCTGTAGTTGGGACCCTCCTCCCAGAGGATGTTGCGGTATCCTCTTGCACTAAGGATACCTCTGAGGGGGAAGGAATGCCGGTTAGGAAGAGGCAGGTGTTAGTAGTGGGTGATTCGATCGTTAGAAACATAGGTAGTTGGGTTTGTGATGACCGGGAGAACCGTATGGTCACTTGCTTGCCTGGTGCCAAGGTTGCGGATCTCTCGAGGCATCTAGATAGACTTATGTATAGTGCTGGGGAG
>JANRFK010004149.1:36872424-36889383 GCA_030068395.1 Apalone spinifera
GGATGCTGCCAGATTGGTCCTGCAGCACCAAGGGGGCAGCGCTATCTGACCAACCCGGCAGCACCCCAGCTGCTCGGCCCCAGGCGTCCCCTAGTCAGCCGCCCACTGAAATGGACCAGAGGTTGACTCCGGGAAGCCCGGGCAGAGCCGCTCTGCCTCGGGCTATCCGGCATCAGCCGCTGGTCCGTGTCAGCTGCGGCTCACTTGGGGACAGCTGGGGTGCTGCTGGGTTGGTCCCGTAGCGCCGAGGGGCAGCGCTGTGGGACCTACCAGCAGCACTCCAGCTGCTCTGGCCCCAGCTTCCCCGCTTCAGCCGCTGGTCAGTTTCAGCAGCGGCTGAATAGGGGAAGCCGGAGACAGAGTAGCTCCAATGATCCGGTTGCGCGGAGCACTTCCCGGTTCCTGATGGTGCCGGACCATCAGGAGTGGCAGACCATCAGATGCCGGACCAATGAAGTTTTACGGTAGATATAGGGAGAGGGAGGAAGGTGAGTTGTAAGGTAATATTGTCTAGATCGTGCTGGGTCCCGCCATGAGGGCAGGGGATTGGACTGAATAACCTCTCGACGTCCCTTCCAGTTGTAGCGTTCTATGATTGTGTTTTTTGTATATCTGACTTAGAATTATTTAAATACTTGGATAGTTTGGCTATACTGTCTATGGGAATGTTTTCAAATGTATGCCAAGAGTACCCAAGCTCCAGATAGGTAAACTTTGGAGATTGGACCCTCTGTGGACAGGGGCTGCTACTATAAAGAAGTCCCTGTCCGCAGGTGGTTTGAGCTCCCTGTAGACAGAGGCTGTTTTGCATCTCCGGGAGCAGCCTCTGTCTGCAGCAAGCTTGGGCCCGCCTTGGACAGAGACTGCTTCACAGTAGCCTCCCCTGCTGCCCCCTTCCATCTGCTGTTGCCTCTTGATAAGCCTAGGAACTTACTCGTTAATTGTCTAGTCTAAATGCACACCCCTGATCCAAATATACAGTCTTATCTACATACTGTATATTTGATGTAAAGGATACGGAGATCCTTTAAATTTAATTGTTGTCGGTCTCAGAAAACATTTTTATCTGATAATACCAATCTCGAAAGGGAAAAAACAAGGTAGATTGATCTTTAAACAATACCATACTCCCATTGAAGATAAACATTGAAGTTCCAATATTGAAGATAAAATTGCCCCTTTTATTAAAATATGCACTTATTTAGTTTGAAAAAATGTCTTTCACCTGAGGGTCATTTTTTTGTTCAAACGAGTACTTATTACAATTTGTTTGCCCAATTAAAGAAAATTATCTGTTGTGTCTTGTCCAGCATTTGCTGACAAGGAATCATGTAGAAAATTAACTTACATTATTAAATGCATGAGTCACGTGCAATATTTTCATGCTCCATTAATTTCTAGTTACTGTGTTTGGCTTCTCAAATAGATGTCTTCTGGATCATATGGAGAGAATGTTGCTGATACAAATTAATATATTATTTGTTGTTATAATTTATTGGGATGTTTTTCAGCAGTATTATGAATTTTCAACTTTTTGATATTGGTAATGGTACTTGCTAACAATTCAAGAAAGATAGGTAAGGATTATAGAAGAAACAGAGTAGATAAAATCTAAAATAAAAATTATAGTAGAGGAGAAAGTGATGTTGCCTTTTACTATAGGCGTACTTTTTGGCTACCATTTCTGAAAAACCTTGCAAGTTCCTTCAGTTCGTCAGACCACTTTTGTTTAAATGAAGCAGGATTTTTAAATTATTTGAATGGTAAGTAAAATATCTAATATGAATAGTTTATATAGGCAGTGCGTGAGCTACATACATCCAACTTAAAAACATCTCCACATTCAAGCAAAAGCTCACCTGCAACCTCAGTAGGGGAGACAGCAAAAGGCACTGGATGTGGCAAGTAGTGCAAGTGCTGGCTGGAGGACTCTGGAGGAGCAGGGGGAAGATTGTGCAGCCAGTGGCTCTTTGAAGGGAAAATCATTGCTTTTCTTTAGCCGCTGGCCACATAGCTACTTTCTGCTTCTTCAGCATCCTCCAGCATGTGCTGCTCACTGCCTCCTGGTGAGTGGAGGATGGGTGTAGCCCACAAGAAGTGGTGTAGGAGGGCTAGGTTATGCCCAGAAATCCCCTTCAAAATCTCCAACTACTTCCTCATCCTCTAATTAAACCTGCTTTTCCTCAAACACTTGCATTCAAGGTTAAATAAACAAGTATTTCTACTCTTTTTCATAGTGTTCCAGCTACATCCTGGGTTAAATAGGCTTTAGTGGACTAGTCTGGGAATCTAACTACAATTTATAACATTGTTACTATGGGAAAATACGTTCTGAGTTCTAATCGACCTACAAATGAACTTTTGGAACACAACCCATTCGTAAGTTGAGGACTTCCTGTATCTAATTATTAAGAATGTTGTCTAACTTGGTCTCTTTTCTTTTCACAGAATGTTGGCTTTGAAAGCTCAGGGAAGAAGCAGTAGGGGAAAAAACGTAACACAGTGGTAAGGATCTTGAGTTTTTTTCTTTTGAACGAAGAGCATGTATAAACACACTGTTAATTCTCATACAGTATTGACCAAATTAATGTATTTTAAGATGTTGTGCAACACTAATTATTATGATGATCTAAAATATTTTCCACTGAGAAGTGATGCCAAATTTTAAGGTTAAAAATATCTGCGATGAGAGCCAATTGAAAGATGTGTGTTTTCAGGCTAGTTTAGTCAAATTCGTGATACTCTCTATGTGAAAGGAGAATATATAGTAAACTAAGTGGAAAACACCTGCCCTAGAATTTAACTGGCAATTGTAAAGCTCTCAATATTTTTTTAGTAAATGTTTGAAAGAGGGTGTCTGGATCATAAAAATATATTGTGACACTCTTAAAAATATACTAGTTTGTTTAGTTTGAAGGGAAAACAAACAAGTTGCTTTCAAGTATTGGCAATAGATACGTAGCGGATATTTGACAATTTGCAGGGCTTTTCTTCAGTTATACCAAATCATAAAATTTAGCAGGTAGGAAATAAGATTCAGTGCTGCCCTGTTAATGTGATATTGTGTAAGATGACTGTAGGATCACTGAAAATATCTAAAATTTATTTATTTATTTAGCTGCTTCTGGCCCACGTTTTATCAAAAGGCTGAAATTTGCGAACCTGCTATCTTTAGGCTGTTGTTAGTGTCAATACCAACTTCACGTGATGTTACCAGGGTATAAAAAGTGCCCGCAACTGAATAATAAAAAATGTTCACTGAAATATTTGCCTGTTTGTGTATGGTGTATTTTCCAAACAAATGAGATTATGACATGTGCTTCTGTCTACTCTGAGTGTTTTAATAAGATTTTGGAAATGCTATGTAATATTGATCTCATTGGCTGTAGTTATTGAAATTCATCTTCAAATATGCTTGAGTATTTTTACCCACCATTGTTTCAAGTAACGAATAAGGTAGTTACAACTGAGAGGTTTTTTTTGCTTTATTTGTGCATTTGACGCAACTCTGGGCTAGTCATTGCAAATGCAATCTGCCCTGAGTTACAAGAAACAGTGTGTTGCCGTTGTCTTTCTTTCTTTGCTGCATGAAGATAGTCATTTGTTGTTTGGTTCATGCTGGTATAAAATAATTATTGGTATTTATTCTCCGTCTTTCCAAACACTGGCTCAGCTAAGCTTCAGCTAAGATGGCTGATGCATAGAATGGAACTAAGCCCACACCTACTCCTGCTTTGCGGTGCAGGTAGTAGGAAAACAACACTTTGGTGCTCCCGTTTAGATGTAGACAAGGGCCAATCCAGGAGCATAAGGAATTAGGGAGGTCTTAAACTTTTTGCACATTTAGGCCATGACTACACAGAGAGAAGGTTGAACTTATTCAGGTTGATTTTTAGCATCCAGTTTTGTAATGTGAAAGGTGCATGTCTTCACTGTACACAAGAATTTGGCGTAGTTTGAAGTAGTTTTTGCCTAGAAGGGTGACGACCGAAGATTTTGAGAACAATCCATTGGGTAGTTATCCCATAGTACCTGCACCCCTTTGCATTCTGGGTTATGCTCGCAGTACATCTGGGACCAAAACTGCAGTGCAGTGGTTGTAGGTACATGTAGTGAGTGACCCATAATGTACTCATTTCCTCCCTCTTCCTGTGCTTAAGACTAGGTTGTCAAGCGATTTAAAAAATTAATCACGCAATTAAAAAATTAATCACGATTAATTGCACTGTAAAACAATAATAAGAATATTATCTATTTAAATATATTTGGATGTTTTCTACATCTTCTAATATATTGATTTCAATTACAACACAGAATGCAAAGTGTATAGTGGTCACTTAATTTTTTTTTATTACAAAACATTTACACTGTAAAAAAAATTTCAGTTTACCTCACTGAAGTATTGTAGTGCAAATTCTGTCATGAAAGCTGAACTTCAATTCAATATATTTGTCTCCTATTCAAAAGAATCCTTTTTTAGCTCAGCTCCGGCTGCGGGTGGCACAGGGCTGCAGTGGGGTAGACTCTGCTGTCTGCAGTGCAGAGTTCGCGGGGGGATCAGCCCCCAACTGCAGGTGGCATAGGGCTCGTGTGGGGTCAGCTCCCAAACTCAGGGGAGGGGTCAGCCCCTGGGCTGCGGGAGTCAGGGGGAGGTAGACCACACCATGGGCAGTGCAGAGTTCGGGAGGGAAGGGGGGGGACTCAGCCCCAGAATCAGATGTGGAGGGAGGGTCAGTCCTAGCCCCAGGAGGCAAAGACAGGATAGCTTGGGTAAACCCTGCCAGCAGGGATGGGGGATAGCTTGGGCGAGCCCTCCCCCGGGCTTTTTTATTTTTAAAAATATGGTCACCTGGGATGGGAGAGGGATGGGTGTCAGAGTCTTTACTTTTCTTGTTTACTTTTCCCTTGGAGCTGGAACCACATCTTCAGGGTTTTTTCCTCCTTTCTGGCTGCTTGTTTTTTTCCTGTGTGCCCTCTGGTGGCAGTTTGCATTACTGTGCCTTACCAGAGCCTTACTCATGCTGGTTTGCTGACCTCTGCGATTAATGTGAGTTAATTTTTTTAACGCGTCAATTCTGCCCTGCGTTAATCGCAGGCATTAATGGTCACTAATTGACAGCCCTACTTAAGACCAACAGTAAACACTCTTTTCGTGCCCTTTTTTCTCTTGTTGGTTCTCTGTATAGATTCCTTAGCAGCATGAGCGTGATCCCCATCCTGGATCCTGTTGAGCATCAAAGCATTATGATGATGTTAACCTTGGTGTGTCTACTGCTGGTGTATGTCCAGAGTGTATCCAGTGTCTATCAGAAAGAGGAAGAATCTCAGGCACTTGAATTGAGTGAATTGCAAATGTCACTGGTGTTCAATCCTCTGGACACAGCGGAACGCCAGTTCTGGTGCTGCAGACAAGCACAGACTGGTTGGTCTGCATTGTGACGCAGCTATGGGACAATCAGCAGTGACTGCAAAACTTCTGTATGTGTAATGCCATTTTCATCGAAGTTTGTGAATTGCTTTCCCCCAACCTGAAGTGGAAAAATACCAGAATGAGACCCGTTCTGACGGCGGAGAACTGAGTGGCAATTGTTCTGTTGAAGCCTGCAACCTCAGACAGCCACCAGTCAGTAGAGTATCAATTTGGAGTGGGGAAATCTATAATAGGCGCTGTTGTGATCCAAGTAGCCAGAGCAATCAATACCCTACTGCTACAGAGAGTAGCCACTCTGGGAAATGCGAAGTACATAGTAGAGGGCTTTGTCATGCTGGGCATTGACCTGAATCTTGGATCTATATGTAATATTTAACATTACAGAAATAGTCAAATTTTGAATTATGCTTTATAATTTTCGAGGTTTGGATTAGATCATATGGTTTCATATTAATTTATTTATCTCTTATTCCATAAGGGGACTAATTTAAAACTACATTGAAGTTAATGGAAAGACTCCCTTGGACTTCATATTGGATCTGATCCATAGATCATAGAGTCATAGATCACTAGAACTTGAAGGGACCTCGAGAGGTCATCAAATCTAGTCCCCTGCCGTCATAGTAGGACCAAGCATAGATCAACAGGTGTCTGTTTAACCTGCTCTGAAATATCTCCAGAGATGGAGGTTCCACAACACCCCTAGGCAATTTTATTCCAGTGTTAACCACACACACTGACAGACAGGAAGTTATTCCTGATGTCCAATCTAAACCTCTCTTGCTGCAATTTAAGCCCATTGCTTCTTGTCCTATCCTCATGGGCCAAGGAGAACAATTTTTCTCCCTCCTCCTTATAACAAGTATCCTTTCAGATACTTGAAAACCACTATCATGTCCCCCCTCAGTCTTCTCTTTTCTAAACCAGTCCAGTTCTTTCAGTCTTCCTACATAGTTTATTTTCTAGAGCTTTAATCATTTTTGTTGTTCTTTGGACCTTTTCCATTTTCTCCAGATCTTTCTTGAAATGTGGTGCCCAGAACAGGAGACAATACTCCAATTGAGGCCTAATCATAAGAGTAGAGTGGAAGAATGACTTCTAGTGTCTTGCTCACAAAACTCCTATTAATGAATCCCTGATCACTGAACAGCATTTGATACCAGGTATGGGGACTTGCCTGGATCCAGCCTCTGAGGCTCAGTCCCCATTCCCCCTAGCATTGGGAAGCCTACGCTGGTGCTCCAGCCTGTTCGCCGCCCCACCGCAGAGCCGAAGCATACAAAATCTACTAGCCTGGGCCCTCATAGGCTCTGGTGTGGGGGGCGGGGGGAAGGAGGAGGAGAGAGGAGTGTAAGGAGTGTCTTTCTGCTTCTCAGTTGGGATCCACATCAGTGGTGGGGGGGAGGGGTTGTTTGGTTTTTTTGCTTCTTACTTGTGTGTAGCCCCCAAACTGATTTTTTTCTGTGGGTCAATGGCTGCTATCCCAAGAAAGGTTCCCCATGCATGTTTTATACAATGAAACATTGAATTCTTCTTCGAGTAGTGTCCCCATAGGTGCTCTACTGTAGGTGCCAGGCTCTGTCCCAGTGCCGTAGTTCAGAGATTTTCAGTAGCTGTAGTTGGCCGGACTGCGCATGCGCGGTGCGCATCTCACACCATTGATCCCTTTACCTCACACGTGCAGTCTGGCTCCCGCCAGTTCCTCTCAGTCGCCCTTGGGTCACAGACAGCTTTCCTCTTCTTTGGTTACCTGGTCAGAAAACAAAAGACTGTAAATATTAGTTCTTCTTCGAGTGGTCCCCATGGGTGCTCCACTCATGGTGTCAGGCTCATCCTGGCGCCGCAGCTCGGAGGCTTTGAATAACTGTATTCAGCTGGGGCGCGCATGCGCGGTGTGCAGCACACACCATTCGTGCTTTTTGATCTTTGCTCATACCTGGCTTACCTGTATGTCTCTGGCCTCAGACGGAGCTTCCCTGGCCTCAGACGGAGCTTCAATCTCTCTCATCATCTCTTCAGTTTCTCAGTCCCCTTAGGGGGTCTGCAGTCAATTACTTGTAAATAGTTGTCCCTTTGTTCATTCTTCTTCATCTTAAAAAAAAAAAAAAAGGACTCATTAACACTTCATTAAAGCCTGGGCTTTCCCCAGCTTCCCTGCTGCTGTCACTGACAAACAGCTTAGCCTCCGGGAGTCTGACAGAGATTCTTCTCAGAAGCCCAGACAAACAAACAAACAAAACCCAAAAGAAACAAACAAAAAAAAACTTAACCGAGTCATACCTGGATCCTCAGGATTCAAGAAGTGTGCCTTATGCAGTGAGCCCATGCCAATAGGCACTCAGCATGTATATGCTGTTTAGAGGAAAACCATATTCCCCCAAAATGTGGGCACTATTAAAAAATGACAGCCTGCACCTGCTGAGATAGAGAAATGTGCCTGAAAATCTTGCTGCTGGACAAATGGCTGGACCCTGATAGAGTGGCTACTGCTAGCCACTCTATCAGGAGACCCAGAAAAGAAGGGTCTCTTCCCCTAAACCGCTGGCAGGAAATAAAAAGAAAGCTTCTCCCACCAGGTCGCTCCCACCTGAGAGGACCGCGGGAGATAAGACAGTGTCCTCTGCCTCTGTCCCGCGACCCTCAGTACCTGGGTCGAGGACAAGAGTGAGCAAAGCTGTGGTGACCCATAGAGCTTCTTCGGCGCCGACGGCAGCTTCGGTGCTCACAAGCGGTGCCCGTGCTGCAAAGACACCGGCACTGCTCCGTTTAACTACACAAGTGGCGGCAGAGCTGCGATCACTCGCACGGATAGCAGCAGCAGCACCGAATGAAGCTCTCCCGGCACCAGCAACACAGCAGCCACCGTTGTCGGTCTCGCAGAGCAGTAACACAGCTCAAAGAGCTGCAGCACCGGCAAACACAGCAGTGCTGCGCTTGATGGGGCACCGGCACCGGAGCAGGAACTGCAGTCGGCACAGAAGCAGTCAGAGCCAACAGTGAAAGCACCTTACAAAATGCGGAGAGAAGGGGCTTCCCACTCCCCTTCTTCAAGATTTTCACCGGGTCCTCCTTCTCCACCAATGTATCAATCACCTCTGCAGTATGTCTACTGGCAGCGCACCCCAAGACAATACTGCAATCACAGGCGCAATTCCCCATATAGACACCCATTCTACAATGACTACTGCAGGCACCGATCCTACTGTCCACCATACAGACAGTCACCACGCTATCATTATTCTCCATGTGCAAGTTACAAGAGGCGACATACCAGTTGCAGATCATTCAGGTATTCGTCGCCTCACCCATCGGATCGTTATGATTGATTGCCACCTTGATTCTCCGTATTCGTCACGTTCACGCTTTCACCACCATGCCTGACAACAACCTTCGCACGCCAGCCCGCTGCCAGAGCAACACCATAGTCGTCAGCTGACTTCCCCAGCATACAGCCGGAACCCCACATCACACTGGTTGGACCTGGAGGAGGGACGGTTGTCGGAAGTGGAGGACCAGAAGACTGAAATTCCAATCCCTAACTGCTCTTCTTCTTCACCAGATGAGGCGGTTTTCTCAGCGGATCAGTCTTCACCAGATGATTTTAAATAGTTTCAGGACCTCTTCAAGTGGGTGGCCTACTCCCAGGAATCCAAGTAACCAAGTAACAGAGGTGCAAATGAAACAGTATGGATTATTGAAAAACTTGCATCTGAGGCAGAGCACGAAGATGGCCATTCCTATTGACGAAGCCATTATGGAGGCTGCGGATACTATCTGGCAGACACCAGCGTCGGTGCCACCAACCTGCAGGAGAGGGGACAAGAAATATTTTGTCCCGTCCAAGAACCTTGAGTTCCTCTTTAACCACCCACAACCGAGCTCACAGGTGGTAGATGCAGCTCAACAGGGGACCAAAGCACCGCAGTATAAGGCACTACCTCATGTCAAAAAGCTGGACATATTTGGAAGAAAAGTAAACTCCTCAGCAATTCTGCTCCTACGCATTTCTAATTATGCTTGTTTTGTTGTCTAATCACAACTTTGACAATTATGAAAAGATAGCGCAGTTTCTTCAATACCTGCCAGAAAATAAGCGTTCCCCTCTTAGTCATTTGTGCAAGAGGGTTTTGCGGTGGCACGAGCAAGTCTGCAAATCTCATTGGATGTGGCGGACACAGCAGCCCGCACCACCACAATAGCGGTGCAATAGCGATGAAGCGTACTGCTTGGCTTACTTCTGCAGCAGTTCCAAAGGATCTTCACACAAAAGTGGAAGATCTCCCATTTGACAAAAACAAGTTATTTGCAGAAAAGACGGATGAGGTCCTTCATTCCAGGAAAGATTCCCGGTCTACGCTCCGCTCCCTGGGGATGTGTACACACCCCTTTTGGCGCAAGAGATACTATCCATACCAGAGGAGGTATGGCTACCCCATCAGGGACAGCAGCAGCAGCAGCGATCTATAGACCAATCACATGCAAGACAACACCCGCAATGTCGATGACCCCAACCATCCCGTACAGGCAGTCAACAAAACGCTAAGCAGCAAGTTTGATGGTTCGGTCGAAGGCATGCAACAAGTCCTTACGGTGACAGAACAGGTCACTCACGTTTTTCACTATCGACTTCAATCTTTTCAAGATCAATGGGAGGCGATTACATCGGACTGCTGGGTATTACAGCTTATGGCATCCGAGCTCACCATCCCCTTTACCATCATACCACCCACAAATCCACCAACTTATCCCTCTTCAGGAACCTATCTCACGAGATCCTGTTGAAGGAAGAGGCCCAGCGTCTGCTCTCCACAGGAGAGGAAGGAGGTTCCATTCATGGTATTTTCTCATAGAGAAAAAGACTGGAGGATGGAGGCCTATCCTTGAGCACAGGAAGCTGAACAAATACCTCCGCCGTCAAAGGTTCAAGATGGTGACCCTTTCCAAAATAATAACGTCACTAGATAAGGACGATTGGTTTGCAGCCCTTGACTTGCAAGATGCTTATTTTCTCATAACAATACATCCAGCTCACAGATGTTTTCTCTGATTCACCATCAGGAATAATCATTTCCAATACCAAGTGCTACCGTTTGGACTCATATCGGTTCCCAGAGTGTTTTCAAAAACCCTGGCAGTAGTAGCTGCTCACCTACGACGCAGAGACATGATCATATTTCCGTATCTAGACGACTGCCTTATAAAAGGCAGGTCGAGACAAGATGTACTACAAATGGTGACAATAACCAGGCAAACATTTCTGTTGCTTGGGCTCATAATCAACGAGCAGAAGTTGTCTCCAGATCCTACGCAGAGTATAAATTTCATAGGTGCACGTCTAGATTCCACCACAGGACGTGCGTACTTACCTCAAGAACGTTTTTGGATTATACATGAGCTGGCCACGGTAGTCATCCATGTCCCTATAGTCACTGTACTTACCTAACTCCACCTCATGGGACATATGGCAGCCACCACCTTCGTATTTCAACATGCGAGACTTCATTTTCGCTGTCTGCGGCATTGGCTGGCGTCGGTGTATACTCCATCAAAGCACTCCATGCACAAGGTTCTCAGATCCCTGGTTGGTGGTTGTTGAACCCCAAAAATCTGCTAGCAGGAGTCCTATTCAAATGCCAACAGCCATTGGCCTAGCTGACTACGGACGCCTCCCTTTTGAGCTGGGGTGCACACATTGATGGCATGGCCGTGCAAGGCAGATGGTCTGCAGCGGAGGCAGTTTCCCATATCAACCTCCTAGAACTAAAAGCGGTATTTCTCGCATGCAAGCATTTTTGCATGCACATTATTGGTACGAGTGCTTACAGACACTCGTGCTTACAGAGTGCTTACAGACAACATAGCAACTATGTATCAGTCGTCAAGCAGGAGCATGATCCCGGCTACTCTGCACACAGGCAGTCCGCTTATGGAACAGGTATGTATGAAACCACAACAATCTGGTAGCATCCTACTTACCAGGCACAAGCAACATCATGGCAGATGCTCTCAGCAGATTTTTCCTTCAGGATCATGAGTGGGAAATCCACCCCAATGTCCTGGACAACATCTTTTGAACTTGGGGATCGCCACAAATAGACCTCTTCGAGACCTACGGGAACAAGAAGTGTTACCTTTACTGCTCCAGAGGAAGCATGGGCAAAGGCTCCGTTGGAGATGCACTCTTAATCCGGTGGGAAGCGCCTCGGCTCTATGCATTCCCACCAACGGTACTTATTCCGAGAGTAATCCAGAAAATCAAAGAAGACTCAGCCCGGGTCATACTTCTAGCATCAGCCTGGGCAAGACAACCGTGGTACCCATTCCTTACAGGATGTCCCTGTTCCCACCATGTCCCTTGCCACTCCTCCCAGACCTTCTCTCCCAGAACCAGGGGTCCTTGCTACACCGCAAACCAGAGACCCTCCACCAGACTTCGTGGTTCCTAGCTGGTTCAGACTAGAAGAGCAACTTTGCTCAGAGGCAGGGAAGACAGTACTCTTGAACAGTAGAAGACAAACTACAAGACGGTCTTACCTGGAAAAATGGAGGAGATTCGTAGGTTGGTGTGAGAAGTGACATCGAACCACACTCAGCACTGATGCATGAAATCCTAGATTATATCTTTTCCCTCCACCAGGCTGGTCTTTTGAGCTCTACCCTGAGAGTCCACCTATCAGCAATCACCGCCTTCTATACCACCATCGAAGGTCACTCTTATCTTTGCTCATTGCATGACCAAGATACTACTTATGGGAATAGCAAACCTCAAACCCCCGCGCAGACCTGTGGCCCCCGCCTGGAGCTTGGATTTGGTTCTCAACACGCTAATGTACCCACCGCGTTGTCATCTCTGCTCAACATGAAAGTGGTATTCTTATTGGCAGTTACATCTGCCCGTAGGGCTAGTGAACTGGCGGCATTAATGGTAATGCCACCTTTCCTGGTTTTCAACAAGGACTCATTCACGTTGTGTACTTATCCAGCCTTCATCCCTAAAGTCACGTCACAATTTCATGTCAACAAACCAGTCATCTTGCCTATCTTTTACCCAAAGCCGCATACCTCTACTCAAGACTCGCTACTTCATACACTCGATGTATGTGGGGCTATAGCATTTTATAGAGACAGAACACAGACTTGGCGCAAAACCAACTATCTAATAGTATCCACGGCGGACTGCTCCACGGGTAACCCATTATCCTCCCAACGTCTTTCCAGGATCATAGTGTCTTGCATCACCAAGTGTCACTTGATCCGTAATAAGCCCCTTCAGACTCTTTCTAGGGCACATTCCACTAGGGCAGTGGCATCATCCACGGCATTTGTCAGAGGAGTCTCACTGCTGGAAATCTGCAGGGCAGCCACATGGGCCTCAAGCTTGACTTTTGTGAACCACTACACGATAGCGCGGCGGTGGAATCCTGAGTCCATGGTGACCTCAGCAGTATTTTCGGTCATTGACAAACCTGAACTCCAGGAACGCAACGTGAGTACTGCTACAAAGTCACTATGAGTGGAGCACCCAGGGGGACCACTCAAAGAAGAAGTTACTCACCTTTGTGCAGTGATGATGGTTCTTCGAGATGGGTCCCGTGGGTGCTCCACGTTTTAGCCTTCCTCCCCATTCCGGAGTTGTTTCTTTTTGTATCCTTACAGATACCAAATGGTGAGAGGAACTGACAGGTAAGCTGGGTGCACGCGAAGATCAAAGAGCGCAAACGTCGCGTGCTGCACACCACGCATGCGTGACCCAGCTGAATGCAGCTATGCAAAGCCTCCGAGCTGCGGCTCCAGGACGAGTCCAACACCATGAGTGGAGCACCCACGGGGACCCATCTCGAAGAACCATCGTTACTGCACGAAAGTGAGTAACTTCTTAGTAGTTGTTAGCTGTAGTCTTAGTTAGTAGTTGTAGTTGTAGTTACAGTTACAGTTTAAAAAACAAACAAACCAAACCCTCTGTTGTTCGTTGTTACTGGCCTTAGGCCATACGGGGGAATGTGGGTGTGAGGGACGGAAGAAAGAAACATCTTCTAACAATGCTGGGATCTCCCGGTTTCAAAAAAATGTGAGATCTCCCGAGAGGCAATGCTGGCCTCTAATGGCCATTCCTTCTGCATCCGATGTTTGGGCGAGGTTCATGTGCCTCAGAAGTGTGCCCATTGCTCTAAGCTAATGGCCAGGGCACGGCACGATAGAGAGAATGCGCTTATGGATGATTTTATTTGATAAGGCGCTCCAGTTCTTGGACGCCACGTCTACCTCTACTTCAGATCCTACAACTTCTCAAAAATGCAGGGCGTTCTCTTCAGGGGCAGCCCCACTAAGAAAAAAGCAGGTTTCACTGACACATTCTTTGCCTCTGGCCCAGATCACCAACGCGAGCATGGGGGATAAACCCAGAATGTCCAGCACCACTTATATTCAGTGGTGATCCCAGCCGCAAGGCCCAAGAAAACATGGGGCCTGGTGCCGAGGCCCACGATGGCACTGAAGACCCCAGCAGCCACGGTGCTGTCACCCGCACTGCCATCAGCGGCACTGCCATCAGCGAGCGTAGTAATGCCTCCGCCGGCATCTGCTAGACCACCGGTGTCGTGGCCTCACTCGGCACTGGAAGTGCTGAATGATCCCACATCACTAAGGAAGGCTACTGCAAAGTCAGATGAGCGCAGGAGTCCCTCTCCTATGTTGCCCTCCTCTACGCTCTCTCTGGCACCGTCCCCCTCTCCGCCAGCACCAAGATCACCAGTACCGCACATCTATCATGCACAATGGAAACACTATATGCATCCCTGGCATTATGGGTCTCCATCCCCATATGCGTTGGCACTATATATAAAGGCTCAATACCATGCCAGACACATCTCTGTTTCGCTGCCCCTCTCCTCTAGAGGCTCTGTAATTTACTCTCGCTCGCCGCTATGATCACCACATACTGAGTATGAAAGACACTACGGGCTCTTCTAGATGCTCCTCACCTGGTCACTATTACTATCACCGGGAGCACATATCCCACCATCACTCCAGGAGGTGTTCCCCCTGCTATTGCAGATCTCCCAGGTATGCACTAATACCAGTCACTGAGAGAGAGCTACCCTTGGCCTCACTACCACCATAAACTCTGCTGTCTCAAATACAACAGCACTTAATAAACCATCTTGTTAGTCTTTAAAGTGAAGCGCTTTCGCAGGCCAGACTCATTCATGTCATTTAAACATGAATGACAGTTCAGAGGTTTCTCTTTGAAGTCTTGTGTACTGGTGTTAGTAAGAATCATCCTGAAGTTAGGTGGTTGTCTATAGGAGACTATGGGTCTGTCTCCCAGAGCCTCTTGGAGTGTAGTATCCTGTTCCAGTATAGGTTGTAGTTTATCGATAATGTGTTGGATGGGTTTAAGTTGGGAGCTATAGGTGATGACAAGTGGTGTTCCATTGTTGGTTTTCTTGGGTCTGTCCTGAAGTAGATGGTTTCTGGGTATTCGTCTGGCTCTCCACAGGACATACCACACTAATACCAACCCTGGAACTTTCCCTTGCAACAAACCCTGTTGTCAGCTTTGCCCACATATTTACCCTGTTGACACCATCATTGGACCTAACCAATTCAGTTATAAGATCAAGAACACATATTCCTCCTTATCCAGAAATATAATTTATGCCATCATGTGCCGACAGCGTCCATGTGCTGTGTACATTGGACAAACATCTCAGACACTTCGCCAAAGAATCAATGCACACAAAACAGATATCAGACAGTTTCACAAAGAAAAAACAGTTTGTTTGCCATTTCAGCCAGAAAGGGCATTGTCTCAACGACTTGACTACCTGCATCCTGCTTCAAAGACATTTTAACACAAGACTTCAAAGAGAAACCTCTGAACTGTCATTCATGCTTAAATTTGACACTTTACGACTGGGCCTCAACAAAGATGCTAATTATCTTACCCATTACAAAGATAGCTTCCCCAATTATCACCTCTATTATCATTAGCTCAGACATTAACCTCCTTCCCCTCATCCCCTATCTGTTCTGAAATTTGATTTGTCCTTTTTATATGTGTTCACTTTTTTTGATTGTATCCGTTTGGTATATATGGTCATGCCAATTTTCTTCCACAATTTGATCTGAGAAAGTGGGTCTGGCCCACGAAAGCTCATCACCTAATAAACCATCTTGTTAGTTTTTAAAGTGCTGCATAGTCCTGTCATTTGTTTCAGCTAGACCAGATTAACACGGCTACATCTCTATTACTACTCAAATACAACAGTCAGAGCTATAAGAGGGGCAGTTGTTGGAGGCTGAAGAACAGCAACCCGATACTTCGCCAACTGAGCAATCGTCCTTGCTGGATGAGGCCTTGATCCCAGGTGACACGTCCCCCCTGATGATCTCAAGCAGTTCCAGGAACTGTTTAAAAGGGTAGCATCAAGTCAGGAAGTCCAATTGGCTAAGGAGCAAGACAAACAATATCGCCTCCTAAAAAATCTCCAGCCCATGCAGCTGGCTAAGATAGAGCTCCCGATCGATGAGGTAATTATGGAGGCTGCAGAGGAGATTTGGCGAACGCCCGCCTCTACTCCACCAACAAATAAATGGGTGGATAAGAAGTACTTCATACCATTGAAGGGGTTGGAGTTCTTATTCAGCCATCCACAGCCAAACTCCCTAGTGGTGGATGCTGTACAACATAGATCAAAAGCTTCCCAGCATAGAGGCATCACTTCAGAGAAAAGCAATAAAAGGCTAGATCTTTTTGGAAGAAAGGTCTACTCCTCAGCTACCCTATTGTTGCATATCAGGAACTATGCAACATTGTTATCACACCATGATTTCGACAATTATACCAAGCTAATCGCACTGATGGGTCACCTCCCAGATTCTGAAAGGCCAATTTTAAAATCCATAGTACAGAAAGATTATGCTTCAGCTAGAACGGAGCTTCAAATTGCCCTGGATGTAGCGAACACCGCCGCCAGATCTATGGCGACTGCAATAGCAATGAGAAGACCTTTGTGGCTACTGTCTGCAGGAGTTCCCAAGGAGTTGCAGAACAAAGTGGAGGACCTCCCTTTGGACAATCAGAAACTTTTCACGGAAAAGACAGACAAGGTTCTCCACTCCAGAAAGGATTCCTGTACTACCCTTAGAACACTGGGGATGTAAACGCCCCAGTATCACCGAAAGTGTTACCATCCGTACCAAAGGTGATATGATTTCCCTTAGAACAGTCAGCAACAACAGCGCGGGTTTGATCAATCCAGGTCACGTTTTAAATCTCAGAACAGGCGAAGATCTACCGCCCCGCCCCTTCCTTGAAGCCCAGCCCTCTCTATTCTCCTCCTTTCCATCACTTGCTATCCCCAGCCCTTACTTACACACTCTGATAAAGTTTATTTTTAAATTATGTGATACATAAAATTAAAATCAGATGTTTATAGTTATGAAATAGCATGAATAAAAAACAGACCATTTATTTAAATCTAAAATGAAGCATTTATAATTATACATTTTGTGGGGACAGACTT
>JANRFK010004149.1:36889483-36903162 GCA_030068395.1 Apalone spinifera
ACTGGTTGAGGCCTCGCGATCGACCTGTAGCTCGCGATCGACCTGTTGGTGACCACAGCCTTAGAGCACCAACTCTCAGACACTTTCCATCACCGCCTGAGGTGGTCCCATCAGTGGACCACCGTCCCCTCCGATCGCTGGGTTCTGGAGATCGTGTCCTCCGGTTTTACCATTCCATTCCTATCTCTACCTCCAATTACCTCACCCAGCCCGTCCCTCTTCAGGCACCCTTCGCATGATACCTTACTCAAACAAGATGTCTATTGCCTCCTATCCATTCAGACAGTAGAGAAGGTACCGAACGATTTCAGGGGAAAAGGGTTCTATTCTTGCCATTTCCTCATGCAGAAGAAAACGGGAAGCTTGAGACCCATACTCAACGTTTGGAACCTAAATTGGCACTTACGAAAACGACGTTTCAAGATGGTGACCTTGGCTTCGATAATACCAGCTCTAGACAATGGAAACTGTCCTCGACTCCAGGATGCTTAGTTCCATATTACTATGCATCCGGCACACAGACAATTGCTTTGCTTTACAATAGGTGGAAAACATTTTCAGTACTGAGTGCTTCCTTTCAGCCTTTCATCAGTACCCAGGGATTTTTCGAAGACCCTGGCGGTCCTAGCAGCGTACTTATATCGAAAGGGCATTATAATCTTTCCCTATCTCGATGACTGACTGATTAAAAAGCCGCTCCTTCGTGGAAGCACAACAGATGGTAATGATGGCCAGACATGCTTTTGATTCATTAGGCCTAATTGTCAACTAACAATCTATAACCATCCCCTCTCAGACCCTGGACTTTATAGGGGTGTGACTCGATTCAGTAGCAGCATACACTTACTTGCCAATTCAAAGGTTCCAGGCAATCCAGGAACTTATTTCCATACTCATTACCAGCCCAACAGTGACAGTGCTTACCTGCCTACAGTTAATGGGCCATATTGCAGCAACAGCCTAAGTAATCTATCATGCCAGATAGATTTCCGCTGCCTTCAGCACTGGCTGGCATTGGTGTACACTCCCACAAGACATCAAGTCCTCAAGGTAGTGTCTCCTTCCACCAGCGTACGCTTGTCCTTCCAATAATGGACTGATCCGCGCAACCTTTTAGCAGGAGTTTCCTTTCGCCGGCCTCAGCCTTCGACACAAATTGCTGCAGATGCATCCCTTCTTGGCCGGGGAGCCCCTATGAATGGCATGTCTGCACAGGGCAGGTGG
Source organism: Apalone spinifera (assembly GCA_030068395.1). NCBI lineage: Eukaryota > Metazoa > Chordata > Testudines > Trionychidae > Apalone > Apalone spinifera. The sequence goes on from JANRFK010004149.1 coordinate 36,890,708, forward strand.
TCACCACCGGAGACAGCCCTCCATATAAACTTTTTCGAGCTCAGAGTGGTTTTCATTGCCTGCAGGCATTTCCAGGAATATATCTGTGGAACATCTACCAGCATACTCACCGACAGCATTGCCACAATGTATTGCATATATTGCCAAGGAGGAACATGGTCCAGATCCCTCTGTGCAGAGGCGGTCCATCTCTGGAATTGGTGTATTTGCAACAAGGTCACTTTAATAGCATCATACTTACCTGGCACGAACAATATTGTGGCAGATTCCCTGAGCAGGCATTTTGCGCCTGATCATGAGTGGGAGATTCAGTCAGACGTACTCCATTCAATAGTCCATCGTTGCGGCCTCCCTCTGATAGACCTCTTTGCTACACACAGAGACGCGAAATGCCGATATTATTGTTCCAGGGTAGGCATATGCCGGCAATTTCTAGAGGATGCCTTCCATCTCCATGGGGGGGGACCCCTTCTATATGCATTTCTCCCCACCATACTCATACCCAGGGTTCTGGACAAGATCAAATCAAATGGGGCCACATAGATTCTCATAGCCCCAACCTGGGCATGACCGATATGGTTTCCGTTTCTTCACAGAATGTCCCTCTGACCACCATATGCCCTTCCCAATCTCTCAGACTTGTTTTCCCAAGATCATGGTCGTTTTCTGCACCCACAACTGTGCATTCTTCACCTTACTGCCTGGCTTCTAACTGGTTCAACTCATCCGAGGACATCTGCTTGGACCAAGTGAAGCATGTTCTGATGCACAGCAGGAGAAGCACCACTCAGGTTAATTACCTATCCAGGTGGTGACGGTTCATATCATGGTGCTCTGCGAAAGGGATTATCCCTGAGGACGCACCTATTCAGCAGATCCTCGACTACACTATCTGAAACAAACGGGCCTTGCAGTTGCTTCTCTGAAGGTACACCTTGTTGCAATTACTGCCTTCTGCCACCTCATAGATGGTACTTTGGTCTTTGCCCATCCAACTACAAGAAGGTTCTTAAGAGGTTTGATGAATCTTAACCTGCCTCGCAGACCTCCACCTCTGTTGTGGAATCTAGACCTGGTTCTGGACATGCTTACCCAGACCCCCTTTGAGCCTTTAGCTACTACATTGCTTCAATTGTTGACGCTTAAGTTAGTCTTCCTCTTCACCATAACTTCACCTCGCAGAGTTAGTGAGCTTGTGACATTGTCAGCACCACCATATGCAGTTTTCCATAAGGAACGAGTGACACTTCAGCATCACCCAGACTTTATTCTGAAAGTCTGCTTGGCGTTCCATATCAATGAGCCCATCATACTCCTCTCTTTCTACCGCAAACCTCACACCTCACCATGCGAGGCACTTCTCCACATTCTAGATGTTTGTCGGGCGCTAGCCTTTTACATCGATAGGACTAGAGAGTGGTGCAAAATGGACCGCTTGTCAGTCTCTATAGCCGACCGATCTAAAGGTGAAGCACTCTCTTCCTAGTGTATTGCCAAGCTTATAACCTCCTGCATCACCACTTGCTACTCTCTCTGCAATAAGCCTCTCCCATCACAACCAAAGGCACATTCTACAAGATCTGTAGCTGCCTCCACAGCCTTTTTGAGGGGAGTTCCTCTTCAGGACATTTATCGTGCCACCACATGATCATCCAACGTCACCTTTGTGAACCATTACGCAATTGTTCAGAGACTGGCAGTGGATTCCTTGGTGGCTTCAGCAGTACTTTCAGCCTCACCCAAACCTTGATTTGGGAGCCCACCTCCGGGTGTTTACGAGTACTACTTTACAGTCACCTACATTGGAGCACCAACGGGGACACTACTCGAAGAAGTAGTAGTTACTCACTTTGCTACAGTGATGATGGTTCTTCGAGATGTGTGTCCCTGTGAGTGTGCCATTACCTGCCCTCCTCCCTGCTCCATAATCCAGGTTCACAGATTTCTCGTTTCAGATTCTCGAGTGGGTGAGAGGAGCTGGCAGGAGCCAGACCGTGCAAATGAGGTAAAGGGTATGAACGGCATGAGATGTGCACCGCACATGTGCAGTCTGGCCGACTACAGCTGTTGAAAAACTCTGAACTGCAGTGTCGAGATGGGGCCCAACACCTACAGTGGAGCACCCACTGGGGGACACATCTCGAAGAACCATTGTTACTGTACCAAGGTGAGTAACTTGTTCACAGGAATGGAGTACACATAAACGAAGCAAGGTTGCTACAATTGTGTGAGTGATTTTTAAAGGTAAGTTTGAAAGGCTTAAAAATATTAATAGAAAACAATTTAGTTATCTGCAATATGATAATCTGTTTTATTATAAACCACCGTAAACTGTATAAAAGAGATGATCATTCAGTTGGAATCCTCTAGGTTGGTGAATGAGTAGAAAGCAGTATTTAGCAGCACAAACAGAACAAAAAACCCACAAAGGCCAGGAACCCCATTGAGGTACCTTAAAGCAGGGGTGGGGCCACATTCCCCCCCCCCCCCCAACTTGCCGGGGTACAGCTCCCCCAAGGCTCACAGACTTCCCCTTCCCTCCGTATTTGGGAGCCTGTCCTGGTGCTCCAGTCCCCACACTGCTCCATCATGGTGCTAGAACACACAAAATCTACTAGGCTGGGTCCCTCCTAGACTCTGGTGTGCAAGGGGTATGTAGGGAGTGTCTTTCTCCTTCTCATTCAGGTGCCATGTCAGTGAAGGTTTTTTGTATGTGGCCCTCCACTGATTTTTCTGTGGCTCAGTGGCCCCCCCGATCCAAGAGAGGTTCCCCAACTCTCCCTTAAAGGAATTAGGGATGTAAAACGTTAATTGGCTAACTCCTTACTGGTTAACTGGAGGTCCACGCTTGGCTAGAACAAGCCCTCCTCCCCCAATCTGTGGCATGACAGATGGGGCCAGCTGAAGCAAGGCCCCCCCCACCCCCCATGGTGCGGCAGGCAGGGCCGGCTGGAGCAAGCTCCCTCCTCCATAGGGCCCAACCCTCCATGGTTAACCAGTTAAACATACTGATTAACCAGTTAACTTTTTAAATGGTAATTTACATCCCTAAAATCGATTTGATATTCCCAGTTGTGACTGCTGCCCTGTAAAATATTAGGCTCTACTAAGAAGCTTTTGAAATTTTAGCCTGCAATATGTCATCCATATTCTTAAATAATTTTGGTGGTATACAATGAATACGCCTTAGCTCGTCTCAAGCATAATTGGTAGTTGAGTCAATTGCTGTTGAGCTGGCAGCTATACATAAAACTTGGCCAAAGAAAAAAAGAAATTTTATGCAGTGAATCCTTTGTGAACTAGGGTGTTGCATAGATGTGACGTATAGCACCCTTTTGTGAGTGCTACTGCATCCATCTGGACAGATGAAATCAGAGAGTCTAGAAAACAAGATCAGTATCTTGGAATATAAGGACATTAACTGGAAGAAATACATAGCTACTGCAGATGTTTAAAAAGAAAGTACAGACTGCTTGCATTCAACAGACCAAATGGAAGAGAGCAAATAAAGGAGATATTGGAAAATGCTATTCTACTATGTTGAATAAGGGAAATTTTGTGTGTGTGTGTGTGTGTGTGTGTGTGTGTGTGTGTGTAAATGAATACAGTGACATCATCTGCATCTTCATGCCCATGCCGTTGCCTGCCTCCACCTCCATTCTGAGACGTGGTCTCCTCCCTTCTCTGCTGCATGCCCTCTTCCTCCACTGTCCTGTGTGTCCCCCTGCCCCGATCCTGTTTCTTTCAGTGAGTGGGATAGGATGGGGGTGCAGGATCTAGGCAGGCAGTGGGGTATAGGAGGGGGTAAGGGTGAAGAGATTGGCCAGGAGGGAGGTTGCAGGGAGCGGGCTGGGGGTAGGATGTGGGGTCAAGAGGGAGGGTGCAGGAGCAGGCTGGGAGTAGGGTTTTCTGTCTGGGGGGGGAAGGTGAAGGAGCAAGGGAGGGTGCAGGAGCAGGCTAGTGTCAAGGTGTGGGTTCAAGGGAGACAGTGCAGGAGCAAGTGGGGGAAGAAATTGGTGAGTGTAGCCCCCTAGTTTTATTGAAAATTATGCAGGAATTTGTAGTGGTTTTGGAGAGAGAAGTGACAGTCTAATTTTGGTTAAGATAGCACTTGAAATTGGGTCCCCTAAACATTGTGTGCATCTATACCTGAAGTGGGATATGATAAACAAGAAAAAAAGAACTTTTTGGATCAGAGGAGTGGACACCGTTAAAAGTAATGAAGAATGAAAGAGTCATAACTGGTGCTGAAATTAATGGTTGTGTAGGGCAGTGGTTCCTAATCTTTTTCATATTGTGGACCAGCAAACCCATTCACAAACTTTTGGCAGACAGGCATAATCTATTACCATATGCAAGTATGTAAATAAAATGTTGCCTTTCGCCTAGACCCAACCCAGCCCCTTGCCCCCCAGTGCCTAACACCCTTTGAATGCACCCGCCCCTTCACTCACCGGAGTCAGGCTGTCCTCTCTAGAGAATGTGGCCATTACTGCCATGCAGGCAGTGGGAGCAGCCATTGGCAACGTGTGCATTCCCTCCTCCTTTTGCGTTTCCTCCATCCCAAAACGCATCTCGCATCCTCATGAGTAGAGGTCGGGGTGAATGCAGAGCACCAGCCGGGACACTATTTGGGTGGGAAAGGGGGGGAAGGAGGGTGGGAGGTGCTTTCTGCTCTGCCTCCTCCTGCCACTGCCTCAACTCCAGAGCCTGGCAAAATCAGCCACCACAGCTGCTGGAGTTAAGCCACAGTGAACAGCCAGCCAGTGAACCGCTGGTGTAAGGAAACATGATAAATACTGAAAAAGGTACCATAGCAGCTATGCATGTAGACATAGGCATAAGGAAGGGGAAACAATTTCATAGTTTGGTACAGGGCATCCCTGCTATAAGTCGCCCAGTATACATCCGTTCCACATAACGCTTGTAGGATACATTATCAGTCCTTCCATTCCCTGCTCTTAAATCACAAAAAAAAAAACCCAAAACCCCCCCAAAACCCAGTTTCCGCAAATGGAAGTCAGCTGCAGGAAAACAATTCCCCTCTTTAAGTTGTTTTGCTGTAAGTCCAGGTTTATATATATGACAGCCTGTAGTCATTCATATAGTTTCACTTAGAAGGAAGAACATTTGATTACCTATTAAGGATAGTAGCATGAAAATACAGCTAGATTATTTGCTGATAAACCAAGCAGAGCTAAAGAACAGCTAAAACTATAAGATCAAACTAGAGGAAAGAATTGCAGCCCAACACAGAAGGCTGGTTCTTGGATTTGGATACATATCATACGTGAGAAGAAAATGGTCAAAAGCAGTACAGAAAACCAAGCGGTGGAAGCTTAAAGTTTGCGTGGAATTTAAGATCTAAGTGTTGGAGAAGATCTCTTTAAAATCGTGAAAATGTAGGATTCAAAAGGAAGAGCTCTGTGTAGGACTTAAACTTGTCTTACTCACAAACAGAAGTTGCTCCAATGAAAGAGATTACTTCACCCACCTTGTTTAATCAAAAACATGAATACACAGTTTTCAAATTAAGGGTAAAGTTATTTGTGGATTACACAATAAAATGTATGTGCAATAGTCTAATATTTTAACATATACTACTTTGTTGATCTCACTTTATCAATATTTTTAAACTTATTTTGAGGTTAGTGTTTTATTTATTAATTGCTCTGCTAAAATCATCCATTCACTATAGTTTGAGAATCACCCAGGTATCTTAAAATAAGTGCATTTCTAAGTTGCACTAGCAAATGGTCCTTTTAAAAATCAGCTATATGTGTGTGTCTGAAACCCATCATGCTCCACATTGTTCATTCTGCATCTGATATGCTTCTTGTGCTGGGGGTGTGGGAAGGGAGAGTCAGAAGCTCATGAAACTGACTTCACGTCTATTGGTATCTTTCTCATGAACATCTACTACATTAATGAAAAATGCAAGGACTACAATAAATGACTGTTTCATTGATTACGCAGAAACATTAGGTACCATCCAATAGGACCATCTTCAGAGAAATATTGGCACATGAGGATTTCAAAGCATGTAATTGAATTTATTTAAGTCTCTACCATGACACAGCACTGTGTGAATAGCTACAGATGGCAATGAGTGTTTTTCACTGGGCAGGATGTGAGACAAGGATGTACTCTGTTCTCGAGCCTTTTCAAGGTACAGCCATGGAAAGTTGTGACAAAATGAAAGGATCTGGGGCTTCCATTGATGAACTTCACTTAACTGACCTCACGTACACTGAAGATATGCTGTAGCTTTTTGTTATAATCACTGATTTAGTGCAGTAAATGTTGGAGTTTGTAAAAATACGTGGTAAGTAATATGGGCTGAATGCGGTAAAAAACAAAATGCATGGATATTGACAGTATTAACAAATGCAAGCAGAGATCATGAATAATTAGGGGTGGGCAAAAGGGCTTCCACAGGCTTAATCCGGCCTGCCAAGTGCACTGATCCAGCTGGCAGAGGTCCTGTCATTCCCACGCCTCCCAGGGCCTGAGGGCACAGGGAAGCGTGCAAAGTCTCCTCCTGCTTTGCTCCTACCCTGCAAGGAGGATGCAGCACTTTGAAGTGACATGCACCCCTTGCAGGATGGGGTCAGGGCAGGAGAAGACTTCACACGCTCCCCTCGCCCCCAAGCCCTGATAGTGCATAGTCTCTTCTCACCCTGCAAGGGGCTCAGCGCTTAGTCAACTGCCAGCTGCTGCTCAGCTGGCTGGTGACTCTAAGCATGGCACTCCCTTGCAGGGCCGAGGCAGATTTTGCATGCTCCCCTCTCCCCCAGGCCCTGATTGACCTGGGGGTGGGGGAAGGGAGAGTGCGCAAAGTCTCCTCCCATCACAGCTGGCGGTTCTCTCTGAAGGGTTGGGGGACAAAGACTTGACACAGTCTCCTACCCAGAGATCAAGCAGGGTCTGTGGGTGGGGAAGCATGAAAGTATCCTGTCCCTGTCCCTTCTGCCTGAGGCCCCACCCCTTCCGGGGCAGCCTGGGGCCACTTCAAAAATTTCTGAGCACCCACCCCTGTGATTAATAGTCAACTTGCAGAAATAGTTATCTGGGGTCCTACGTCACTGACCAACAAAGCTGTTGCAAAGAAATTCAAAGAAGTTTAGGAATGGATTTCTTTAAAAAGTTTGGAATAAACATTGCATCTTGCTTTTTCACCATCTTTGAGTGGTGAAAAGCTTAGTTGTTCCCATAATGACTTATGGATGCGAATTGTGGAAAATAAATGCTGCTGACAAGATGAAAATTGAAACTTTTGAGAATTGGTAGTGGCACCGAAGGTTCTTGCATCTCTCCTGGGTCTAAACTCTCCTGAGTTTTTTTGGTGGGGGCGAGGGGGGGAATTATTAGATTAGATATTAGAAGTCAACTGGTGCAGATACGTGTAGTTTAGTCACATGAGGCATATAAATGGAAATAACCTCAAGAAAATTAGGGAAGGAATGGTGGTGAGTCGTCGTGGTAGGGGGTAACCAGGAAGGAAATAGATAGATGGTGAGCAGTAGATTACTGAAGGTCACCTGCAGTGTGTTTGAAGCTAGCAATGGATAAAAAAGGTATTTGAAAATTCTGCTATGATGTCATCAATAACATTGAATAAATGGATTTTTACTGTATTCCAATCCCTGTGCACTTTTTTTTATTTAACTAACAAGATGACTTTCCAAACCCCTATTTTAATACTTCTGGGTTATGTCTACACTCATGGCTTCTTGTGCAACAACATCTTGCGCAACGGTTCTTGTGCAAGAAGTCTTGCGCAAGAAAATGTCCACACTGCAATGTGCGAGCTGTGCTTTTGTGCAAGAGTGCCCATAGCAGTGTAGACGCTCTCTTATGCAAGAAAGCTCTGGTGGCCATTTTAGCCATAGAGCCTTCTTGTGCAAGTAATCCCTGCCAAGCGTCCACACTGCCCTCTTGCGCAAGATCTCTTGCGCAAAAGGGCTTACATCTGTTAAAAAAGAGCGTAGCTCTTGCGCTAGAAGCCCTCTCTTACCACGCCGTACTGTAAATTTCCTTGCGCAAGAGCAGGCGGGCAATGTGGACGCTCTGCTGCTTCTTGCGCAAGAATGGCTGTACTTGCGCAAGAAGCCGCGAGTGTAGACATAGCCCTAGAGTTTTGTGGTGATATTAATTATTCAGTAAGGAACTCTGACAGCTTGCCATCTACAAAAGTCCACTTTTCCCTACTTTTGTGTTAGCTGGAAAATCAGGCATTATAATAGCAGTAACACTCATCCATGAGTTAAATAAAATTTGCAAGGTAAGGCATCCTCACAAAATGGGTTGCAGATCAGTCAAGTATAATTTGGAATATGTAGCAGACTAGATGTTCACAGAATCAAATTTGTAACTGAATAAATTTGAAGGTTGGTAATAGATTACAATTATCCTTTGCATCTTCAAGAAAAACATTGGGTTTATTGTTTTGCATCAAAATATTTTGTCTGGAATGTTGACTATTTATTTTTAAGAAGTAGAAAAATGTTTAATTTTTTTTTCAAAATGTGTTTTAAAGTTTTCCAGAATTGTAGAGAATGAACAGAATTCCTGTATCTCGGAGCCTTTTAAAAAAGCATTTCTTTAAAGTGCAGTTTTTAGTGGCAGTCACGTTTATAGTTGGATTTATTTACAGAGACCACCAATTCATTATCTATATCTTACTTTTGAATAAGGTTTCATTTGCAGGAGTGGGCTGTACCCACGAAAGGTCATCATACTGTCTACATGTTTTGTTAATCTTTAAGGTGCTACTAGACTGTTCGTTGTTTAAGTTTTTCCAGTTACAGACTAACTTGGCCACCCTTCTGAAGCATTTGAATAAGGGTGAAGAATCATAGAAGTGTACCTCAGGAAGGGACCTCAAGGTCATCTTGTCATTCCAACAGGTGTATGTCTTAATCCCAGTACACGGTTAATTGCTGCCCTTTCTTCCCCCAGCTGCCTCTGTATCAGAAGCAGCAGGAGGGAGGAGGCGGGAACCGGTGTACATGGGAAGACAGCGTTTAAAATAGCTTCCCCCCACGTGCTGGCTCCTGTAAAGCCACCTCTCCTTCCCACTCCTTTTCCCCCACTGCCACTGCCTTTGATACAGAGGCAGCAATGCAGGGCGGGGCAAACAGGAGCCATTTCATGCGGGGAGCCAGCTTTCAAGCCAGCTCTCCATATGTATTGGCTCCTGCTGAGCTGACCTCCCCGCACCCCCTCACTGCCGTGCTGCTGCCTCTGTATGAGAGGCAGCAGTGCAGGGGGGCATGCATGAGCTGGTGCTGGTGCTTGTAGGGAGATAGCTTTTAAGAAATGTCTGCTTAATTTTCTAGGAGCTTAAACATAATGCTCCTGTGAGAGTGCAACTTTGCAGTAAAAGCAGAGGTGTTAGTTGTATGATGTTTTTCTCTTAAAAACAATTTAAAATTTAGAGCCTGGGTTCCCGTCTCTCCCCCCTCTTAAGCAGCCATAGTATCCTTTTCCTTCAGTGGAAGTTGCAGGGGTTCTGCAATCCTTAAAATACAAAAATTCTAAACTCTAAACAGGATTTCCATATATTGAATCAAAATCTGATTTTATTCATATTCTACAAGCGGTTGAAGTGTAAAAAAAAAAAAAAAAAAAAAATTTCCTAAAAGTTTAAAGATATTTCAGAAATCTTCTCTTTGTTTACAGTGCCTGAAAATGACAACAAAACGCAACTTGTTTGTGCGGTTGGTGCCATGCCGCTGTCTGCGTGGAGAAGAAGAAACAGTCACTGTACTTGATTACTCTCACTGCAGCCTAGAGCAAGTGCCAAAAGAGATATTTACCTTTGAAAAGACCTTGGAAGAACTGTATTTAGATGCAAATCAGATTGAGGAGCTTCCAAAGGTATGGTGATGGTTTGTTGTTTTTGGTGGAGATTTTTTTTTGGTGAGATGTTATTAACCCCATTACTTTAGTACATGTACTGTGTACAGCAGTAGAATAGTAGTTCGAAAAGTCTGTTGTCATTGAGGGCCATCAATTTAAACTCACCAGTTAAACTTCTTCATACGTAACTGACGGCTGCTTTTTTCAATTTCTCATTAATATTTAAACATCTGCTTCTCCATCGAGTGGTGTCCCTGTGGGTGCTTCAGTCAGGGTCTTGGTGCATCCCCGCACCGCTGATCGGAGATTTTTGCTCAGCAGTGCCCCTCATGCCGTGCCTGTGCACTCTGTGTCTCATGCTGTTGTTGCTTGTTGGGTGCGCACATGATGCGAATCTCCCTGAGTTCCTTTTCTACCATCCTTGGCTGAAGACGGAGTCTGAGTGCTCTCCTTTTTCTGACAGGAAACAAATGAATACTAGAATTAGTTGAAAATAGTTCATAGTTTTAGTCACTTAATAAGTTTTCAATGTTTACTTCAGCTTAAAAAACTCCCCTGCCATGACGAGTTTTTTTTCCTTTCTCAACATGATGGGCTGTCCCAGCTATAAGAAATGCGACTCATGCTGGGACTCAATGCCTGTGTCAGACAAACGTTCTGCATGAAATGCCTCGGAGAAACTCATGCTGCACGTAAGTGCCCACGTAGTCTGAATATGACAGCGATGGCCAGAAAATACGGCGAAATGCAACTCAGAAACCTCCTTTGGGAGAAATCCCTTTAGCCATTGGGGGATAAGTCAGAGAAGCCATGGGAGCCGCCAAAGCCTGTTGACAGGGCTGGCTCACTGCCCTGTAGAGGCTTTCAACTTTCACGGGCTTCCCAGACATGATCTCTGCCTGCACTGCCCCAAACCTCCCGTTCCCCAGTACTGTCAGTCTCCGGCACTGCGGAGAAACGCAAAATAACATCAGCCAGGAGAGCTGAGTGAGAGCTGGTGCCACTAATTCAACGGTGCCCACAAAGCTTCACGTGCCACAACTGCCGGCACCCACAGGTACCTCCGCATCTCCTGAACAAGCTGCTTCTGTGTGGTTGGAACCCAAACGCGCCCCGGCACCAGAGCACAAGAACTCATCTCGAAAGACATGCGTTTATAGAAATCTCCACAGCTGGTTACACCACTAATACAAGTAGTCTGTTCACCACGCTCCCAAGTTTTGTCTCATTCTAGCTTGCACGGGGAATGGGCTCCCCACTCTCCTATGCCGCTGTCATCACGAACTGACAAGGGTTGTCGTCAATGAAGCAGATTCTCATCGTGCAGTTCATCCTCAGGCTACAATGGATATGGCAGACACAGTGGCTAGGACCACAGCTACTGCAATAATAATTCACAGAGCCTCATGGCTACAGTCATCAGGAGTCCCAAAAGAATTACAATCTAAGGTGGAGGACCTCCCCTTTGATAGAAACCAACTGTTTGCCCCAAAGACAGATAAGGTGCTGCAGTCAATGAAAGACTCTTGTACCACACTTCACGCTTTGGGGATGCGCACATCACTTAATAAAAGACACAAATACATCCCCTACCAAAAGCCAAGAGACTATAACTAGTATAGACAACAGCAGAGACCATATGCCAACAGGCCCAAGCAAAGCTCCAACAGAAGAAGGACTCAGCATAATCAGTCCTCTAACATTCAATCGACTTCTCACAAACACAGCAGATTTGAAGTTTTGGTTGGTAGTCTGAGCGACCGCCCTGTAGATCCAGTGTATCCAAACATCACCCACCTTCCATTACCGCCTGAGACCCTTCTACCAAGAATGGGCCCACATTACTACTGACAAGTGGGTTCTGGAGATGATAAAATCGGCCTACACAATCCCTTTATGTCTACTGCCCCTAACTAGCCCCCTACCCCATCCCTCTTCAGGAACCCATCTCATGAGCTCCTGTTACAAGCAGAAGTACAAAAGCTTACTCACCCTAGGGGCAATAGAATCAGTTCCCACAGAACATCAGGGAACAGGGTTTTATTCTAATTATTTCGTAACAGCCAAGAAAACGGGGCTGGAGGCCAATCTTGGATCTCAGGAAATTCAACAAGCTCCTGCTCAACAAAAAATTCAGAATGGTGAATCTTGCAACTATAATATACCCTCATTGGACAAAGGGGTCTGGTTTTCAGCCCTCGAACTTCAGATACATATTTTCATATAACTATTCATCCTGCACACAGCAGAGTTCTCAGATTTGTGGTAGGTCATGATTACTACCAATCCCGAATCCTCCCTTTCGGCCTCTCCACAGCCCCGCGAGTGTTAAACAGTTTATTTTTAAATTATGCAATATATAAAATTAAAATCACATGTTTATAGTTATGAAATAAATGGTCTGTTTTTAATTCTTGCTATTTAAATGTCAAATGAAGCATTTACAATTATACATTTTGTTCTCTGCTATTTTGTAAATCTAAAATCAAGTATTGATTATTATTATATTTTTTCTTCCAAGAACAAAGTCTCAGTGGGACACCTGTGACTGAATAGTATCTGCCAGTGTCTTGAAGTCTGGGTTGTAGTCT
>JANRFK010004149.1:36916390-36962575 GCA_030068395.1 Apalone spinifera
CCCCCCCCCCCCCATCCTTGAGTTAATGTGACACACATTGGGTTCTTCCTCTCTGCACTCCGGCGGGGCTGGGAGCCAGCACCGGCCACAGTGTGACCTAACATTAACCGGTTAACTGATTAGTGGGAATTTACATCCCTAATGAGATGTATAGCAACTGCATTTTTGAAGTTACTGCAAAACTATCAAGTATCCTCCATTTCTACATGCCATAATGACAATACTGAACTAATCATAATAGTTACAGGGTGGAGAAGACAATGTACAAGCCCTGACCACCACTGGTTGAAAGACACATTCCCCATGGAGGTCAATGGAGCCGAGCTATTTTATATAAAAAGCTACTGAGAACTGTATATGTCAATATCATGTGATGGCAATGCCTATCTTATCTCTTGAGGTCCCTTCCAATTCTAGTATTCTATGATTCTCTGAAAATACCTAATATAATTGCCACTTCCCAGCTTGCTTACAAAGGCCCTGATTCAGTTTAAACTTTATGCTAGGATTAGGCCCAAAGCAGTCTGTTGACATTACCCAAGAAGATCCAGTTAACATTTAGTCACCCTTCAAAAATATAAGGGATCAATCAGTAAAAGACCCACTGCCTGGCAGAGGTAAACTTTGAATAAAATTAGAGAGACTTTGAATTGATTTCTTCTGACAGCAGTGCTTTCTCTCACTGCACATGGGGTCTTTAGCACAGATTTCACTTTGTGTGTCAGAATAACTCAGAAATGCACAAAACACACAAGTCATGACAATGCTCTCTATAGCGAAACTATACATCCCAACTCTCTGTGCATGCGCAAATGTTTTCATGTGACATCTTAACACGCTGTTTAAATTTCCAACTGATTGGATGATGAAGACTCTCAAAGAGTCTGTCCATCATCCACACCAGAATGACCATGATTTCACTGAAGTGGTAACAGACCCAAACTCTCTGTGGGCTCTTGTGGAGCAGCAGGGAGCCTAGCGTGATCTCTCAGGGATAGACGCCGGTGGTGCCTCTATTTCAGTGGTTCTCAAACTTTTTGGTCTGTGAACTACTTGACTTAATGTAAACTTTTCTGTGGACCACCAGGTGCTAATGGAAAATCACCATTAAATACATAATTACACCCAAGCCATTTTGCTAGTGAAGCAGTTAGGGAGAACTGTTTAATTTAAAGTATTAAACAGATTTAAGCATTTTAACTTTCTCATGTTAGATTATCAAACTTCATTTTAAATAAAGTGAAATATTAATTTATGTTCAACACAAAAGGTTGCAATATTTTCTTTGTTTATGGCAGGGGTGGGGAACCTTTTTTGGACTGGGGGCCACTGACCTACAAGAAAATCAGTTGGGGACCATATAAGTGAAAAGCAAAAAAACCTCTCCAAAACCCCCTACCCTTCACTGATGTGTCCACCAATTGAGACACCTTCCTCCTCTGGTGCTCCAGCCCCATGGGGCGAGGGGAAGGGACAGGTAGGACTGAGGTTCAGGGCTTCCCATAGGCCAGATTTACATTTCTGGGGTTCTGGAGTTAGTGGATTTTATGGACCTCTTTAGGCTCTGGGGTAGGGACAAAAATGAGGGGTTCCATGTGCAGGACAGGGCTGCCAGCACATGGGATGGGGTGTAGGATCTGGGAGGAAGGTAGAGTGCAGGACAGAGAGAGGTTGTGAGGTCTGATGGGAGAGAGGTAAGGTGCAGAAGCAGGCTTGGGAGTAGTGTGTTTGGTCAGGTGAGGGAGCAAGAGCAAGGGATGGTGCAGTGTGTGGCCAGGAGGGAGGGTGCAGGAGAATGGTGGATGCAGGAGCAGGGTGGAGGTAGGTTTCTGGGCAGGAGGGAGAGTGTCTGTGCAAGCGGGGGGTGCAGGTTTTGGCAGGGGGAGAGGAGTGAGTGAGGGGGATTGAAGTGCAGGGGTCTGGGCATGAGTGGAGATGCGTACCTGGCTTTGTACCCCCTTGGAGTGAGAAGCTTCTGGGAAGTGTGCTGCTGTTTCCCTAGTGGGGAGGGGGGAAAGGGGAGCCCGCACAGCCTCCCAAACACAGTGGGGAGCCCGCACAGCTGTGAGGCTATAGCATCAGCTCTGGCTTCCTGCTTGGAGGTATGGGGGGTGAGAGGGGGAGGTGAAGAAAGCCCCAACACTGCTAGACTGGCTTACAGAGATGGGCAGAGCAAGCAGCTCCATACGCTGCCCTTCCCCCGGTGGTGTGAGGAGGGGTGAGGGTAGGAAGAGCGGCAGCACATGGAGCACACTGCTGAGCCTGAGCACGCCCCGCCCACAGTGCTCCAGCTGGGCTCTATGCAGCCCCTGTTGGGGCTGAAGCAGCTGCCCAAAGGCACCAAGGTCTGGGAGCGGCTATGCCTGGTTTTGCCTCAGACCCACCCATCATTCCCCTTCCTCCCCCCCTCCCCACCCCGCGGCAGTGGCCTCTGTAACAAAGAACAAGCGGCCACCTGGAGATGGAAGAGGTGGCGGTTGTGGCACGGCTGGACTGAGGGCTTCACGTGCCGGGCGCAGTCGCGCAGGGGGAGAGAGGAGGCGTCTGCAATGGGACAAAGTATTTAAATTTGGGACTCTCCCAAAATATGCGGGACGTATGGTCAGGGTAACTGAACCCCCTCTGCAGAACGGGGGAGGGGAAAGACAATAGAGCAGTACAGCTTTCCCTGTCTGAGACAGCGTGTGGCTTCTCTCAGAATCTTACAAAGCGGCAGCTAGCACGCACACTCTGTGTCACTGACACACACCCCCCCCCAGTCTATGCCACACTGTCTCTGTGCCCTACACACAGTCACTGTCACACACACATTGCCACACACAATCTCCTGTGTCTGCTACAGGCACCTTCAATGTGTGTCGCAAAGACTGTCTCTCAAATGGTGTTTTCTCTCTCTCTCCCTCTTCAAACCCTGGCCTGTGATCACATACCAAAATTTATGAAGTGGCCACCTAGCAAAAATTATTGCCCACCCCTGGTATAAGGTATGCAGCTGGGCAATTGCCCATTCCCCCACTGCCATGCTACTCCTGCCCTCTGCCTTGTACAGAGGTGGGCAAAAGGGCCGCTGTGGACTGAATGTGGCCCACCATGTGTGTTGATCTGGCCCACGCAGATCCTGCTGCTCCCCCGCCCCCAGGCCAATCAGGGATTGGGGAGTGTTTGGCACTTAGTCAACTCTGATGGTTAACTCTAAACGCCATGCATGGGAGGGCAGGGAGTGAGAGTTCACGCTTCCCCCACCTTAGGCCGATCGGGGCCTTGAGGCTCGGGGAAGAGTGTGAAGTCTCCTTCCACCCTGCAAGGTGTCAACTCACAGGGGTAGGGCTCAACAGGGTTGTGGATTCGCTTCAAGACAGAGTCCATTAGGGATAGTTGCTTTTATTAATCTCACTACATAACTACTATTACAGGGTTAATACTGCCAGATGGTTACACAGCTACTGCAAAGTAATATGCCAGTAAGCACAGGCAATGTATAAAAGAGTAACAGGCACTTGGAAATGCTTACGCCCCTTCAGTCTGCAGGGAGTCCCGTTCCGGTCACCTCACACCTGGCCTTAGTGGACGTGGCTCCAGCTAGGGGATCCCGGGCAGTCTTCGAGGTCTAGGTCCCTGTTAAGACTCCCAGAGGGTCGGGTCTCCCAGTGATCTTATACTTTAGCTGTTTGTACATGCATCTGACGAAGTGGGTCTTTGCCCACGAAAGCTTATGCTCCAAACACTTTGGTTAGTCTATAAGGTGCCACAGGACCCCTCGCCGCTTTAGCTGTTTGATGAGTGTGTGCGAGTTGGCCCAATGACATTCTCAGCATTTCCGAGAACTGAGGTCATGTTGTTTATCCCATACTCGACTCTCAGCTAGCAAGCATAGGGAGTTGCAGCTGATGAAGGCAGTTTGATAAACACCTGGTATTTTCACCATCAGGGCTCATGGCTGACCTAGAGGAATACAAATTTAACTCCTGCAGGCCTACATATGGCTTTTTATGTGACACAAGGGGCTTGGCATTTAGAGCCAACCACCAGCTGCTGCTCAGCTGGCTGGTGACTAAGCATGGTGCTTCCTTGCAGCGTGGGGGCAGACTTGGTGTATTCCCCCCACCCTCAGGCCCTATTGAGCTGGGGAAGGTGGGGGGAGTGTGCGATGTCTCCTCCCACTGCCAGGGGCACAGGTGCCTAGAGGGAACCACCAGTTGTTCAGAACAGTTGGCGATTCTCTCGGAGTGCGGTGGGGGAGACGGGCAAAGACTTCATGCAGTCCCCCACCCACAGACCAGTAGTTGGGGTCCTGAGGGCCTCCTTCTGGAGCAGCCTAGGGCCATTTCAAAAATTTCTGAAGTGGCCCCTGGTCAAAAATTGACAGAGCTTGACAAACGGTGGCAAAACCTACTCGCCAGCCCTGCACTGTGCAGTAATTTACTAGTCAAGTAATCGATGGAATTTCCATCGACTAGTTGATAGGCACTTCCACATTCCTCCTTTGAAATGTACAAGAGCCCCTGCTGGGACTCTTGTACGTTCCAAAGGAGGAATGCAGAACTCTGCATGTAGCCCAGGGTCAATGGGAAGTCCCACTGACTCCAGGCTGCATGTGCCGTGCCAGCTTTGAAATGTACAGGAGTCCTCAGTGGGGGCTCTTGTGCATTTCAAGTGGAAGTGCCCTCCTGGAGCTGGGGTCAGTGGGGGACTCAGAGATTCACCTGCTGACCCTGGGGTTCATGCTGCACTGCCGCTTTGAAATGCCCTGCGGAGCCCGGGGTTAGCTGGGGACATTCCCCAGAACCTGGGCATTTCCCCAGAACCTGGAATGAGCTGGGGACTCCCCAGCTGACCCTGGGCTCCACACAAATGCAGCGGTGGCGTATCAAAGGGGCAGCACCACACAGAGCCCGGATACGGGCTCCGTGTAGCTCTGCTTCTTTGAAGTACCTGCTCTTCCTCCCTCCCCCCCTTTGCTTTCTCTGTCTGATAGAGGCAGCAAGTGGTTCTGGGGGGAATCAACTAGTCAAGTCAACTATCCGATAAGCATTTGCTCATCGGATAGTTGACTAGTCCTTAACATCTTTACAGTGCATGTCTTTCTGCCAGTGTGTGTCTCTGTCTCCTCTCTCTCTCTGTTCATTTGTCTGTATGTCTGTGTCTACCACACACTGTGCAGCTGTGTATGCACTCTTTGGAGGAAAGAATGGTGCACTCCAGCCTGATAGTATGAGTTCATCATCATGCTCTGTTTTGCAGAGAAGCTTTTGCAACCACTGCCCTGCATTTATTGTGCTTCCTTCTTCCTGCCTCCATCCATGTTGCTTTTAGAGCCTTCATCCATGCTGCTATATTAACAACATGTTAACTCTTGAGGTTGTTTAAAACTTATACAGTATATGTATATACTGGCTTTTGTCTGCTGAAAAATGTGTCTCGGGAAGCTAACCCTCTCCTCCATTAATATTAATTCTTAAGGGGAAATTGGATTTGCTTAATATCATTTCATTTAAAGTAACATTTTCAGGAACATATCTATAACATTAAGTGAAGAGTTACGGTATAAGAGTTTTGTTATTTATTTGTAGCTGAATGAGGAGCCAGATCCTCGGCTGGCATGTCTTACTGCAGCATCTTTAAAGTTAATGTACACCAGCTGAAGATCTGGTCTGTGGTGTATACGTAAAGTCAAGACTTTGTGCCTCTGTAGCTAGTACATTTTATTGTACAACAAACATCTTTTTCACCTCCAAGCATCTCTCAATGGGTTTTCCCCTTTAATTACTTTACAGAGGAAAAAGGACTCTTGTTCTCATAGATAAGCAATAACTTGTTCTTCTTTATTAAGCAAATAAATTGTATAAAATATACAAGGGGATAAGATTAGTGACTGATACTTTTGATGTGTCTTGCCAAAGGCATCATCAAACATAAAGCTACTGCAGAACCTTCTGTTTTATATAAAACATGGTAGATTAACATTTTGGTATATGGATATTTGATATTTACTTGACTGTTCTTGAAAGCAACTTTATGTTAATACTTTAACTCTTCCTTAGTAGATGTTACTATATATGCAATTTATTTGTTTTTATATCTGTTATCCTTTTGTATAGCCTTTTGAGGCTTTACCTTTAATTAAACATTTTCCATGCATTGTGTCTCGCATTTGCCATAACATTTTGTGACTGTTATTTATTAGATATGACTCAATGAACCAATAATTTAGCTGCCGGTCATACTCTGTTAACTGGATAAGGATGTCATCAAGTTAATGTAGTAGTTGCCCATTCTATTAATATACATAACTTTTCTGAATCTCAGCTGTGTATGTTTTAACTAAATTTCGCCATTATTTAAGAGATTTGGGTCAGAATCTGTTCTCATTTATAGTACATAAATATGGAGAAATTTCAAGGTAGTTGCTCTGGATTTTCACCAGTTTAACGAAGGATGCGGTCTGACTGAGTGTAGTTCAAATCACCTTTGCATGTTTTGTTCCTTGATCAGGATACCAGTTGTATCCTGGTTTCGTTCAGACGCCCCCCCAGCTGCTTAGCAGAGTGCCCATAGTTGCGGACACCCAGCAGATGTGTTTCTAATGGTGGTGCATGTGTACACATGCGTTGGTGCACAGAACAAAAATTATTTTCCACACAAGAGACGAAATTAGAGGGAACATTGGTCAAGAATATTGTCTTTTGGGAATTACTATCAGTAACTTGCTGAGATTCCATTCTGTATATTGCTGTTGTTGGTGTAGTATTTTAATAGTGCACTAAGCGATGTAACTAATATCTGTCACATGCAATATGTTCTCTGTCCCATTTTGTACCCAAGCGGAAAATTGTGTGTGGAGTGACATTTTGTTTTTGTAGGGTTTTGGTTTTGGGGGCATTTTTGAAATATATATATCAATGGTGTAAGTGTTTAGAGAAAACAAGGTCAAAGAAGTACTCCTGGTATTTAGAGTGGAAGATAGTGAGATTGTAATGATCCTTCATTCCTGTGAGAGTTATTCCACAATTCCTGACCATCCTCCAAGAAAACTGTCTCCTGCACAGATTTTGTTTAACCTTGTGGAAAAAATTACACTGTGCCCAGTGGGTGGTATTGTTGACCAGAGTCTTGAACCTGAAACCTTGATTTTGATATTTGACGATTTGTTCAGTAAACATGCTGTACAATAAAAGAGTTCCCTTTTCTTTGGTAGGATTATTATAAATATATAAAGTAGCTATATTATTGCCTTATAGATATGGTTTATTATATCTATTGCAGTATCATTGGTTGTATTAATTTAGGTGGAATAAATAGGCTTAAGGTGTTAACTGAGTTATTATCCAACATTAAACAGTGTTTAGAGTGCAGTATATAAAGATTTCAGCCTGTTTAATACTAGGGCAAATATATTATTAAAAATACTTTTAACCTTTTTTGCAAAGGAGAAACAGCATTTGAAATGTAAGTATCAAATAATGCTTTCATTTTAACGGTTCTGGTGCCATCAGACAAGCACAGACCTGTGGGATCACATAGTATTGCAGGTATGGGATGATCAGCAGTGGCGATAAAACTTCTGAAAGTGCAAGGCCACTTTCATGGAACTTTGTGAATGGCTTTCCCCTTTCCTGAAGCGCAGGGACATCTGAATGATATTCACTCTGACCGTGGAGAAGCGCGTGGCAATTGTCCTGTGGAAACTTTTAATGCCAGACATCTACCGGTCAGTTGGGAATCAGTCAGTGGGGAAATCTACAGTGGGAGATGTTATAAGAGTAGCCAAGGCAATCAAGACCATTCTCCTACAGATGGTAGAGATTCTGGGAAATGTGGATACCATTGTGGATGGCTTTGCTGGGATGGGGTTCCTTCACTGAAGTGGAGATGATAGACAGAATACACATCCCCATCTTGGCCCTGGACCACCTTGTCAAGGAATACATAGACCATAAGGGGTACTTCTTGATGGTGCTGCATTGGTGGATCACAAAGGCCATTTCACTGACATCAGCATGGAATGGTCTGGAAAGGTACATGATGTGCACATCTTTAGGAACTCATGCCTGTTCAGAAAGATGCATGCTGGAACTTTTTCCCAGACCAGAAAATCAGAATGGGAGAGGTTGAAATGCCAGTAGTGATCCTTGGTGGCCCAGTCTACCCCTTGTGCCTGTGGCTTATGAAAGCATCCTTTTCCTCCTTAGGTTGGCTTCCCAGAGGTATAAATTACTAGCAATTCAACTACAGGCTGAGCAAGTGCAGAATGGTGATTTAATTTTCATTTAAAGGGAAGGGTTAAGAGTCTAGTCACTAGGTTAGACCTCAGTGAATACAACATTCCCTTTGTGGTGACAGCTTGTTGTGTACTCCATAATCTTTGAGAGAGCAAGGGGGAAAGTTATCTGGCAGGATGGAGGGCTGAGACAGAGCATGCAGCCAGACACCAAGCTGATGAGGATTACACAGCACAAGGCAGTGTAAATCATAGAGGCTTTGAAAGAAAGTTTTCTGAATAGCCAGGTTTGAGATTCATGCATGTTGCTCTCATCGAGATTCCCCTGCATTCAGTGTGTTTGCCTGTAATCCCCCACCCCACCCTACCCCTGCGATATAAGCAATAAAGAGACTATTGTTCAGAAATCATGTTTTTTTATTTAAGGAAGATAGCTGGGCCAGAAAATAAGTCCATTGTAGAATCTGAAGGAAAGGTGGGGGGGCGGGACTTAGAAACATGAGGATGACAGCCTTATGCTTCCCAAGACACCCTGAAGGTTGTGTGAGGCTGTCTTTGAGTCTCCCCCGCCCCCCTCTCACCTTCGCATTTCCTATGTGCTGGGGCCAGTGGGGCGGAGGAGGTTCTGGGGCATGGTTCTTCTCCAGGCACGCTGCGAGCTCCATCATTGCCATCAGAGAGGCAAAGATATTCTCCTGTTGCCTGGCTTGCAGTTGCCTGCACGCTCTCCTCTCCTGCTGTTCTATTATCCTGTCCTGCTGCTCTGCCCACATCTCCTCCCAGGAGTGTATTCCTATATTCCATTTGCTCCTTGAACAAGTCTTCTCTTGTCCATTTTCGCCTGTGGATCTGTGAGAGCTGGACCACTGCTGGAGCCAGAGGAGTACACAGCAAACTGGCTGCTGTTGTCACTGTAACAAAAAGTAAGAGGGGCACACATTACAGGAGCTACATTGTGTTAAACTTAAACCTAATCTGTTAACATACAGCAAAGGTCTGTAAAGACAATGGAGATGTGTTTTATGCAAGGTCAAAGTTATATTAAAGTGACCACTATAGCAGGTACACAGCAGAGTTCTCAAGGGAACCTTGAGACAGGCATGGTAAGGGGCTTGCCAGGGCACAATCCTGCAGGTGGGAGGGGGCGGTTTATGGGGTCTGCTCATGCCGGAGGGGAGGCGGCCCACACAGCTTCCCTGCTGTGTGTCTACCACACCCTGCTTCCTGGGATAGTGCTACTTTCCCATCCCGCAGGAGCCTGTTGGCAGGAGGGAGGAGGTGTCAAAGGCTGAAGCTTATGGTAGCAGCAGAGGCATCATCTAATACAGTGGTTCCCAAACTTTTTTTATACCGCTGACTGGCAAACCCATTCCCAAACTTTTGGAGAACTGGTAACATTTTATTTGAATATTTGCATAATCGTTATGGTAATTAATTTTAAGAATCCACGTGTTATTTTACATTGCAGCTGTATGTACGCAATGCATGTGGTTGTAATACATGTTGTAGAGTTTGTCTACAACACTAAAAAATAGTTACAGAAAGCATTTCCCTCTGGCTGCTGGTTGGAGCAGCCCCTCCCCCAGGGACAACTGGTGCCTGTAGGTGAAGGGGCATAGGGAGGAGCACTGACAGGGACTTGGGGGCATGTGGGGCTCCTTATTGAGCAACTACCATTGTATCTCCCCCATCTCCTTCTATACAATCCCTGCCCTGTGTCTCTCCCTCCCCTAGCCAGGTTGCTCTTGCTCCCACAGTCTTCCCCCAGCCTCCATTCCCCTCATCCCCCCTTTCCCTCTCTGTAACCCCCCTCAGTTTCCCTCCATTGCACCCCTGCTCCTATCCGCCCCATAAGTGTCCACTGAATCCCCACAACCTCCCTTCAGTGCTTCCTGCATGCTTCTCCTCTTCACCCTCACTCCCCTTATCTGCCCTTGCCCCTCTTCAGTCCCCTCCCGACCTTCCAGGGCTGGCTCCTCCCACCCCGCATACACTGAGAGCTGGCAACAGCTTCCTGGGCCGTGGGCAGGGATCACAACGTGGTCCACTGGGAGCAGTCCAGGACCAAACCCTCCCAGTAGCACTGCTTCTGGAGAAGAAGGGGGGTCTCTCTTATCTGCTCCCTAAGCACTACAGGGGCTTGGCAGAGTGGGGACACTGTCCTGGGAGAGGCTCCTGGGGAGCAGTGGGACTGGCCGTGCTGGAGATTCCCCCTTCTGGCTGCAGTCTGGGCTCTGGGACCCCAGCAGCAGCCCCTGCTGGGACTTGGGGGATCCACATTGTCAAAATATGACAGCCAGGGGTAGAAAAGACTACGAGCTGCAGCTCAAAAACCTCTTCTGGGAGACGTCCCTACAACCATCAGGGGACAAGTATGAGGTGACACGGGGATAGCAAAAGCCTGTTGACAGGGCTGCCTCACCACCCTAGAGTCTCAAAAGTTTTGTGTGCTTCCCCAGCATGCTCATTACCAGCACTGCCCTGAGCCTCCCCTTCCCAGGTGCTGTCAGTCTCCGGCGCTGCAGAGAAATGCAAGATCACATCAGCCAGGAGAGCTGAGTCAGAGCCTAAGGCAACGGCACTGACAAAGCCACATGTGCCACCACTGCTGGCACCTACAGGCACCTCTGCAATGCCTGAGCAAGCCATCCCTGGGCAGCTTGAACCCAAACGGGCTCTTGCACCAGAGCATAAGAAAGTGTTGCGCAAGATGCATCATTTGCAAAAGTCCCCACAGCCAGGTACACTTCTGAGACCACAAGCCTGTTCACCAAGTTCTTCAGTATCGCCCCCATGCTAATGTGCACAGCCACATGCAGAAATGGCTCCCAACGCTCCTATGCTGCTGTCACCACTAACTGACTATGGTAGCGGGCAGAAGAGTAGATTTTCATCATGCCACTCATCCCCATCGGGATCAGTGGCTTCCTAGCATTCATATCAGGATCATTCCCTGCAACAACATCTCCCATGGCCTAACCAATCGTGAATGTATTCTCCACAACAATTTCAGCCTCAGTGGCCCCCTTGGGAGCCACAGCATGTATATTGACCATGTCCCACCCATGTCTACCACCCAAAAGATACAGCATCGACATTGCCACAACACATGGCCACACACTCCCTGACTACATCTGTGCATTCCTCGCTGTCTCACCCCCCTCAGTGATACCACAAGCTGACACTGACAATGACAACTTACCTGACTCGGACTTGGAGAGTTCCTTACGTGCTCCCAGATCCACTAGACCAGACAAGGCAGGTGTTTCAGGTATCGTCTTCTCCACCAACAGATGATGTAAAATTTCAAGAATTATTTAAATGGGTGGCTCAATCACAGGACATTACACTTCAAGAGGTTCAAGACAAACAATATAAATTACTTACAATGCTACATCCCATGGCATCCTCAAAGATAGTTTTACCCATTAAACAAGCTATCTTGGAACCATCAGAAGAAGTGCTTTGGCAAACTCCAGTCTCTAGTCCCCTCCCCCCCCCCAAATAAACTGCAGAACGGATAGAAAATACTTTGTGCCAGCAAAAGGCATGGACTTCCTCTTCTCACATCCCCAACCAAACTCACCAGTTGTAGACTCGGTTAATCACTAGTCCAAACACCCACAATTTAAGTCTACACTGCAAGACAAGGAACATAAGCGGCTAGATATCTTCGCCCACAAGGTATACTCTTCCACCACCCTCCAATTTAGGATATCAAATTATACAGCCCTCTTGGCTAAATACTATCATGCCAGCTACACTAGATTGCAGGAACTGGTACATGACCTTCCTGGGAATAAGAGGTCACACCTCCAGTCCCATTATCAAGGAGGGCCTATCCATAGCAAAAACTGCCCTACAGGCGGCAATGGATGTTGCTGATACAGCTGCCAGGCCTACAGCTACAGCAATTGTAATTCATAGGGCCTCATGGCTAAAATCATCAGGGGTCCAAAAAGAATGACGATCTAAAGTGGAGGACCTCCCCTTTGATAGAAACTAACTGTTTGGTACAAAGACAGAGGAAGTCCTGCACTGAATGAAGGACTCTCGTACCATACTCTGGGTATGTATACCCCACCAAACAAGAGACGCCAATACCTGACCTTCTACCAAAGGCCAAGGGACTATAACTACTACAGACAACAGCAGAGGCCATACGATAACAGGCTCAAGCAACGTTCCAACAGAACGAGGGCTCAGCAGAACCAGTCCTCTAACGTGTAGTCGACTTCACGCAAACAAGAAATTTGAAGTCTTGGTCAGGGGTCTGAGTGACCACTCTACAAGATCCCGTACATCCAAATGTTACCTTCCATTACCGCCTGAGACCCTTCTACCAAGAATGGGCCCACATCACTTCAGACAAGTGGGTCCTGGAAATTATCAAATCGGGCTACACAATCCCCTTCGTATCCATACCCCCTACCCAATCCCCTACCCTATCCCTCTTCAGGGACCCATCTCACGAGCCCCAAATACAAGCGGAAGTACAAAAGCTACTCACCCTAGGGGCAATAGAACGAGTTCCCACAGAATATCGGGGAAGAGGGTTCTATTCCAATTATTTCCTAACAGCCAAGAAAACGGGGCTAGAGGCCAATTTTGGATCTTAGGAAACTCAGTAAGTTCATCCTCAACACAAAATTCAGAATGGTGACTCTTGCAACTATCATACCCACACTGGACAAAGGGGACTGGTTCTCAGCCCTCCATCTTCAGATGCATATTTTCATATAACCATTCATCCTGTTCACAGGAGATTTTTCAGGTTCGTCGTAGGTCAAGACTATTACTAATACTGGGTCCTTCCCTTTGGTCTTTCCACAGCCCCTCGAGTGTTCTCGAAGACATCAGCTGTGGCCAAGGCTGTTCTCAGAATACAAAATGTCATCATCGTCCCATACCTTGACAACTGTTTAATCAAGGGATCCATACGTCAACAAACTGTAGCTACGACAACCTTATCAGTATACACAAGTCCACTATACAGCCCATGCAAAAGATTTATCAGAGCACTTCTAGATTCAGTGACAACAAGAACCTACCTGTCATCACAAAGATTCAAGGAGATATTCAATCTTACTTGGGGGGCGGGGGGTCAAGCACACTTCCTTTTCCACAGCCCACGTGCCTCCAATTAGTGGGGAACATAGCTGCTACAACCTTTGTAGTCCTGTTTGCGAGGCTACACATGCAGTGTCTACAGCATTGACTCACAACTATCTACATTCCAAACCGACACAGCTTCGTGAGGCGTCTCACACTTCCTGTGCCAATTGTACAGTCTCTCGACTGGTGCTCTTCTCCAACCAACCTACTTGCCGGCATGCCCTTCTACTACCCAGATCTGTCATTAACAATAACGATGGACTCATCACATCTGGGCTGGGGTGCCCATTATGGCACAATGATAATTCAGGGCAGATGGTCCCAATGGGAGAGGCACCTTAATATCAACATCCTCGAGCTCAGGGCCATTCACAAGGCATGTTCTCGCTTCCTCCCCTTGATAAAGGGCAAAACCATTCGTGTCCTCACAGACAATACACCCTCTTTGTTTTATGTCAATTGACGGGTGTGCCAGATCACGCTCACTATGCAGAAGCAATCAAATTTTGGAACTGTTGTACCAGGAACCGCATAACTCCAACCATCACATATTTACCAGGACAACAGAAAGTGAGGGCTGACAAACTGAGCAAACATTTCTCAGAACAACATGAATGGGGATCAACACCAATGTTCTCCTCCCAGTTTTTTGCAAATGGGGATTCCCAGTTATAGACCTTTTTGCAACAGTACTCAACTGCTAATGCCGCATATTCTGCTCCTGAGCAGGGCAGGACAAGAGATTGGAGGGGGATGCCTTTACCATTTCCTTGACAGCTCCCTTACTTTACGTCTTTCCACCAATCCCCTACTCTCCAGGGTGATCCACAAGATTCAGTCAGACCAGGCCACAGTAATTCTGATAGCCCTTGCCTGGCTGAAAAAACCCTGGTTCCCTTATCTGCACTACCTTTCAGTAGATCAACTGATCCCCCTCCCTATGGTGCCACACCTCCTAACGCAACATTCTGGCAAGGCATGCCATCTGAACATCAAAACTCTGAAACTCACAGCATGGCTTCTCCATGGTTCCAAAATGAGGAACTTACCTGTTCAGATAAGGTCAAACACATCCTATTGAACAGTTGATGGCCCTCCACGAGATGCACCTGCCAAAACAAATGGAGACATTTTCAACAGTGGTGTACGATTTGGTGTTTACATCCCAGTACTGCCCCCATACTTACTATACTAGAGTACCTCATTGACCTCAGTGATACGGTTTTTCTATTAGCTCAATCCAGGTACATCTGGCAGCGTTTGTGGTTTTCCATGTACCCATGGATGACTTCTCTTTCTTCTCACATCCGATGATGAAGCGACTTCTCACAGGCCTGCGGAAAACGCGTTGAAACCTGCGCCATTGTCTCCCCCCCCCCCCCCCCCCCCCCCCCCCCCCCCGGTGTCACCTTGGGACTTAAACCTTGTCCTCAAAATGCTCACCAGACCACCCTTTGAATTAATAGTCACTACATTACCACAGTACCTATCCATGAATGTGGCCTTCGTAGTGGGAATAACATCAGCAAGACGTGTAGGTGAAATTGCAGCCCTCATGGTTGACACACTTTTCACTACATTTACAAAGGATAAAATTACTTCTATCACCCTAAGTTCCTCACTCTAAGTTCCTCCCCAAGGTCATATCCGACTTTCACCTAAATTAACCCATATACTTACCCTCATATTATTGAAAACCAAATTCCTCCTCCAAAGAGTCCATCTTGCACACATTGGATGGAAGACGAGCTATTGCATTCTACTTAGATAGAACTAGCGAGACCAGAAAGTTGGATAGACTCTTCATCTCTTGGTTCGGGCCACATAGGGGAACAGCTGTCTCGGCACAATGTATATCCAAATGGGTTGCTAGCTGCATATACACAGCTTACGAACTTCGTGGGAAGCAGCCACCGTGGATTATCAGGGCTCACTCCATGATTGCGATGGCCACAACAATGGCCTTCCTATATAATGTGCCATTGGCGGACATTTGTAGAGCTGCTCCCTGGTCCTCCCATCACATCTTTGCACAATATTACGCTCTACAGAAAGGACCCATATCCGCCACATCTCTGGCAGATGCGGTCCTTCCTTCCTCTACATAAGTGACTCCAATGCCCACCACCATCTGGCGGGTACTGCTATTGAGTCACCTGAGTAGAGCACCCATAGGGACACCACTTGAAGAAGAAGTAGTTACTCACCCTGTGCAGTAACAAGGGTTCTTTGAGATGTGTGTCCCTGTGGTGCTCCACTACCCTCCCTTCCTCCCCTCTGCTTGGAGTCCTTAAGGGACATCGGGTAGAAAAGGAACAGAGGGGTCTCATGCCGTGCGCAGACTCAACGAGTGGCAGGAGCGCGAAGCATGGAATGTGCAGGTATGGCACAAGGGGCACTGCTCATCAAAAACCTTCGATCAGTGGTGCAAGGAAGCACCTGAGTGGAGCACCCACAGGGGGGGACATCTCGAAGAACCATTGTTACTGCACAAGGTGAGTAACTTCTTCTCCTTGACCTCTGATGATAGGAAATGAAGCAATGGGCTTAAATTGCAGCATGGACGGATACATACAATATGATGGGAGCTAAGTTAGCTACAACTACCGAAGAGAGAGCTCTTGGAGTCATTGTGGATAGTTCTCTGAAAACATCCTCTTTGTGTGCAGCAACAGTCAAAAAAGCAAATAGAATGTTAGGAATCATTTAAAAAGGGATAGAGAATAAGACAGAAAATATCTTATTGCTTTTATATAAAACCGTGGTTCACCCACATCTTGAATACTGCGTACAGATGTGGTCACCTCATCTCGAAAAAGATGTATTGGCATTGGAGAAGGTTCAGAAAAGGGCAACAAAAATGGTTAGGGGTTTGGAATGGGTCCCATATGAAGAGAGGTTAAAACGACTGGGATTTTTCAATTTAGAAAAGAGGAGACTAAGGCGGGATATGATGGAGGTCTATAAAATCATGACTGGTGTGGAAAAAGTGAATAAGGAATGGTTATTTACTTATTCCCTCAATATGGCTATGTTTACACTGCTGGCTTTTGCCGGCAGAGAGTATGCAAATGAAGCTCTGATTAGCATTTTGTTGCAGTTCATTTGTATAATCTATTCAAGCTGTTTTTGTGCAAAAACAAGCAGTGTGGACATTTCCTTTTTGCACAAAACCCCCCTTTTTATGCCTCTCTGAGGCATAAGGATCTTGTGCAAAAAGGAAATGTCCACACTACTTGTTTTTGCGCAAAAATGGCTCAGATTATGCAGATGAAGCACGCAAAATGCTAATCAGTGCTTCATTTGCATGCTCTCTGCTAGCAAAAGCCGGCAGTGTAGAAAAGCCTATAAGAACTAGGAGTCATCAAGTGAAATTAATAGGCGGTAGGTTTAAAACAAACAAGGAAGTTTTTCTTCACTCAGCACACAGTCAAGCGGTGGAACTTCTTTCCAGAGGTTGTGGTGAAGGCTAGGACTTTAACAAGGTTCAGAAAAGAGCTAGATACATTCATGGAAGTTAGGTCCATCAATGGCTGTTAGCCAGGATGGGTAGGAATTGTTTCCTTAGCCTCTTTTTGTCTGGAACTGGGTGACAGGAAAGGGATCACGTGAGAATTACCTTTTGTGTTCCCTCTCTCTGGGGCATCTGGTATTGGCCACTGTCAGCAGACAGAATACTGGGTTAGATGGACCTTTGGTCTGACCCACTATGGCTGTTCTTATGTTCTTACCTTTTTACAGGCAGAGACAGCTTTGGCATTTTTTGCTATGCCTAAAAAAATATTTTTTTGCCTCTAATCATCTGGTGCCTTCCTAACCACCTTTTAACTTACTGGTTGCTATACCATTTTTTTCCAAAAATAAAAAAACTGTCTCTTTTCCACCATGTTCATGTAGGAATGCTTACTTTGCTCCCTTGAATAGTCCAGTAACTGGGACTGTTGCTGATGTTGATGTTTATGTTTAAGCAATATGCTTAAGAGTTTACACAATTGCCCCCTTGGTTTTATATATATACAAAATATCTCATTAAAATGGCCCAACACATTCCATTATTAAAAACAAATCTTGCTTTCTTTGGAAATCATTGCATAGCTTCTAATAGGATTTTGAAATTTTTCTGGGAGTACAATTAGGCTTATGGAAATTCATTCACATCTGGCTATCTGCTGTAGAAAATCACCATTTACCTTTTGAGGTTTGAATAACAAGCCACATACTCCTTTATTTCTCTAATCTTATACATATTTCCGAAAGTTTGTTCATTTGTTTGTCCCGAAAGATCTCCGAAACGGTAAGAGCTAGAAACACCAAATTTTGAATGGATGCTACTGATTTCCTAACTTAAATAACTGGATTGGTTATATCTCAAAATCAGTTCCCCCAGAGTCCCAATTGGGCCACTAATTAGCTTTTAGTAGTGCCTGATCATAGGCATTTGCTGGACTCTTCTGTTAAGCGTGTCACAAACTTCAACTATGAGATCCTTTCCCTATGATAACAGAGAAAGTACTAGCTATGTTAATTTCTTAAAGTAATATATGAGAAAAATATTTCCAATAAAATATGCTATGTTAATGTTATTGACACAGTTCATCATCGTACCTTTTACTATATTTTCCCCGGGTGGTGCTGGGTATTTCTGCTAGTTAAGAATAAAATAGAGGTCGCAGTAACACATCCTTCAGCCATTCTGCATAGCGCAAACTGCAATTTTGAGCTCATAAGTGAATTATTACCAAGAATTTACCTCCAAAAATCTTTAAA
Organism: Apalone spinifera; assembly: GCA_030068395.1. NCBI lineage: Eukaryota > Metazoa > Chordata > Testudines > Trionychidae > Apalone > Apalone spinifera. The sequence continues at coordinate 36,934,491 of JANRFK010004149.1, forward strand.
ATATATTTTATGACTCCATCAACATTTGATACTTTCATTCAGAATACTTAACTATCCACGTATCTAATTAAGAATAACAGAAATACAAAGCCCACCTGCCAGCCAATCTATTCTCTTCTGCCACCCCACTTCTCTGTTCCTCTGTGTCTGGTCACCAGATATACTTTTGGTGGTTCTTTGGGTGGTATCCCTGTGAGTGCTCCACTCAGGTGTTGGTGTGTCCTTGTACTGGCCATTGGAGATTTTTCACCTAGCAGTGTTGTCCCATGTCACGCATGCGCAGCATGTTTTTGTGCTGTTTTCATCTGTTAGCTATGTACGCGGTATGAGTGTCCCTTGGTTCCTGTTCTGTTGTCCTCAGTATAAGACGGAGTTTCTAGCAGTGCTCTCCTCAGGTGAGAAAAGATAGGAAAATTTAGTTAGTTGTTCGTAGTTTTTCTCAGTTTCATGTTTGTAGTTAGTTACTGTTTGTTTTTTTTAAGTTACTCCCTGTTTTTTCCCCTTGTTTATTTTCCTTCTTGAAGTTCTTTGCCCCAGTTCAGCATTATGCCAGGTTCTCCTAGTTTTAAGATATGTGACTCCTGCCAAGACTCGATGTCCACCTCAATCGGGCATATCTCATGTTATAAGGTGCGTAGGCGAAGGCCATCTGGTGCAGAAGTTCCCACATTGTCAAAGTATGACTGCCAGGGCCAGGAAGGACTGGGAGATGAGGTTTAAAAACTAGCTCTGGCAGAAATTTCTTCAGCCATGACAACAGCCTCCTTGGAACCCATAACACCAAGAAAAAGGGCTAACTCATCGCCCAGAAGAGATTCCTGAAAGTCCCGGGCCTCTCCAGCATGCTCCTTGCCAGCCATGCCATCCACTTTGTGTGTCATGTACTCTCTGGTGCCATCAACATCTGACACGGTGCATAAACAAAAGACAGCACCGATGAAAGGGGCTGAGCCAGACTCAAAAAGAAAGGGCACCACTCTGGCACTGACAATGCTGGGCCCCCCCAGAAATATGCAGCCAGTGCTGAAGGACACCATGACATTGCAACCACTGGAATCTCAGCACCCAGCGGCTCCCAAGCATTCTTCGGCACTGCAGATGCCGAAGCCTAAACCAAGTGGATCAGAGCCCTGGCACTGAGCATCAGCATCACCGGTGCCAATGGATAAGATACCTCCATGTTCCCCTAGGATTGAGGAACCTAGCCCGTACTGGTGGTGTTCTGAGAATATTTCATTCTCCCCTTCACTGTCATCTCTGGGTACTGGACCTGGCACCGATCAGTACAGCTGTTTTTCCTTCCAGCAGTCATCACCAATAACTTCAGTGAGTTCTTGGCACTCAGGCAGGCACAGACCTTTGTACCATCATCCTCAGAACCCTAGGGTCAATCATTCATGGCTGTATCCACCTCAATAATACCAACCTTAGCAGCCACCCTGGGAATCATGGGGTCAGTACCATCTTCAACCATCTCATCGGCACTGATCTCATTACTCAACTGTGGCTACCCTGACACACACCTCAGCAAAGTCACCCCCACAGACTACTCAATCCTCTCCATCTCATTCTCCACGCTCACTGTCAGCTATGACTCAAACTGGTCCAGTAGAGGAGGATGATGACTCTCCGCAATCAGATTCAAATAGCCAGTCTCTACTTCAGCAATCCTTGTCCTCTTCCAATAAAGTGGGTGTTCTCGTCCTCCTCTTCACCTCCAGCAGACAAAAATTTCAGGAATTTTTCAAAAGGATAGTGCAGTCTCAAAATGTACCCTTACAACAGGTGCAAAAAAACCAACACAAGGTGTTAAGAATTTTACAAGCTTCCACATCTTCTAAGATTGCACTACCTATATATGATGCCATTATGGAGCCATCAGAAGCCATATGGCAAATTCCACCCACTAACCTCAGGCCAATAGAAAAGATTTTGTCCCAGCGAAGGACATGGATTTTCTCTTCTCTCATCCCTAGCCAAACTCATTGGTTGTTGATTCTGCCTGTCACCAATCTAGACAATCACAGTACAAATCAACACCCCAGGACAAGGAGCACAAAAGACTTGATATTTTTGGGAGAAAAGTCTATTCATCAGCTACACTCCAGTTTAGGATCTTTAATTATACAGCCCTCCTCTTGATTATTCTAATTATACCAGGCTTTAGGAGCTGCTCAACAGCCTCCTAGAACAAGAGAGACCACAGCTGTAGTCCATTATGAGAGAGGGCCAGTCCAGTCCCTGTACAGGACTTCAAGCATTGATGGACATAGCAGATATGGCAGCCTGATCAACTGCAATGGCGATTGTTATGCATCAAGCTTTTTGGCTGCAATCATCTGGAGTTCCAAGGGAACTGCAAACCAAAGTGGAGGATCTGCTCTTTAGTAGGGCTCAACTTTTCGCTGCCAAAACGGTGAGGTACTCTTCTCAAGGAAAGATTTGCACACAACTCTCCGGACACTCAGAATGTACATGCTGCTCAATAAGAGAAGGGGATAAACCCCATATCAGAAGACAAGAGACACCTCCTACCAAAAGTAGCATCAGAGGCTGTTTGACAACAGACCCAAGCAACGGCTGAATAGAAGAAGGACATGAGCAACCATCCCTGACATACAGTGCATACCATCCAAGTGTTCAATTATCATTTGAGGCCCTTTTACCACCAGTGGGCTTTCATCACTATGGACCAATGGGTCCTCGAGATTATAAGAACTGGCTAAACCATCCCCTTCATATCTGTACCCCCTACCCACTCTCCTTCCCCATCCTTCAGGGACCCCTCTCATAAGTCCTTCTACAAGCAGAAGCTAAAAAACTACTCAGCTTAGGTGCCATAGAGCAAGTGCCACCAGAGTTTCATGAAATAGATTTCTATTCCAACTATTTCCTCATGTTGAAAAAGACAGGGGTATCGAGGTCAATCTTAGATGTCAGGAAGTTTAACAAGTTCGTTTGCAACAACCAAGTTCAGGATAGTAACGTTGGGAACCATCATCCTGGGACTGGTTCTCATCCCTCGACCTTCAAGATCCGTACTTACATATAACAATACATCCGGCCCACAGGAGGTTCCTCTGGTTTGTGATGGCAAAGAACTTTACCAATATTGTGTCCTCCCTTTTGGACTATTGACAGCACCGCACATCTTCTCCAAGACCCTGGCCATAATCACAGCCTTCCTCAGAAAGCAGGGGAGAGTCATAGTGCCATACCTCAACAATTGTTTAATCAAGGGGTTCTCTTGACAACATACAATGATCGTGACAAATCTTACTCGAGACATTTTTCCCTGTTTGGGGCTTTTACTAAACATAGAGAAATCTATTCTTGGGTGGGATCCAGAGTAGAATTAATTGGATTCTGTGGTGGCCAAGGTGTTTCTCCCTCTGAGCTGTTTTGAAACACTGTGCGACATTGTACAAACCATTTTACAAACCCCGGTGACAACTGTCCACACATGCCTACAAGCCCTAGGACACATGGCAGCCACGACTTTCATGGTGTCCCTAGCAAGACTCCACATGAGATACCTAAAAGCCTGGCTGGCATCCGTATATATTCACAACTGGCATAGCCTCACCAAGTGAATTACACCCACAGCACTAGTGCTGACATTGCTCCGATGGTGGACTTGCCCACACAATTTTCTCGCCAGAGTTCCTTCCATCCGCCAGCTCCCTTGTGGATAATCACTACATACGCTTTCCTTCTAGGTTGGGGAGCTCACTGCAGGTACTACATGGTGCAGAGCAGATGGTCACACTGAGAGATGAAGCTGCACATCAATGTTTTGGAACTCTGGGTAGTCCGCAATGCTTGTGTCCATTTCCTACCACTGATCCAGGGTCGTACCATACATGTCCTCATGGACAACACTCCCCGTATGTATTACATCAACAGATGGGGGGCTGCCCGATCACTATATGCCGAGGCAATCAAGTTCTGGAACTGGTGCATGAAGAACAACATTACACTGACCTCAATGTACATACCAGGTCAACAGAATACCTGAGCAGACAATTTTCCCAACAGCACGAGTGAGAACTTAGACTGACAGTCATTCTGCCTATCTTCTGGCAATGGGGGTTCCCAGTCATAGATCTCTTCGCCATGACAATCAACTGCAAATGTCACCACTTCTGTTCCCGAGGGTTCAGGACAAACACTCTGCGGGGGGGACACGCTTACCATACCACGGATGGCTCCTTTTTCATATGCATTCCCTTCAATTCCCGTGATCCCCAGGGTAATCTACAAGATCCGAGAGGATCGAGCGAAGGTCGTCATATTGACCGAGACAGCATTGGCTTCTTTATCTCCTTTACCTGTCAATTGCCAAACTTATTCAACTCCCCATCATTTCCCAGATGTTAACTCAACACAATGGGTGAACGTACCATTGGAACCCTCAGAATCTCAAACTTACCGCCTGGCTTTTCCATGGTTCCAGAATGCCGACCTTACCTGCTCCCAGAGAGTGAAACAGATCCTCCTCATCAGTCGCAAGCCTTCCACGAGATACACCTATCAAAACAAATGGAAGAAGTTTCAGGATTGGTGCAGTCAGCACCATCTCCAACCACATATCTCCTCAATACCTACCATTCTGGAATACTGAATAGATCTCAGTGATGCGGGGCTCTCTATCAGCTCCATAAGAATTAATCTCTCGGCTACCACTTTTTTCCATGAGCCAGTAAATGACATCTCGGTGTTCGCTCATCCCATCACCAGGTGGTTCCTAGCCTATCAAAAGCACCACCCTACATACATCCGTTTGTTCCGCCATGCGACCTAAACCTTGTGTTGGACTCATTAGGAAGACCACCTTTCGAACTTTTAGCAACGGCCTCAATGCAGCACTTGGCCATGATGATGTCCTTCCCCGCTATCACATTGGCACGAAGTGTAGGGGGGATCGCAGCCCTTATGTTGGGCCTACCGTAAACACTCTTTACCAAGGATAAGATTAACCTCAGGCCCCAGATTAAGTTTTTACTGAAGGTCATTTCCAAGGTCCATATCAGCGAGCCCATCTATTTGCCCATTTACCATCCCAAATCACACAACTCTCCGAGGGAGGTGATATTACACACCCTTGATACAAGAGGGGCACTCACATTCTACATAGATAGGACTAAACCTTTTAGAAAATCAAATAGACTTTTTATATCCATGTCTGGCCCTACCAAGGGAGAAGCCACCTCCACACAACACCTATCCAGATGGAGAGCAACTTGCCTCAGACTCCAAAACCAAGAGCCACCACAGTCGGTCACTGCGCATTCCACTAGAGCAATGGCTGCGTGCACTGCCTTTTTGCAGAATGTGCCACTTGCTGATTTCTGTAGAGTGGCTACATGGTCTTCCTCGCATACTTTTGCACAACATTAAGGACCAGTATGTACCACGTCCATGGATAATGCTGTCCTTGCTTTTCCTGGCAGAAAACTCCAAAGACCCACCCACCACTACTGTGGGTACTGCTCTTCAATCACCTGAGTCAATCACTCGAAGGAGAAGTAGTAGTTACTCACCCTGTGCAGTAACAATATTTCTTCAAGATGTATGTTCCTGTGAGTACTCTCCCTTCTTTCCCTCTATTTTGGAGTCTGTTAGAGGGTTTCTGGTAGAAAAGGAATGGAGGGATACTCGTACCATACTCGTACCACGGCTAATGGATGAAAACAATGTGAGATGGCTTCTGTGTATGCACAGCACAGGAAGACACTGCTAGGTGAAAAATCTCTGATTGCCGTCGCGAGGACACACCGACAACTGAGTGGAGCACCCACAAGGGGACACATCTCAAAAGAACCATCGTTACTGCACAGAGTGAGTAACTTCTTCTTTTAAAGCAAAAGGTGTGAGTGAGGGGGCTGGGGCTCATACAGATTCTGCTAACATAAGTCTAAATCAATCTACAAACTCCAGTCTGTTTTGTGAATGTCATTTGAATTATAAACTGTACTTTCACTTTTGCCCTATGACCTCCATCTTTAACTGGGACATACAGGAGATATTAGAAGAAATCCTTGTATCTAGCAGAAGGGGTAACAATGGGAAATTCATCAAAATGCCTCAGCTGGACTGACCTCCATTCAAATATGTATATGCCAGAACAGCAGACTGGCTGCAGTTCCAGGGGAACTATTATTTCCAGTTTGGGTGCATGAAGAAAGGGACTTGGGAATTCAGCAATTGAGTACCTGATTGGTTTTGAAGCTGTCTGAAGGTCACCTGACAGAGGAGGCCAGAATTTTATTGGAGGATCAGATATTTATGAGCTGGGGCACTTTCATTGTCCATTTGCTGACAATTGTAGATTGAACAAGAGAAGTGAGGTGCAGGATGGTACTGGGACCCTGAAAGGAAATTAACCACAATCCAAAGGGCATTCAGAATGGTGAGGCCACTGGGGAGCAAGGGGTTTTGTAAGCAGGTGTTTATTATTTTTACCTAGATTTGTGCCTTTTGTGCTTTGTCTGTGTGTTTAGAAGTTCCTTTGGTAAAGTCTAAAAACAATGTGTATTATATAATACATATAATATAGTAGGGATGTTAGATATTGGATAGTTGAATAGTCATGTAACCACATGAAATCTTTGCAGTTTTATGACTATTTCATAGTCCCTGGGGTGTGGGGCCAGCAGCCAGTGCGCCCTTGGATCCACTCTCGGGGAGCCCTCTACTACCCTGTGCTGTTGCCTCTGTTTAAAAACTAGCTCCCCTCACAGACCGGCTGCTTGCCGCCTTGCACTGCTGCCTCTAATACAGAGGCAGCAGAGCAGGGTGGCAGGAGCCCCTGTCTGTGTGGGGTCCAAGCTCCCCATGGACAGAGTAGCAGCCTCTGTCTTCAGGGGAACTCAGACTGCACGCAGACAGGGGCTGCTACCATGAAGCAGCTGCTGCTCCTGGTGGGCCCCAGGGTTGCTGTCGACACAGGCTGCTCTGGACGATGCGGAAAAGCCTCTGTCTATGGGGAACTGAGATTCCATGAGAACAGGGATTACTTCAGGGGATCTGAGCTCCCAGCAGACAGAGGCTGCTTTGCATCTCCGGCTACCTCCAGACTGCATCCTTCTGTCGGCAGAGGGATGCAAATAAAGCACTTTGAAAGTGCAAATGAGCCCGGGATTTAAATATCCCAGGCTTCATTTGCATACTCACATTCTGGCGCTGTGCCGATCATGCGCAATTTCGAAAGTGAAAGTTCTTTGTAGCCGTGGTTCTGCTGACAGCGGGGAGCTTTTTCGACAACTACTCTTTTTTTTTTTTTAAGTTACAAACTAACAGCTACCCCTCTGAGACTTTATAAAGTGTGTGAACTTCCATTCTCAAAAGTTTGAACCAGGGGTGGAAACCTCAGGCCTGGGGGCCGGTTGCAGCCCCTGGTTTTCCTGGATTGAGCCCCCGAGGCTTAGGAGCCTCCCCTAGCATTGGGGAGCCCGCACATGTGCCCCAGTGCCTTCGCTGTCCCACTGCAGGACTGGAGCATGCAAAATGTACCAGGCTGTGCCCTCCTAGGCTCTGGTATGTGAGAGGAATGTGTGGAGTCTCTCTCCTTCTCAGGGGCCATTTTTTTTGTTTTTTGTTTTTGCTTCTTCCTTGTCTGTGGCCTCCAACTGATTTTTGTGTGGATCAGCAGCCCCCGACCCAAAAAGGGTTCCCCACCTCTGGTTTTTAAGAAGTAAATCGGAAATTCCTCAAGGATAGAGCTCTGAGGAGGGGATGCTTAAATTGGGGAAGAGAGACTGGGGGAGGTCTAGGATAGCTGTATCACTGGGTCCCACTTCCCAGTAAGTTGGTACTGAGTGTCTGTAAGCTTGGTGTGTGCTAGAGAGGCTGGAATAAGAGACAATGTCTGAATGCTGTTCAGACCCAGTAAATTTAAAGGTATATAGGATTCAAAGGTTGGGTCCAATACAGCAGGCTGGTGTCTAACCACAAGTGTGAGCTCATCCTGGGTTGCAACAGAAGTTATTTCCAATATCATTCCTTCATTTTAAACATAAAATCTTGAGGTACACTTGCAGTTAATGACGCATGAGTTGAAGAGACCTCCTTAATTATATCTGGAAAATTAGTCACACTGCATATGCAATATATTCTTCACAGTATATCTCACACATTGGTTTAGAAAAGTTTTATGCCCTATCAGGCTTGTTCCATCCAGAGATTTGGGAGGAATTGCTTGATGCAGGTCAAGAAGAGATTTCATGCTACAAGTGGAATATAGCTAGTGGGTATTTCAGGTTTGTGGACATAACCTTTTATTATATAACAAATTTTGGAGTATGGTATTTACAAGTTTTGGTTTCTAGCTTTTTTTTTTTGTCATTTGCACTTGAACTCGGTGAGACATTTGTCAAAAGAGTCATTGTAGCATATTGTTTAAACACATGGATACTGTGTAGACTGATGGATTTCCGAAGCCATTCTCTGTAAATAAGAGTTCAAACCCTCACACAAATCAAAACGGAAAGAGTTCAACAATAGCCATAATTAACAGATTCTTTTTGAGAGAGACTCAGGAGTCTGGATTAGAAGGGTCATAATTGTTACTTGTTAAACCTATATGGAAAAGTCAACAGTATGATTTACTACCTTCAAAATAGCCAGTTTACTTAGGTTTAAAAAATAGTTTGTGACTGGAGTACATGTTTAACTGTGATGATTGTTCTGTACCTTACAGTTTACCATGCCAGTCTAGTAACTGGAAATTGTAATCAAAACTAATGTGGTCAGGTTTTGTCAAATCAGAAATTGTGCAAGCAATTCAAAATGTTATTTTTGGGAACTTAAATCCCTCCTACCTCAGGATTCTCTGGTTAGGGCATGCCACTCCTTGATCTCTGAACCCACTTCCCACCTGTTAAATGTGATTTTTTTTTTTGAGCCATTGTCCTTGACTGCCTCCCTGGAGCTGGTCAGTACAGGCTACAGAGAGGAGTTAATGTTCTTGGAGCTGCATTAACACTCTCATGGCTATCGGTGGGGTGAGAGAAGGAGCACTCCATGGTAAGTGGCTATTTCTTAGCTCTGTCCTCTAGATTCCTGACCTCAGAACTAGAGAAGAGTCACTTCCATTGGAGCAGAGAGTCTGGCATTGAAATGTTCATCATCTTGTTATAATGTTCCTTCACTTGTATTACTGGGTAAGAGCATTAATCCTATATTTGTATCAAGATTTTAAGACACATTCTGAATAGATATTTTAGCAGAGACTGTAGAGATTATTACTGTGTAAAAATACATGGTGTTTATGCAGGTTTCCTTGGATTTAGGAGGAGTTGCAAATTTGGAAAATTGTTTTGCTCCTTAGCCATACAAAAAAAGATCTTCACTTTCAATTATGATTTTATTGGCCATATTATTTGTTTCTAACAGTAAAAACTGGGTGAGAAATTAATGAGGTTCAAAAAATAATTATGTAAGTTTATGGAGGATAGTTCCATTAGTGTATGTCTCCACAGCAAAGTTATTTTGGGATACCAGAGGTAACCCGAAATAGCTACCCCATGTCTTTTGAACATGTCTGCTATTGCGAAACATAGCAAATGTGCTATTTTGCCGTCCCTGTAAACTTCATCCTACGAGGAGTAAGGGATGGCTCAAAATAGCACTGTATTTCAGAATTTGGTGCTGTGTAGATGACAAAATAAGCTATTTCGAAATATCAGAGGGGTAGCCGTGTTAGTCTGAATCTGCAAAAGCGGCGAGGGGTCCTGTGGCACCTTATAGACTAACCGAAGTGTTTGGAGCATAAGCTTTCGTGGGCAAAGACCCACTTCGTCAGATGCATGTAGTGGAAATTTCCAGAGGCAGGTATAAATATGCAGGCCAGAATCAGGCTGGAGATGACAGGTGGGTCCAATCAGGGAGGATGAGGCCCCTCCCTGATTGGACCCACCTGTCATCTCCAGCCTGATTCTGGCCTGCATATTTATACCTGCCTCTGGAAATTTCCACTACATGCATCTGACGAAGTGGGTCTTTGCCCACGAAAGCTTATGCTCCAAACACTTCGGTTAGTCTATAAGGTGCCACAGGACCCCTCGCCGCTATTTCGAAATAGACTCCTAATAAGCTATACAATTTGTGTAGCGCAAATTGCGTATCTTATTTCGAGTTTTGGGTGCTGTGTAGATACACCCCTAGTGGCTATTACCTCAGATGGTCAGGAATGCAACCCATGCACTGTCTCCCCCTAGCCTCTGACTTCCAGAAGCTGAGAGTGGGCAACAGGGAGATGGATCGCTTGATGATTGCCTATTGTACTCATTCCCTTTGATGTATCTGGTATTGACTGCTGTTGGAAAAGAAGATGCTGGGCTAGATGGACCATTGGTCTTACCCAGTATGGCCATTCTCATGTTCTGCTATGGTTATAGATAACTGTCCCTTTGTTAAAAAAAAAAAAGTAAATTGTTGGAAACTTGTTTCAATACGTAGATCATGGAAATTTTGTACCTTTTGATTTGCTGATGCACAAACCAGTTTAGAGTAAGTACTAAGCTAGTATTTTAATTTTGGAATTTGTTCATCCCTTTGTCGTTGGATTACAGCAAGGATTAGTTGTCATCAGTCGACAAAATAGAGAATATTTTCCATTTACCAGAACACAAATTTAATGTAAATGTAAATAAAACTATTGTAGTTTGTTTTAGTGCCCACCCCCAACTTCATTTGCTATCCACATCTTTTATTTTCTTGTTGTTTGTTATTTTAACTAAAACATATTTTTTGGCTGTGTAACTGCCTTTTTAAACATGGTTTAAGTATTAATTACTGGTAATCATCAAATTACAAATAATTATATAATTTTTACATGCCTACTTTTTAAGTATAAATAATTCATTTTTCTTCTTCAGAAGGGGCGTCACACTCATTTGAAGCATAGAGGTAGTTTCTCTTTTTAATTAAGCTCAGTAGGCATGGTATAAACTTAAAATTGCATATTTGTGACAGCCAAATGTTTTGTAATGTTTTTAAGAAGCCTACATGCTTCATTGTTGTCTAGTTGAGGAAAAGAGACTGTTCTTGGGGTAGGCTAAGAGACAGGTATTAACAGTGCCTAACTGTCTCAGGCTTTAGGTCCAATATTAGTAGAGGCCTGCAAATCCATAAATATCTGCTTTATATCAGTGAGTATTCACATCCACAGATGTCAATGCAGATCTGTGGCTCTTTTTTTGAATACAGATGTGGGTGTGATACAGATTTTATATCTACCCAGAGCTCTACATATCAGTGGAGCTTTTGAGAATACAGTGGGAGATCCAGTTGCCTGGACATGGACACCTAATAACCAATGACCCAGAGAGATCTACATTCCCTGCCTCTTAGCGGGGAGACAGAGTATGGGCAGTGGGTCAAAGTAGGGCTTCTGCCCAGGCCCCCTCCCTGTGGGAGCCAAGCCCCTTCCCCCGCCCCACCCAGCACCACAGGGAGGTGGGGAGTCATGTGGCCCTAGCTTCCCTGGCCCCAGAACATGGGGAGAGAGGGCGGCAAGTAGTACGTGACCCCAGTCTCCCCACTCCTAGAGCACAGAGAGGGCAGGCAGCACATGGCCCAAGCCACCCTTGCCCCAGAGCACGAGGACGGCAGGTAGCATGTGGTCCTGAAATATGAGAACGGGCAGTGCTTAGCACCAGCCTTCCCAGCCCTGGAGCATGGGGAGGGTGGCACTCAGGGGAAGCAACACTCTGACCCCAGTACACCTATAGTAGGCATTCTGCGTGTGGAGTATGAGTGGGGCCAGACTGGCAGTTGGGGAAGACCAGGCTTTCCCCTGCCTATTTTACACCACCCCTGAGGCAGAGCCACATTTCCCCATCTTAGAGATGAAGCAGTGGAGAGGTGTAAGATGGGAGGCAAGTGTTGTTTGCGAACTGCTAACTAGGAAGTCTGATTGAGGACATCAGAGTGCTGAGCAAAGGGGTAGAGCTTTGGGTGTGACCTTCATTTTTCTGTCTTAATTAAGGTTCTAGTCAACTAATACATCCTACTGTTTGACATAACTGACTGTCACTGCATATGCTTGTGGAGGTAGAGTGCTCAGTGAGATTGTATAAGTCTCCCTCAGTGGTCTGTCTCAGTGTTCTAGCAGAGCAGAGCTCACAGTGTAAAGGTAGCTTCAGGGGATAGCTGAGTTAGTCTGTTACAGAAAAAAGCAACAAATGGTCTGGTAGCACTTTATAGACTAACAAAACATGTAGATAGCATCATGAGCTTTCGTGGGCACAGCCCACTTCTTCAGATGACCGGAGTGGGCAGTGCCCACAAAAGCTCATGATTCCATCTACATGTTTTGTTAGTCTATAAAGTGCTACCAGACCAGTGTAAAGGTAGAGTGCTAAAGGCCTAGAGGTCCAGTATAAGGAGGGGGTGAAACCATATGATTTATCTTGGAGAAGGGAGTGGAGTCTGGCCTTCTGACACTGAAAGGGTCTTTCCAGAGAATGTTCCAAAGCTGAGACCCTAACACAATTATTGTGGTCTGTGACAATATTATCCTGAATTGACAGCTGGACTAGCCCTCATATGAATGAGAGGTTTGCAGAATATTTAGCTGTTTGTTCAATACTTTATTGTTGCATCAAGTAAGAAAATGTTTTACTTTTTAGATTACCAGAAAAGTTGCCCTTTGCTTCTCTTCCTTTCCCCCTTTCAATATATTGTATAGTGTAAATATTTACACATTTTTGGTCTAGCCAACAAATGCTACATCTTGTGTCAGTGATATAAATGAATTTGAGGCTATGAGTTGTGTGTTCTGAGGAATGGTACCTCTCTTCTCTGAACCTAAGGTTGAGAAACAGGACTGTTACTCTTTCCCTGGGTGAGCAAGATTATGTTGGCATTGATGAGTTACTGTTGGGCTTCAGTGTTTCCATCCTAGTGAAATTAATGAGAAGTAGGAAATTTCCCACTACTGAAGCTACCTTTAGGGATGTAAAATCCCTGTTAATTGGTTAACTGGTTAACCAATAAAGTGGGGGGATGGGAGACTGCTCTAGCCTCACTGGACTTCTGGAGTGCACCCTCCCCTGCGCCACAGCTGGACTGCAGCACCATCCACCCCTACCCCCCACCACAGACAAGGGCTACCAGCTGGCTGGTTGGAGCAGCCCCTGCCTGCAGTGAAGGGACCAAACCGGACCTGCTACAGTGAGTGGTTGCTCCAGCCGGCTGGTCAGAGTAGCCCCTACCTGCTGTGGGTAGGGTTGCCAGGTATCCGGTTTTGAACCAGACAGTCCAGTATTTGAGCTTTCTGTTCGGGAAACAAATTGAGAAAATATAAATGTCCAGTATTTTCTAAATAAGATGTAATGTAGATTGTGAAGTAATGTCAAGTGTATCTGGTATTTTTGTTAAAACCATCTTGTAACCCTAGCTGTGGTCCCCGTGGGGTTGGAGCAGCTCCATTGCAGGCAGGGAGCTACTCCAGCCCCTACCAGTTAACAAGAACCAGAAAGCCTCACCCATGAAGAGTGAGGCTTACCAGTTTACCATTCACATCCCTAGATATCTTCATTGCAAAAAGTGTGTGTATTTGTTTTTTTAACAATGGGGGGTGGGTAACTAATCTGCATTAGCTGTGCCATTGTAAAATACTAGGTAGGCTAGATCAATGCTGTGTCTCTGCCTATGATTAACCTTGTCTGATTTACCTCACAGTAAAACTGTAGTGCTTTATCTCCATTAGGATTTTAGACTGGACTAGTTAGTGCATGGTATCCTGTGGTAAAAACACTTTTCCGGGCAGTGAAAACAAAGTGTGCCATTGTTTCAGGCTATTTGCAGAGTGTAGGAACACAACAGCATCAGTTGCCCTTAATTAACATTTGGAAGTTCTCTCTCCAATGATGAATGCTAGAAACTGACTTTTTTAAAAAGAATGGTGTTTATATTCTGTATGTAAACATCTTGCAGGCTGCGTAAGCACATCAGGTGGGGCTTGTTTTATAGTCTGTCTAAATGTGGTGAGAGAGAGAGGGAGCACAGTTTGTTGTTGAAAATTTATATCAGTAATTGATGATTGACTGACCCAAAGCCTGCATTGAGTTCAGCAGGCTCCGGATCAGGCTCTTCATCTTCCTCACTGATCCATGAAAATCACTGTTGCAGTGGCTCTCTAGAGAGTTGGTGAGAGCTTTCCTGATAGACCATAGAATGAAGCATTCTGAGAAACAAATAGTGGCTTTCAAATGGGTACTGCAAGAGCAGATAGTGCATGAAATAGGATATTTCTCTTATGAAGTGGTTCTCAAAATGAAATATTAGAGAATCACTGCGTTAGTTGTTAAATGAATTGGTTCTTTTTTAAAATGTTATTTTAAATTGAACATTGTTTCTCTGTGTGCTTGAATTTAATAACATAGTTTCCTGTTGTTTATTTAACAGGCATACAGGAGTTTCCAGAAAACATCAAAAACTGTAAAGTTTTGGCAATTGTTGAGGCCAGTGTAAATCCAATTTCAAAGTAAGTTGCATTTTGGTGGAAAAAAGCCTAACTCTTCTTAGTATTTACTTTATTGTATGCTTGTATAGTTATATATGGAGTTAGTAATGCCACCTATAGTTGCCAAGCAGTTCCCATTATAAGATGCTCTTCTTCAGTTGCTTACAACTTTGCCATATTTTAACTGTCTAGGCTGAAATATTCTGTGCTGGGCATTTGTTTCAGATTGAGTTTAATATAGTATTCCCAGTCCTCTAGGATTGACCTAGAGTCTACAGGAATTAAAGTTTAATCTTTAATGTCATGTGATGAAACCTCCCAGGAATACATCCAACCGAAGTTGGTAATCCTAGTTTGATTAAAGCTTCAGCAAAAACAATTTAACCATTTCCAAGAACAAAGTTAGAGGGAAAATATATATTTGCCCCTGGTTTAAAAAAAAACAACCAAATAAACAAAAAAACGGAATTCTTATGACTGTTTCATTGAGATGCTTGAGTGCCCCCATGCTTTGGAGCAGCAACTTGATATTTAGCATGGAGATACTATGTCCCTGTGTTTGTATGAAAATTTGTGCAAGTTATAAAACTTTGACAAATTGCATTTGCCACAACAAATAATATAATAATTATTGTATTGCAGTAACTTGCTAACACTTGGCAGGTAAAGTCTCCAGAGAGTCCATCCGCATTGAGCAGGCTTAAGCCCAGTGCTGTAGGCACTGAGCAGGATTTTACCTGCAATTACTGTTCCTGGTGTCTGTAGCACTGGCAGTGAACTAAGAACAAGGAGATTTGTCTCTGGTGTCCATTCAGCACAAAGGAGGAAGCAGCCTGACTGAAATGCAGATGGGACAAGCACTGAGCAAGAGTGGGAAGATAGATTAAATTTGGACAGCAAGCTGAGGCAAGGTAATTGGTCTGAGAAAATGAGATTGAAAGCATTGTTGAGGGAGAGACAGGACTGGCACAGGGACAGGCAGGAGCTAGCAATGGCAAAAGTTACAATATTCACAAGGGAAAGCAACAGAAGAGTGTCCACAAGAAAATATCCCCTCCAGAATCTGGAATTGAACTCAGGATACCTGGGGCTCTTAGAACTGTGTCTGTTTTCATTTGTGAGCCCCTAAAAATTCCCAATGATGGTTCAGACCCTTTGTAAATCTTAGACATAGTCTGTGGACTCCCAGGGATCCACAAGCCACTGAAAATCACTGATTTAGACTCTAGCCTATTTCACAGTACACAAATGATGGACCATTTTGCCCAGTTTCTGGAAGTAGTGGTAGCACAGGTGGTATCTCTGGTGAAAATGACCATCACTCCACTTCCACTCTTAAAAAACCCCAAACAATCTCAAGGAATTTTACTAATTTTTCACTTGCCTTATCTCCACTGAGTGCATCTTGCACAGTAGGATGCAATGTGAAAACAAGTTTTTTAGATAGGTAAACCGTAACCTGTTCATTCCATTGAAAAACAAAGGCTTTGAAACTGATCCTGATATGAAGAGATAGCCAGTGCAGGCTGAGACTGTCTTGTAAAAATGATACACCTTATTTTTAACAGGTATGTAAAGAAACTATCTTGTATTGTAAGAAAATATAACATAGTGATTTATGCTTCACTGAAACAAAAACACTGCCTTTTTTTAAATGTAGGCTTCCAGATGGATTTTCCCAACTGTTAAACCTAACCCAGCTGTACCTGAATGATGCTTTCCTTGAGTTTTTGCCAGCCAATTTTGGCAGGTAAGTTTAGTTTGCATCTGAAAACCTGCAATATTAAGTTTTGCTTCTTAACTACTCAAAAAAGCTTTTGCTGGCTCTTACAGTATAGGAGGTAAATCTCGAACAAGTTTTTCTGTGCCATGTAGCTTCAAGCAAGTAAAACAAAAAACACCAACATTTTCTTTAATAGATCTTCCTAAGTGTTCTATTTCTACTCTTGAGAAACTTTACCAAACAGTCCTTAGTGGGAAATAACAATTAGACGCTTGTCTCACTTTTATAAGGGGAGTCTGCTTGTTTTTAATTATGAGAAACTAATCTTGCTGAAATTCAGCTTGCTCACTATTTAGTTGTTGGAATAGAGCAAAACAGTGACTTCATCTTCAGCAGTCTACTTATGACTATTCCATTCATTTTTGTAGACATATGTTTTTATACATCAGTACACTTGTGTAATTCGGTGATTCCTGAACACTTAGTGCTTAGAAACATATTCACTATCAGTTATCTCAGAACCCTGAGTTATAGGTTCTGCGCAAGATGGAACTGGGTTACCACTGAGCCCTCTGATTCATCGGTCTGTGCTTCCTGTCACATGGTGCTCCTGTGAGAAGCTGCCAAGCTTGCATTTACCCGAACATTCACACAATCAGGGATACACTCGGCTGCACTTATGTGCAGGCTTTCTGACAGACAGCTGCATGAACCAACAATAGAGAGGCTTCTGCCAAAATAACTGCCAGCTTTCCAGCTCTTCTCCCTGCCCACCCCAAGTATAAATCCAAAATTATACCGTCTTGCGCTACACAGGGAACTGTACAGTGTAAACTCAAAGAGTTTGCCTCTCTCTCAATATAAGAGAAAATGCAACAGCCTCTTGAACTAAGATTCCCAAACACTGAACAGTAAACTTTCTGGTTTAGATTAAAACATAAAATATATTTATGAATTACAAAAAACAGATTGTAAGTGATAGCAAACAGATCAAAGAAGATGACTTAATAAATGAACAAACATGCAAACTAAGTTTAATATACTTGAAAGATATGATTTGAGTTACCAATCTCTCACCCTGAGTGATGTTACAAGCAGGCTGCAGGTTCTTAATTCACAATCTACACTTGCTTTACAGCTTGGCATCCCCAGGTTTTTCTTACATGGGCTAAAAATGCCTCTAGCCTGGGTCTAGCACTTTCCCCCATTTAGTCTTTTCCTTAGGTGTTTCCAGGAGTTTTCTTTCATGCAGAATAAAGAGTAAGAGATGATGATGTCACTCTCTGTCTTAAATAGTTTAGCGTATTGTGGGAACCCTTTGTACCAAACTCAGTTTAAGGAAAAACACTGGTATCCAAGACGGAATCCAGAGTAATTTGGCCTGGTTACATATCATTGCATACCTTGCTGAGTCATAGCAGCCATTGATTATAAGCTAGCCAAAACGTTCACAGGAAGGGTAAGTTCTTTCAGGATCCATTGTATTTGCTGGTGGGCCATCAGCACAGTCAAGCTTCTTCATTGTTGTACCAGAAAGATTATTTGTGGGTGCCATTCAGAGTAATCATGTTCTGAGATATAGATACATTGTTTTCTTAACTTTAGATACAAAAATGATATATACGTACAAATAGAATAATCATATTCAGCAAATCATAGCTTTTCAAATGATACCTCACATGTCCTCTCTGATACAGAATGCATCATAAATATGCCATAATCATATACTGAAGAATATGGGATGCAGTGTCATATCCTGTAGTAAGCAAATTTGCTCTAATTAGATTAACATGAGGAAAACACTTATACCATGCCCAACTCTGGGTTAATTCTTCAGTGCAAAAAACGATATGATGGTATAAGTAAGAAGATAATCATTTTTGGGTCAGTACTGTCTGTCCTTTTCTCTTTGCTCTTTTGGTTTGGACACATCTGCTTTGTAGCAGTCTTCTTCCCTGTTGTTTCTGGCTCTCTCTTTCAACCCTTTTCCCTTCCTGTGTCCCACCCAAACTTTTCTTTCAGGAGCAACACTAATTTACACCTGCTGAGGATCTGACCCTTGGAGTCCAAGTGACTGTGATCCTGTAATTCTAGTCAATTCAGTAGAGAGCAGAAGCATAGCACTAGTCTTCTAGAGGTGCTGTAGTAGTTTGGCAACTGATAGACACTCAGTAAAATGCAAGAACAAAAGTAGTATGTTAGTGATGCATTTACTGTGACATATGCTTTTAGGCTTATGTTGACCTAGATCTTTCTTAGGTTTATATTAATTTCCTGAACTTACTATTTTTTAAAAAAATCACTGTACATTTAACATTTTGAGTATAAATAGGAAGAAGGGAAATTGAGTTTTCTTCACTCTTAGAACTGAGTCATTAGGCATGTCTATTTGAACTGGAGGTGGAAATTCCATCTTGAGGACATGCCTGCTTGTTCTTATTGAGCTAGCATGCTAAAAACAGAATTTAGCTACAGCAGGCAGAGGGCCTATCTACCCCAAGAATGATCACATGTGAGCTATTGGGTAGATCCTTGAGGTGGCTATCCCCCTCACACTACCTTGGCTATCCTTTTTCACTGTGCTAGGGCAGGTACCTCTCCTCAAGCTGGAATTTACAGCTATGGGTTGAAGTGTAGACATACTGTCATGGTGTTCTGGGTATAAATCAGACCTTCTCTCAGGCAGTCAGGTTGGTGGGTGCCTGCTTGCTTGCTGTCCCCTATGGTCATTCTGGAATATAGTGGTCCCTAGTGTCACAGACTTCCCTTTCCTTTTTGGAACGACCAAACCCTGACCGTGGTTTAAGTTGTGATGAGGGGAAGCTGTATACCCAATTTGGTGGTCCTAGCTCTTACCCTTCAGGAGGAGTTCTTGAACAAACAGACTGATGAATAGATAGATGCATAAACTCTCTCAAATATATAGTAGATATACATAGGATTAAAAGAGGCAAGTAAAAGAAATAAAAGTTGATGTTACAAGCAAATACTAGTGAAAATACATTTCTAGTAATGTAAAACGTATGCTTGTAAAGTACAGGATTTGCTCAAGATGGTTTCTTTCACCAATCTAATGAGCACCTCTTCCTAAGAATTGTATGCATCCTGTGAAATTGATTTATCATCTTGTCTCCTTTGCCTCATCTCAACATTTTTTATTTGCACCCACCTGTTATATCTGTCTTTTAGACTCTAAACATTTTTTGGACAGGAACTGTAATTTATCATCTTTATACATCACTTAGCAAAATGAGATCCAATGTGGTTGAGGCTGATAGATGGCACTACAATATAAATGTGTTATAATAATATTTTTTGAAATTTAAAATTAAGGAAATTGGGATGCAAATCTCTTAATAGCTATGAAAATCTCAGACTTGTTTTTTAAAATATACATGTACTGACTTAAAACAACTTAATTTCTAGGCTAATAGAGCTGAACAGGAATTATTAACAGATCTTATAGCGTGAATTGTTATATTTAGCCCTCCCCCCTAATACACACACACATTTTCAACTGCGAAGTTTACAGCAGAATTTCCTGGGATAAGGTGACTGAGAGAGCGTCTTTTTTGGAACTTATCATTTATTCTTACATTTGTCTCTTATTGTGATCTGTAGAAGAGCTCTGAGAGGCTCAAAAGCATGTCTCTCATTCTAACAGAAGTGATCACAGCCACTTTTCTCTAATATCTTGGAACTAACATTGTTATAGCTACACTCCATACAGTAAGATTTCCTATTTAGTAATGTGATCAACATAAGAACGGCTATACTGGGTCACACCAAAGTTCCATCTAGCCCCGTCTTCTGCTAGGTGCCTCCAAAAGGAATGAACAGAACAGATAATCATCAATCATTCCTAGCTTCTGACAAACAAATGCTAAGGACACCATTCCTACTCAGCCTGACTAATAGCCATTGATGGACCTATCCGTCATAAATGTATCTAGCTCTTTTTTTAACCCTTTTAAAGTCCTGGCCTTCACAACATCAACTAGCAAAGAGTTCCACAGGTTGACTCTGTGTTGCATGAAAAAGTACTTCCTTTTGTTCCTTTTTAAACCTGCTACCTATTAATTTCATTTGGTGATCTCTAGTTCTTGGGTTATGGCATGGGTGGGCAATAATTTTTGGCCGGGGGACATTTTTGAAGTGGCCCCAGGCCAGGCCGGAAGGGGTGGGCCCTAATCTGGAAGGGGCGAGGCCAGAATGCTTCTGGGTTTCCCCATCCCCAGACCATAATTGGTCTGGGGGTGGGAGATCCCCTTTGCCCACCTTTCCCAGGAGGCACCCATGTCCCTGGCAGGGCAGGAAGAGGCTTCACACACCCCCCTACCCCCAGGCCCTGATTGGCCTGGGGGTAGGGGAAGTGCAGGAAACCTCCTCCCTACGAGCAGTGCCTGGTGCTTTGAAGTACCGCACACTCCTCACAGGGCTGAGACAGAATGAAGGAAGCTTTGTGCAGCTCCCCCTCCTCGAGGTCCTGATTGGCCTGGGGGTCAGGGAGAACACGCGAAACCTCTTCTCACCCTACCCCTGCCCTGCTAGGAGAACGCAGAACTTCAAAGTGCCATGCACTGCTTTCAGGGTGGGAGGAGATGTCACATGCTCCCCCGCCCCCAACTCCTAATTGGCCAGGGGGCGGGGGAACTGTGCGAAGCTTCCCGCCCTGCGCGAGCGTATGGCACTTTGCTCCCGCTCTGCACGAGCGTATGGCACTTTGAAATGCCGTGTGGTCCTCGCAGGGTGGAAGAGAGGGTGGAGGAAACTTCGCATGCTCCTCCTGCCCCCAGGCCAATCAGGGCTTGGGGGTGGGAGAGCGCATGATGTCTCCCCCCACGCTGCAAGCACCACGGGGTGCTTCAAAGCACTGCGTGCTGCTCACAGGGCAGGAAGAAGCTTTGCGTGCTCCCCCACCCCCAGGCCGTAATTGGCCTGGGGGTGGAGGAGCAGCAGGGCCTCCATGGGCTGGATCAACCGGCTTGGCGGGCCAGATGCAGCCTGCGGAGGCCCTTTTGCCGCCCTGGGTTATGGAACAAGTAAATAACTTTTCCATATTGTCTATCTCCATACTAGTCATGATTTTATAGACCTCTGTCATATTCCCTCTTTTCTAAGCAGAAAAGTCTCAGTTTTTTAAATTTCTCTTCATATGGCAGCCATTTCAAACCCCTAGTCATTTTTGTTGTCCTTTTTCTGAACTTTTTCTAATGCTAAGATATCTTTTTAAGATGAGGTGACCACATCTGCATTCAGTGTTCAAGATGTGGGCATACCATGGATTTATACAGAAGTTATAAGATTTTCTTATAACTTTTTTTAATGATTCCTAACATTCCATTTGCTTTTTTTGACTGCTGCTGCATATTGAGTATGTTTCCAGAGAACTATCCACAATGACTCTCACTCTTGAGTCTCAATAGCTAATTTAGTCCCCATCATTTTGTATGTATAGTTGGAATTATTTTTCCAATGTGCATTACTTTGCATTTATCAGCATGAAAATTCCTTTGCCATTTTGTTGCCCAGTTTTCTAGTTTTGTGAGATCCTTTTGAAGCTCTTCACAGTCTGCTTTGGTCTTAGCTATCTTGAGCAGTTTAATATCATCTGAAAATTTTGCCACCTCGCTGTTTACCCATTTTTTCCAGATGATTTATGAATTTGTTGAATAGAATTGGACCCAGTACAGACCCCTGTGGGACACCACTAGTTACCCTCTCCATTCTGAAAACTGACCATGTGTATCTACCCTTTGTTTCTTATCTTTTAACCAGCTCTCAGTCTGAGAGGATCTTTCCTTTTATCCCATTCAGATACTTAATTAGTCTTGTGTATGAATAGAATTCAGAAAGAAACAAGAAATTGCAAAGAATAGTGAATTTTTCAGCTATACATGTTATACATTTAAAAATACTAAAAATGAGGGAATAAACTAGAATTGAAATTAAACCTCCAAAATGTACTCCAAAATGTACTTCAAAAAAATTTTTATTTCCTGTTGTACATTCTGCAGATTTATTGGCATCTGTCTTAGGCACACTTTGATACACATTTATGATTTATATATATAAAGATTTATATAAATAATATACTGATTAATGATCTTTTTTCATGTTTTGTAAACACAGCTGAGCTTTAGTTAGCTGTTACTCTAAATATGGAAACGAAGTGTAAATGTCATGTGATGTCTGCTTAATTTACCTGGAGAGAGCATTGTCAAAATGGAGCTTAAATATCTCACTCACTGGAGCACCAAATAACACTCTTCTAGCCATAGGATTTTGTGGCCTTTCTTTGAGGTTTTGATTTTATTTCTTCCCCCTCTTCCCTCCCCCCCAAAAACCGACACTTGTTAAGGAGATGTTCAAAATATAATCTGTGTCCTTTCTTCTGTCCTGGAGTCTTTTGCAAGGGCCTGTCTGTTCCCCCAGAGGATTATGCTCCCATCTGCGTGGGATTCAAGTCATAGTAAACCTTTCCAATCTTGTCTCCTTCCTAGCGTGCTGCCCGTAGGATTACACTCTGCAGGCCATCTGTCAGAGTCACATTGAAACTGTGTTCTTTCCCCTGCCCCAGGACTTCTTCCTTCCCTTCATCCTGCAACTCCCACCTTCACTTGAACTGCTTTCTCACTTTTATGAGAATCAGTTGATCTTCAAGCTATCAAGGTGATCAGGTACAGTCAAAATGGAAGGGGAAGTCATGCCTGACAAACCTGATTGCCTTCTATGATGAGATAACAGGCTCTGTGAGTATGGGGAAAGCAGTGGATGTGATATACCTTGACTTTACTAAAAGCTTTTGATATGGTCTCCCACAGGATTCTTGCCAGAAAGTTAAAGTAGTCTGAATTGGATGAATGGACTTGAAAGTGGATAGAAATCTGGCTAGATCGTTGGGCTCAATGGATAGTGATCAATATCTAGTTGACAGCTGGTATCAAGTGGAGTGCCCTAGGGGTCAGTCCTGTGGCTGGTTTTGTTAAACATCTATATTAATTATCTGGGTAATTCAATGGATTGTACCCTGAGCAAGTACACAGATGACATTAAGTAGTGGGGGTAGATAGATGTGCCGAAGTGTGGGGGATAGGGTACAGTGACCTAGACAAATTGAAGGATTGGGTCAAAAGAAATCTGATGAAGTTCAGCAAGGAAAAGTGCAGAGTCCTGCACTTAAAACAGAAGAATCCTGTGAACTGCTACAGACTGGGTACCAACAGGCCAAATGGCAGTTCTGCAGAAAACGACCTGGGGATTATAATGGCCAAGAAGCTGATATGAGTCAACAGTGTGCCCTTGTTGCCAAGAAGGCTAATGGAATATTGGGCTGCATTAGTAGGAACATTGCCAGCAGATTGAGGAAAGTGAGTATTCCATTCTATTTGGTACTAGTGAGAACAGATCTGGCGTATTGCATCCAGTTTTGGGGTCCCACTACAGAAAGGATGTGGACAAATTGGAATGTGTCCAGCAGAGGACAATGAAAATTATTAGGGAGCTAGGCCGCCTGACTTAGGAGGGGCTGAGGGAACTTGCCTTATTTCATTTGCAGAAGAGAAGAATGAGGGGGGACTTGATATAGCAGCCTTTAACTACCTGAGGTGGGGCGGGGGGTGGAGTGGTTCTAAAGAGGATGGAGCTATGCTATTGTCTGTGGTGACAGATGACAGACCGAAGAGCAGTGTTTTCAAGTTGTAGTGGAGGAGTTCTAAGCTGGATATTAGGAAAAGGTATTTCATTAGGTGGGTAGTGAAGCACTAGAATGAGTTACATAGGGAGGAGGTGGAATCTCCATCCTTTGAGGTTTTTAGACAAAGCTCTGGCTGTAATCATTTAATTGGCGTTAAGGATGTTAAATTGTGGTTAATTGACTAGTCGAGTAGTCGATGGAATTTGTCACTCACTATGTCACTTTTTTTGGAGTAAGAAGTCTTCCAGCTCGACATTATTTCGAAATAACGGCTTGTAGTGTAGACGCTCACTATTTCAAAATAACATCAGTTATTTTGAAATATCGCTGCTGTGTAGATGTACCCCTAAGGTGGTACAGGACCATTGTTGTTTCCTAAATAGGATAGTTATTCAGATCTAAATTACACATTTAAATTTTCTGGAGTGTTATTTGTATGTCTTTAATTAATTTAGACCTTCTCTAAGAAATGCTTCATTTAATCATCATATACATTTATTTAAAGGCAGAGATAGACATTAAGGATGTTTTCTACTCTGCCAAGTAAAGCCCTATGTAGGTGGAGTGATGAATGACTGAGGAGATCAATGCCAACCTCCTCAATCCCCCAAAACCAGAATAAAGGTACTGATCTTCTAAACCTCTTTCTTATGCTTAGTCTGTGAATGCTATTCCAACCTGTTCATAAACACAAATCTACCCCCTTAGCCCACCCCCAAAGTGGCCTCCTGTTCCAGTCCATGTGGCAGCAGTGCAGATACCTAGCTTTTCCTGATATATAGGATAGGCACAGCTAGGCTTTTATAGCCACTCAGTCAGTGGACTCCCTGCTCAGTTACATGTCCTATTTTGTATCTCCTAGAGTTTGATGTGTGTCTCAGTAGTTGGAAACAGCTGAAGAGATAATTTGAATGTAGGAGAAAATGGATAAGTCTAAGGAAGACAACAGAAACAACACTGTCTCTGTTCTTTCAGTGACTCATGTAGTAGGAAGCAGTGGTTTGATAGCGCAAGATGAGGATAGAAGAATGGGAGATCATTTCCAGTAGTATTCTAGGAGATTCACAGATACTGAGGATAGCATCAAGTGAATCGAAGGGACTTCAGGCCTTATCAGGAAGGCAAAGAGATCATTCAGCGGGTTCAAGAAACCTTGGGCAAGCTGCAAAACAAATGTTCTAATTGTCAATTTGAATAATTATATGTATTTCCTGGCCCATGATAGGCAGAATGTTGCAGAAGCTCTCCCAGAGTTTTAACTTCATAGCCATAGATTATCTAAAGATGACGTAGTGTCAAGACCTAAGAGATGTGCCTGGTGAAAGACCCATCATTCTGCTTGTCACAAAATGATCTGCTTAGGCAAACTAAGTTTTCCTTGACATACTAACTCACCAGCACAAGTGATCTAGATAAAAGGGAGTCGAACCCCCCCCTTAAAAAAAAAAAAAAGAGGAGGGTGGGGAAGAGACGATGCTGACATATACCATCTTCTTTAAAGATAAAGTGCAGCTTAGGTCATGCCCAGCCTTTCTCCCAAAGGTACTCTTGGAGTTTCACATGGGCCAACACATCATTTTCCCAGTCTTCTATCTGAAGCCTCATGCGACCAATGATGAACAACATCTGCATGCACTAGATGTCAGAAGGACCCTGGCATTCTATCTGGAAAAAACAAAGCCCTTCTGTAAGTCCACATACAGCTGTTTGTGGCTTATGTGGATGGGATGAAACGCCATCTGGTATTGTCCCAGATGATATCCAGATGCATCTGCATGTGTTATGACTTTGCTGGCATTCCGGCCCCAGATTTAGTCAAGGCTCATTCAATTAGGGCCCACACCTCATCTGCAGCCTTTCAGGTGAATGTCCCGATCCACAGAATCTGTCCAGCCGCAACGTGGTCATCGGTACAGACCTACAGCCCTCTATGTGATCATGTAAGACGATGCAGCCTTTGGTAGAGTGGTGTTGCAATCTGCATGTTCTTGAGTGTCCTACCTGCCTCCACAGACATGACTAGCAATCACCTATGTTGAATGGACATAAGCAAGCACTCAAAGAAGAAAAAAGAGTTACCTGTTTCTGTAACTGGTGTTCTTGGAGATGTGTTGCTCATGTCCATTCAACCTCCCACTCTCTGTCCCTGCTGCCAGAGTCTTTCTGGCAAAAAGAAATGAGAGAAGAGCGCTCTATATAGCATGGCATATGTGCGCCACTCCAGGGATCACCGAAACTCAGGACTCCACTGGTACTACTGAGGGAAAATTTTGGGTGCTGGTGCATGTGGCAAGCACATACACCTATGTGGAATGGACATGAGCAACCCATCTCAAACACCATCTACAGAAACAGGTAACTGTTTTTTCTTCATGCCCACTGAAAGTAGGAGAAGACACAATGGGCATAATCTGCAGCAAGGGTGATTTAGGTTAGACATTAGGAAAATCTTTCTAACTAAGAATAGTAAAATGTTGGCTTCTAAGGGAGGATGTGGAATCACCACCTGAAGATTTTTAAGAACAGGTTGGACAAACATCTGTCAAAGATGATTTAGTTGTACTTGATCATGCTTCAGCATAGGGGGGCTGAGCTTGATAATTTCTTGAGGTCCTTACCAGCTCCATATTTCTATGGTTCTCTAATGGGTATTTGTGGGAATAGAGACAAGAGGTATTGTTTTAATGTAGCTTTATGTATAGAATATGTGGTGTCGTTTTAACAGATTCTCTATATCAGAATTTGTGTTGTAATTGGTTTTCTTTAATCCTACTCTTTCCCTCTCAAATGACCTTTTGTTTTGATGTCTTTGGAGAATGTATATAAACTAAGAATTGTTTGGAACATGTAAAAAAATCTGTAGGTAGAGGAGAACACAGCAGTGTGATTACAGCAGTGTGACTTTTTGTACAGACTATTTTTTCAGTCTTAAATTTAAAAAAATGTTGGGTGTAAATGATTTTGATTACATTTTGTACAACTATCTTTCAATACAATTTTTGTTTCTATCACAGTTTCTGTTTTGACAGAAAATAGCAATATTTCACCTTTTAATGGTCAGTTATTCTGCTATTTATTTATATTACAGGCTAACTAAACTCCAGATATTGGAACTTAGAGAAAACCAGTTAAAAATGTTGCCAAAGTAAGTACAGATGAAATATTTAAAGTACATGCCTGCTATGTTTTCAGTTTCTTCTCATGCTCTGTCTCTTCCTTGTCCTGGCTTTCCAAATTGACTTTTATTCTCTCATCTGGAGCCCAGTGGACTGCTTGATCTTCTGCCTCAGATAACTAGAGTTTTTCCTGACTAGTGCTGTGTTGATTTTCCCCTTTCCCGCATCAAAGGGATGGTGTCCCAAGAATTGTGCCTTAAATCTAGTTGTGTGAATGTTATGATTCCAGCTAGGGATGTTAAAATGCATTTATTTAGCGGTTACAGGCTGCCCCCAACTTGCGACGTAATTGCTTCCGGAGATTGCGTCGCAAGTTGAGGGCGTCGTAACTCGAGTCCATATTTACGACAGGCGTCATACGCCGTTATAAATGCGGGGCTGAAGATGTAAGTCGGGGGATTTCTGTCCTTTCCACACTTACGGAAAAGGACGTAAGTGCAGGGGGTAGTAACCTGGGGTCATCACAAAGCGGGGGCCTCCTGTATATGTTTATGTGCGGGGAAGTGCCCCAGGAACTGGTGCACATGGGGAGACAGCTTATAAACTGGCTTCCTACAAGCATCAGCTCCTGCGGAGCCATTCTGCTCTCCCATCCCTATGCTGCTGGGGGAGGGGACAGGTGAGAGCTGGTACGTTCAAGGAGCTGTCTTTTAAACCAACTCCCCTGTGAGCGTCAGCTCCCACCCCGCGCTGATACAGAGGCAGTGGGGACGCGGTACATATAGCCATGTAAACATTCACATCCCTAATTCCAGCTAAAAATGTCATATATTGTAAT
Source organism: Apalone spinifera (assembly GCA_030068395.1). Taxonomy (NCBI): domain Eukaryota; kingdom Metazoa; phylum Chordata; order Testudines; family Trionychidae; genus Apalone; species Apalone spinifera. Next base: position 36,962,337 of record JANRFK010004149.1, read on the forward strand.
CCATCAACTTCCCTCTCTAGAAATCTTGGCAAATTTTATTGTATTACTTACTCTTACTCTCTGTGTGTGCATGCATAAAGTTATTTTAATGGCATTAAATCTTTTTACTTTATCGTTGAAATCTTTTGTGGATATTATTCAAATTCTAACATTAGATACAATGTATGTGGGATTAATAGACACTTAGGCTACGTCTAGACTACATGGCTCCGTCGACGGAGCCATGTAAAATAGTTTAT
>JANRFK010004149.1:36962675-36979763 GCA_030068395.1 Apalone spinifera
ATAAACTATTTTACATGGCTCCGTTAACGGAGCCATGTAGTCTAGACATAGCCTTACTGTTCAGAGTGACTGAGTGAATGTGATTCACTTGTTTTTGAACAGTTGATCATGAAATATATTGTGTTGTATTTTATCAACAATAATTTTATGTTTTGTAGAATCTGTTATGCAGGATGTATTCCAAAACACTTCATCGAATCATTTAACATAGCTGGAATGAGAATCCCCAATTACTTTTCCATAGCTGTAAAATGCCTGTTAAATTTTTAATCTAGGCTTATCTTAATAAAATTCAGCAGCTTGTTTTATTTTTTAGATTGTGTATCACTTCTAGTTCCTGTCTTCACCTCTTAATTTCAGGCAGAGACTGTAGTTTTCTCTCTTTATTCTGTCATGAGACAAACTAACTCAGGAATCTGATCATGTTGTTACTTCTGTGGTCTGGCACTGCCCTAAGTAATTTAATTTTCCACCTAATCCACATGGTGATCCGACTTAAGTAAGACTGTTTTCGTTTGAGGTATATTCAACTAATGACATACAGCTGAAATCCGTTTTAGGGCAGAAATGATTCCGACTTATTTTACACATTGTGTCTAGGTATTGTTGATAGGTGAGGGCAAAGCTGGCAACTGCCCTGGGGTCCAGTGATTCAGAAGCGTCTAAGCCTCCCAGCTGTTGCTGTTGTGGCTGTGACAGTGGCTGGAGCCCCAGGCCCTTTAAATTACCACTAGAGCACCTGCTGAGGGCTGCCTTGCGTAGACATGGCACTCTCCAAGCAGTGCTGAGGCTGCTTGAGTGAAGCTAGTGTCGGCTCTGCCCTTCTCGCCTGAGGCCTCACCTCTTCCGAGGGTGTGGAGCCATCTCTTCTTCTCCCACCCCCAATTTGCCCAGCAGCCCAACCGCTCTGTCAGCCTCACTGACTGGGGTGGTTAAACTTACTGACTCTCCAAGCCACATATGACAACATTCAGAAATTCGAAAGACAGAGCATGCCTGCGCAAAGTCTGAGGAGTTGGAGCAGCTCCCTGTCTGCCATGGGCAGGGGGTTGCTCCAGCCTAGAGGGAGGGCTGCCGTAGACAGCGGTTGCTCCAGTGCAGCCCTGCCTGCAGTGGGCCTGGGCAATCCACAGAAAGGGGCTGCTTAGATTGGGATGCTGGAGCAGGTCCTGCCTTGGGGCACCCAGGCCTGCCTATTTGAGAAGTCAAAATAGTGATTAATTCTTCTAGTTAGTCTTGTTAGTTTTCTTCAGTAGTTGGTTAGGAGTTTTTTTCCTTCCGAAAAAAACCCCAAAACCCAAACTTTTTTCTCCCCATTTTTTCTTCGTTTGCTGACTCCTTTGTGGCCTTCCTATGACCACTTAAAAAAACTGCTATCTTTGTAAAGAATAAGGAGAAGACAGAGAAAAGAGAGGCATTCTGAGGGACTTAAGACATTGGTGTGAATCTGCCGCTGATTCCTGCCATTATGCCAGGATCCCTAGATTTCAAGAAGTGACACATGTTGCGACCCTATCCTGGCTACTACTCTTGTGTGAAGTGCCTCGGAGATAACCACGTTCCTGCCAAATGCCTGAACTGCTCTAGTCTTACTGCTAGGGCCAGGCAAGACAGGGAGTTTTGGCTGAAGAAGATACTCCATGACAAGTCTCTTCAGCCTTCTCAGAACCAAGACCCTCAGGTTTTCTCTAAGGTCAAGCCTAAGCCTTCCAAGACCTCCAAAAAGTGATCCAGTACACTCCACCTGCCTGAGACTCTCAGAAGAAGTGAGTCTCTCCAGCAAAATCTCTTGCACCGCTGCCGACATCCCACCATAGTAAAGGAGATGTTCCTGTCTTGGCAGGTGCTGGCATGAGCTGTGTCCAGTAACAATCAGCACCGCAAACTCTCTGCCTCCCCCACAGCACCAGCCTCTTTGGCATGGGACGTGGTGCCCAAAATACCTCAAGCATAGGGATATCTGTGAGTAGTCAACTAGTTGACCACCCGATAAGCATAAGCTTATCAAGTAGTCAACTGGAATATTTGAGAGGCAGCAAGGGGAGGGGGAACAGGAGCCTATGCTGGAGGGAGCCTGTTTAAAAGCCAGTTTCTCCCAGCACTGTATCTGTGGTGCTGCCCTGCCCCCATCCCTCACTGCCTCTATTAGAGGGGCCAGGGGAGAGGGGAGGCAGTTATTGCTGGGCCTCCCCACTGCAGACAGTGGCTGCTGCCACCAACCTGCCACCAACAGGGGCTGGTGTGGAGCAGCCTCTGTTCATGGTGGACAGGGCTGTCGGTCATGAACGGGCTGCTGGACCAGCGCGAGCCAAGACCGAGCAGTCCCGGCTCACACTGGTCCGGGATGCAGAGCCACAGAATGGGTGGTTCCCGGAGCCAGCACGAGCCGGGACTGGTCCCGGCTCAAGCTGGCTCCTGCAGCTACCTCCACTGCAGCTCAGCAGAGCGGTCCTTATCGACTGATTGGGTATCGAAAACACAATTAGGCAGATAACAGTAATTTAACATCCTTACTCCAGCACCAATGCCTCCCCCACCCGGTGCCGTACTAACCAGAACTGAACTCCGCTCACGGCACCGCTTCAGCCACAGTATGAACATGTTTCACCCCACAACAGATCAAGACTGCATCTCCACAGCCATACAGAGATGCTATCCCATCTTCAACACTGTCCTCACTGCTTTTCAGCACCAACAGATCTCCCATGCTGTTGCTCACTGAGCCTCCCAGGTCACCAGCTGTCTCCAGCCATAGCGGCCATGAAACGGATGAGCAGCCAAGCTGATTCTCCTCTCAGCATTCATTTGTGACACAGCATTCCTTTCTGTTGTGCCATCAGCATCGCTTCTTCTCAAGCCCAGGAAGATGAAGCCCCTAATGAAGAGGATTTTTCAGAAGAGGAACCACTCAAAACGTCCTTTTTTTCCTCTCCAGATGAGGCTGTAATCTCTACCACACCTTCACCCTCAGATTATTTGAAGCTGTTCCAAGACTGTTTAAGATATCCCTTTCAAGAGGTCCAGGAGAAGCAATACAAGCTCCTTCAGATTCTCCCATCTACAGTACCATCCAAAATAGTGTTGCCTATGGATGAGGCCATTATGGAGTCGCCAGATGTCATCTGGCAAACACCAGCCTCTGTCACCTCAATCAGTAAGTGGGCTGATAAAAAATATTTTGTCCCTGCTAAAAACATGGACTTTTTGTTCTCTCATCCCCAGCCTAATTTCCTAGGGGTCGATGCTGTACACCATTGCAACAATCAATCCCCCATTTAAGTCTGCCTCACATGATAAAGACCACAAGAGGCTCGACTTATTTGGAAGAAAATTGTAATCCTTTGCCATGCTGTTGCTCAGGGCAGCTAACTTATTCAGCCCTCTTAGCTAACTATGATTTCACCAATTACTTCAAATTGGAGGAACTCCTGGAACATCTTCTAGAGCAGAAATGCCCTGTCCTCCAATCAGTCATACAAGAAGGCCGCAGAATAGTCTGTACCACTCTGCAATCAGCACTCGATGTCACGGACTTGGCCGTTCTGGCTGCTATTACAGCCATAGTCATGTGGTGAACAGCCTGGTGCCAATCCCTGGGTATCCCTAAGGAGCTACAGATCAAGGTTGAGGACTTGCCATTTGATAAGAATGAGGGTTTTTTGGCTAAGACAGATGAGGGCCTGCATTCTGTGAAGGATACATGAACTGCCTTATGTCTTTTGGAATATTCACACCAAGTAAAAGGAGATGCTATACACCTTATCAGAAGCTGTGCGACACTGGCTTTAGTTGACCTCAATCCACACATTTTGATACTAACATATCTAAGCCTGGACCAGTTCTCTGGGGACCACCACAGGGCCAGCCTCTGACCACCTTCACATCCAAGAAGCAATTTTGAGGCTTTGGTTGAGCATCTGCACAACGTCGCCCAACACAAAGTGCTAGCTCAGTCACCAGCTATTTTCCTGCACTCATTGCATCCATATTACAATCAATAGGCAGCAAAAACAGATTGAAGGGTCCAGAAAATTATTCCAGAGGGATATGCCATTCCATTCCTGCTCATCCCCCTTCAGGGGCCTCTTCCACAAGTTTCTTCTGCAGCGTAAGGCAAACATCTTCGTATATAGGAGTTCTAGAGCCTGTTCCCATTTCATTCCAGGGTAAGGGCTTTTACTCCAATTACTTCCTCATTGAGAAAAAGAACAGAGTTCGGAGAAAGATCCTAGACCTAGACAAGTTTGTCCAAAAACAAAAGTTGAAAATGGTGACCTTAGCAGCTATTTTCCCAGTGCTAGACCAGGGGGACTGGTCACAGCCCTCTACCTACAAGATGCTCACTTCCACATAATCATATACCCCACCCACGGACACTTTCTATGCTTTGCTGTGGCTCACAACCATTATCAATGCTGAGTATGACCTTTAGGCTTTTTATGGTCCACAGTTCTCTCCAAAACCCTCGCAGCCGCTAGATCTTATCTACATTGCCCAGGGGTTATATTATTTCCTTACATAGACGATGACTCTTAAAAGGATCCACGCAAGCAGAGATGACCTCAGTGATCCACAAGAACAGAACTCTTTTTTGAAGCCTTGGCCTTCTTATCACAAGTCCAAATCCGTCCTCTAACCCACTCAGAGGCTGGAATTTATCTCAGCCCTTCTAGACTCCATCAAGGCCATGCCTTCTTACTAAGATATTGCTTCTAAAAGACCTCATCAGTGTAGTGACCAGTGACCCTCAGATATCTGTTTTGATCTGTCTATGAATCCTTGGACACGTGACAGCAACCACGTATGTAGTCAGACATGCCAGACTACATATGCATTGCCTTCAAAGATGTATCTCTACTGTATATACACCCATGATGCATTCCCTTCACAAACAAACTGCAGTTCCTCCCAATGTATTATCCTTCCTCCAGTGGTGAACCGTTCCCACAAACCTTCTCTCAGATGTTCCTTTTCACCATGTGCCTCCACCACCGGTCATCACTACAGATGCCTCCTTCATGGGGCTGGGGAGCCCACCTTGACCATCACGTAGCAGAAGGCAGTTGGTCACTACCAGAGTCCTGACTGCACATAAATCTCCTTGAAGTAAGAGCTGTTAGAAGAGCCTACGAATACTTTTACCCCTTCATTCAAAACAATTAAAATACTCATAGACAACATGACATCATGTGGATGGATTTAATTAGCAAGCTCTGTCTGGCAGGAGGGAGGAAGCAGCTCCATGCGGCTCTGCCTGTCGCAGGGAAGCACTAAGCCTCTCTGCTGTCTTTCTTACCTGTGGGGCTGGAACTCGAGGGGAGTCTTTTTTCCCCTATTTTTCTGTTGGGGACCACATCTGTAAGAATTTTTTTCTCCTTTTCACTTGGGGACCAGGTCATTTTTTTGTGGGTCAGTGGCCTCCAGCCCAAAAAAGATTCTACACCCCTGCTCTAGACCCTCTATCCCACTGTAGGGCAGAAGACCAGAGGAGCTTCCCTGCCATACCCTCTAGTCTAGGCGAATGAGGGGAGAAGGCTTTGCAAGCTGCACTTCAAGTGATTTGTGCGGATTTACCATCTCTGCTTTACATGGTGAAGGGCTCACCTGTCAGCATGTGACAATGACCTAAAAAAGAGTATTTAGAGAGGGAACTTAAAATTCTGTTGGATTTGTTCATTTGACATCAAGAGTATTTTTGAACTTTTAGCTTCATGATTATTTATTTCTTGTCTATGTAAGTTGACATCCCTCAAAATGAGGAACATTTGGCAGATAGTTACAGTTAAAATGCAAATACAGTTAAAGCTGTATTATTCGGCCCTGTACCAACCAGAAAGCTCTATAAACTGGCATTTCTGATCTTCATTGCAAGTTTGGATGACATCAGGCCAGCAGACTGCCTGCCTGGCTCCATATGGCTCCCTGGAAGCAGTAACATGCTCCTGCTGCTCCTAGTGGAGGAACAACCACAGGGGATTCATGTGCTTGTTCTACATTTCCTGCTAGCCTGGAACCGCAATCAGTGGGAGCTGTGTCTTTGCCTAGGAGCAGCAGAAACATATTTCTGCTTATGGAGAGCCACCCGAGATGAGCACTGCCAGATCCAGCACCAAAATCTTTCCCATGCCCCAGCTTCCTGCCCTGAGCCCCCTCTCGAGCCTGAACGCCACACTCCTTGCCACACTCTAAAACCTTTGATCCCATCCTAGAGCTCCTTCAGTACTTCAAACCCCTCATCCCCAGCCTTAACCCAGAACTAACCCTTCCCCCAGCCCAAATCTCTAGCCTAAACCCTTCATTTCTGTCCCCACTCCAGAGCCCAATATATGTGTAGACCTCATACCCCCTCCCACACCACATCCCAGAACTCCCTCCCCACATTCTGAACTCTTGTTTGGCCAAAATATTTGACTAACCAATACTCCCCATTCTGTCAACATGATAGATAACAAAGCTTTTGCTGTATATCGCTAATTTCAAGGCACAAGGCAGATGGAGTTAAGTTTAAGATAATCTTTCAGTAACTTATATGTAGTTCTCTTAGAGATAAAAATGACAGGACTGTTGTAATACTTCATGGATGAAATTCTGGTTCCACTGAAGTCAATGGGCATTGTGCTAATGACTTCAGTGGGGCCAGGATTTCATTTTGTGTGCACAAAAATAAATTCAGCAGTTTCGACTGCCATCACAATCCTCCTAGCAACACAGCTGCTACCATAACTCTTCTACGTCTTCTAGGATACAATTCAGTAAGGTAATTCACGCTGCTGGTTTTATTTGTATGTTTAAAGATGTTGCTGATATGGGGCGGCCCTAGACAGGAGCACTGTCTATATATTATATGGCTAACGAGGAAACCCATTATAACTCTGTCAGCACCTTGGGTATACTTCACAGGTGATATAATTATCAGATTAATGCATGGCCCAGCTTCTATTATTAATTGAATATTTTTAAAAGCCCAGGTATGTGTTTATGCAAAAGGTGCTTTATAACTATGGAGAATGAGTTTGGATGAAAAAAAATCAGTATAGAACTAAGTAATAGCATAGGAAAAAAGAAACTGGAAAGTAGATGCAAAGGGGAAAATACATTTTTTTGGTGCTAATGAGGATATACCATCCTGAATTAGTTTTGGGGTTTTTTTTGAGAGATTAAGCCATTTTCTTGTTTGTTTTCATGTTTATACTTCTGGTTTTTTTCCTTTAATTTCCTCACACTTATTGGTACTCGCTGATTTCTATTTTTAATCATCGATGTCTTTGGACAAACTTACAGTAACAAACAGCTAGCACTGCTACTAATTTAGGCTTGAGTAAAATATTGAATGCTAAAACAAAAAGCACTTGTTAAAGCTGTTAATCAAAGTGGGTAATTAATGCCAAGAAATTAAATTAACGTTGGTTTGTGCCAACCATGTTATTTAGCTTTAAGCTGTTACATTATTTAGTAATTGAAGGATTGGAACTATTGCAATTCTTATTAAAAATAGGTGTTCTATTTAAAAGGAAGGCAAGAATGCTGAACATTTTACAGATAGCTGAAAGTATAGGCAAATTATATATGCAGAAACTGAGAAACTTTTCAGCTTGGAACCTTTTTCATTGGCTTTTTAAATGTACTTCTGATTATAAGTGTAACTATTCAAAATAATGCAGTGATCAACAAAAAAAAGTTGCAAATGATTTTTAGGAAGAACACCTTTAGAAATATATAGGGCCAATTCCTGCAAACATGCACATAAATAAAACTGTGTAGTCCTACTGAAGTATGCAATGATGATACTAGCATCAGTAAAGTTACTCATGAGCTTTAAGTGTTTGCAGAATTGGGTTCAGAGGCTTAATTAAAACTGCTTCTGTTAAATTCTTTTTTATTAAATTGAAATGTCAATTATTTTGTTTAATATGAAACATTATTGTTCTCCCTAATGCTATCTTAACTCTATTTACGATTTTAAATACCTTCAGTGCTTAATGTGATTCACCTAAATCCTGCTTGTTTTTTCAGTTGAAGCAATAGTTGCTTTATGAACAGTGGCACAATGTTTGGCTATGGAAGTGTGAAATAACTTAAGGAATTGTTTGTAGTCCTTCAGCGTGCGTGCGTGCGTGTGAACTTAAGGAATTGTTTGTAGTCCTTCAGCGTGTGTGTGTGTGTGTGTGTGTGTGTGTGTGTGTGTGTGTGTGTAAAATGTTTATTTTTTTGAATTCACATTTCTTAACATATGAAATTCAAAAAAGGCACTAAATGCAAGAATACATTTCATGGAGTGAATTAAAAATGTTCATTGTTTACTGCTGGAGTTATTTATAATGCTCTCAGCCTTTGAGGAAGGAGAGTTTCAGGCATTCTCTGTTGTTAGCCATGTTCTTTTTGTCCACCACTGATCCATTATGCTCACATTGGTGAAGGCAGATAGATAACCAGCATTCTGGCCATAGATGATACATCTACACAGCAATAAAATACTTGTAGCTGGCCTGAGTCAGCAGATTCAAGCTTGGGCTGCAGGGCTATAAAATTGCTGTGTGAACATTCCAGCTCAGGAGTGAAGGTCTCAGAGCCTGGTTTCCAGATCAAGCCCAAGCATCTACACAGACTTTTTTAGCTCCAAGCCTGAGTCAGATGACCTGGGCCAACCATAGCTGTGCCACAGGCCTGTTGTTGGGGCTGATGTAACAAGAGAGAACTCTGAACTAATTGCAATGAGTTGGGAAAGATGGAGGGAAGTGTATATGGAGTGTAGCTTACGTCTTGGAATTAGTGAGATGATCATATTGATCATAACTGAATTTACAAAAATTAAACCAGCGGTCACTAAATTACTTAAAGCTCTAATTTCCTTTGTCTGATTTAGTGAGTAGGATCATTTATGTGTAGTTATTCCATTGAACAGTATATGAAATTCTGACCCTGACTAAGTATTAGTCTATTTACAGAACAGCATCATTATTTAATGCTGATTAAAAAGATGTATTAGTCTGTATACAGGAAGATGGGATGTAACTGGTATTTTTCTAAATCTAATTCCTTATTAATTCCTTCCGTGTGCAGAACCATGAACAGACTGACTCAGCTGGAGAGACTGGACTTAGGAAGTAATGAATTCACAGAAGTGGTGAGTTTTAGATAAGTAGCAGAGCTTTGAATGGTTTCCTAAATCTTTATCCTTAAATCTATTTTTAATCAGCATCAAAATGTAAAAATCAGCTTACAAGTTATGCTACTGAACAAATGTTACATACACTTCTTACTGCTTCATGTAATCTTAAAAATTCTGACTGTATATTTATTTTCCCTTTTCAAAAAACATTTGTTGCCAAAAGATCTTCATAGAATAAGGCAATCTCTTTTAACTTTTTAAGTAGAAAAGAAAACAGAGGCATAGAGGGTATGGAATTTAGTAACTGGAAACATGATGAAGACCCAACACCATGTGATCAGCCAACTCTCTGTGGACCCAGTAAGTGCTGTGTGGGACGTAGTTTAAGAAGTGCTGTTATACGAGACCCTTCCCTGTGCACTACTAGCTCGTGTACTGAGAATTGACTTGATTTCTGTTGCTAGCTTTGGCACTGGGCTGCTTTGTGACCTTGGCAGATCATTTCATCCCTCTGTGCTTCTGTTTTCCCTCCTACATGGAAAGTTTAAAGAGTTTGACTTATTTTATGAATATTAAATATTTTGGGGAATCTACTTTAAATCTTAGCTCATGAACTAATTAACACACTTGTTTGGAAATTCTTGGAAAATTAATTCTATACTTGGAGTAAGAATCTTATATTAGGAAGAAGATGCTGTATACTTCATACATAATAACGTGATCAAATCTGTGTTTTAAGTGTAAAACTCAACTCAGCCTTAACTATTGGGTTGCAGCCAACACCTCTATCATATATTTTCTCTGTTTTTTCAAGAACAAAGTATAAATATTTCCAGTGACGCACACATAATATGCATTTTTTGTCAAATGATATTGCCTCTTTCCCTGATTTTGAGAAAACATTTGTATTTAAACGGGAAAAGAAATGTTTAGATTCTTTTCTTTTATATGTCCTCCTTTGAGTTCTATCACAAGCCAAGGAGGAAAGTTATTATAAGAGTACATAGTTAAAATATGCTCTTCATTAATATAGTGGTTCATTTATTCCATATACTCCTTTTGATTTGTTTACTACATTGTCTATTACATTGTTTATGTTGTTTGAAATTCACCTGGTCTAGAATCTAATAGACTTTAACTGGCTGTTGAATAAATAGCCATGCTGAGATGTAAAATTAATAGAATGTTTTTAGGTCTCTCAGTATGAAAGACAATAGGTATGTGAAAATATATTTAATGTGTGCACCAAAAGGAAAATAAACGTAATTAAAGGAAAATTAAAAAGACTTGGACTTTTCAGTTTAGAAAAGAGGAGTCTAAGGGGGGATATCATAGAGGTTTATAAAATCATGACTAGTGTGGGAAAAGTAAATAAGGAAAAGTTGTTAACTTATTCCCACAATATAAGAACTAGGAGTCACCAAATGAAATCAATAGGTAGGAGGTTTAAAACAAACAAAAGCAAGTTTTTCTTCACTCAGCGCACAGTCACCTTGTGGAATTCCTTGCCAGAGGATGTGGTGAAGGCTAGGACTTTAACAGGGTTCAAAAAAGAGTTAGAGAAATTCATCGAGGTTAGGTCCATTAATGGCTATTAACCAGGATGGGTAGAAATGGTGTCCCTAGCCTCTTTTTCTCTGGAGGTAGGTGACGGGAGGGATCATGTGAGGATTACCTGTTGTGTTCCCTCCCTCTGGGGCATCTGGTATTGGCCACAGTCGGCAGACAGGATTCTGGGTTGGATGGACCGTTGGTCTGACCAAGTATGGCCATTCTTCTGTTGTTAATTTTTTTTATAGATTATTTTGAACATTTTGGTCAAATTCTTACACTGGGCATACACAAGTGTTGTCAGAGATTTACAAAACAAGTATGAATTACAACCTGGATTTAAATACCTTTGTGATGGGGTTTAGTCACAGAAGACCCATTGGGAATGCTTCCCAGTGTGCTGACAAAGCCACTGACACTCACCTTTTTGTTGCTCTCTGGGGCTTCTCGCCAACCTGTCCTGCTGGGCCAGATCTCGTGGTCTCCTCCAGCCAAGGCAAAAAGCTGAGATCACTGCCCCTCCAAAGAGCAATACAGACACTGAAACTCTTTGGGACTGGGGAAAATGCAGTTTTGGACACAGTTTCCAGGAAACTCACTCCCCAAATCGGATCAGAACCCCCAAAATAAATTATTCAGATAAGCTCCCTTTAACAATGAAAGGAGGATGTACACACTGATTACTCCCCCAGTTACACTTATTTACACTGGGCTTTGATAGTAAATAAAAATGATTTTATTAAGCACAAGCGGTAGGATTTAAAAGGTTGCAAATGAAAAAAGGCAAAATAAATTATAAAAATGTAAAACAGAAAACTCATAGCTTGTTCTAACACCCTAAAACTGTTCTTATTTCAGCAAAACCTCCAAGCCAGGAAAGATCTTTTTTCCCTGGGGTCTCTGGTTCAGTCTCTTGAGAGTGGCCTGCCAGCCAAAGACAAAGACCCTGAAAACTTTGCATCTCAAATAGATTTCTTTTTGTGCAGGAATTCTGTTTCTACATTCCCCTCTTCCATGGAAAATTACCTAGTCAGACCCTACCAGTTGGGGTAGTTATATGTCTTCCTAAGACCAACCACTGCTTAGACTTAAAAGACAAAGGAGGATGTTTACAGGTGATGACCCAGACATTGAGGGACACACCCTAGATGGCTTTCATTTGCACATTTAAAACCATAAAGCATTCTGTACTCCAGAGCTACTAAACTTTGGAATCCCCGGGGGTCACAGTGATACTCACAGCACATGCCCAGGGCTGCGATTTAAGCATGGTTTCATATACATACAAAAAATATATGCATATCGCTTCTTTCACACTGAGGAACACGAATACAAAAATTAAGGTAAGAATACACAACATGCAGGCCCCATTTAAGTGAGTTCTGATATTAATAAAATGCAATATTTACCCGATTTCCACCCAATTTGTACTTTTAATGAGCAATGACAGTCCAGGAATTTAACTACTAAAATGCATATCAACAGAAGACTCTTATATTGACTTGCCATTGTGAAGCGTGTTCCCAGTGGAGGTCATGATCAATGGATCCCACCTGTGGGCTGTGTGTTGAGCCCTGTGTCAACCCAAACCGCACAGTGGGCCGCAAACAAATGGGCTGCATGTGGCCCACAGGCCACGTGTTGAGTAGCCCTGCTATACTCCATATTTTAACTTTATATGCAAGAATGATACATACACCAAAATAAGATATACAGATCCAACAGATTGAGACATTAAAATTAAAATGTTACATGCGATATATTTTCCAAAGCATCTTTGAGTTATGGATATAAATATGCATAAGTCATGCTTTCATAAAGCATTATGGGAGGGGTATCCATCATAATCTCAATAAATAAGACTGTTCAAATGGCTGAAGTGATTGTTGTTTCATTGATCCATTTAAACTATTATTTTGTTTCCGTTTTTTTTTAAATTATTTTTAACAGCCTGAAGTACTTGAACAACTGAGTGGATTAAAGGAATTTTGGATGGATGGTAATAGATTAACTCTTATCCCTGGGGTATGTCTTTTTGATGTTTTAAATGCATTGCATTAAGTGTGTAGTAGTACCTGTCTTGTTAGTTAACTCCTTAAATTAAGAATATTTAACAGTACCACAAGGCCATGAGATTAATTGCTTTTGTTTAACTAGCCCTTTTAAAAGCTATTGTTAATCTCTTGAGTGATAGGCATGAATAGTTCCTTTTGGTGAAAGTAGTTGTTCTGTCATTTTAGATTTTTACCTAGGTCTCAAATTCTATAAAGGTTTAAATATAAATTCTAGTTTTAATATAGGAATATCTACTTTTTTTTCTGAGAAGAAATTGTACTTTAAAGAGTAATCTATAATTCACAAGATATATTTTAGTACATTCTAGTGATTATTGTAGATGTAGAATATGGTCAATTATTACTCAGTACTTTTGTTATCTCCCTTTGGTGTACTTAAGAATTTGAATATGTGTCTGATCCGCAGCCAGTGTAGATGTTCTCATTGATTTTAATTGATTTAGAGTCAGGCTCTGTATTTTGGATCTCAGTTAAAGTTATGTAGGGTCCACATTGATATCTTATTTCTGTGTTCTTACAAGCCTTAAAATAAATAGTATATACTAGGGGTCACCAAATGAAGTTATTAGGCAGCAGGTTTAAAACAAACAAAAGGAAGTACACTTGAATCTCTTTAATCTAGCACCACTGGGACAATGGGGTATGTTCGATTATGGAATTTCCTGGGCTGTGAAAGAAGCTGCGGGTTCTGAGCGGAAGGGGGCTGGGAGTGGGGTGCTTGCTTCACACCCTATTCCCGGGGGCACACATGGCTACATGACCCCCCACCACTCCCAGACACTGCCACTCCCAAGCCCTGCTGCTATGGGAGTGGCTAGGGAAATGCCCAGATCAGTGCTTCACTGAACTAACATTTCCCCAGTTAGGAGGAGGAGCAGCAGCACAGAGAGGTGCTTCCTACTCCCACTGCTAGGGGTCTGAACCATAGGTGTCCTCAGATTGGGAACTTTCAGATTAGGGAGATTCTAGTGTGTTTCTTCACATAATGTATAGTTAAATTGTGAAACTATTTTGTCAGGGGATATTGTGAAGGCCAAGACTATAACAGGGTTAAAAAAGGAACTAGATAAGTTCATGGAAGATGAGCAGGTATGGTTAGGGTTGCCAGATGGTCTCCAAAAAAATACTGGATACCTGGTATTTTTTGGTCAAGCACTCCCCCCGCCCTGGCTAGGCCTCTGAAGTGCCCAGAGCAGCAATCACGGCCCTGCCTCCCAGCTGTGACTCCCCACCTGGTAGTGCTCTGGGCGTTTCAGAAGCCTTGCGGGGGCGGATGGAGTGGCTGAGACTCCCAGCTGCATCCCCCTGCCCCGGCTAGGCTTCTGAAACGCCCAGAGCGGCGATTGCAGCCCCGCCTCCCAGCTGGGATTCCGAGGCTGGGAGGCGGGGCCGCCATCGGCGCTGGGAGCTTGTGATTGCGCAGAAGCCTGGCGGGAGCGGGGAGAGTGGATGGGAGCCCCAGCCACTCCCCCTCCCCCCACCAGGCTTCTGCGCAATCACAGGCTCCTAGCGCCGATCATGGCTCTGCCTTCCAGCCGCTCCCCATGCCAGGCTTCCGTCCGGTGCGCAGCCGGAAAAATCAGAGAATACCAGACACCTGGCAACCCTAGGTATGGTATCTTTAGCCTCTGTTTGCCAGAAGCTGGGAGCTTGGGAATGGATTATTTGATGGTTCCCTGTCCTATTCATTCCCTCTGAAGCACCTGGCTTTGGCCACTGTTAGAAGACAGGATTCTGGCTAAATGGAACTTTGGTGTGATTCAGTGTAGCCATTCTTATGTTCTTACAATTGCATCAAATTGTTGCTTTTGGAACTTCACTGCTGATTTTATATTTTCATATAAATTGTACTTCAGTAGTGCTCTTCTAATATGTGAGGCAATAGTCAGTCTACTTTTGTCTACAAAACTTTTATAGGAACTGAGTTACAGCCATCCTTAGTCTCTTTTCCCATTTCAATGGAAAATATTTTAAAGCCTTTCTACTGTACAGTCCAAGCTTGATAGAACCGTCCGTAAGTGACTTATAGTGATGTTGGTTGGTTTAGTGTTCATAAACATTTGTGTATGCTTGAGCCATGCAGAAAAATAACAAAGTTTTCAGTAAATATATGACAAACTTAGGTTTTGCTTGTTTAATCTCTCAACCTATCCCAATTAATGATTGCTGTTGGAATTGCATTTTAAGGGAAGGTAGAGTTCAACTTCTACAAAAACTGTCTGCATCTGGGAGAAAGTTGAGAGCCTGAAGAAAATAATGCTGTGATAAATTATAACACTTCCATGTTACATTAGGTACAATCTCTGCTTGTGCTAAATTAAAGAGTATTCTTGAACCTAAGTCTTCAGATTGTAAGAGTACTCACTAGTCTAGAGGCTGAATTGTAAAATTAATTAAACTGAAAAAGAAACCCTGACAACTGGATTGTTTGTTTACATTTAGACTTTGTGCATGCATGCATAGGACTATATAATGCATTTTGATATTTATATATTTAAAAATAAATGTGGTAGCATGATATAGTTTGGCTGCTTAGTATCAGATTTCCCCAATGATAACAATGGTTTTACGGAGCAAGAAAAGATAGAACGGGGATTCTTAAACTTTTTTTCTAGGACTCCTTTGAAAAGAGATCATGCTGTGACAGCCCCTCTCCATATTTTCTTCTGCACTGCTGATGGTTGCAGCGCTGCCTTCCAAGCTGGGCATTTAGCCAACAGCTACCACTCCTGTGACCCCCACCATGCAACCTCCTTTTGGGTTGGGGCTTCCCATCTGAGAAACATGACTTAAGAGTCAGTAAACTATCAGAAATAATGGCTTTCTTCGTTGGTTGAAATTGCAGAATTAATCTATTTTTTTCCTCATATTTAGTTTATTGGCAGTTTGAAACAGCTGACCTACTTAGATGTTTCTAAAAACAACATTGAAATGATTGAAGAAGGTGTTTCAGGCTGTGAAAGCCTACAAGACTTGCTATTATCCAGTAATTCACTTCAGCAACTTCCAGAGTCCATTGGTTTGTATTATCTAATTTATGTGCTTTTTTTTTAAAATGAAGGTAGCTGTTTGACGAAACTTTATGTAGTACAACATGGAATACCATATGGACCCAAAAATCAAAACAGTAATCATAAACTGTTCTACTCATAGATGTGCAGGACAGAAATCATAATGCATGGTTAAATAACATTTGAGGACTGCAGTTTTATCACAAATTTTGAAAAACTTTTTGAAAATGAATGGCAAAGTATTGATATAAACTACTGATAAGGAATTTATCTTTCCTTTGTGGTTGACACATGATAAGCTGGAAATGAAACTCTATAAACTAATCTCCTTATTTGCTAAAGAGAGAGATAGGATATATGTTTCCTAAGATTTCAGGTAATACGGAAGACAACATGACTTGCTAGTAACATTTATTCTTACCTTCAAATATAGAAACTTGCAGTTATTACACTTTACTCTTTTTGATTAGATTTTCATTTTACAACAGGCTCACTAAAGAAAGTAACAACACTTAAAATTGATGAAAACCAGTTGATGTATTTGCCAGACTCCATAGGAGGGTAAGTGTTTCACCTGAATGAAAGGTTGCCTTGTTTTATGCAAGTTGTTCATTAACAGTCATCTGCTTTCTTTATACAGGTTGCACCTCTCTAAACTGTGACTTTTTGGTTCAGCATGGATGTTCCAGGACCAGAGTGTCTCAAATGGAGGGCTGGCGGCTGGGGACCCTGCGGGCTGGCAGGGCAGTGGGGCTGCCTGGCAGGGCTGGGAGCCTGATACGCAGCAGCGGGGCTGCCCAACGGGGCAATGAAGCCCAACGGGGAAGCGGAGTGGGGGAAAGGCGTTGTGGTGGGGAACCCCAAAGGTGGGGAAGCTTGCTGGGAGGCCAGTGTCCAGGCCAGTGCAGGAGGGGGCCAGGAATGACCTCCCCTGATCCGGCAAAATCCCTCATCGGGACCAATGAGGTCTGACCTGTTATCTCTTTGGTATGACTGGTTACACTAATCTCTTTTCATGAAGTTTTCTTATATTCATAGTAGTCTTCACATCCATCAGGCTATATGTAACTGTATTTTCAAGGATATACATCCTGCATTCAGGCATCAATATGTAATGAACTGGGAGTGTGGGAGGACGAAACAATACTTATGCATTTAGTAAAACATGCAATCAAAATAAAATGTAGAGGAACATAGTGTATGCAAAAGGTTCCAGCTTCATATTTGTGGCTACATGAGTTACATACTGTAAACATTTCTAATAAACTGAAATAACAGGTATTTATATGAAAAACTTAAAAAACAACAAATAGTCTAGTAGCACTTTAAAGACTAACAAAAC
>JANRFK010004149.1:36979863-36997926 GCA_030068395.1 Apalone spinifera
AAATAGTTACAAGAGGCTGATAAGAACAATTAGCACCTCCATTGTTTGGTTGGTGAGTTAAGTCATTAGGATGTGGAAGGTAATGTGCAAGCCAGTGCATGTCCCTAATCATACCATTTGCATAAGAATTAAACTTGTGAATGAAGTTAAGTTTCAACCCTTCTCTGTGTATTTGGCTTGTGGAATTGGCCTGAAACAAAAGGGTGACTTGGAGTTCCCAGGAAAGCTCAAGATACCATCCACATGTTTTGTTAGTCTTTAAGGTGCTACTAGACTATTAGTTGTTTTTTACATTTTTCCTGTTACAGACTAACTCAGCTACCCCTCTGGAAGTATGTATATGTACTATTTTAACAATGAGCCATTAATTTCTTCTCTGATTTAAAAAGAATCAACAAATCAGATTATTTGGATCAAACAGTCTTTTTTGTCATTAGGTATTCACCCTTTTTAGTAAAGAGTAAACCAAATCATTTATTATTAAAAATCACTGGTTGTAAATACTGTAGAGAAATTAGCCTTTAAAAAAATAATTGATGTATTAAAAGCTAAAAGCTTCAGTCTATTATATTATTTTTGCCTTGCTGGACTGAATTTGTTAAATTATGTTTTGTCATCAGAATTCAAACTTAAAGTGATTAGATACACCTGCAAGTGTTTATTTACTATTAAACATAAATGAGCCAGCTCATGTAAAACCAATAAGCTAAGTTTGCACTTCAACCCTGTATCTTCACCTTTTAAAAAAAGAGATCATCATCACATTGACATTGAGTATTCTCTGAATGCCATAGTCCTAATTTTAAGCCCTAAAAGAATTCTTTATGCCTTCATTGCTACCCCAACTTGACCCTCTTCTGGTTCTGGCATGTCCTCCTTGAATGCTTCCATTACCTAGTGTGCTTCAAACAGTATTTTATGATTCAGTGAGTAAAAAATGTAAGTGAAAAAGCTGAGCACTAGGACAGGTTTTCAGCCATTTAGATTTAAAGATTTTGCTGAGGTAGCAGAGAGTGAAAAATGGACTAAGGTGATTAAGAGAAAAAATCTGCTTTGGCCTGAATATATGAGGAAAGAGTATAGTCCAGGTTCAAAAAGTATCTGAATATTTTTAAGATTATTTACGTCTCTCAAGCATTTGAGTTTAATTCATACATTTAATTGCAAATCAATTTATTTCTGATTATAATGAACACTAATTATTTTAAGAATTGAATTGTTAAAGCAGGTAAGCTTTTACATATGTGTCAGGTTGATATTTTGAATTTCTTTACCTTTGTTCAGGCTAATATCAGTAGAAGAAGTGGATTGTAGTTTCAATGAGATTGAAGTTTTGCCTTCATCTATTGGGCAACTCACTAACATAAGGACCTTTGCTTCAGATCATAACTTTTTAACACAGCTGCCAGCAGAGGTATGCTTTTGCTTAGAGAAAATATAATCCATATATTATCTGAATATTAGACTTTATTTTATATTTATCTTAGTTCTGTTCACTTCAGATACCAAAGTGATGGATTTTGACTGGATTTTCTGAAAAGGTTTTAAAAATTCATTGCTGTACAGATAGTGGCTTTCAAGCAGTTAGAATCCAAGTACTGAAATATTTTGAGGCAAGCTTGTTTTTGCAAAAATGTCTGAAGTTTTAGTTTATAATCAAAATGATACAAAATGAAAGAATAGTTGCTTAATATTATAATGGAATGCTCACTATCATATTTAAGAATGAAGCAGATAGTACACACAAAATAATTTTAATATTAGATTTGTTTATTCTAATATTGCAAATCAGTGTGAGTAGAGTTGTAAAGCTGAATAATCATATTTATTTTTTCAGATTGGAAACTGGAAAAATGTAACAGTGCTATTTCTGCATTCCAACAAACTTGAATTTCTCCCCGAAGAAATGGGTGATATGCAGAAATTAAAAGTCATAAATCTAAGTGACAATAGGTTGGTGAATTGACTTTATTTAGTTAATTATGGCATGAAATACAGAAACATCTCAGGGATTGGAACCTGAATGCATTGCATCTCCAAGACATTCTGTACAAAATATAATGCTTTTCTCTCCACCCTTCCAAAAATGTGCTCTTTCTCTTGGCATTTTTTTTCATCTTAAATTAAAAAATAACACCTTTAATTGATATTTTATTAGTTGTCATAATAATTGTCCTGTTGCATTTTTTGGACACCTCTACATTTTGTAAAAGCTTCTTTATTGCTTTCCAGTCACTGCAGTGGTAGTGACTGAGGAAGCAGAACTGTACCATTGCACATTTTTATTGCTATTATACTCTTCCAGCTGCACATGAATCCGCAAGATACATTGTAGTAGTTAAGCCTGAGTAATTTTAATGCATCTCTTTTCCTTTGTGGCACAATTTTATTCATAATCATTCACATTTATTCTTTAGGGGTTAAATTTATAAGACTATCCTAATCAGTATTTCAGGAAAGACTTAAATGTCATTTATGTATAAACAGTAGAAGACACGATACAGACTACTATCCCAGTACACTGTATAGTACATTGAATGAATCTCTGCATTTACTAGACCTGGTCAGTGAAATTGTGATAAAAATTTTCTTTGCTGGAATGGAAATTCATTGAATGGAAATCTTTACAGAGAGAGTTTGATTTCAACAAAGTTCCTCTGGAAGTGAGGCAGGATTCTGTTGAAACACAGCCTGGTTTCCTGTCAGCTTGTCTACCTGGCTCCTTGATGGTCCATGAGGTGAACTGTCTCAGAGTTGGGGACCACAGAAGTTCTGGGGTCTGTAGTTTAGGGTCACTTGCTTTAGTGACAGTTTAGAATTTGGGGACAGGGGTTTTTGGTAGGTATTCAGAACAATTCCAAATTTCAAAATATTGAAATCCTCCACCAAATGGAATTATCTTTCTCAATGTAGCTTTACCATCTACAGGAGATTAGTTTCCCCTCAAATTATTGCCTTTTTGTTTATCTAACAATATTTTCCTGAAATGTATTATAAGCTTTTTAGAGGCTACAAATATAGTTTCTGAATAGACGGTTAGTCTTGACAGCCATGCTTAGATTAAAATCTTGTCTTGTATATTGTGATGTTTCTTTCACAGACTGAAGAATTTGCCCTATAGTTTTACAAAGCTTCAACAGCTGACTGCGATGTGGCTATCAGACAATCAGGTGAACAGTATTTTTAATATGTTTGTATAATTGATATTTATCCAAGTTACTCTTAATAGAAATGGTTAATTTTATGGAGTAACCATTAGGGTAAAAAGAGATAATCTGAAGATACACCCAAGACAACCTTGGGTTGTAGTTTTCTCATTTCTTATACACCAAACAGCAGTCAGTGGCAGATATTCATAGTCATGGGAAACCACCAATATTGCTAGCACAGATGATGTAGTAGATAACACTGTCTCTTCTCTTTGAGTCAGTATTGAACTAGAGCCCAAAATGGTAAGGGATACTATGCTGCTAGAAAGACATTATTTCAGATGCAAGATAAAACAAAGGTAGCAACTACACTGGTAATTACAAAATCCTTTAATTTTTTTGTAAGGCAGGGAACTGAATCGACTATCCTGATTAAATTTTAGTTTATAAAATTATTCTGTTCTGTGCAGTCCCCTGCAGCTTAAATGGATAACGTACACTCCAGATGTAGAATATTTTGGGACCATGAAATATCCTAGGACAAAACTAAATACTTTGTTGTGTATAGATATCCATCCATTTTATGCATCTCTAATAGACTATTATAGAGTGTTAATTTATAGCAGCAGTTCTCAGACTGTGGATTCTGGTCCCAAAGTGGCTAGTGACCCCATTTTAACCCCAAGACTGACATAGACTTACTGGGGCCCAGTTGTGGGTGTTGGACTGCAGGCTACAGGATCCCTGCCCCTTGAGTTTTTGGCTCCTGCCCAGGGTGGAGGGGCATAGGTGGACACGTGCTTTGGTGCCCCCTCCTGGGATTATGTAGCATTTTTTTGTTGTCAAAAGGGGATCACAGTGCAATGAAGTTTGAGATCCTCTGGTTTATAGAATTCCCATGCCAGTATTATAAAATAGAGACTATTTTGATATAACTTTTTGTATAATTTGTAAAAATCCTTCAGAGAAGAATACACAGGAATTAATGCCAGACAGATCACTTTTTTAAATCTAGTCTGCATTGTGTAGATAAGTAGCAGGGATTTAAATGTTTAAATTCTATTTGTATGTCACACAGGTACATTTTCTCAGTATTTTTTCCTTTCTCAGTCTAAACCACTCATCCCCCTCCAAAAAGAAGTGGACCCTGAAACACAGAAAACAGTGCTTACTAATTACATGTTCCCCCAGCAACCAAGGAGTGAGGATGGTAGGAATTTCTGAATTATACTTTTTGTCAAAAAATGCTGACCAATGAAAGTAAAAATGGAAAGAGATCACTGAACATGACCTTCAATATATAAAACTATATTTTTGAAAATTTATTGGCAGGTAAATCTTTCTTTACAAGAAATGCATAAATATTAGTGGAATCAAGTTGTGTGTTGCCATATCAGCCTTTATGGGTTATAATCAGAAAAGCAGCTTGCCTAATTTGTTGCAGTTGGCAGGCTCAACTCATGAGAGTTCCTTTGATGAGAATACTTGAAAACTGAAATGCAGCTTTGCAGAGGATTTTTACTATAGATTGTAGTTGAAGATAGTATTAATAGAAAGTAGGCAAGTTCTCAATGCAGTGAGCTGCAGCATAGCTGGTCTTAGGATAAAAGGTCTTTAGTTTTTCATACAACTTAGATATAAATACTAATCCCACCGAATGAAAGAAATGAAAAAGCAATGGTTTCTAATATGTAATGTGTTCTGTATTTATTAGAATTGTTTGGTTTTTTTATTTAGTTCTGTTCATATCTGATAATGAAAGCTTCAATCCCTCTTTGTGGGAGGAACAGAGAAAACAACGTGCTCAGGTGGCATTTGAATGTGATGAAGACAAAGATGAAAGGGAGGCACCACCTAGGGTCAGTATTGCCAACTCCATTTTAGATGGCTAATTTTTAACCTTTACTTTTGCTAATGGCTATCAACCTCTATCTGCACTGATGAGTATTTGGTAGCTGCAGAATTAAAAAGTGTAAAACCTATTTTCTTTTCATCCCTCTTTTTGTTAAATTACCCAAGGAGAAACCTTTTTGATTAGTGAATCTCTCCTTTTCCTGGCCAATTAGGACATGCTACTGAAATGGAATACATCTTAAACTGTGAGCTGGTTTAAGGCAATACTGCTTATTTCTGCAATAATCCTGAACTATGATGCTTTGAAAAAATTCAGGACAATAGTTGTAAAGAATCATTGGGATCTCACAGCTATTAAGAACTGTACCTTGAATTTTCTATATATATACTACAAGGAGAAACTGAACTGCAGCCACTTTAATGGAACAGGCCTTCTGTTCCTCTAATCAACACAGTAAAACTGTTTTCTGGGACTAGCTAATTTAGCCTCAGCAGTCCCGAGGATTTAACCAGATATAATTCAAATGGCAAAACAGTTGCGCAGGTGTTTTAATTCCTTCTTCTCAAATTCATATTTGCATGAATAGTCATGTTTTAAAGTTATTTTGTTGCTCCTATTTTCTTTGTTTCACAGGAGGGTAATCTGAAGAGATATCCAACACCATATCCTGATGAACTAAAGAATATGGTCAAAACAGTTCAAACGATAGTACACAGACTAAAAGATGAAGAAACCACTGAAGATGGTGGCAAAGAGTCAAAGAAAGAAGGCCCCCAAGTTTCAGTAAAAGATGTGGGTGTAAAGGTTAGAATCAATATCCTCTTTCAATTTTGATGTCTATTCCAAAGATCTAGAGTATAATATTCCATAACAATATATTGATGTATTCTTTTGAATTCAATCTTTTTGTGAAACGTTTCAAAGAGAAGAAAAAGGAAAACAAGATAACCTATCTACAGTAGACTTCCAATAATCCGGAACCTATGGGACTTAGGTGGTGCCGGATTATCAAATATGCCAGACTATCAGGAGGTACTATAACCAGGTTATATATGTACTGTATACATTATATACTGTATATAAAGTGTTCTTAACCCTTTTTATTGTACATACTGTATGCAGTATACTGTAACGTTTTAGGTTTTTTAAGCCTTTTTTACCCTTTTTGCTCAGTTCAGCTGCTGCCGCTGTTACCTTGTGACTCATTTTTTGAAGAAGCTCACTCACTAGGCTCTTGCCATTTTGATGCCGGACTATTAGGAGTACCGGACTATTGGATGCCGGACTATTGGAGTTTTACTGTATTCAGTTAGGGCCTGTAATAAAGTGGCTGCTGTGTGTTAATAATAGTTGCTGCCCTTGAAATGACTCTGTTTAGGAAACAACCACAGTGACTCATTCCTGAAGCCAGTATAAATTAGACACATCACAAAAGTAGCTTGTTTGATCTTCTGAGAGATGCCTCTCCATTGCCTTTAAGCATCCTTTATTTATTGATAGAAATGTAGCCGTGTTAGGCTGGTGTAGCTGAAACAAAATACAGGATTATGTAGCACTTTAAAGACTAACAAGATGGTTTATTAGATGATGAGCTTTCATGGGCCAGACACACTTCCTCAGATCAAATAGTGGAAGAAAATAGTCACAACCATATATACCAAAGGATACAATTAAAAAAAATGACACTCAAATTGGAAATCAGAACGATCACAGAAAGAGCTGCTTTTTCCCCATCAGACCAAAGGGTTTATAAGAATAGCTGAAAAAGGCAGCAGTGGTGAATCATGTAGGGGATCCTTCATTGACTGAAACATGCTGATTCTGTTTGGTGGTAAGGCGGGAGAACAGTGCTGACAGCCACTCATGTCTCCCATTGTCAGTCCACCTGTGTGGTTTTTGATTAATGTGTTCACTTGTCTGCCATTCTAATTGGTAATGTATTGGTGTCCACTGATTAAGCAAGAAGGGTGACAAACCAGGTATGTAGGGGGGGGGGAAATGTGTTTGTAATCAGGCATTTTAATAGTCTGAGGGGTATTTGCTTCACAGTTGAAATTATTTTTGAACTTCAGTCTATTTTATGTCATTTCATTGTTTCCCCAAAATATAAAATATTATCTCTAATTATAAAACATTAATCATTATAAGCCCTTGTAGGATGGTTCTACATTCATTTTTTTAAATTACTCTAGACTTCAGAAATTGCTTCAGCAAAGAGCAAAACAGAAGACAGAGAGAACTATATGATGGAAAACTGTATGCAGAAGCCCATTGAACCAGAAGCTGAGCATAGCAATGGAAATTCACAGATGACTACACATCTTAAAGCTTTAGAGAACACAAAAATAATTGTCAACCATGAAAATATGCTTGAGGTATGGCAGTAAAAGAACTGCATTTATGTCAGATTGAATCTGCTTTTCTGAAAGATAGCAATAACAATTATGTTGCCAATAGTAGAAAATGACCATCCCGTTAGCATTGCGAGCATTTGGGAAGTAGGAATGGTTATTAACAAAGTAATGAAATGTTTTTCTCAATTCATATTGTTTTGAAATAAGTTTTCATCTCCATTTATTTGAAGATACAGATTGAAATATATGTAAATTAAAAAAACACAAAACAGTTACATAAATGTGTGGTAAAAGCCCATTGAGAAGATACTCATGGTACAGATTTTCTGCTTCCCCTTAATTGTGTCTCCCTTTTAGATGCATAGGTAGTTTGGCCATTGTTATTTAGCTATCCAAGTATCTCATTTGTTGGAGCAGTCAGAAATTTAGACTTTCAAATGACTTAAATTGTCCCACACATTTTAAATGTAAAAAGGAGACATGTTTTAAAAAATCTTTCCCATATGATTAATAGAGACATCTACACTAAAGAAGGTTTGAGTTTATTTTAGCTTTTGTGAGATTATAAGCCTGCAGGCTTTTGATTAAGATTCAGGCAGAAATCTTGAATTCATGTTATCTTTGTATAGTTGTGCTATGAACCTACACCAAGGAGTCCCTCATTTCTTTCTACAAAGACATGTATTTCCATATGACAGTTTTCTTGAGCCATAGAAAGTTTCTGAGATTTGTAGTTGCAGGGCAGCATTATAAATACATAGTGCTCCCTTTTGGCCTCTCCCCAGCTCCTTGGATTTTCACCAAATGCATGCATATAGTAGCTGTACATATGTGTGTCTCTGCCTGAATGATTAGTTGGTGAGAAGTACGTTCAGAGATTAACTCGTTGACCATGCCTGGTTCACACTGCCTCTCTTTTATCTTCTGGGTCTGATTGTAAACAAAGCAAAATCAACTTTAAT
Source organism: Apalone spinifera (assembly GCA_030068395.1). Classification (NCBI taxonomy): domain Eukaryota; kingdom Metazoa; phylum Chordata; order Testudines; family Trionychidae; genus Apalone; species Apalone spinifera. The sequence continues at coordinate 36,988,184 of JANRFK010004149.1, forward strand.
GCAAAATACAAAAAAGTAAATTTAATTGGGGCTCTGCTGCATTCTACAAGTTTGAGGGTATGTCTGCTAGGTGAGCAATTTCAGACAGTTCATTGTCTGTGACTGAACATCCAGTCTCTCACTTCCACTATGATTCGTATATGACTGATGATGCTAATTTATATGGCCATGTGTAATTACATAATCCAATATGTGAGGGTGCATCTTCATCCTCTTCAGGCCTGGTTCAAGTTCACATATTGCCAGAGCTCTGAGTCAACACATCCTACAGTTTCTTAAGTCGAGGATGGATCAGATCAATGTTTATAGAGATGTACCCTTCACTTGTCTTCCACAGACCATAACAATAATTCCTCCACTATAGATTAAGGAGCATATTTTGGGACTTGGAAAATTCAGGGACAGTAGACCGATCAGGAAGCTTCTCTTCATATCAATTTCCTGGAGCTTCAGGCTGTTTATAGTGTGTGCCAGGTTTTTCAGTTGCACATCAGAGGCACTGTGGTTCATATATATATACCTGTAACAGTACTGCAATGTACTATGTGAAAAAACTGGGTAGAGCCCACAAGCAGCTTTGTCAGGAAGCCATCAAGTTTTGGCAGCCCTTTATCAGGGAGAATGCATCATGGCTGCACAATTCCAATGGTGTGGAATTTCTTAGCCAGTCAGTTCAACCAGATTTTATCACAGAATTATGAATGATTTCTAAAGAACAGTGCGTTGAGATCCATCTTCAGAGAATGAGACATTCCAGCTGTTGTCTTTCATGCTAAACGTGAAGTGCCATCAGATTTGCTCCCAAGGCAGCCTCACTTTAGGTTTCTTCACAGACAATTACTTGAGTTGAGGATTGGTGTTCTTGTATATCATCCTGCTCCCAGTCGTATCATAGGTCATTCTCAGACTGAAGTTGGATCATTCCAGACTGACTTTTATTGCATCAATTTGGCCCTCCAGCCTCCTCAATCTATTGTTTTGACCTCCCCATATCTCTTCCTCTTTATTCAAACCTATTGATCGAGCACCAGGTCAGTTTTGGCATCTAACACAGAGCAGTCTGGACCTCATGGAATGGCTGCATGACTAGATGAAAACGAGAAATGATATTTGGAAGCTGTTTGACCAGTGTTAATTAGTAGGAAGCCTTTTGGTAAGGCTAATTATTTGGCTTAGTGGAGTAACTTTCATTCTGATCAATAGCTCAGGGAATTCAACTGATGTTGGCCAGCATTAAGTTTGGAATACCTGTTAAAATTTCAAGTCTTCTAGTCTGTTGTACTTAAGTTGTATTAAAAATGTTAAACTTGCAGATTTAAGTTTCCAGTCTCCCTAGTAGAAGGATTCTGCAGTATTTTTAAGAGGAAACAGGCTCCCCTAAAAGAACCATCTACTTCCTACTTCATGGAGGGAGATCTTTTTCTTAAAGATGAAATTGAGAGCAAAATAAAGAGATGACTCAGAATCATAATGATCAGCTTCATTTGGGCAAGCTGCTGTGACTTTTAATACCATCACCAGAGCTCTTTTAGCTTGGTTTAATTAAATGAAAGACAAGCTAACATCTGTCTTGCATCTGTTAAGCTGAAACTTCATTTGATTATACGTCTTTGGGATAAGTTAAAATTTGTTCTCCTATAAGACTGTTGGTTTCAAATGCCACTTTAAAAAAATGTGGGGGGATATATCTGTAGAAAGTGGATGATTGTGCAGCTGATATTGCCTCCTCAAAGTTTACAGGGAACAATCAAACTGTTCGGTGAGAGGCTAGAAAAGAAAAGCCGAACAGCACAAAAGGAAAACCATACATTGATTTCTGATCATCTTCCAAATCTTCACTTTAAAAAAAGGTTGAATTTTCAGCTTTTTAGACTGAACCTTGACCAAAAAAAAGCCAACACCATTTCCCCTTGAGTATTCAGCCTTAAAAACTAAAATCAGAACTCAACATTGTAAGCAAGTATCTGCCCTCTGAATATAAATCTGAATTCACTTCATGGATGTGCCACACTTAATTTGAGAATATTGTTATATCATAATAGAAGTGCAGAGAAAAAGGGAAGAGACTAAGATATCAGATTCTGAAATTCTGCCAATATCCAAAAAAAAAGTTTCTATTCCTGAAAGTGATGCCAATGTAGTATCATGTTTTGCATCAGGAGTAGAGCTGAGTGGAAGGCACTCTGAGATAGGAGTTTGAGCCCATGTAGCGTACCTATAGGCTTTCCTTACCACACTGTTCTTCTAGAGTTGCTGGCTTAGATTTTTCAACATCATGATTTTTGGATACCTGTGTTTTGGGTGCCAGCCTGAGACCCCTTAAGTGGCCTGGCCTGATCTGTCCTGGTGTCTCAAGTTCATCAAACAAAAGTGGACATATCCAAATCATTAGTAACTTTTGGAAACTTAATTCTGAGAGAGAAGCATTCATTAGTGTTGTTTGTAATATCTCTGCTTTCTGCTTTCAGGTGGCAATTTTCATAGCATTCACTTAACTTTTTTTAAAACAACCCACTTGAGATTTACAGCATAAAGGCTATTTGTTTTTCTTTTGGCAGGAGTCAGAAGAACTCTCTTCTGATGAAGAGATGAAAATGGCAGAAATGCGCCCACCGCTGATAGAAACCTCAATTAACCAACCAAAAGTAGTAGCACTTAGCAATAATAAAAAAGGTTAGATAACAAACCACACAAAAACAAGTACTGTCATATGATTCTGAGGATTGTTAATTTCTCTGTTACTGAGTAAATACCTAGGTATGACAGAATGTGATTTTTATTTTTCTGTAAATTTGGTAGTTAATAGTAATTTATTTTTAGCCTTTCCCTCCCTTTCTCATGGATTTCTAAATTCCATAGTTTCACAGCAAGGGGCACCCTATGTTACCATAGACTTGTGTTAGCAAGGTTGTAGAAGGCTCTCTACATAGCTAGGATATGGGGTCTATGTGGGTGCAAAGTGCGGGGGAGGTTGCACTCATAGTTATCAATGGATTTTTTTTCTACTGACGATTGCCTGTCATGTAAAACCAATGTTTACTGATGACTATCAATTTGAACTGAATCCTGCCAAGCTTATACATATCCCATTGTTATTGTGGAATGCTGCAGAAAAGTAGAATTTGCTAAGTACCTTTTTGACATCCCAGACAGGTGCTCATAAATCCAAAATCATTTTGTTTATTTGCTCTTTCAAGAGGAAATTCATATTATGAAATTTCTTAGAAGAACTAGAATTGGTTCTCTGGAGGATATTTGTTCTAACCAGGGCAACCGTTGTCAGAAGAATAAGAGCTCTTTTTGATAGATTTTTGAGACACAACATTTTAAAGGCTATGAAGGAGAAGGATCTTTGCTTGTTTTGTATAATCTCCTACGTTGTGCAGTCCAATTCCTATTAGCACTCTGGACACTATATTAAAGGCATAATGGTCAATGAAACCATAGGTAACTGTAGGGCTTTCCTCTACTTTGGACTCATATAACACTCATTCGTTCATATGCGGAAGAAGTGTAAGAGAGGTAAATAAACTTAACAGTTAGCAAAGCCTTCTCTGGGAATAGGTCTGATGGTTAAGTGAGCCAAAAGCTCTTTCTTTTCCCCAGGAACTAGAGACCAGATTGGCAAATTAATACTTATTGGTGCTGGGTTTTTGTCTCTTGGAGCCAGATTTTTTTAATTTAGACAAAGTGAATTGTATATGTACATTTGCCTACATCTAATTTATGTGTATAAAACCTGTCATGCTCATGCGCACGGCTAGTTTGATGGCCAGTTTGGTGCCTAATAGGCCATGCACATAGATGATTTTTATTTGGTCATCAGGTTTTTGCATGCATGGTTTAGTCAAGAATAAATGTGTTCAGGAATGCATGCTTTATTTAGGCCTTTGTGAAGGCATTGGAGAACTCTGTTTCTGGTTTATGGAATAAAATCATTTTTTATAGTCTCTTACTGTATTTGTAAAATGTATTCTGCAGAACATAATAATATATAGAACACATTAGTCATTTTTCCAAAAGGTTCATTTCTTTCCAAATATTTTGTTTGATACAGATGCAAAACTTTCAAATACACAGAAGTGCTACTTTAAGATGTAGTTTCATTGATACAGAAATATGGGGAATGAAGGGAGTAATGCTGATATTAGCTTAATACTTGCTACTTTAATGAAGAGTAAGAAAAAAACTTCATTGAGTTTACTAAAACTCCAGATTATATTAATCAGCGTGGGGCATAATTTAATTAAAGTGTTTGTCTATGTAGTCAGTATAAAAAAAAATCAAACATTGATGAAGGCTGTTGAGAAGTTATTAGCGGATGATTAACATAGGGCTTCATGAGGAACACACTGGATTTAAATAAATGGAATTATATAGTAATGTTAGCAAGCAGCAACTGTGTACCATTTTTTTCACGTATGAAACTGAACACTTTACTTGGAAAATATGCAATTTTAAGCACTTAAAGGGGTCTAAAAGCAGAAACATATGAAACCCAATTTGATTGATGACCTTTGGAAAAGATTATATAATGTTAACATTGATACCTGGCCAATAAACCTTACAAAGAGCAATAAGTTCAATTTCTGTGGTAGGCAAGTACTAGCTTGCACTTTGTAAAGGCAATTTATTAACATTTATAATAACAATAATAGGTTAGCAATGTTAGAGTGTGTAAAGAAATTATATTTTCTTATTCACATGTAGTGCTTATTACTATAAAATTTGTTTACTTTATAGAAGTTCAATATGCGCATGACTAAACTGACAAATTTTGTTTCAGATAATAAAGATACAGATTCCTTATCAGATGAAGCCACCCACAACAGCAATCAGAATAACAGCAATTGTTCCTCTCCTTCTCGAATGTCTGATTCAGTTTCTCTAAATACTGACAGTAGCAATGATATTTCGCTGTGCTCTCCGGACAAAGAAACGCACAGTGCTGCTATTATCAAAATCAGGTTTGTGAAACAGTTTATAGAAAGACTATTAGGATACTTGAGCAACTACAAGAGAGAAACTTATTGCTTATCTTTTAGAACAAATTGTTTTAGGTCCAGTCCAACACCTTAATAATTGTTAAATAATTATCTTATTTTCATACTCTAAAATAAATTTAAATGAGAAAATGGGACTTTTATCTTCAATTTATTTTGTGCTCCATTTCATTTTTCTAAATAAAAAACAAAAGTATCCCAGCAAGTTGTAATATTCAAGAAACAGTTCCCATCTTATTAAAGTACAATATTGGATCCTTTTGAACTTTTATTTTTCTACAGAAAACTTCCAACACACCATTTAAGATTAATCAGAGTATGTTGGAGAGCAAATTGGTTAAGGACACAGGTTGCAAAATGTGGTTAGCTTTTCTTTAATATTATAACCTCTGTGTTTAATGGTTAGCAGTCTAGTTTAGTAATTAAAATGTGATAAAACACACTAAAATCAAGGCATTTTTCTCATGCTGATCTTATATTTGGAAATATCCAATTAGAAATATAATTTTATTTATTGCAACAAAGCCAACACAACTGCAATATTGAAACATTAAAATTGAACTTTTAAGTGGAACTCTGAAATTAGGGTCTGATTTTGCAACCTGTTGCTAATTCAAGACTTCTTGCTTAAAGGAATAGTTCATTAATTTCAGTGCAATTTGTCTTGCAAGTCAGATTTACAGGATTAGCCTCTTAGTACACAATGTTTTTTCTAATGGGAATATAAAAAATTATAAATTAGGTCAGCAATTGGCCTTTTGTCTCATAATACATCTATAGTGTGTGTTTGCATAAAAATACATAATTTAGCTGAATCCGTATTTAAAAATATATCAGTGCTATTGGTAGCTGCTCTGGTTTTCTCAAAGAACTTTTTTTTTTTTAGGCAACAAGATGAAAATTTTAATAGCCTTCTGCAAAATGGAGGTGAATTAAACATCACAGCAAAAGAAGAAACCAGTGTACAAGAGAAAGTTACAAAATTGCCTAAATATGAAATAAGCGTTGAAGAGAGATTAGCTTTAATAGAAAAAGGTGTTGATCTAAACACAGATACTGAGGGATCTCAGAAATTAGACCAAATTAACATGAACGTTAGCAAACTGACTAGTGAAGATGCAGTGCATCCAAGTGTTATAGAAAGTTTAAAGACAGAGGAAATAGTGTCAGTAAGGGGGAGTTTAAACTATAATGTGAAAGAAGAAACGGAGCACTTGGAAAATAGGAATCAATATTCTAACCTGTCTTCTATAAATAAAGTGAATGGACATTCTGAGGAAGTAGTACAATCTCCAAGGGAGGCTGAATTAAAGAGAAGCATTACAGTTGACACTGATTCTTCTGCAGATATGTGTATTTCAAAGAGCACTGAAGATCTATCACCACAGCAAAGTGGCCCTGTGGTAAAAGCTCACAGTATCACCAACATGGAGATTGGTACACTGAAAATTTTTGATATTGTTAATGACAATGGATCCCAAGAGCCAAATTCAGGGGTAAAATCCATGTCTGCTGGTCCAGATGGAAAAAACATTGTCCGAAGCAAGTCTGCTACTCTTCTATATGACCAGCCTTTGCAGGTATTTCCTGGGTCGTCGTCATCTTCTGATTTAGTATCTTGTACAAAAACTTTGTTCAAGTTTGATTCAAATCACAATCCTGAAGGTGCAAATGTTGCTAGAGGACCAGTGGCAAGTGGCGCACAGATGTGCAGTGTACCTCAATATAACATCCAGTATAGCAGTAGTACAACAGCCAAAGACACCTTGTGGCCCCCAAAACAAAATGCCCAAATAGAACAAGGAGGCTTACCACCTCAGCGTCTGTCTAGGTCAGACAGCTCAGAAAGCTCTAATTACGTAAAACATTCTGCCAACATGAATTTCTCCAATCATAACAATGTTCGAGCCAATGCTGCATATAACATGCATCAAAGGATGGGTGGAAGACATTTAGAAATGTGGGCTATTCCACCGAATGATAGACTTGTTACTGGAGCAACCAGAAATACTCTTCAGAGACAGAGCAGCATATCCTCTACAGCTTCCATAAATGTTGGTGATAGTGGACCCCCAAGGCGTACCCAGGTTCCTGAAGGAGACTACTTAACATACAGAGATTTGCATTCAATGGGAAGAGCTCCACCAATAATGTCTGGGCAACCGAGACCTCTTTCTGCAAGAACATATAGCATTGATGGTCCAAATATGCCCAGACCTCACAGTGCTCACCCTTCAGTGAATGAAATACCAGAAAGAACTATGTCAGTTAGTGACTTTAATTACTCACGGACTAGTCCCACAAAAAGACCAAATCCAAGGGTTAATTCTGAACATTCTTTGCTAGACCCTCCAGGAAAAAGCAAAGTCCCTCATGATTGGCGGGAACAGGTGCTGCGACACATTGAAGCTAAAAAGTTAGAAAAGGTAAAAATTGTTAATTATTTTTCATCTTTCTGTTACCTTGTATTATAAAAAGCTATGTAATCTGTATTTTAGTTAATTTTTCACTTTGCAATGAAAATGTGCTCTAAAACTTTCTAAATAGGACTTGTAAACATTTTTTTTCAAAAATATAGATCATTATAAATGTATGAGTTGAATCCTCCTGAAAAATATTAAAATAATGAATTATAAATTTACCTTTCCCATTTAAAAAAAAGAAAAATACTTTTTTCCCCACATCATACTTGTTGGCTCAGTTCAGCTACCGTACACTGAACCATTATGTAAAATCAAGGCTCCATCGGGGAGTGTTGCTAGACTAGCTCAGCCCTTGCAGTGGTTCCCAAACTTTTCGGCATCATGCCCCCTTTTTTGATTTTTGAGAAAACCTCACACCCCCTCCCCCCCAAAAATAGCAGCAAAACTTGGGGTGGGATTGACAGAGGTGTGTGTGGCTGGGTCGCCTCATGCCCCCCAGTTTGGGAACCCATGCCTTAGAGGCTCATGAAAGTGGTGTGTTTTGTAGTGTAGTTTTAAAAAATGTATATTAAAATAGAACATATTTTGCAAGGTGATTAAAAATTTAATGACTTTGCATCGTCTGTTGCACCTAAACCTCACAGCTGTACTAAATAGATATTAATCTGGAATCTAGTCTTTTTCAGTTCATGATCGTTAGTCTTGAATGATATTTTTATGGTTTGAGATAAGGGCACGTAGCCATCCTGATCACATAATAGCTACCAATGGTCAGTCAGATAAAATATCTGCTGGGATCTAACAGACAATGCTGATATTTCTGCTCTCCTGTGATTTGCTATGCCTAGAAGATGAGAGTTGAACAATTATATGTCATCACCCACAGATTTGAAGTAAAGATAGCATCTTTCAGGCTTAATCATCCAAGTTGCTCAATGTATACACAGAACTTCTTGGGAAGGTATTTTCTAAATATAGGGCAGAGTGTCATTGCTATGCTGATGATGCAGATTTCTTGTCCTTGAAAACATGTTGCATTGGATAGCAATATCAGCCAAATGCATCAAGCTGCTTTATCTTTCCCTCAGGAAGAAGTACTCTTTCCATTTGGCAATGATCATCATGTTAATACTTTCCTCATCTCAGTGTCCTGCTTGTTAAGGAGATTTATTTAAAAATAATAAGGTTAAAAATCTTAATATCTCATGCAAACATGACTTTACTATGAATGTGGAGCAAAAGTTTTGTTTTTATCTGCACATTTTTTTCAGCCTATAATCTTTTTATGTGATAATATCAGAACAGCAGCATTAGCTCTCATGATCAAGAGCCATAATTATTATAATTCCCTCCTTCTGGAAATAAGTTGTAGACTCTGGTCTCAGTCTTTATCTGGGTAGGTATGTGAGCTCTGATACCATATATGTTTTAAGACTCTCACAATAGTGCCTTTATTATGGTGGATCCTTGAGTACCCACAGAAACTAAGGAATATCTATCACTAGAGCCATACCAAATTCACAGTCCATTTTGGTGAATTTCATGGCCATAGGATTTTAAGAATCCTAAATTTCATGATTTCTGCTACTTAAATTTGAGATTTCACAATGTTGCAATTGTAGGGATCCTGATCCAAAAAGGAGCTCTGGTGTGGTTCACAAAGTTATTGTTACCCCTTACTTAGTGCTGCTGCTGTCTTGAGAGCTAGGCTGCTTGGCAAGCAGTAGCTGCTAGCCAGAATCTCAGTCTGAAGGCACAGCCACAACCAGCGCAAAAGTAAGGATGGTTGCCACTTTTATTTCTGCACGGCTGCCTACAGAGCTGGGACCTTAATCAACGGCTGCCATGCTGGCCACCCAACTGCAGCAATGCAGAAGTAAAGATTGCATGATATGGTATTGCTGTCCTTGCTTCTGTGCTGTTGCTGGAGGGATGCTGCTTTCAGAGCTGGACACTTGGCCAACAGCCACCACCCTTCAGTTGCACAGCCGAAGGTGGCACAGAAGTAGAGGAGGCAATTTCTATGACCATTGGTGAATTGCACTTTTCTGGGGCTCTGTGCCAGAACAAATGAAGTAGTCGAGGGCCTGCCCTGGCCACCGGCACAACTGCCAGGATGCCAGGGCTTCCCATACTACCTCTGCTCCTTGACCACACTTACCAGTAGGAATGCCGGGCAGACAGAGTGGGGCATTAGGATGTCCATTTTTCTGGGGCCCCCAGTTGGCCAGGCTACTTTGGTCCTGTTGGCCCAAATATTGAGTAACTAGCCAATTAGCCCATCATAAGACGGGATTTTCAGGTCTTGTCTCCTGAG
>JANRFK010004149.1:37010400-37022543 GCA_030068395.1 Apalone spinifera
CCCTCTCCCTCGCTCTAACCTAATGTCTGTGGCCCCCAGAGAGTCCAGCCATGAGCCGTCCGGGCACAGAACTAGCAAGAACTGCAGAACTAGCAAGAGCCGCATTTCTTTAAGCAAAGAGCTGCAGGTTGGCCACCCCTGCTCTATCCTCTACTTCTGGCTGGGACCCTACTCACAAGAGATTGTTCAAAAAGGAAATGGTCTTCCTCCTACACTTTGTAGCAGGTGTAGTTCCCTGAGAATTCCAAGGCAGGTTTTCATTTTTTTTCTTGATATTTCCTGGTCCAAAAGAAGAAAGGGGGATGGTGCCCTCTCCTAGACCACCACCAGTTCAACAAGTTCAAGATGGTAACCTTAGCATCTGTAAGCCTTACTGGATTCTCAAGTAATAAGCAAATGCTTATCAGTTAACGGTGTCTGTTACACTCAGCGAAGCCTCCTCCCCAGGCACCGGGTGGGCAAGGGCTGCCTGCTCAGCTCCAGGGAGGAGGCTTTGTTGTGGCAGCTAAGCCTCCTCCCTGGGAGCTGGGCCGGCAAGTGCTGGCAGTCCCATTTCCAGGGTGGCTTCACTGCAGGCTTAGCTTTACACTGAAGAGTCCAAAGTGTGGATTTTCAGCAGTTGCCTGGTTACTCCTTTACATGATTTTTAACATCCCTAGAGTGAAGTATCTCCACCCGGGGATCTGATGCTCTTATAGAGAATTGACAAAGTGTTGCCACGGATCATAGGTTTCTATTCAGAGGTGCACATGGCTATGTTGACAGATTTCCTTTAAGTTCTGGTGACCATAAATAACAGTTGAAAAACCTCCTCCTCTACTTTTCCCAAAGAAATGTATAAACACTTTCTTTGCTCTCAACTGTTAAACATGTTCTTCATCTTTTGTTAGCATTTACTGGTATGTACATTTTTGGTACAAGTGTGTGTATGTATGTGCGTGTTAACTCTGATGTTAGTATCTAAAGGTCTTAATGCTTTCTTCATTACCTCAGACAATATCAGTGGCCTGAATCTGTAAAGTTTCCATGATAGAAATCTTTGAGGCTGCCACCTGGACTTTTTCCCACGTGTTCACATAGCTCTTTTTTAAAAAACTTGTTATTTAGATCTCATGCTCACTTTGAAAGGGCAGTACTGTAATCCTTGTTTAATTAGAATTCTTCCCCTTTTCCAATGTTTTAATTGGAATGCTCCCACAAATGGAAATATGTAGAGGCCATCTTAAGTAAGAGATTATTTGGAGAAAGGTAACTGTGGATTTCTTAATGTTGTCTCAGCAGATACAAATTAATCACCCATCTTCTGCTTTCCCTTGGTATTGTAGTCTCAGGTTTAGCAAAACAAAGTGAGACAGCTGGGGACTATACAACCTCTTATGTCCTGGTTTCCAAAAAATCAGTGCTATAAAAAGAATCTTGTAGTCCTAATTGGCACTGCTGATTTAGAAGGCTCCCAATGGTCATTGGCACCTTGCAAGTGTGATGTAATAGGAACACTTTTTGTTGTGTAGTGTAGTGACTAGTATGTGTTCCAAAAATCGGTACTATATGTACATTTTAAAAACAAAACAAAAAATGTATTCACCCAAGAGTGGTTATAGTTATCTTAGTCAAATCATAAATTTGGAACTTTCTATGAGACCTTTTTAAACAGAAAATAATCACACAGGAATTTCATAGAAACAAGCAAAACTGCATTTCCTGGCTTCTGATTTTTCCCCATCATATCCTTAACATTATGAATGTAATATTCTTTACACAAATAATATCATGCAGTGGATTCAATGCCAGTGATTAAATAGGAATAGTTCATTTATCAGTTTGGGGACTTTCCCATTTTTATGTTGGATGCCCCTGTTCCTTCATTTATTTTATCTTGCCAGCACTCCGGGTGGATAAAGTGGTAATGCTCTTTCTGTTTTTCTTTCTGAAACCATTTCCAATATTGTTGAGGTCTTTCGTTGCTAGATTAATCTGTGCTCAGTACATTTGTCAGAGTGCATGTTATTTATTTTGTGTTACTTTTGTGTTGGTAGAAAAAAAATTTATATGGCTGAAGAAATTTTCATTGTTGGACAAGTAATCTTGAAAACTTTTGTGACAAAATAATGGCTCTTCTGAGAATTAGTTTCAGCACAGGTGTATCTTAGCTGTCAGTTTTTCCTTTCTATCAACATACTTATGTGATATGTTGTTAATAATTGAAGCGTGATAATTTAGATGAATTAAACATCTATATTGTTTTCCTGAGCACATATAAAGCTGAATGGCCTTATTTACATGTAATTTTGTATGTAACTGTGTTGGGTTGCATGTTAATTTACCATAAATAAATGTAAATGGTGTGTCTGAGGGGTTTTTTTGTATTTCCCGATGCCAAAGCTAATTCAGTTGCATGATATTTATTTTTGCATGATATGGAATCTATGTCTGTATAAGTCTGTGTATAACATGTCCTGTGGTTTATGCATGCTGCACTAATCTCTATGTTAAATCTGTCCCCTCTTTATTCAGAGCATGCTGTCTAGGTCCTTTAATTCCAATTATGCTGCAGTTAGCAGCTTTCACTATGGCAGCTCTAGGGATCTGCATGGCAGCCAGGGTAGTGTTGCCTTGAGTGCTGCAGACAGAAGAGGTTCTGGTGTGCACATTGGTCGTGTGAGTACCTACAATAGGCTACTGCAATATATAAAGGGGGAAAAGGTAATTTGAAATATATATTTAAATAAATCATTAGAATGTCCCTTTATAAATGGAAAGCATTGTCAGAATTATAAAAATAGTTTAAACTTGTGTTACAAGTTGGGCACTGAAGCCAAACACTTAATTGCCTTGAGTTCATATACTCTACTTTCTTTACAAGGTAATATAACTTGCAAACCAATTTGTCTAATTGGCTTCCTCAGATAGATGGCTGTAAAGCTATAAGACTATTTTCTGTTTTGCCCTCCTCTGTAAGCAGAGCTGCTATAGATGATGATCTTTGGCCTCTGAATTTGATACAGGTCTAAAGAGAACCAAGTTGGGATTTATCCATTTCTTTTTCAATGTTTGGTAAGGCAAACTTTTATCTAAAGATGTTTAGAGGCAATCAAGCAAATTAAGTTGATACATAGTTTGGCAAGAATGATGAAGGAAGCCTCAACACTGAATAACCTGAAATCTGTTGTTTAAATCTTGTCAACAAGAGACTTGTATTAATCCTTCAAGTCCATGCATTGTTCACCTTTCTTGTGACCCACCTGTGTTATGTGGCTCTAAAACATTCAACAGTTGTAATTTTTTTTAAAAGTTGGAGTTAAGCTTTATGGATTTCTGAGTCCCTCATGCAAACTCAGGTGATATGATTAGCATTCTTAGAAACTAAAAATAAATGTAAAAATTGAGACATTTTGATGATTTGAGGAAATATTTGCTTACATGTTTCTATCCTATTTAAAGCATCCCCAGACATGTACCCCAGGAGAACCATGCCAAGAGGAGGTATTCATTTCAGGACAGCAGAACTATTCATCTGGCACACTTAGTCTCAAAGATGTTCCTCCAGAGAGCATGAAGAAAATAGCTGCACAGGTAATGCGTTATATGCTACGATATTTATATGTCATCCTCCACAAAAATGTACATCTAAAACATAGTGGAGTAAGTTACACTTGGAATTGCTCACTTGTTTTTAAATCTAAAAGACGCTTTGATTTTTACCAAAATATTTATATTATGATAATTCATATGACCTTAAAAAAGATAATTCTTCAAATAAGAAATCATGTCCTTGGAACAACTCAAAGTGATCTGTTTTTTATTTTCTTCTGGTCAGGGAAAATTAATGGGGAAGGTTTTTAATAATAGATCTCCCAGTAACAGAGGGTGTGCATGTGGTACACAGACTCCTGCGTGTGGCAGACAAGTTTAGAATGCTAAACAAAGGAGAATTAACTTTTTAAAAAACATGTCCAGATTTATTTACATATAATGGAAAAATTGGGCTAGTAAATTGCTGACACAGGAGAGCAAAAATCTGTATTTGCTTAAGAGGCATAATATAGAATTTGTGGCAGGGGATGAAGTACTAATGGAGCTTTAAGCCATCTTTGCAGCCTTCTGTTTCTGGGAGATGTTTCCAGTACAACTTAAGAGTCCCAAAGAGCTGAAGTGCTGACAGCTCACTTGGAGCACCCTATGGGTCGTAGCGGTGCCCAGAATCTCCTAAGTGTAGCCCTGACTCTCATGCCCCTTCAGCCTTGCCTCCAAAACCTCTCTCTAAGCCCCATCTTGTAAATGGGTCCTTTTGGAGCAGCTTCATGGGGGAAATTCTCCTCCAGCTTGTTTGAGACTTTGTAACAGGGCATGCCTCACCACAAAGAGCGCCTCCTGCTGGTCACTCAGGAAATTAGCATTTTTGGTGTTGAAGCGCCCCCTTTTGGTTGGTGACTCACCCACTGTTACGGTTATTTTCCACCACTCTAGGTCAGGCCCATATCTCTCCCAGACTGTGGTGCCCTTCTACCTGGATACTATTTGACTGCAGTGCCCCCGACATTCTGGAGTCCTTCTCCTCTGGAGACTCTCCATCCCCCTATATCCATCTTGCCTCAGTGACCCGCTGCCAGTCTTCTTCTAGCCCTGGTCACTGGGGCAAACTGTAGTCTGAAATGGCCCCTCATCACTGGCAAAGGAGTGTGGACCTGCTGCTTTTGCCTATCCTGGCTGTCTCCCCACAGCCCTTGTACCCTAAGGCCTTGCTTCAGGCCCTGAAGCCTGGGAGCTTCCCCTGCCAGAGCTTCCCCAGCCCTGCTTGACTCTCCCCAGCTGTGTTCTAAATCAGGAAGCCTCTAGCTTCCCTAGTAGCTAGGTCCCTCCTGCTCCCCCATCAGAGCAAGAGTGAGTCTCACTCTTCCTCCCTCCTGGAGCCCTTATTTATACAGCCCACAGCTGGGCCCTAATTGGCAGCTATCTGCTGCAGCTGCTTGCTCCATGGCTCCAGCCCTCATCCAGGGCTGGGTTTTAACCCCTTAAAGGGTCAGTGTGGGGCAGACTTGTATGGCCCCTTTATGGCATATAAAGGGATCAGAGTGGGGGTGAAGACCTCATCCTAGTACTGCAGAGATTTACAGTGTACTTGAAATTTGTATACTTTGAAATTTGGATAAAAATATTTCTGAAAGATAGATAAATCTCAAAACATACACAAATAAAAACTTTTAAGCTTTTATCCTAAATTACACAGACAAAAAAAATTGCATCAAGTAGTTAGAAGTTAAAAAATAATTTATTAGCTGATTTTTCCCTCCAGATGTTAATTATAAGGTTCTCTTTTTTGTCCAGCTGAGATTGGTACTGGCCGGTCTTCCTTTCTAAAGTGACATAGCAACCCAAATAGTGTTTTTAAAACAAATTATTGTTTAATTTTAACAATAGAGACAAAACAGGAAAAAGGGGTTTGTAACACAATCAATGGTTTACTTGTGCATCTGTCTCACTTAGTCTTAGGCAGCCTATCTTACTGCAGACATCTCAGCCCCTGGGATCTGGGTTCACCTTATCTCAAAACCTCATCTTACCCCTTGTATTCCTGTACCTTTCAAGTAGGCTATCCAGGGAATCAGACTGAGCCCTCAAAGGGATTGGCATTTGATAGTGTCAGGACTGGCAGAGCAGCTGTTAAAAGGTCTCCTTTTTTGCATGTTGTAGCTAACCCATCATTAACCCTTTATATACATACAGTAAACATCACAATAACAAACAGGAAAAATAGTCATAAAATATTACAGAAAGCTTCCACTTTCTTCATGATGACAGTAGCACTACCTTATGCAGTACACCTGTTGCTTGTGTGTTCAGAGTTGCATTTACTTAATATGTGCAAAAATAAATTTCAATTCAGGACTTGAGCTGGATTGTCAATAATTTATGAGCTTCCAGTAACTGCATTTGTGCAAATCCATTTAAGGCAGTAAGGTTGCACAATTGTAATCAGGCAGATTTTGGCTTTTATAAACTTTTATTATTGGTATGATGTAGAAGGAAAGATCTTAACTTTTTTCTCAGTTATGTTTTAATTTTTGTAGCTGGCAGTTGGGGGGAAAAACATATTTTTACTTGTAAACCAAACAAATTTGATAGGTAAATAAATGAAACAATATCTGTTAAACCCCACATGGCTATTTTTCAGAATCACATTACAAGTAGAACCTCACTTTACTCAGAACAGTAATGAGATACAGAAGACAATTGACAGCATGAATAGAAACTGAAATTTTCGTACCTACTTATTTCAGTTATTTGCAAGTTAGAGAAAATAAAACTGTATTAGTATTTGGGTATGCTAGTATGGTATATCTGACACACAAATTCAGGATAGGTGTGGTGATTAGTAGAAAAATTGAAAATGATGGTGGTTTTGGAATGGGAGATTGAGTGACAAGAGATACCACAATATTAGGGTACTGAGTACATGTAGTAGGCTTTTTTTGTGGGGCGGAGCGAAGGGGTAAGAAGGTGTTCTTGTCCGTGAACATTGTGCTCCAGTACAAATGAATCATCTAGAAGTCCTTCAGTAAAAAGTTTTGCTGTGTATAGCTGCAACTTTAGTGAATTAATTTTAATTAAATAGTTACAGATACTTCTGTCCGGCACTAATCTCTTTAGTGTTTGCCATATCAAATCAACAGATAAAGTCAAACCAGAGAAAACATATACAGGAAAGATTCTCACCATAGTTTTGAAATTAAGATTTCATAAAATCTTTAGTTGTGAGAACTTTAGTGGAAGAGATTTGCCATGTTAAGTGGTAGCGTAAAACATACCCGACAGTGACATAATTAGAATTTACTAAATAAACATTTTGTTTTAGTATTCACACCCCTGTAGCATTATTAAATTTCTTGTGTATGAATAATTCAAAGTTAGAAATGATGCACACATTTTGTGAATAAAAAAAGAAATACTACATAATTTCACAGTGTAAACCAACCTCTGATACTGTTATAACAGTGGTTCTCAAACTTTTTGACCCACAGCCTACTACGCTCAGTGCAAACCTTTCTATGGACCACCTGCCAACCATCTATGATAAGAAATTGGATGTAGGAGGGGGTTTAGGTGGGAGGGAGGTTTCAGCAGTGGGATGGGGATGAGGGGGTCTGCGGGAGGTTGGGTGCAAGAATGTGGTCTCAGTGGGAGGGGTATGTATGAAGGGGTTGGGGGTAGGGGAGTGGGCATGAAGAGGTCAGGGGGGCCCTTCCCTGGGTCCGTGTCTCATGCTGCTTCCAGGCACTGCCCCCTGCTGCTCCCATTGACCATGATTCCAGCTGAGGAGTGGGAAAAGCCTCAAGACAAATAGTTTCCTGCACTGCTGTTCCCCAGCTGGGGGGTAGGGAGTATCAGTGCATGGAGCCACTTCCTCCCCTCACAAGATAGATCCAGCCCGTGAGGCTTGTTCTTCCCTCCCATTCCCCCCTTCCACACAGCAGTAAGCTGGCGCTGGCACTTCAATCTCATGGGGTGGGGGCGGGGGGACTGGAGCATTAGTGCAGTCTCCCCGCTGTGGAGGGGTGGGGCCAAGCCTGAGGCCCATCTGCAAGATGCTCACAGACCACACTTTGAGAACAACGGTGTTAGAAGTATCACCAAAAACATGGGTTGAAAAGAATTACATTGAAACAAGTGTTAAAAAGCTAGAGGAAGCAGCTTACTCTATTCTGTTCTAGCAGATAAGAATTCAAGTTAGCTTTGCTTTTCATGCTTGTCTTCTTCAAAAGTTATCACTGATAATTATAATAAAAATATAGTGGCACATGTTTAAAACTGAGGTTTAGTAATTATCACAAAAATGCTATGACTAGTCACTATGAAAAATATTGAAATAATTGAATAAAAATTGAGGATTCGTGTTATAAAATATTATGATTTAAAGATTATTCATGTTTTATTCAGATACCTTTGACAAATGGGCAGATGTGCCAGCCTCCCAGGCCTCAGGCAAACTATAGTCAAGTCCAACATCCCCCTGCCCAAGCATCTGTGGCAAGACATCCTTCTAGAGAGCAATTAATTGATTATCTGATGCTGAAAGTTGCCCATCAACCTCCCTATACTCAGTCCCAGTACTCTCCCAGGCAAGGCCACGAGATGGCAAGGCAAGAGGTAAGAATAAAAAATAATATTAAAGTCAAGAGGAAAGCTTTTTAGTAAGCATTTGTTTGAATATATGATTTCTGTGTTGTTGGTAGCCATAAGTGCAAGATGGTATTATTTTATTTGCCGTACTATTACTATTACAACTAAATGGAAGGTGACAGAAATAGCGTAGGAATTTAACTCCAGCAAGAGAGAACTGTAGCTCATTGAAATTTAAGAGTGGAATTTACTCTTAAAAGTAAAATGGTTGCCTGAAATCCTACCTGCAGTTTGACAGCTCCAGATCACCAACATCAGGACCAGTATTGCCTACCCTACAAGTAATAGGAGGGTGGAAAGAATAAACCACACCTTTGGTTACATGCACAACATACCTTTTCGATATCCCTTGTAGATTCCCCACCCCCAATAATTAATTCTGACAGGGAGGCGAAGGGAAACAATGAGAGGTCAAGTTGCACAGAAGCTACTGGGTGCCATTTAGCTCAGTGAGAGTTAGGGTGCAAGGCCACATGAGGATAGAGGAAAGAGTGGGTGTAGGAATACATGGGGACAGGAACAGATGTGCCTGACTGAATGAGAGAAGCTAGCAATTAGCCAGGGTCTGCATGGGGAGGTTCCCCAATTCCTTAACAATTCCTTTCACTATCTTCCCCCCCAAAACAGCCTGTTTCATATTTCTCCCTCACACATACCCAGCAATCCTACAGGTTCACTCTCAGACTCACTGCCAGCAATTACTTCCCTCTCCCTTAGCTCTTCTGTTACCCATAACTCCCTGAAGCCTTTGCATTGCTTCTGTGGGGTGCAGGAAATAGATTCCTGAATTATTTCATAAAGTTTGTTGTTAATATATCTAGTAAGGAATGTGTTTGTCAAAAAAACATTTCCTGAATCTTTTTTGTTGTCTGTATTGTTACAGACATACTTGCTGATAGGTATTTTGAATTAAATTACCAAAATAATTGAAATTGGTAGTATTTTGACAAATGTACAATTTTGAAGAATTTTTTTGGCACAGAATTTTTAAAATTTTGGTGGATAATGCTATCAATAGTACCTTTTGTCATATTTGTATATAACACCAACTAGCTGTTCATTACTCACCCTATGGGATTATTTTTGAAACCCATACATGCTTGCTTCCTTGTGAAGTGACTTTCAGGCAGCAAGAACCTACAAGGTCTTCCACATCTACACAGGTTAGTGATGCAGCAGTCTTTTATTAATGACCTGAAGTCAACATTCCAAAAATGGAGGAACAGATGAGCTTAGAAGTAAGCGAGGCACAAGATGCTAGGGGAGAAAAAGAGAATTCTGTGTTGGTCCCTGAAGAAGAAAGGGTATGGCTTATGCAACTAGAAAAAGCATCTAGGAAATAATTGCAGGTTTGAAAATAGCTGTAATTCTTATAGAAATCAAAGGATTTACTGGAATCCTTCAAATATCAACTTTAGCGCATGCAGGCAGGACTTAACTTTTTCTTAGTCCCTTCCTCCTTCCCTCTTGGAGACATCATAACACCCTTTACCCCCCTCCTCCCTCCCACAAAAAAAAAAAACTACAACACTGAGATGAAGGTATAGTACCACATATTAGGGGAAGTGCTATCTGCCCTGATCATTGCATTATATAATAGAAGAGAAAACTAGTTGAAACTTTAAAAGCATTATTCTGCCTCAGTTGGCAGCTCCTTATTCTAGGAAAACCAGTAGATGATAATTCAGAGGTAAATTTCCCTGTAGGATGGAAAGTTCCTGATTTCTGGAGCCTCTTTCCAGTCACCTGCTCCTATCTCCTGATATTACTGGGAGAGCAATATTGGGAGAGAGTCATGTGGGGGAGTGGCTGTATATCATGTTGCTATATTTAACATCTTGAACGGGGTGGGCAAAAGCCACTCAGCAGGCTGGATGTGGCCCACCTAGGGCTTTGATCTGGCTCACGCTGCTGTTCCAGGCCCTGCCCCTTAGCGTGTTGCATAGGCACCGGAGCTGCATGAGCCCTTCTAACTGCTTCTGTTTAAAGGGCTCATGCCTTCCCCACACCTGTCAGGCAACACTTGCCTGGCAGCTGTGGGGAAGGCGCAAGCCCTTTAAATAAAACCAGATAAAAAGATTTGCAGCTCCCGCCCCCTACTGCTAGCATGTTCCCTGGGGGCCATGTGTAAGCCCTTTTAACTGCTTCTATTTAAATGGCTCACACCTTCTCTGAGGCTGTTGGCTGCCAGCCATGGGGAAGGTCTGAGCCCTTGAAATAGAAGCAGATGAAAGGGCTTGCGTGTCCCTGTCTCACAGGAAACGCACTAGCAGCGGGGCTGGGAGCTGGGAGCCCTTTTAACTATTTCTATTTAAAGGGTTTGCACCTCCCAGGCAGCTGCATTGTCTGGCAGCCACCCGGCAGACTTTTAAATAGAAGCAATTGAAAGGGCTCGCAGCTCCAGCCCCACAATAGCCCATTGCCTGTGAGCCCTTTCAGCTGCTTCTGTGTCAAGGGCTCAGACCTTCCCCATGGCTTGCAGGCAACAGCCCAGGAGAAGGTGTGAGCCCTTTAAATAGAAGCAGTTGAAAGGGCTGACTTGTCCCTGGGTCCCAAGCAACCCACTAGCAGCAGGCAGGGAGCAGCGAGCCCTTTACATAGCAGGAATTGAAAAGGCTTGTAGCTCCCATCTCTAGTTAATGTAATGCCTGGGAGCTGCAGAGAGGGCGCGAGCCCTTTCAACTGCTATTTAAAGGCTCTGCCCCTTCCGCCCGAGGTCTGTGACCACTTAAAAAAAAAATTGAAGTGGCCCCCGCTCTAAAATTATTGGCCATGCCTAGTCTTGGAAGACTGCTCTAGGACATTGAAATTTGCAGAGATTCGTAGGCGTCCTCTAAGACTTGACCATAGAGCTATCACTTAGAGCATAGGCTCAGTCTGCCCACAACCACTAAGATACTGCAAGTGCACAAGGCAGTATTTTGTATAGAGTGGTGGTACGTAGGCAGTAATTATTTCTAGTCATATTCCTGTGACTAGAAGTGGATTGGAGACCAAGCTGTGCCTAGTATAAATTGTGGGAACCTGGGAAAAATGGGATTATGTAGGAGTGAGGGAGCCAGCAAGAGAGGAGAGATGGTATTATTTGTGGTGGGAAACTCAAAGCAAGAGCCAGAATGGGGAGTTCAGTTGGCATGAGCCAGGAAGAAAGAGGGGAGTAAGCTTATATAGAAGAGAGAACACCTATTTGCCATGTGTGCAGATTAGTTTAATCAATTGGTATATAGCTCCATTTTTCTGGAGTAACAGCCTTAAGAAGTGTTGCTATAATTTAACTAAACTAATATACCATAAAACTTGTGTATTATGGCTATGTTTTTATGTTGAACATGCTGTTACCAGAAATCAAATTTGAGATATTATTTCTTTTGAACTGAGCAGTCTCCTACCTGTGGTATGGCCTAATGGCAGTTCCCCCCTCTTGTGGCACAGCAGGACCCCGACTCACAGGCCAGAGCAACCCCTCCTCCCTAGCGTTGCCAGGTGTCTGGTATTCACCCAGACAGTCCGGTATCTGTGGGCTGCATCCAGTAAAAAAAAAAAAAAACAGGAAATACCAGACATTTCCTGTTTCCCTTGGATGGAAGTCTGGCGGGGACAATTTTCCCCTGCCACGTCTGTTGGGGTCAGGAGAGTGAGGAGCGCGGCAGAGTCATAGTGAAGGGGGGCAGGAGGGAGCACTTGCCAGGCGCCACGCTAGGGGGGTGCTGGGCTGGGGTTGGAGCGCACGCTGCTCCGACCCACATGACCAGCAGAGACCTGGGAACTGGCCACGTGATGCCTCCCTTTACACAATGTGAGCCGAGGCAGCCAGGCTGGGCGGCAGAAGCAGCCACTTTAAAAGTAAGATTAATTTACCCAGCCATCCCGTTCCTCTGGGGCCTGGCTCTGCAGAGGGGGGCACTCCCAGCGCTGGGGATGCCTGGCTCTGAGGCAGTGGTGAGTGTATTGAGATGGGGGATGCT
>JANRFK010004149.1:37062427-37089207 GCA_030068395.1 Apalone spinifera
TACCACAAGGGTCCTGTTTTTACTCCTCTTTTACCTGGAGAACTCCCTCTCCAAGCTTCCTGTTAGGAGTGCCTGTTCGCATGCTCTCTTATAAGTCTTGCTGGATGCAACTCGCAAATTCCAATAATATCCCACTTCATGTTTGTTCTTAGTCCTTAAAGACCTCTGACATAACACGCATCTAATTTTGACATGAATATAAAGTAAATAAAACCCTATTTAGAAAACACTTCTTAAAGATTTATTTTAAAATTATTTTGACTGATTTTCATGGTGCATAGTTAAGCATAAAGTATTATATTTTATTAACTGTTAGTAAACATGGATTTCACTCTATGCATGCAAATATTTACATCAATAACAATTAAATTTACAAATAAAGTAATAAAAATGCTGCTTGAGAACTTACTAGAGTTTGAATTAAGACTATTTCTTATCTAATTAAAATATACAATTTGTATTTTTATAGCTATAAAGTTTTATCTTTGAATATTAGCATCTATTGAAATTAAATAATTATTGTCCACTCATCCTATACTTTCTTCCCCCCCCCCCACACACACACACACACTGGGAAAATTTAAATAGATTGAAATAAAAAAGTTTTAAAAATAACTGATATTGACCATCAACATTATTTTTCTAAAAAAACATTAATTTCTGCCAAAACTATGCATAGTACATGGGACATAGCTATGAACCTGACTGGCATTTAAACCTTGATTAGTGGGGTGTCTGGAAAATATTTATTTTGTTATTTGTCCGTAATATGATCTTTGAGTGTTTTCATGACAAAGTTATTGCAGAGTGAATGCACTCTAAGAAGGGTTCTAAGACCAAGTTTCCTGCTACTGGAGAAAATTTATGATTATTATTTATTTAATAACAAGAATGAATAGGGGATTGGTCTACTTAAGGGCATAAAGACGAATGTCAATTAATATGAGCTGATTTCTGGAGTCACTATGAATGACTGAATATTTTGCTTTAGAGTAATGAACAGAGACTATTAAGGGAAAAAACTCCCTTTATTTGATAGGTTTATTATAATTCAGTTTACATTATTTATGATTTTTTTATTTTAACGATTAACGTTCTATAGAAGGTTTTCTAAAAACACTAATATCTTATTTATATAAGATCTTATAGCTATACTCTGCCACTACCAAATGCTTTCTAAGAAGAGGAAGATATTTCTCATCCACAAACACAAAAAATGGTACTGAGTCCCAGTTGGTTAATTTCTGCTACTGATGTCTCCTTGTGAATGTACATATGTAAATTAAAAAAAGACTTTTGAGGAAAACTGAAATCTGTATGTTTTCATGGCACTAATTGTTTTTTCCTTTTATTTTGCAGCAACGCTCCTCTTGCTTTTTCCTCCAAAGTATGTTATATTAAGTTTCGTGAAGCATCAAGTGTTGGTGTGGCCCAGCATCTAACTAACACGGTTTTTATTGACAGAGCTCTGATAGTCGTACCCTGTGCAGAAGGTTGGTATTTCAGATGTTTTTCTGTAATGTTGGTCTTTGTCCTGTATGTTCATTGCCTTTAGCTTTCCCAGAAACTGGCAAGTAACTGATACTCTTCTTTTTTCCCCGTCATATTTTTGTAAGCAAAATCTTAGATTTGAAAGATAGAAATATAAACTATTAAAAAATACAGTAAAATATGTTCTCTACGCTTTTAAGCATCATTTATATTAATTTACTTGTAACTATGTATGAGCAAAATTAATTAATTAATTAATTCAAATTAGTAGTTTTATCTTGTATTCCATTCTTATATATGGAAATACTTGAAAAAACTTTATAAAATAAAACTGCTTTCCTCTTCATTTTCATGGGCTGACCCTCATGCCTATCCAGAGTCTTCATTGATGTCAATGTGACCCTGCAAAGGTGAGGGAATTTCCCTGCATAGATCAGATTGCAGTTCAGGGCATAACTGTGCTTTGATTTGTTGTCTCTTACATTATAACATCAATTAACGTGCAACTTCACTTGGCCCCAGATTTTTGAAGGTATGTAGGAGTTTTGGGCTCAGTATTGCAATATCTCACTAGTTTAGAAATCAGTCTCTCTGAGTGACATTAGACCAAGGTTGGGCAAAAGCCTCTCAGCGGACTGGATCTGGCCTGCCTAGGGCTCTGATCTGTCCCACGTGGCAGTTCCAGGCCCTGCCCTCTTGCACTTTGCCTGGTAGCTGGGGCTGCGCGAGCCCTTTTAATTGCTTCTATTTAAAGGGTTCACACCTTCCCCGCACCTGTTGGGCACAGTGTTTCCTGGCAGTCTCAGGGAAAACGCGAGCCCTTTAAATAGAAACAGTTGAAGAGGCTTGAACGTCCCAGCTCCCAGGAAAAGGCTTGCACACCCCACCCCACTCCCCCCCTCAAGCTGTGGGGCTGGAAACTGCGAGCCCTTTTAACTGCTTCTGTTTAAAGGGCTCGCAGCTCTGGTGCCACCAGTGCATTGCCAGGGAGCCAGAATGTGCAAGCCCTTTCAACTGCTTCTATTTAAAGGGATTGCACCTTCCTCACAGCTGCCAGGCAACACATTGCCCGACAGTTCCCAGGCAACGTACTAGCAACGAGGCCGGAAGCAGCAAGCCCTGTAAATAGCAGGAATTGAAAGGGCTTGCAGCTCCCATCCCCTGCTAATATGATGCCTGGGAGCTGCAGGGGACGTGTGAGCTCTTTTGAACTGCTATTTAAAGGCTCCGCCCCTTCTGCCCAAGGCCCTGTCGGTTCCAGGTAAGGCCCTGTCCCTTCCGGGGTGGCCCATGGTTACTTCAAAAATGTTTGAAGTGGCCTTCATTCAAAAATTATTGTCCACCCCTGCATTAGACACGTAAGAGCCTAAATTCCGTGGACTGTGCCTGAGCTCCTGTCTCTCTTTAGAAAATGAGTCTGGGACTTCTAAATCACTTAGGGTATGTCTAGACTACAGGCTTTTGTTGACAGAGCTTTTGTCGACAAAGCTTCTGTCGTTAAAGAGCGTCTAGACTACATCCAGTTCTGTTGACAAAGCAAGCCACTTTGTCGTCATGACAGTGTAGACGCAAAGGACACTGTAGATGCAACAATGCCGTCTGTTGACGGAACTCTGTCGACATAAGGCATTATTCCTCGTAGAATGAGCTTTACAGCCGTCGACAAAACTGCTGAGTTCTGTCGACGTTATGTCAACAGAACTCAGCGGCAGTGTAGACGCAGGTATAGTTTTGTCAACAAAAGTCCACTTTTGTCAACAAAACCCTGTAGTCTAGACACACCCTTAGTCATTGCAGTGCTGAGTGCAGCAGTACCTATGTGCATTTAAAAAGCTGAGTCTTAAGCTAATTTTAAGATAAAGTATTTAATCAGATCTTCAAATAAAATTTCAGAACTGCGCTGTCATCAGGAATTCTAGTTTTAATGTTAAATGCAGACATGACTAAGAAATTATTTTGTCAGTTTTAGTTTCAATTGAAAATACAGTAAAAACTTTATCTGGTACTCTGTTAACCAGCATTTCCCCAGCCAGTTAACCAAGTTTGAAATTAAGAGTGCCAGATGGACGGCCAATTCTGCTGCTGAGGGAGGAAGCTTCCTCCTGCCCTGGAGCAAAGCCAGCTAGGCCTGCTTTGTTATCCAATACATTCAGTTACCTGGAGACTGCCGTTCCCCCTCAGTGTTGCATAACCAAGTTTTACTGTGTTTCAGTGTTTATGGTTCCATTTACTACTTAAATATAATGTGAGTTACTAGTTTTGTACATTGCAAATTGTGGTCTTGATACTGCAGTCTGATGCACATGGACAAATCCCAGCACGTATACTGAGCCCCACTGACTTCACTGGAATGCCATATAGCATTTGGACCTGGTCTGTAATTAAAATTTAATCAACATATGTGCGCTGCTCAGAGGTTTGAAAAATCCTCACTTTTAAGCACCATCGCTATGCTCATCTAACCCACAGTGAAGATGTGGTTAGGTCGATCAAAGCATTCTTCCATCAACCTGTTACTGCCACTCAGGGAGTGGGATAACCTATAGTGACTGTAAAACCCATTCCATCGCTGTAAGAAGTATCTATAGTATGGCTCTAGATTAGCATAGGTACAGTGCTATAGCTATTCTGCTTTAGTGACTAGTATAGACAAGCCCTAAGTTTACATATGCTGTACTCACATATATCAGATTTGGATCTGGACCATAAATCCATAGAAAAGACTTTATAAACCAGTGGAATGCAGCTGTCTTTAGAGTGTACTTACTAGCTGTCATGCCATGTACAGCAAATCCATGTGAGTTAATGGTAATCTACATAGCTCATGTATTTGTCAAATGCCACCACTAGCCAAATAGTCATTTACTTAATAAGTCTTCATTGATCCTTTAAAAATACTGTTTTGGCTCCACAAGGTCTATTTTTGTTTCCTTTGGTATTAACAGTGTCCCCAGAAAGGTTTGTTGTGCCAAAATAAGGCTATCAAGAATTGTTGAATGAGTTCTGTGCCTACAGAATGATCCATACTGGGATGTTTGTAGTAAACTCAGGAGAGCAAGCAGATTTTCATGGATCCTTGAAAATATTTCTTTTAAAGGTTATTTAAATCTTACTTCTTTGCTTACTACCTTCATAAATCTTAATTGAGGCATATTGCATGTATTTCTGAGCTGCATGGACTATAGGTTTTGATTTTTTTTAATGTTTACCTTTAAGTCAGGGAGAAAATAATAATACTGAAACTGCAGAAAGAATTTAGGTAGGCAGAATGTCTGATGAGAATTGTTACTCTGGAAAAGGTTCCAAAGTTCATTCATAAGGATGATCAAGAATAATTTTTAGTTTTATATCTCATTGAAAAGAGACAAACTCTGGATCAGTACTGCTAGAAAGGGAAGATTGCTTTCTAATGAATCAGTACCACTTTTGGGGTTTTCCTTGTGATGGGATCACAGTTGTCTCTTGGAAATAGATAATAATAGAGGAAAAATACAATAAAATTTTTGAGAATTTTTTTTTTATTCCCCTATCATATTCTACCCATTTCATAGCTGATAGAATCATTCTGAAGCCATATTACTCTATGGCAGTTTGTTTACAAGTCATTGTGGACTGTACAGAAAAATAGACCTTATTTACAAGTAACTGTACATAAAAATGGGTTGAGACAAACCTGCTTGAAAATTTCACACCATTAAATGAGCTGTTTCTATGTAACTTTATTACTGAACCATTTGTGTTAGTTTAAAAATACTATCTGAACTGACGATAGTTTTAACTTTCTAAGGGATGTGTGTTTAATATATATGGCTCTGGAGAACACAGTACAATATTTGTTCATATAGCTGTAAATGTGATTGGTAACATACTATGGGCTACGAAAGCTGTAATTTCTGTGTTCTGCTTCTACGTCTACATTCTGCCATTGGCTAGCAGTGCTGTTACTGAAAGGGTTAGTGTACAGAAACAAAGCATAATGGAATAGAAAAGAGAGAGGGATACAGAAAGCTTGGTTTAAAAAAAAAATTAGAATGCCTTTCATCAGTGTGACCTAAGCAGAGTGTGAAGAGGGAACCCCAAAGCATTGAAAATAATGTTCATTTTATAATATTCACATGTACTTTACCAGTAGCTACTTTATTAAACAAAAATGTTTCTTAATTTCAAGTAAAATTTCATTGCACTGTCAAAATGTTATCCTTTCCTTTGTTTGTGCATCACAGGTTTTTGGTTTGTTTGGTTTCTTTTTTAATGTTATACCTTTAGAAAGCAAAGGTTGAAACATAACAATGATGTTGACCTAACCATCATTCTGAACTTTATGTCCACATTTTCTGGTAGATGGATTTTGACTATTAATTTGGTTTTGTATGTTTTCTCTGTGTGATATTTGTGCATTATTAGATGACTAGACTGGCCAAGGCAGACCTGTTACACTTGCCTGAGTTAGGCATTGTTTGCCATGCCACTAAACCTGCCGTCAAGTGAAACCTTCATGGGGAAAATGAGATCGAAGTCTGGCCCGCTGAAGATGGACGCCCTGTCTCTGTTTTTATTATTTTATTTTGCTTTCCTTTCCTTTTTTTTATTTTGTCCCTTTTTTGTTTTGTTTTTGTTTTTGCTGAATCTCTTTCACTTCTACTTGTGAACTGGTTCTTCAGTTCTGTAAAAATGGTTTTTTGTAAAGGGTTCATAATGTTTCATTTTACAGTTGACTTTCTAAAGCTATTTGAGGGTGGTGAATGGTATATACACCAAATGTTGAATTAGATCATCTAAATTCTTTGCTGTAAACTAGGGATGAACAGTGCCTTATAGATATGTTTAAGTATCTTAATTTAATTCTGTCAGGGAGATCAGAATATGATATGTGAAGATTAAAATAATGATAAATATATTTCATCTCTCAGATGCGTGTGGACTACATTTTCAAAAGTACATGTGTCTGAAAAAGCCAGCTGAGTCTTTCTTATTGCATCTTTCTTGAGAATCTAACTTTTACCAAACAAAAACAAAAGCACAAGGCACATGGCTTTTTAATTATTTTTTAATGTGAAGAAGTTCAGATATCTATTTTGGATTTGCTTTTGAAAAAGTTCTGAACATTCTAGACTCTTTATTCACTCTATGTGAAATTCTAACTCCATTGGTAGTAATGGAGGTTGGGTTTTTTTCCCCCCATTAACTTCATTGGGGTCAGGATTTCATCGTATTTGTATTAATTTTAAGAAAAATCTTTACCATTTACCAGAGTGTAAATGGACTCTGAGCCTTTGAATGTTTTGTCAGTTATGTTGTCTTTTAACAATGCCATCTATGGGAAGATGGAAACAATTTTTTTTAAACCTTAACACACTAGAATAGCATTTTCATTTAGATGCAACAGAAAGGGATTTTATAAGAAATGGTTTCATACATAAGTTTATATTTCCCAGTGATTAAAAAAATACTAAGAAAATAATATATTCTTCTAATCTCCAGATTAGATAAGAGTATAAAGTGTCTCCTTAATTGAAACATTGCTGAAACCCTTGTATTCTTTTTTTATATCATCCAAAATACAAGGAAACTGATCTCTTCTGAACACTTGTAATTTTGTGACTAATACACTAAATTTTACTGATGACAGGCCTAATTGTCATTTACAGTAAGGCTACTTTACATTGCTCTGGCAAGCCTTTTCTAAACTACAGAGCCTATACTATCATAACTATTTCGTGAACTTGCAATGCACACTGATTGAAGGAGATTTTCTTCTGGTGTAAGCGCACCACTTCCCCAGAGCAACATTGTAGTAACACAGCATTTTTCTATCAGCATAGCTGTATCTACATTAGAGCTTTTGATGGCATAGCTGTGTTGCTAAGGAATATGGATTTTTCACACTTCTGACCAACATAGTTATGCCAATATAAATTCAAAGTGTAGATCAAGCCTCTGTGTGAAGTGTCCTAAAATGGATCTAACAGTGATTTACAGCCCACTTAAAAAGATCCCTTTGTAATGCTAGAACAGAGCCTTGGTGTAAATGAGAATCAAATCTGTCATTTATGACTTAACAGTGAACACCCAAAAGATAATTACAATATTTTTAAGGCACTGATACAAATAGAAAATAAAAAATTGGTCCATAAAATTGACGTCCTATACTCTTTAAATAAATACATATTTTCTATGAAAGAATTTCAAATAAACTTTTAAGGGTTAACTTCACTCATCCAACAATAATACAAATTTTAAAAAAAAAGCAAGCCTTAAAATTTAAGTGTTAACCGATGTCTTATCTCGTAATAGCCAAAATGTTTTGTTTATATTTTGTCTAGGTTTGTATTCCTTTTTTATAAAAGAATGATTAAGGAAGGTAACAAAACAGATTCCTTAGGAGCACTTCAGATTATTTAGCATTACATTTAATTTATCAGCTTTTTTGTTAGTTATGTTTGAAAGAAACGGAAAACAGTTTTTTGGTGGGAAATTTCTAAACTAGTTCCATTTTCTAAATTGATTTGTTTTTGGGGACCGTGCACACAGCATTTTACTGTGCAAAATTTTTGAATATTTTTGAGTTTGTTTGTTTTTTTAATCAATAAAATATTGAGGAAACATCTGCAGAACTCATATTTTATTAAGATCTTTAAGAAAAAGTCAGTATTTTTAAGTAAAACTTTATGTGGAAAAACTTTAACCAGCTCTACATATTTTTTTTAACATAGGTTAGGTGAGATGAAAAATATTAGGGAAATGTAAAAAAAATTCAATTGTAAAATGGTTATTATCCACCTGGCAGTTTACCTTATGCAATCTTTAGGTGGCAAGTTACTTTAGCATATACACAACTTTAAATGTATGAATAGTCTCATTGACTTCAGTAGCATTGTTCTTGCATTTAAAGTCTAAGTACATTTTAAGTATCTTTCTAAACTGATTACCCTTATCCAACTAAATATTTATGCATGTTCTAAATTCAATTTAAGCATATGCTTAAGTGCATGCTTAAATTAGGCATGTGCATTCTGGGCTATAAATTAGAATTCAGTTTTACTGTCATAAATTCTATACCATTCCTGTGGGTGTTCATCCATGTAAAGTCCTATGGATTTAGTGGGTTATACAAGTGCCAAGTGTAAACACAGAAGTGTATCTCTGCAGGATTAGAACCTTATTGATCTGTAATATAGATCTTCATGATTAGTTCATGTTTCAACAACACTTTAAAAACATAACTTATGACTTCCCAAAAGTCAGCTGTGTAAATGTATGCTTAATTTGCATGCACAGTTACTGTGGTTATGTATTTAAATATCTGTTTAGCTGCATAACTGATAATATGTGCAAGCAAATACCTGCTTTTCATGAGCAGCCCCACAAATCAGGCATTATAACTTTACATGCTATTGCATGTGTAACTTTAAAATGAGGCCTGTAAAGCACTGTATTCATGCTATATATGATTTTGGCTTTAGATCAGGCATGTTTTTAAAGTTATGGAAGAAGTTACTGTGCAGTTAATTTTCAAACACTAATAATTTGATTTTATTTTTCTCTTTTAGAAAGCAAAATGCCTTGGTCTGTTGTACATTATGGGCCAAAGTTTCACAGAACGAATTTTAAAGTAAAATAGGTCTGTTTGAGTAACAAGAGTGCAACATATCTAGAAGAAATTGTGGTTTTTATTTCTTTCATTCCATATCTATTCATATTAAAATGGATTTTATTTCAATTTATTATCTTTTGGACAGAGGCAATTCAGATTCACTCTAGAGCTGCAAATTATGGTGCATATTTTCAAAATATTCTTTTAGTCAGATAACTCCCAAGGGCTTTAATGGGAATTGCACTGCCAAAAATTTGCTTAGTGCTTTGAAAATTTACCCCATATGTTATTTTTAAATCAGGAGTCCTTTTCTATGTATTCATTATAAACTCCTGAAGTTTCTATGTATTTCATTATAAATATAATGAAAATATATGTGCAAATTGAAGTAGTACCAGAGTACTTACACTTTTTTTTAAAACAAAGATTTATTTAAAGTTCATTATTGTAGAAAGCCATTAACACCTCTAAACTGCACAAGGTAATGTATGAGGACTTTTTTATGGTTACTTTCGCAGTTTGGAGCAGATTAGGAAGTCTTTAATTATTTAGTGTGATTAGGAATTTTCTGGTAGTTTTTCAGTTTACTGTTTAGATTTTGTGATGATTTTTCATTATGTGCATTTAGTAAATTGTTTAAATATTACAGAATTTAATACTCATATTTTTTAGTCCAGTATTTGTTATAATGATACATATAACCATCATACATTTTATTCAGATGAGAAATTATTTTAATAAACTATTGGGATGACAACAGGGGAATCGTTAGTCACGGTTGCAGTATATATTTTTTATGAAAGGAAAACATTTAGAAGGAAAACAATTGAGCTATCTCTGTACATTTACAATTAGATGGTCAGAGACGTAAGTCATTTGTAGTTCCACTTACATTGAGACAACCCAGAAAGAGAAACAGTGCAAGTCTTTTTTTTTCTTTTTTTTTTAATCTCCAGTGGATTCCCATCTGCAGTGCAGATTCTGATAGGTTTTTGTATTACCCAAAACAGGTAGCAGCTCCAGAAGAAAAGGGACAGATTTCAATTAGCACATACTATTTTTTTTTAACTAATTTGGTTATTTGCCATTTCTGGGGATTAAACTTTAAAAAATGTTCTTCTTTTCTGTATCTGATGTTCTGTGTGCTATTAGTGATGCAGCCTACACGAACGGTTGTCATGTGTAACACAACTTTCGATCACCGTGAAAACACCGCCCTGGGAAAGCGTCCATGCTTGATATCGTTTGGTTCATGAACATTAAGTTTCCAGTACAGGTGACCCATAGCTCAAAGTGTTAAATAATTGTCTACATTATTCAGTTTTTAAAATAATAATCCATTAATGAGATTGCTAGTCTTTGAAGTTTTACTCACTTTTGTTTTTCCTAGTAGAGCAGGGTTAAAAGGAAAAAACTTTAGCTCTTATTTGTTTTTTGTAAGGCTCTGGTAGATAGATTCATTTTTCTTTCTTTTATTTTTAAGTGCAAGGGTAAATTGTAAAATCATAGAAAGAATAACATTGTTTTGGTGTTCAAACTCTCTCTAACACTTCCATTTGCTTCTCCAGGTAAAATCCCAGATGAAGCCAAAGCCCTCTCTTTATTGGCTCCTGCTCCCACTATGACAAGCCTGATGCCTGGTGCAGGATTGCTTCCTATACCCACACCAACTCCTCTGACTACAGTAAGTAAAATTTAATCTTCCAGACTTGTAGTTAATAAACTGTTTTGTCTTCTAGCTTCCTCCTTCAGCTCAACAAATAATTCTCCCCTTTTGAATTGAGAGAAAAGGAATAGTCTGACCCCATGATATCTTATCCTACCTAAGTCAGTGAAGACATTAAATTCCTCTGTTTTGCTTTTTCTCAAGAGGTCAGGCTAGAGTACGGCTAGTGCATTTGCTCCGTTTTTTATTTCAAATTCCTGTCTGCAAAGTACTGCAGAATGGCAGAATATGCAGACCTTCCTCCAACAATATTTGGCTTAATGGGTCTTCCCTCTGTTCACCTGTCATTGGCCCCAAATTATTTGTGGAAATGGGGCCATGATCTACTGACCTGGTTGCTGCTCTGCATTCACCATACTATTGTTGGCACCAATTTAACAGAACTACTATAAATGCGGGCAATGACAGTGTGCTCTTGAGTGACTACTCATCAAACTCTTACTGGCATCATTACTAGCATTTTCAGCTTCTTGATAATGGGGTGACTGTGCCAGGCCCAGTGATACAGAAGAGCTTAGAGCTTTCGGCTGCCCACTCTGAGCTCTTTAAATCACCACAGGATCATGGTGTGGCCCGCTCTGGAAAGCTCTAAGGGCTGGCTGGAGGGGGTCGGCACAGTGCAGTCCCAGCAGTGCTGAGGACTGGCTGCCCAGCCCTCCCCTTGTGTCCGAGAATCTGACCCTTCCTGTGGCCCAGCAATCCTGTTGGCCCCACTGGTTGCAGTAGCCCCTGCACATCTTTGTTTTTACACACCTGGACTCATGTAGAAGCAACTGGAAACAATGAGGAAATGGTACCATATTACTTACCATCTCACTGTAGCCTACCAGCTAGTGATCTACAGTCCACAGAATTGCTGCATTATGTTTGAATGCTAGAATTCTAGATTTTCCACCAGCATAAGGACTATGGAAATCCAGCAAATGTCAAGATACTGATTAAATCACTTTGGAATTCATTTGTCTGTGTACACATAAGGGAAAGTCTGATAGTCATTTGAATTACTGGATTTTTAAAAACTTTTTCTATATCAATCTACCAGGGATAGAAACAACTGCTATGTATTAGCTATGAAATTCTCTTTTCCAGTGGTACTGTGTGTTCATTTATGTCTCTGTTGTTGCACAAGATCTTTTACTGGCTCCTACGGCTAATGCTACTTCTGTAGTTCTGGACCAGGACTAAATAAGAAATACTTAGACTTGAGCCAGTTTAGATTCCCCCTCTGAGCTGTCACATGAGCAGAGGGTCCATGCTAGAAAAGCGTTAGACCAGTGGTCTCCAACCTTTTTACACCCAAGATCACTTCTTAAGTCTCAGAACAGGCAAAGATCTACCGCCCCGCCCCTTCCTTGAAGCCCCGCCCTCTCTCTTCTCCTACCCATCACTTGCTATCCCCAGCCCATATACACTCTGTTAAACAGTTTATTTTTAAATTATGCAATATATAAAATTTAAAATCACATGTTTATAGTTATGAAATAAATGGTCTGATTTTAATTCATGCTGTTTAAATGTCAAATGAAGCATTTACAATTATACATTTTGTTCTCTGCTATTTTGTAAATCTAAAATCAAGTATTGATAATTATGTATTTTTTCTTCCAATAACAAAGTCTCAGTGTGACACCTGTGACTGAACAGTATCTGCCAATGTCTTGAAGTCTGGGTTGTATTCTGAGATTGCTAGTCGTACACAGTCCATCAGATGGGCATCTGTAATCCTGCGCTCAGTCTGGGAAGCTTGCTCCAGCACAGCTGGAGCTAGACGCAGCCTCCCTGGGCTGAGCGCAGGGCAGGTGGGCTGGAGGGAAGAGAAGTGGCTGCCCGGCCAGCTGGCCATGGCACTCAGCCAGGGTGCACCAAGCTCCACGTGGGCAGGCGCAGAGGAGAAGCCGCCGATCGGCTGGAGCGCGGGGCAGCCGCTTTCAGCTGAAAGCCACTGGGATGTTTCAGCCCTCCCGACCTCCCACCATTCCTCGCAGCTACTCACCTGTGTTGTTGCTCGGTGAGTAGCTGCTCCTCAAATGAGGGAATCTAATGTAAATGTGCTGCACAGGCGCAGAGTTCAGAGAGGGCTCAAGCTACTCTTAGAGCCCCTGAGATCTACTGGTAGATCGCGATTTACTGGTTGGTGACCACGGCGTTAGACCCATGGTGTCCAATGCACAAGCCACTAGCCACATGTGGCTTTTTGGCCAGTTAAGTGTAGCTAGTTCACTATAGCAGTAGCTACTATAGTGGCTTCAGAACTTGTTGGACACCTCTTTAGACTGAGATTTCAGAGCCATGTAGGGGATTTGGATGCCCACTTTCCTTTTAAAATTAAGGAGAACTGAATGTCCAATTACTTCCATTAGGCTTTCCAGGGTGTAGCCAAAGCATTAATCACAAGAAACTCCTTTATTGAGCAAAATTATACTTTCCTCCCCCCCATTTGTCAATTATTATATTAATCTGGGGGAAAGACTCAAATTTAAGTACTTGTTTCACAGAAGAAAATTAACATTGGTGCCTTTAGAATATAGTTGCCTTTCCCTAGATGCTAATTCTACGTTTATTAATATCCTGGACATGAATATTCATGTTTTTTATTCTGCAAGGAAATTCTGTCACTGGCTTTCATTTTGGTTATGATAGCACAAATAAGATAGTGACTGGCCACATTTGGAACATTTAATATATGTGGATGTCTACACTGGGGAATTATTTCAAAATAACTCCCAAACTAATAAAGTTTTTAAATAACCCATTGACACTACAAGGCAGAATCAAAATCGCTCAGAATTATTTCGAAATAACACATCCATATTGATTGGCGCATCAGATTTAAAGTTTCCAGCAGCATGTTGGAGAGGGCACCAGGAGGGCGCACGCTTCTTGTGGCTGCTTGCTAAGGCTAGCTGAGACACATGCTTAAAGGGGCTCCTTTCTACAGCCAATGTCACACCACTCCTCCACTGCCTACCTTCTCAGAGGACACCAAACTCATGCAGTGTGTTCTGGTTGTCCTTGCGGACGCCACAGCACTCACATCATGGAATCGTAGCTGCTGCAAAGCAGTGCTAGGCTCATGCTGTGCCTCATGGCACAGTTCATCCAATCTGCCCATGTGCTGCTTCGCATGACGATGACCAGCCCAAACAGGCGGACCCCTTCACTCAGGCCCTGGTGCTTCTGCAGCAGCAAATGATCCTCAGTCCCCTGCACACTATCAAATGCTGCTTCAGGCAAAGGGAGACCAGTTCAAACTGGTGGGACCTCATTGTCATGCAGCAATGGGACAACCAACAGCGGCTCCAGAACTTCTGCATGCGGATGGCTATCTTCTTGAAACTCTATGAGTGGCTCTCCCCTGCCCTCAGGTGACAGGACACCCACATACGACCCGCTACCCCCTGCAGAAATGTGGCCCTCTGGAAGCTCATCAGCTACTGCTCCCTTGGGAACCAGTTCAGCATGGGAAAATCCAGTCAGAGCCCGAGTTCCTGCAGGTAGTCAAGGCCATCAATAACATCTTGCTGTGGAGAGTCGTCACTCTGGGGAATGTCAACAGCATCGTAGATGGCTTTGCAGCTTCCCCAACTGAGGAGGGGGGCGTAGATGGCACTCATATCCTCATCCTGGCCCTGGACCATATAAACAGAAGGGGATACTTTTCTATGGTGCTGCAGACCCTGGTGGACCACAAGAGATGGTTCACAGAAGTTAGTGTTGGCTGTTCAGGGAAGGTGCATGATACCTGCATCTTCCAGAACTCATGCCTGTTCCAGAAGATGCACACTGGCACTATTTTTCCTGACCGCACCATTAGGGTGAAGGACGTGGACGTGCCCATCTGCATCCTGGGCGATGCAGCCTATCCCTTGCTACCCTGGCTTATGAAGCCCTAAACGGGCAACCGGGACCCCACCAAGGAGAACTCCCAATGCCAAGCTAAGCAGGTGCCACGTGGTGGTAGAGTGTGGCTTCGACCATCTAAAGGGAAGGTTCAGGAGTCTCTTCATCCATCTGGACATGAGTGAGCGCAACGCACAACATCCCCTATATGATGGCATCCTGCTGTGTGCTCCACATCCTATCTGATAGGGGTAGACTTTTCTGCCAGGGTGGGGGGCTGAGGCTGAATGACTGGCCAGGATTTATGAGCAGCCGGACACCAGTGCCATACGGAGAGTATATCAGGAAGCTGTGATCATCCTGGAGGCCTTGAGGGTAGTTTCAGCCAAGACCACCTGTGAGACTCTCTCCCCTGTGCCTCTCCACAAGGGGTCCCTGCATTCCCCTGTGTGCCTTTCTTCCTCCAGCCCTCCCTTCCCACCCTCCCCTGCAGAGCAAAGGAAGCATTTTTTTTCTTTTTTAAACAAACAAGTCTGTTTATTTGAGGGATATATAACAGGGGAGGGACTGGAGAAAAAATCTGGGGGAGGAGGCGACAGAGGGGCCTGGGACTAGCACCTGCCTTGGGTAGCTCAAATGGCTTTGGCTGCCCAAGAGGTCCCATCACCACACATTCTGGGGCCCCAATGGCTCCTGGGGGGGTTTAGGAGGGAAAACCAAGAGGTGGCAGTGGTGGGGAGTTGGGGGGTGGGGATCAGAGGTGCCTGGTGGCTCCATCACAGAGGTGCAAGAGGTGCATATGGCTTTGTGCTGGCACGCCAGCTGGTCCCACATGGCCTTCCACTGCTCCCAGCCAGCTCAGTGCTCCTCCTGCTTGGTGGCCCAGTGCTCCTCATTGAGCCCCCGGACAAGGGACTGGTGGCAGGCCATCTAGTCCTGCAGCAGGTCTTCCTGAGTTTGCTTCATCTAGAAGATTATGTATGTGAGAGATTGGTCTCCTCCTGTCAAGCACAGTGATGCTGGAGAGGATGCTGCCCGAGTGCTGGCATGACCCTGTGCCATTTGCACCTCTGTGTGGTTCCATGACTCTAGCCTCCTTAGTGATGGCTTGTTATGGGAAGAAGATGTTCCACCATCGAAGGCATAGTAAGGCAGGCCTCCCCAGGAACGTTCTGAGAAGGACCATGGGGTTCATGCGTGAGAGCGTCATGGGACTGAGTGCTCTGACTGCCACTCTGTTGTGTGACATCCTTCCCTCCCCCCCAGCCAAGTAGCGTGAGCAAAGAGCATGCAGCCTCTCGTAGCCTGCTGCCTGCTCCCGAATGTGTATAGGTTATAGAACTCACCTGAAGTGCCTTCTCTGGGATCGTCCAACACCTGGGAGACATTGTGGGAGGTGGGGACTGGCTTCAGGGTGAGGAGCAGTTCCTGGCTGGTGGGAATGATGGCTGGTGGACACACTCCGCGTCAGCCTTCACAAGGGCTGGCCTGCTCCTCCTCATTCTCCAGAACCCCACCCTTGTGAAGGCTGGCGCTGGGCGTGTCCTGGTCAGACTTGATGACAATGGTGGGGAGGTGACCTTCTTTCCCCCTTCCACCCCTCCCCCCCCCCCGATGACATCCAGCCACTAATAACAGCGACAAGTGTAAAGAGCCACCCCAGAGCATCCATGTTGCTCAGTGGCATTGCTCTAGGCCTGCCAGAGTGCTTTTATTTTCATGCAGACTGGGTTGAGGTTCCACATGTGTCCTTTTCTGGCCAGGCTGGTGGCTGTCTGGCCATAGACATCAGCATTCCTCCTGGCACAGAGATCTTGGAGGTTAGTCTCCTCATCCCAGATCTCAATGAGGTCCAGGATCTCTGCATCAGATCAGTGCCCTCTTTCACCCCTGGCCAGGGACAGCTGAGGGCACTGCCTTGGTGCAGAGATCCTGGAGTGCTGGCAGCCATGGAGGGCCCAGAGGGAGCACTGGGGTCCAACATGGCTGCTCAGATGGGTGCTATGTGGCATAGGCTGTGAAAGGTTCACAAGTGTCACGTGCCCTTTTCCTTCAGCCTGAGGATGTTACATTTAGATTAATTGGCTAATCAAATAGTCGATGCATTTTACATCGATTATTCGATAAAGGCACCTTCACCTTTGAAGTGTAGCAACAGCCCCAGGGTTGCTACACTTCAAAGGCATCCGAGCCCCCAGCTGACCCTGGGCTCCATGCAAAGCTGCCACTTTGAAACGCTGCAGGGAACCTAGTGTCAGGCTCCACACAGCATGTCAAAGTGGCAGCACCACGTGGAGCCCGGGATCAGTGGGGGAGCCCCCAGCTGACCCTGGGCTTCACCCGGTGCTGTTGCTTTGAAATGCTGCATGCAGCCCAGGGACAGCTGGGGATTCCAGAGTCTTGCCTCAGGCTCCATGTGGTGCTGCTGCTTTGAAGCACCCCTTTCTTTCCCTCTCTCCTGCCTCTTTTTGATAGAGGCAGCAAGAGGAGGGGAAGTGACTAGTCGACTAGTGTGTCTACTAAGGGGGGGATAGTTGACTAGTCGTTTACATCCCTTCTTCAGTCTGCTGCGTTAAGCTCTGTGGAGAAAGTGAACGTTGGAGATAGCTGAACTTGTGGCCACTCTGGCCATATCTGATAAGAGGCCTCTGGAGGCCAGTTATTTCAAAATAGCACAGCTGAGCGTCCATACTCAATGCTATTTCATAATAAGTGTTATTCCTCATGGAAAGCCCTGTAGACCAGGGCTGAGAGACTAGTTTTAGGCGAATTTTTTTTTCTTTTTTTGGTCTCTGCTTATACTGAATTTTGTGTTTTGTTCTGGGATAAAAATATAGCTGGGAGACGCAATCGCTCTGTTTGTTTATAAATCGTGTTCTTTTTTTTAGCTTAGTGTTTCACTTGGCACATTGGGAGCTATACCAGCTGCAGCATTGGACCCTAATATTACAGCACTTGGAGACATACCACAGCCACCAATTATGGGAAATGTGGATCCTTCCAAAATTGATGAAATTAGAAGAACAGTTTATGTTGGAAATCTGAATTCTCAGGTACCAACCTTTTTGTCACTTTTGAAATGTTAAAGGAAGATGTAGGCCCATGTCATTGTGATTTATAATCTTAAACAGTTTTGAAAAGACCCACATGTGTATAATGATTTCATCCTTCATTGTAAAAAAGGAAGATAATTCAAACAAATAAAAGAAGATTTTTTTTTGTGGTGTGAATGCTTTTGGGAAAGGGATGGGGAGGAAATATTATTCCACATAAATCAGTCTATAGAGTTCACTACTGCAAAAAAACAAATACTACTGATTTTGTTTTATCACTGCACTTAAATAATAATGTTCTGCATCAGAGTATAATAAACTGATCACCTCAAGGATTATGAAGGAACTAGCAGACCTACCCTGTGTTGCCCAGGTCCGTCAGTGCAGGGCCTTGGGGATGTGAGGGGGGTGAGCAGGAGGCTGCAGGCCAGAGGCCTCTTCTCCTCCCATGCCACCCCTCAGTCCAACGTGGGCCTGTTCTTCTCCACACACACACACCCCACTTCCTGGAGAGCGAGCGCGCGCGCGCGCGCGCGCACACTCTCTCTCTCTCTCTCTCTCCCCCTCAGGCCACCCACCTAGGGCCTATTCTTGCCTGCTGCCAAGAGTTGGGGGGAGGGTGGTTTGGAGCCAGGGGGCTATGTATGGGTTTGCTGGTAGGCAAGATGACAGAGCCCCAGCCCTGCTGGCACTCCCTTGATGGTATGGCTACCTCCAGTGGATACTCTGCAGGATAGCTCTCCTGGAAGTTCGCTGCCTCCCCCTCCCCCCCCGTGGCCATTCTCATATAGTGTCCCTTGGAATAGCAGCCCATTTCTTTGCATGTTATGAAAAAATGTCCTTTTCTCAGAGCTTCCGGTTGTCTTGGCACAACCAACCCCTGACCTTGCTTTAGATTAAGAGAAGAGGGAGCTACATGCCAAATTTGGTGGCCCTAGCTCATATTGTTTAGGAGGAATTCCTGAACAAACAAACTCAGGTTAAGTGCATTGTGGAGAAGGAATTTACTTTTTTCTCAAGAATGAATAATTGGCCAGCACAAGAAGCTGGTCTTGGTAGACTAGTTGTATTATCTAGTATAGAGAGTCAGTCCTGTGTATCCATAGCAAAGGAAACAATGTCCTCTTCCTTAAATGGTGAGTTACTTATCTTAGAGGGTTATTTAAATAGTCAAGATTAAATAATGTGGCTTTTGTTTTATTTATCTAACTATACACCTAAATAGAAAACTGTTACTGTGATGAATACCATTCTAAAACCCTGAATGGGTGAATATATAGAAACATAATTTTAAAAATAATTATTTTGATGTATTTTTAATCAGCATATGTAACACACAACATTATTCTGTTTGAAATATTTAAAAAAAATCCTTTTTTAACTGAGGATTTCAAATTAACTACCCTGAAAAATGCAGATTCATATGGAAATACATTTATAATTCACAGATATGATGAGTTCGGGCTTGCAATGATGCTTTTCTTCATTTCTACATGTAGTTGGAGAGGAGAGGGGGGATAAGCATTTTCATCTCTCCTTTTCTTGATTATTTTAATTTGTTGGATTAACATACCTGTGTTAAAACGGTTTATCCAGAAACATCTTTCCATTTTTTACCTTCTTAAAATATCTCTGTATTAATGTTGTTTTAAATAGAAGTAGACTTTTTAGATTAGTGGAGGAAAAAATGTCATAGATACTCCCTTTCTAAAATGGTAGCTTTCCAAATAACTCACTGTGGAAAGGAAAGAAACATGTAAAAGTTTTGCTTCACATTGCCTTTGACTAACACAGTTTGTTTGGGTTTTTTTATAATCTCTGAAGTTCTTAGGTTATCTACTATGTTGGATAAGTGTTTTTTATTGCATATTTTACTTCAGCTAAGGTTTTTTACTCTTTCTAGACTACAACAGCAGACCAGCTGCTTGAATTTTTTAAACAAGTTGGAGAAGTGAAGTTTGTGCGAATGGCAGGTGATGAGACACAACCAACACGGTTTGCTTTTGTGGAATTTGCAGACCAAAATTCTGTACCTCGTGCTCTTGCCTTTAATGGAGTTATGTTTGGAGACAGGCCACTGAAGTAAGAAACTAAACATAAAATATCCAAATTAATTTTGAACGTAAGATTTTTCAGGATCTTTATAAGTATTTCTC
Organism: Apalone spinifera; assembly: GCA_030068395.1. Taxonomy (NCBI): domain Eukaryota; kingdom Metazoa; phylum Chordata; order Testudines; family Trionychidae; genus Apalone; species Apalone spinifera. The sequence continues at coordinate 37,082,288 of JANRFK010004149.1, forward strand.
ATCTATGCAGGTCTTGCATACAAAGCAGTTTGCAATGCCTGTATTAGCAGAATGCTGCTTTCTGTAGCCTTTGACACCTTGTCACTTTACATTTTCAATCTTGCAAGTGACTTTACTAGATAAGGATATAGTGTAGAACAGAGTAGCTAATATTAATATTTTGTCTCTGAGGATGAAATCCATTACCATGTAGGAGCCCTAAATGTGGTCCTTATGTGGTAAATAAGTTTCAGGCTATAAATTTCATCTTTAATTTAAAAAAAAATTAAATGTCTTTGTATTTGAAAATATAGTTGCATGCCACACAAATATGAGCACCACCATGTGCATTAATGCTAGAGATGTGAGCGTATAAATGTGTAAACAGTTAACTGATAAGCCTTAGTTCCTGGGGAACTGGCTGCTACCCCTCCAGAGGCAGCAGTGTAGGAAGGCAGAAGGGAGTGCACATGGGGAGCTGGCTTAAAAGCTGGTTCTCAGTGTGCACCATCTCTCAGGAAGTCGCCTGCTGCCCTATGCTGTTGCCTCTGTAGCGTGGGGGCAGCAGCTGCCTCTCCAGGAGTGGTGCATCCTGGCTCTCGGGGAGCTGGCTGTGGGTGCATATAATCAGGTAACCGCTGAGTTTTTCAGTGGTTACATGTTTACACAATGCCTGCATTGTAACATTCCTAATGTAATGCATTTGTTCATGGTAAAAAGAGTTTTGGGCAATAAAAACTTGGTATGCTATATAAATGCATACTGGTTATTGGTTGTTATAAGGAAAAAACTTAGACATGCTGATTTTTGATACAGTGCAATGTATATCTTGATTTTAAAAAAAATAAAAAAAAGTGTTCATGAGCATAAATTTAAAGCTATGTTTGTTCTTTACTTTAGAATAAATCACTCCAATAATGCAATAGTGAAACCTCCTGAAATGACGCCGCAAGCTGCTGCTAAAGAACTGGAAGAAGTGATGAAGAGAGTAAGGGAAGCCCAGTCTTTCATATCTGCAGCTATTGAGCCTGGTAAGTCGATTATGTTTGTTAGTTAGGATGAAAGAAGTGTATCTTGTTGACATGCATTTATAGAACATTTTCAGACAGAGAAAGGCCTCCCCCAAGATGAGCAATGTGTTTTGGTAGTCAAAATTATTTTCTTATGAGACAAGCCAAGTGGAATCCAGCTTACTTCTTATATTTGTTTTAACGTATTTTATTTTCAAAGGTTTGCTCAAAGAATGGTATCAATAGCTTAAAAATTGTGAAGTTAATACTATTATAATATCTAATAATGGTTAACACTAGTACTTTTTTATGTTCTAAGTGCTTTATGGACATTAAATCTTTCACTCCATCAATTCTTTGTCTTCTACGTATCATTAAATAAATTCCTAAATTCTAAAAAAAAAAAAAAGTACAGTTAAGATTGTTCATAGATCTTTGAGATGTTTCATTATCCTTAACAAACCTAGACAGTGCATAATTATCTGCCCTGAACAAAGCTGGAAGAAAAAGACACTCTAAATTTCCTAGTTATTTCTTTAACACTTTAATTCTACTCATTTAGAACCTAAGATTCACTGCCCATCAAAGTCAGTGGGAAACATTTATGCCATGGTTTTGGATCATACCTTTACTTGCTCCAGAGTGTTCTGAAGATTAAGTAGTTAATATTTATACAGTGCTTTGAAAATATAAAATGCTTTATGGGCTGAGTATTATTTGAATTTTTATGCAGGTTTTCAAAATTGCTACTCTGTGAATTTTGTCTATTCTCAGAATTTTTTTTTTTTTAAGTAATTTCTGTAATTGAATAAGCCAAGAAGAGAACATGTTATAATCTTGTGCATTGTGGCAGCAACATAAATCCCATTCCTTACTCAGCTAGCTGTTTATAATTATCTGGTTTATGTGTACTGCTGCAGGATGGCTGCACTCAACGAGTATATGCAATGACTTTCTTGGATGTTTCTGAAGGATTTTTGCAAAGAAGGAAGATGTGCAGAGAGTAGGCCCATTGCACTATATGTGGTACATTCCACTTGTGCCAGATTGTTAACTGGGATCTTTAAATGTTCTGAGCTTACACTGCAAAGTGGTTTTTTCCTCTCAGAGTCTGGAAAGACCAGTGAAAGAAAAGGCGGTCGATCTCGTTCCCATTCTCGATCAGAGTCCAGGTCTAGTTCAAAATCCCGGTCTAGAAGGAAAAGATCACACTCAAAACGCAGGTAAGAATGCTATCCATTCTGCACTAAGAGTTCACACTGTATTATTTCTTGATGGTAAGAGTTTGAGATTATCTTTGAGTTATGAGCTAAGAATCGTCAGGGAGAGAGATATTGAACTTTCTGGTACTGTGACTGGACCAAAATAAGAATTTTCTGTGTTTCGACAGATTTTCATTCCCCAAAACCAGATTACCATAACAGAAAAGCTATTTTGAAGTTGTAGTGAAAAAATATGGGACTAATTTCAGATAGCACAGATAAAGATAAGATGCTCACACTTCAGTAGCTTGATTTTATTAAATTTTGATAGCTCTGGATTTAAGAATGTGCTTTGCTAATGGACAGTGTTGTTAGATTGATTTTTTTTTTTTCATGTTATTGGTCTGGATTGTTTGATAACTTTAGCCAATATGATACTTCTAGCATCCCAAAATTATAAATGTTATTTAACAGACTCAATGTGAAAATGCACGTGAAACAAAAAAAGCCCATCTATTGTACCTATTTTTTTTTCATACTTAGCCCCACTCCCAATTTTGGTCTGAGAACTTATTTTGATTTTTACTGTTTAAAATTTGATGAAGTTCTGTATTCCAGATTTTACGTTAACATGGAAGAAAGTTGTCTGCATACTCTTAAAAAGTGAGCTGCAGCCTTTTTTTTTCTTTTTTTTTTTAAACCCATAAATGAGATACGGGTTAACTACTGTCATCTCAATTTTGTAAATGTCTCCTGGAATCAGAATTTCTGTTCTCTGAAACTTAGAATTTTCTGTCTCCATAGCCATTTAGATAAGAGTGAGAGAAATTTAGCATAGAAAGGAATGCAAAATAAGTTTTTAAGTCCAAGTTTCCTTAATATAGTATCAGCAGTTATGCCATGTCCCTGAATGTCTTTTCCTGTGATATGGCAACTATCAGAAATCCATGGTGGACAGTGTAGGTGACCCATAGAGACTCATCACATCCATCTACTACCAAAGAGAAGTGATTTGCTCAACTGCTAAAGGCTTGGCTTTTAGTTTTGCAGCTTCTTCCAGTAGTTGTGACCAGAGAATGTTTTCGGTGCTGTTAAAAGATTGGAGAATATATTTTTTTAACTGTCAGTTACTTTCTGAATGCTTCCTTGTTCCTTGCCTATTTAGGACAATCAGCACATAACTAGAAAACTTTTTCTCTTTAGGAAAGCTTTATATATGTCTTAATACAATTTTCAGATTCTTTTGTCTCTGGATAATTCAGTACTAATGAAGTTTTAACACCAAATTGTCATTTGCCTACTTTAATACCAGATACAGGTAAAGCACTGAATCCAGTGCTTTGCTTAATAGTATGATGAATTTATTTTCCAGTCTGTTCTGGACACTTATTGAATTAAAGATCATTCTAATACTGCCAGAGAATCAACAGCATTTTCAGAATAAACCTCCCTCAGCCATTCCCAGCTTTTTAGTGTCTTAATCATCCCCTTATTTTCATCTCAAATACATCAGTCACAGAGGCCTTATTCTAATTGAGCTGGATTTAGTTTCGCATGTAGTTGACAGATTATTCCATATTAACTTGTGAATCACAGGTCTAGGCAAAACAACTCTTTGCCTTGGCATACCTTCTTTTGTGGATGCATCCTGCGTTGTAGAACAAAGGTGTTGCTGGCATTTTGTGCACTGTTTTGTTCCTCAGAGTTTAGAGCAGTGGTGGGCAAGATATGCCCACAGGCCAAATCCAGTCAGCCAAGGCATTTGATCTGGCCTGTGGCCTGCCCTCCTGCGGCCCAGACCCTTCCCCATTTGAGACCTGGGGTCGGGGGGAGTGCATCAAGTCATTCGCTGTTCCAACTGTTATGATCAGCAAACTGCAGTCCCTTGCCCTGAGGTTCCGATTGGCTTGGGTAGGGGAGCATGTGAATCTTCTCCCCTCACCAGGGGTACACAGCGCCTAGGAGGAGCTGCCATCTGTACAAAATGGCTGGTGGTTTCATCCTGATTTTGGACAGAAAACTTCAAAATCTTGAAAATTCCTGTGGGACAAAAACATTTCCTGCCTATCTCTATAAGAAAGTTTTATGTAAGGGATGTGCTTTTTCCCCCAGAGTTGGAAGAAAAAAGGTTCAAATCAGTAAATTGTAATTTACTGACAAAAATGTATCCCTGCATGTCATTTTCTTCATCAATGAGTGCATATTGAGGATGTTTATTCAGAAATAAGTCAAGTGTGCATCTACTTGAGTGTCTGCACGCTGAAATAAATCTGTATTTTTCTGTGATTTGACATTCAGTAAATGCATATGCTGTATTGGAATGTAACACATACGTACTGAGAAAATATTTAGAAATGATGATATGGCATAAAGCAGTGATCTCCAACCTTTTTACACCCAAGATCACTTTTTAAGTCTCAGAACAGGCGAAGATCTACCGCCCCGCCCCTTCCTTGAAGCCCCGCCTTTTCTATTTTCCTGTCCATCACTTGCTATCCCCAGCCCTTATACACTCTGTTAAACAGTTTATTTTTAAATTATGCAATATATAAAATTAAAATCACATATTTATAGTTATGAAATAAATTGTCTGTTTTTAATTCATGCTATTTAAGTGTCAAATGAAGCATTTACAATTATACATTTTGTTCTCTGCTATTTTGTAAATCTAAAATCAAGTATTGATAATTATGTATTTTTTCTTCCAATAACAAAGTCTCAGTGTGACACCTGTGACTGAACAGTGTCTGCCAGTGTCTTGAAGTCTGGGTTGTATTCTGAGATTGTAGTCGTACACAGTCCATCAGATGGGCATCTGTGATCCTGCGCTCAGTCTGGGAAGCTTGCTCCAGCACAGCTGGAGCTAGATGCAGCCTCCCTGGGCTGAGCGCAGGGCAGGTGGGCTGGAGGGAAGAGAAGTGGCTGCCCGGCCAGCTGGCCATGGCACTCAGCCAGGGTGCACCAAGCTCCACGTGGGCAGGCGCAGAGGAGAAGCCGCCGATCGGCTGGAGCGCGGGGCAGCCGCTTTCAGCTGAAAGCCACAGTCAGCTTGCTGGGGTGTTTCAGCCCTCCCGACCTCTCACCATTCCTCGCAGCTACTCACCTGTGTTGTTGCTCGGTGAGTAGCTGCTCCTCAAATGAGGGAATCTAATGTAAATGTACTGCGCAGGCGCGCAGTTCAGAGAGGGCTCAAGAGCTACTCTTAGAGCCCCTGAATCTACTGGTTGGTGACCACGGGCATAAAGAATTTATCAGCATGGATTTGTGATAGTCACATTAAACCCAAGTACTAAGTTCCAGATTGGCTTTCCAGCCTTCGCGCTAACATACTTTTAAGAAACCTTTCTCTATAAAATGTGGTAGATCTGAAACATATGATGGTGTGATATAAGAAGTTTGAATAGTCTTCATTTTGGATTACATGCTCAGCCTAACTAGATTCAATCTGTAGAGCCAAATTACTTTAATTACCATGAATCAACTGAACAGGACTTGAAGCGAAAGAAAAATGCAATTAATTTTTAGAAGATTGTAAAAATTAAGTGCTTTTTTTTTTCTAGCCCTAATGGTGCCAGATGTAGAATCTTGAATGTGTTATTGGTCAAAGAATGAATATTGCCTACCTTGTATTTCCTTTCCCTCCAAAAACTTAAAAAAACAACAAATAGTTCTATAGCACCTTAGAGACAAAAAGTGAGCTTTCATGGGCACAACTCACTTCTTCAGATGAGTGGAATAAGGGGTGTAGGGTGCAGAGAAATAGAGGGGATAGGGAGGGAAACAGAAGGAAAATAATAGTAAAAAAAAATATTGTCAATTAGTGTCCATGCTAAATGAAGCTAATAGAGTGGGCTCTAAGTACCAGGTGCTTAGCTTTTTATATCATATGGGTTTAGAATGTAGAAGCCCCATCCAGGTCAGATCTTTGTTCAGACCTTGATTACAGGTGTCAAACTTGTATATAAAACTAAGTTTGGCAGCTTCTCTCTCCAGTTGGTTTGTGAAATTGCTTTGTAATAATATAGGCACTTTTAGATCCATTAGTGGGTGCCTGGGAAAGTTAAAATGTTCTCCCAACAGGTTTCTTTGTGTTACCATTTCAAATATCTGAGTTTTGTTCATTAATCCTTTGTCGTAGAGACTGTCCAGTTCGGTCAGTATACATGGCAGAGGGGCATTGCTGGCACTTGATGGCATAGATCACATTGGTGTGTATGCAGTTGTATTAGCCTCTGGTGTGATGGTTCATGTGGTTAGGTCCTGTGATGATGTTGCTTATATAGATGTGTGGACAGAGTTGGCACCGGAGTTGATTACAGATATGGGTTCCAGGGTGAGTATGATGGAGGTGTGCTGCATGGTTGCTGGAAAGAATTGGTTTCAGGTTAGGGGGTTCTCTGTAGGTGAGGATTGGCCTGGTCCCCAAGACCTGTGAGAGTGAGGGATCGTTTTCCAGGATAGGCTGTAGATTGTTAATGATGCACTGGAGGGGTTTAAGTTGAGGACTGTAGGTCATGGCTAGTGGTGTTCTGTTTTGTTTGTTGGGCCTATCTTGTAGAAGCTGATGCCTGGGTACTCGTCTGGCTCTGGCAATCTGTTTTTTCACTTCCCCGGGTGGGTATTTAAGTTTTAAGAATGCCTGATAGAGATCCTGTTGGTGTTTTTCTCTGTCTGAGGGATTGGAGCAAATCCAGTTGTATCTTAGGGCCTGGCTGTAAACAATTGATTG
>JANRFK010004149.1:37107141-37126420 GCA_030068395.1 Apalone spinifera
AATACTGTACTTAATCATTTTTGCATGTTTGTATATATGGACTTCAGATTCTTTTTAGCATAATTTGTCACTATTACTTGACAGTAAGATATTTTTCTTTTAATAAACTCTGCCACCTCTACATTTTCACTTTTAGATGCCTTCTACCAGAATGATTCAAAAGATAGACTTTTTAAAGCAAGAAGCTGTTGAATTACACAGTCTCTTACACAGGAGCTACCAGTTGAAACACATCAGAGTTACAATTCAGTACTGAAAATGAAGGGTTCTAAGACTTAGTTTTCTAAAGATAACTCTTTAGTATTCAGTTGATTTACTCAATTACTGAACGTCTAAAACTTTCTTAAGCAGAAATAAGAAGGACAAAAAGAGAGAGAAAGAAAGGGATACAAATAATGAAAAGAGAGACAGCGAGCAATCCACGTCTAAGAAAAAGAGTAGCAAAGAAAAAGATGGAAAGGAGAAGTCTGACAAAACCACTACTACACTGAAGGTAAGCTCCTATGAACATTGATGAACAGGAAAGTGACTGAGCAGGAGGGTTTGATTCTTGGCAAAAATCTGTCCTTTCTGTATTCGTTCTTTGTCGTTTTGAACACTAAGTAGACTTCCTTCCAGCAAGAGATAGATGCTCCAATGAAAAATTACTTGGGAAGATCCATTAGACTAGATCTCCCTGGTTGAACCTTCCCAGCTCTTCAAGTGGATAAATCAGGAAGAAATGAGTGGGACAGATTAAAGAAACGTAGAGTGGCTGATAGGTTGGATGCCTGTCTCTGTGAGCAGCCATCAGGCATGTTGTGTAGCCAACAAAAAAAGGCAGTTCAGTTGCTGAACTATATATCTACCTTGTACTTCCCTTCCACAATGCTGCCTCTCTAGTTCTCTGGCTCAAAGCCTGGCTAGAGAACTCTACAAGAAACAAAGCTGGAGGAGCAGACTCAGTATTTAAGTCACAGAACAGTGGTTTATGGACATTATTAGCAAAAAACAAGTCTTCATTCTAAGATTACCTTGTGATATTCTAATTTTAACATTTCAAAAGGTAGCCTGTCCTTGAGAGAGTTGTAATTGTGGCTATTTAACTGTAGAAGTGAAAAAATAAGACAGCCAGTGTCCAGTTTAAAAACTGACTTTTAATTGTTCTTGGATAAAACAATTATTGAAGTCTGTAGAACTATCATAAAAATGTAGTGGACATCTGAACAGAAATTTTGGTAAAATATTTTACCATTAGAGCTAGAGAGATTTGAGTCCTGGTACAAGTGGCAAACTCAGCAAAGTCTTAACTGTGGAGTTGTTAGTGATATCTTCCTAGCATTGTTGTTTTCTTTTAGTTTGCTTTTAAATAATTATGTATACCAAAATATAGCTCTTTAAGGTAGCATTTTCCCAAACTATGGGCCACGGCCCAGTGCCGGTGCCGCGGGGAAAAAAATACTGGGCCTCAGCATGGCTGCCGGGAGGGGGGCAGGGCAGGCTGGGAGGAAGTGTGGGAGAGGGGGGAAACCGGGTGCCAGGAAGCAGGGTTGGGGGCAGCGGGGCTGTCCAGCAGAGATGGGGCGGGGGGGCCGGGCGGCCGGCCGGCTGTCAGGAGCAGGGCTGGCCACGGGAGATCGGGAGGAGGAGGACGGGAGAACCAGACTCAGGAAGCAGGGCTGGACAGGGGCAGTGGGACTGGCCAGGGGAGATCGGGAGGAGAATCGGCCGGCTTGGGGGGGGGGAGCGGGGAGGGCGGGCGGGCGGGGATGATGTCCGAACCAGACGCCGGAAGCAGGGCTGGAGGGGGAGATCGGGGGGAGCGAATCAGCCGGTGGGAAACGGGACTGACCCGGGCACACGAGTGAGTCCGGCCCTGGGGATTCCATTTTTGTCCCCTCCCCCCAATACTTTCCTTCGAGTAGTTGCAAACTGCCTGGCTGGTATACTCACGCAGCATGAGCACATCTACCAGCCAGGCAGTTGGCAGCTACGGACTGATACACCTAATTATAATGAAACTTAGCTAATTAGAAAATACCGGACGGTCCAGTACAAAACCAGACACCTGCCAACTCTACCCCTTCTGGCACCTTCCCTCCTAGCCAGATACCCTACCCTGCTCCTGCTCCCGCCTCCTGGAGTGCCCGTGCGGCACTGGGTCCCTGAAGCCCTGGCCCAGGCTGGGCAGAGGATGCAGCTGGGTGAAACACTGAAAATTTATTCTTTTTTTTTTATGAATTTATATTTTTGGGCTGCAAAAAGTACTGAAAAAAAAAACGGTTTCCAACTAAAGTAAAAAGTTTGGAAAACTGGTCTAGCCAGTTTTCTATCCATCTTACAGTCCATTTATCCAATCCATATTCCCTTAACTTGCTGGCAAGAATATTGTGGGTGACCATATCAAAAGCTTTGCTAAAGCTGGCACTGGGGGCTTTGAGAGGACCAAAAACAACTTATTTGAATATTCATCATTTGCTTAATGAATGTTACCGGTCCTCCAAAAGCTCGTGAATGGATTTACTAGTCACCGTGTCAAAAAGTTTGGGAACCCCTGCTTTAAGGCAAAAATTTTCAGAATGACAGGTATTTTTCTGGGTGCCAATTTCAGATTCCTTAAATGGTCCAGATTTTCAGGGCTGTTAAATAGACGCCCTCTTAAAATTGGGCATCTTTAAGCTATATTACATTAAGCATCCAGAAATGGAAACACCCAAAATCACCAATTACTCTTGGAAATATTGGCCTAATAAGATTATTATAAACTATAACTTATCAACATTCTTGATAGGACAAAGATCACACTAAAGAGGATCCAAATTCTGAAATTATTAAGGCAGCAGACAACAAAGATACACTAAGGACAGATGAAGTCAAACTACAACAGAATGGGAACTGTCAACCAAACGAAGAAAACCTCTCAGTTAAAATGGAAGAAGTATAAAGTAGTGAATGGACCTCTGACTCAACTGTGGAGTAAATCCAAAGCTTTTTATTTCCCTGAAAGAGGAAGAAAACATCAAAGCAATCTACTGAACACGTTGATATGTACTTCCAATTCTTGTGATAGCTTTGTTGTCTTCTTGTTGGAAAGCAAGAAAGAACACAGACTAGTAATATATCCCGTTATAAAGGCAGATGCCATCAGAACTATTCATCTGTGAGAATCCATGCATTTCCATGATGGCTGTACTTACTTGTAAAATGATTTATGTTAACTTTTGCCAAGAACTGTTCCAAATAAGTGGATATTGAAAGCTGTAGACCTGTATAAGCTGAAGGTATGCATTGGAAGTTGTTAAAATATTACTAGTTAATGAATTTTGTATTGTTTTTCCTTGTGTTTTTCTTTTTTAATTTCAATGTGTACTGTTTTGATAACGTGTTTGGAAATGGTGCAGAAATATTAACTTTCCCTTGTAAATGACAGCTATGGGAAATAAGGGGTTTACTTTACCACTCAGTTTTGCCATTATTGCGTTAAATGCCCGCTGACTAGTATGTTTTAGTTTGTTCTCTGCTTGGATTCATTTTTTTTCCTCATTTAAGGTCATTTTCTTATTAATGTCCCTAAAATGAATATTTCTTTTAATAGTAATTGAATAATGCATGCTACTGTTCTATTTATAGAAGGAACAACCACCATACTGTAGATAATAGTTTAGCTTACTGGGTTTCTTCACTCTCTCCAGTCCTTAAAAGTGAGCACATGTGTATAGTGTAGCAGGACTTTGTTTTGAGCCATATTGCAGAGGGTCTGTTCAGCTGCATATGGTACAGGTGCCATTATGAAAATTAATACCGCTGTTTTCAAAATAGTATATGGGAGCACAAGCTTTAGCTTTAGTGCCTTCTTAAAATGTAGTATATTTTCTGGAACTTTGTGTGTGCTATTAATTTTCAATTACATTTTACATAATTTCAATGGCTGTTCTACCAAGAGCACACCAGTAGAAAAGAATGTGAGTGGTTTGTCAGAAAAACCGCACTAGGTTCTCTTGGTACAAGATTGAAGCTCAATTTTGAAGAAGAGATTTATAAATGAATGCAAAAGTGAAGTTTGGGGACCATTATACTTTGAAGTATGGTAGATGAATAGAGAGAGAGCAGGTTCTAATTTCAGAAAAATCAAAGGGAGCTCTTTTCCAACTTTTTCTGTACATTGGATGGCCTTAATCATTACCTCTCAATAATCTACTCTAATGTTGGTTGTGTGATGTGAAAAAAAAACTGTATGCAAAGTTTGTTTGAAAAGAATAGTAGTTGAATTTATATGGTAGAGATTCCATGTCATTCTTGGATCCATTCTTTGGAGGAGAAAGCATATAATTTGAGAGAATGATACACTGCAAACATTTCGTCAAGTAAAAATGTGACTTGTGCTCTCTGAAATAATCTCATAAGATTTCGTAAAAGTTGTACCTTTAAAACTTGTTTAATACTAAAATCAAGTAGACTTATTTTTAATACAACTTAATACAATCAAAATACTTAATTGCCTTACCTCATTGGAAGAGTTATTTCTATCAGTTTAAAAAAGCTGAGTAGTTATTAGTTGCTTTCAATTTGATTTTACTTTATAAAGTTAATACAGAAGCCTAAGTCTTTTATGGGGAATGAAAAGTTGCCCACTTAATAAGGTAATGAAACCCAGTTTGATTGTGCAGCTGCTTAATCGCTCTTTATTTTTGTTAGGATTTGAAGTTTCTTGCCACTGTGTACCATTAAAACTATAGAAAATGCTTTACCATGTAAAGTATAGATAGTCATTTTTGTGATGTTTAGCCACATGCAGTTGGCTGGTGAACAGCTTATTCCAATAAAAGAATGACAAATCTGTATGCTTATAGAAAGACTGTGAAGGATCATGTCTTGCAGCTGTCTTATTTATGTGTAAGTAGCATAGAGCAAAGATTGTTTGTATACTTGTTATCTTTGGTACCATTTCACTAATAAAATTAAGTATTTTAGAGGGAAGTTTTTGCTTATATATACATTTTGAAAGGATCATTCTTAGTTGATTACTCATCTACTTGTTCTCAGGGAATTGTTTGTTTTGGAAAGTGCATGCCAATAATTAAATACATAAATGTAAATATATATATTAAAAATTAGCTTTCATAGGATATCATCTTCCCTTTGAAAAACAGTTTTCACAGATGGCTTCATGTTTCAAGTGGCAACAATTATTTTGCTTCCTATTGGTTGAGGTTTGTTTTGTTTTGGGGTTTTTTTTGGGGAGGGGGAGGTAGTATTCTGAAATTGCACAGCTCATTGATATGGTAGAAATTCATAAAATTAGCTATGGTTGTCTAAGAACAATACCTTCAAAAAGCTGAAAATTGCAAAAGCAGACTAGCAGTTTTACTAGCTAGTTGGATCATATATTGTTCCATAATTTAGCATATTCTCTTGTACTGCAGGATTTTTCCTACAAAGTATGGTAGTTCTTCGAGTAGTGTTCCCGTTGGTGCGCCACTATAGGTGTTGGGCTGTCCCGGCACCACAGATAGGAGACTTTTAATAGCCGTAATCAGCTGGACTGCTCATGCACGGTCAGGGTCTCGTGCCCTTTGCCTCCTCTCAACCACCCTCGGTCATAGATGGAGCTCTCCCTCTGTCTTCAACTTCATCTAGTCAGATAGATAGATATAATTAGTTAGTTGTTAGTTAGTAATAGTTGTTGTTAATGTTATCAACTGTACTTAATAGTTCTAGTTTTCAGTTACAGTTTAAAAAAACAAACAAAAACACAACACCTTTTTTTCTTCTGTTTCATCAGCCCTCAGACCATGGCGGGAGGGGGAGGGAGAAAATGAACAAACAATGGCAGGCTCTCTGGGTTTTAAAAAAGTGATGTCTGTTACAAACCGATTCCAGCCTCAGATGGCCATGCATCTTGTATCCACTGTTTGGGCGAGGCTCATGTGCCTCAGAAATGCGCCCACCAACTCCAGTGCCAGTTGTGTGGGCACAGATGGCACCAAGACCCAGCATCAGCACCGTGGACCTCATCAACCAAAGGATCAACACCGACTCTAGCGGAACCGCCGACACCTGCTGTTAAAGATCCCATGCTGCAGTCCACAGCACCAGAAAGACCCAACGACGCCTCAGCACTGAGGAAAGCCTCTGCTAAAACACATCAGAGTCCTAGTCCTTCTGCTTCCCCAGCATTTTCCCCGGCACCGAGATCGCCAGTACCGTGCATTCCCCATAGGGAACATGATGAGCTTCCATACTCTCTGCATCCTAGGTCTCTATCCCCATACATTGCAGAACTGCAGAGAGATGCTCGATACTATGACAAGCACCTTTCTCACTACACCCCCTTCGTCCAGAATTTCTACAGACTTCCCTCGTTCACTGGTACTGTCCCCACACAAGGCGTATTATAGACAGCACAGGAGTGTTTTTTCTTCTAGATGCTGCTCTCCTGCACGATCGGATCACTACCACGATTATCACCAGGACCACGCGCCTTACTATCATCTTCATTGTTATCGGTCTTATTCAAGAAGATGGTCTCCATGCTATTATGGGTCGCCCTGTCTCCCTCCACAACACTGCATGAGCAGCACCTTAGAACAACCCCACCACAAAGTCTGCCACCTCAAGCACATCATTCGGAGCCAGAGGAGGGCAATTATCAGAGGCTGAATAACAGCAACTTGACACTTCGCCTACTGACCAGTCATCGTCCTTTCCTGACGAGGCAGTGACCCAAGGTGACATATTGCCCCCTGACGACCTTAAGCAGTTCCAAGACTTGTTTACAAGTGTTGCAGAGAGCTAGGAGGCTCAATTGGCAGAAGTGCAGGAGAAGCAATACTGCCTCCTTAAAAATCTCCAGTCTCCTCATTGGGCCAAAATAGCGCTCCCGATTGACGAGGCGATTATGGAGACTGCGGAAGAGATTTGGCAGACTCCCGCCTCGGCTCCTCCAACAAATAAAAGGGTGGATAAGAAATACTTTGTGCCATCAAAGGGGATGAAATTTTTGTTCAACCACCCACAGCTAAATTCCCTCATTGTGGATGCCGCGCAACATAGGTCTAAGGCCCTCAATACAGGAATGCAGTAACTGACAAAGATAGCAAAAGGTTGGATCTATTCAGCAGGAAGGTGTACTCCTCGGCCATACTATTGCTTCATATTGCCAGCTATGCTGCCCTCCTGTTGAATCACGACTTCGACAACTACATAAAGATTACAACACTGCTGGAACATTTTCCGGACTCAAAAAGACTGATCCTAAAATCTATCATCCAGGAAGGTTATGCCTCTGCCAGGACAGGTTTTCAGATTGCTCTTGATATTGCGGACACGGTTGCTCGTTCCACGGCTACAGCAATTGCGATGCAGAGGTCTTCATGGTTGTTATCTGCGGGAGTTCCGAGAGAACTACAGAACAAGGTAGAGGACCTCTCTTTTGAAAAACAAAAATTCTTTGCCGACAAGACAGACGAGGTCCACTCCGGCAAAGATTCATGAACCATCCTCCGGACTCTTAGTATGTACACGTCTCCATACTAACATAAACATTATGTCCCTTACCAGAAGTGTCATGATTACTCATATCATAGCCAACAGCAATGTGTTTTGACCAATCATGCTCAAAGCAGCGACCTCAAAGGATGCACAGTCAGACTAGTCATGCTCCTAATCAACTAGCCAACAAGCAGCAGATTTGACTCGGTCAAGGGCACACAAATACCTTCTTTGTCAATCCAGAACATCACGGCTTACTTCTATTTCATCACCACCGGAGCTCATTCTGTTGCCAGTGAGCTACCATTATGTCAGACGATTGTTTTTTGGAGATGCGGTTTCACAATCCTCTTCCTTTCTCTGCCTCCAAGAACCCCACCCACCCCAGTCCTCTTCAGGGACCCTTCTCAGGAGGACTTCTTGAAACAAGAGGTCCATCATCTCCTCTCCATTGGAGCTGTAGAGATGGTACCAGATGAGTTCAGGGGAAAAGGGTTCTATTCTCACTATTTCCTCATGCAGAAGAAAACAGGAGGCAGGAGACCCATACTCAATCTCCGAAAGCTCAATCAGCATCTCCGGAAACAACGGTTCAAAATGGTGACCCTTGCATCCATAATACTGTCCTTAGACAATGGAGAGAGGCATCCTTAAGATAGAGGGCCGTGAACCAATTTCCACATCGCCATCCATCCAGCACACAGGAGATTCCTTCGTTTTACAGTAGGTGAGGAGCATTTCCAGTATCAAGTGCCGCCCTTCGGATTTGCATCCACTTACAGGGTGTTCTCAAAGACCCTGGCGGTAGTGGCAGCTTATTTGCATCAAAGGGGCATTATCATTTTCCCCTACCTCGACGATTGCCTTATAAATGGCCTTTCCCGGGACAGGACACTACATATGATAACAATAGCCAGACAGACTTTCGACTCCGTTGGCCTAATTGGCAATGAGCAGAAGTCCATGATCGAATCCTCTCAAACCTAGACTTCATAGGTGCGCGACTCGACTCTTCTACAGCATGAGTGTACTCACCCATTCAAAGGTTCCAGGCTATCCAAGACTTACTGTCTATCCTGATCAACAGCCCTGCTGTCTCAGTACTCACTTGACTACGATTAATGGGTCATATGGCTGCAACAACGTACATAGTCCATCATGCAAAACTACACTTCTGCTGCTTTCAGCACTGTTTGGCATCAGTGTATATCTCTACCAGACACCAGTTCCACAAAATAGAAACTCCTCTGCCCAGTGTTTGCACATGTCTCAAATAGTGGGCCGACCCGCGCAACCTCTTGGTAGGTGTTCCATTCCACCAGTCTCAGCCTTCGGTCCAGATAACCATGGACACCTTCCTCACTGGTTGGGGTGCCCATATGAACAACATGTTGGTGTAGGGTCAGTCACCAGCAGAGACAACCCTCCGTGTAAACCTTCTTGAAATCAGGGCAGTCTTCAATGCCTGCAGGCACTTTCAGAGCTTCATCAGCGATACAACAACCAGAATACTCACTGACAATATTGCCACAATGTATTACATAAATCATCAAGGTGGAGCCTGGTCTCGATCCCTCTGTGCAGAGGCAGTCCACCTCTAGAATTGGTGTATTCTCAACAAAGTCTCTTTAATAGCATCCTACTCTGCCTGGCACCAACAATGCTGTTGCAGACTCCCTGAGCAGACATTTCGCACATGACCACAAATAGGAAATTTGCACCAATGTACTTCAATGTGTCTTCCTTCATTGGGGGTTTCCCCCTAATAAACCTCTTCGCCACTGGCATGAATGCAAAATGCAGATATTACTGTTCCAGGGCAAGCATCGGTCAGGGAGACGTCTTTCTTCTCCAGTGGGGGAGGTTCTCTCCTGTATGCATTTCCCCCTGTCACGCCTATACCCAGAGTTCTGGAAAAGATCAATATGGATGGAGCCAAGCTGATTCTCATAGCCCCTGCCTGGGCACATCAACCATGGTTCATTTTCTTTCACCATATGTCTCTGTGGCCGCCAAACACCCTTCCCACCCTACTGTACTCGCTGACCCAGAACCGCAGCTCCCTGATGCACCCAAAGCCCTAGACCCTGCACCTAACTGCCTGGTTCCTAGTTGGTTCAGTGTATCTGAGGATTTCTGCTCAGACCAAGTCAAAGAGGTCCTGATGTACAGTAGAAGGAACATCACTTGAGTGATTTACCTCACTAAGGCTGTGTCTAGACTACATGGATCCATCGACGGAGCCATGTAGATTAGGGTTGTAGGCATAGGGAAATGAAGTGGCGATTTAAATAATCAGCTGATCAGCTGTTTGTTGGCTCGGTGCGGCAGCCATTTAAATTTAAATGAAGCGGTGATTATTTAAATCACCGCTTGATTTCCCTTTGCCCAGTAAACAAAGGGAAATGAAGCTCCGTCGACGGAGCCATGTAGTGTAGACATACCCTAAGTGACAGAAGTTTGCCTCGTGGTGTTCTGATAATTGGATCGACCCACATGCATCACCTGTGCACCAGATCCTCGAGTACATCCTTTACCTGAAGCAAATGGGCCTCACTGTTGCTTCCTTGAAAGCACACCTAGTGGCGATTACCGCTTTCCATCACTTGATAGATGGCACTTTGGTGTTTGCACACCTAATTACAAAGAGGTTCTTAAAAGGATTGACAAATTAATCCTCCTCAGAGAACCCCACCTTAGCCCTGGAACCTGGACCTAGTGCTAGACACTCTTACTCGAGCCCTTGGCCACTACATCATTCCAGATATTGACGCTCAAGTTAGTCTTCCTGCTTGCTATAACATCTGCCTGCGGAGTCAGTGAGCTTGCGGACCTGATGTCAGTTCCACCGTATACAACCTTCAACAAGGATGGTGTGGTACTGCGACCTCACCTAGCCTTTATTCCCAAAGTCAGCTCTGAATTCCATATTAACAAGCTGGTCGTACTCCCTTCCTTCTACCCTAAATCATACACCTCATCACGGGAGGCGATCCTCTACACCCTCGACATATGCCGAGTGCTCACATTTTACATCGATAGGACCCGAGACTGGCGTAAAATGAACCATGAGTATCTCTCGCAGATCGATCCAAGGGCAAGATGTCTTCCCAGCTTATTGCTAGGCTCATCGTTTCGTGTATCACCACTTGCTACTCCATTCACAATAAACTGCTTCAATCCCAACCAAAAGCTCACTCTACAAGGACTGTGGCCACATCCAGGGGTTTTTCAAGGGGAGTTCCCTTTTGGGACATTCGTTGGGCAGCCACATGGTTATCC
Organism: Apalone spinifera; assembly: GCA_030068395.1. Taxonomy (NCBI): domain Eukaryota; kingdom Metazoa; phylum Chordata; order Testudines; family Trionychidae; genus Apalone; species Apalone spinifera. The sequence goes on from JANRFK010004149.1 coordinate 37,117,894, forward strand.
AATGCCACGTTCGTAAAGCACTACGCAATCGTGCAACGTTTGGCTTCAGACTCCTTGTTGGCTTCAGTAGTACTTGCAGCTTCAAACAATCCCTGATTCTGGAGCCCACCATCCGGATATTTCTAACTACTGCTACATAATCGCCTACCGTGCAGCACCCACGGGGACACTACTCGAAGAAAAAAAAGTTACTCACCTTGGTTTTTCGAGATGTGTGTCTCCATGGGTGCTCCACTACCTTCCCTCCTTCCCCGCTCCAGAATCTTGGTTAGGAAATTTCTCGTTTCAGATACTTGAGCAAGTGAAAGAAACTGGTGGGAGCCAGATCGCGCGCATGAGGCAAAGGGCTCGAATGGCACAAGACGCGGACTGTGCATGCGCAGTCTGGCTGACTACAGCTAGTGAAAGTCTCCGATCTGCGGCACCGGGACAAGCCCGACACTTACAGTGGAACACCCACGGGGACACACGTCTCGAAGAACCATGTTACTGCACCAAGGTGAGTAACTTCTTATCTCTCAGAAAAAATAGAAATTGATGGGGGTTTTTATGAACTCTATTTTTTTGTTTGCTTTGTACATTTTTTTCATTTCTATTTTCAGTTTTTCTTTAAAATAATGTTTATGCTTTATTACTCCATTTTCCCTTTCCTGAAAGTCCACCATCAGGGAACTAGACTTATCCAAGATAAGTGGATGGATTGTATTTACAAGGTTGTACTTACTAATGCGGATCATGCCCTGCTCCCCAGGAATTGTGTAAATCAGCAACTGAATATGCACAGCCTTCACTAGATGACTAGCATCTCATTTGTAGCAAGGTTGCATGCTGAGCTGCCATGTCACATTGCAGGTACTATCAGTTTAGGAAAATGAGCTGTAACTGAGTGAAGTATATATTTTCAAGAACAGCATATTTAATAATAGATAAATATTTTAAATACAGTTCCATCTGAATCAATGTTTGCCATAGCTGAAAGTGTTAGTGAATCACAATTTGACTTTAGGGCTTTTGCCATTCGGAAAAGAGACTAAAAATGGCACATCCAGCAAATTTGAATGTTTATTCAGGATTATTTGCTAATAGTAGTGACAAACATTACCATTTATTCCTGTTAAGGGTGACACAGCTAAGAAAGAGTAAGCTGGATTCTATTTCAAGATTGGTTTTGAAGTTGCAATTACACAGTTAAGCATTTGCCACTGTATAAATCAATTGAAATAAATAGGAAGAGCCCTACTAAATTCAAAACTATAAAAAATGTGCCACAGATCATGAAATCTGATCTCCCACTGTGAAATCTGGTCTCTTGTGTGCTTTTATCCTATGCAGTACAGATTTCACACATCTACTTAGGTTTTAGAACTGAAATATCTGTTTCTTGTTTTTAGTCCACTTGTAATTAAATAATAATATAGCTTACCCATACTTATTATGCTAGACTCTCCTTACAAAAGATCGTAATTGTCTATTGTATATGTGAGCCTGAAAATTGGGTTTCAGCAGTATAAACGACAAACCATTTTTAGAAGTCTGCATTGTCACAAGTCTGAGTATATAATGGACCTGGTTCACTACAGCTAGGTCTACACTATAGGCTTTTTTCGGAAAAAGCTACGCAAATTGTGCTCCTCAATTTGCATAGCTTTTTCCGATTGCTTTTCCGGAAGAGGCTTTTCCACCATTTGGTCCCATCTAGATGGGGACAAATGGTGGAAAAGCCTCCTCTTTCGGAGGAGCCCTTATTCCTCGTAGAACGAGGTATACAGGGCTCCCTAAAAGAGCGCATTTGCTCTTCCTAAAAAAAAAAAAAAGAGCGGAAGGACAAATGTATTCCATGGACGTGGCGAAGTTTTTCCGGGATACCTCTGGTATCCCAGAATAACCCTGCAGTGTAGACGTACCCTTAATGTTGATCTTCCGGCTTTGCTTCAGTACAACTGTTGATATCGTTGCATTATCAGCCAGGGTAAAATGGACATGACATATAAAAGTAATGGTGATGAATTGGGTCTATGAGTCTAATTCTCCAATCTTAACTCTGATAAAACTTCCGTTTAATCAGCAGGTGGTTATTTGAAATATATGTAATGTTGCTCCCTAAAATAGGGAGAGTAAGTAGTTGAAATTCATAGGCATATGTTGTTTTACATTAAAGCCTCTCTCCCAGTTATGAACAAGTTACGGACCAAACACTTGGCCATAACTCAATCCGTTCATAACTCGGTCCCCATTGAGTTACATGCAACTGCGCTGTTCATAAGTGCGGGTCGCGTTCATTACTTGGGGACCGCCTTTACGACCGCTCCATGGGACCGTTCGCAACTCGAGGAGCGGCTGTACTGAACTCTTCAGCAGCACAGCTGCACCACGGAAGAAGTGTTGCTGTAATGCTTCAGCGTAAGAACTGTTTACACTGAGGGGAGGAATTCTCCGATTGGCATAGATAATCCACCTTTCTGAGAGGCAGTAACTAGGTTGATGGAAGAATTCTTCTGTAAACTTAGTTCTTTGAGATAGTGACTTAGGTTGGCTCAACTATGTCACTCAGCAGTGTGTTTTTTCACATCCCTGACCAATTTAGTTATGCCAACTTAATATCTAGTATAAAAGTCTTGCAGTCAACTTACCTTCTGATGGCAAATATTTGATGATTATGTAATCATGAAAAAGCTGAGTCAACCTACATCTATTTATTATATACTGAAAATTAAAAGTAAAGCATTATTAAATGTAGTCTTGAGTGAGACAGGCATCCCTTCCCTCACAAGTGTTTAATTTCAAACTTATCAAGAGCTCCTTTGTGTACAGTAATTATAGCCTATTTCATATCCATCAACAAGGAAGCTTGTCAGGTTTTCTGCAGAGGCCATGCTTCCCTAGGCATCTGTCATACTGAGATGGCTCATTCTCCTGTATCTGAGCACATCAATGTATTTTTTTCCCTTTGCTCCATTTTGTATTCAACAATTAAAGCTGATCTTGAGATATGTCCACTCCCTTTCCCCACAGTGTGCATCTTTTGCATTCAGTATAAAACAAGATCCAGTAAGATACTGGTCTGGACTTAGAGAGAAACCAATTTACCCTTTATACTTTATTAGTTGTATTGGTTATGGTATTCTACAATTCGGAAGTGTTATTAACAGTATTTCTCTCAGGCTGTTCTGAAACAATCAATTCTACAATCTAAGAAGTTGAAAAAGAGCTTTGTCCCAATAAAGTTTGACTATTTGTGCCTGTTATGCCTGCTGCCTTGTAAAAAAGGACTCTGCTTGTTTTCTGCTCTAGAGATCTTTATCCTACAATTATTTCTGACAATACTTGGTCTATTTTGACTGCATATCGTTTTAAAGAATCTGTTTATTGCCACATTTTGACAAATATGGAAACTGAAGTCTTTTGCTCATGAAATGTTTATCATCCTGGTGGTAGTAATACAATCTTTCTCATGTGGATTGGTTGATGAGCCTCACACCTGACCTGAAAGGACTGCCATTAGCAGCAGTAAGGGCATAGTCTTACCAGCCATTCAACTCTTAGGCCAGGTCTATACTACACGAGAAAGTGAACTTAAGATGCACAACTCCAACTACGAGACTAGCATCCCGTCCACTTTCTTCACTCCTTGTGATCCCATCGAGTACTCGGGTTGATGGTGATACCATCAGCAGTCCATTTTAGTGGGTCGTTACTAAGCTTGCTAAATAGAACCCCAGATGACCAATCTTCAGAGTGTCAATCTTGGGGTAAGCGTGGACCTGGCCTTGGAGTCACTCATGAGACTGCTAGCTCAAGGATGCCATTTGAGAGTAGTTTTTCAGGATATGGAGAACTGTCCACTACAAACTAGATTTGGGACAAATAATTTATAACTCAGAGGTAACGGTTTTTGTAGTCAGTGACTAAGGAATTTGAACTACTGAATTAAAGTAAAAGGTTCATGCATCTCTACATCAGTTCTGTGACCCAGACAATTTTATTTTTGTTTAATCAGACCCATGTTGATTTGAAACACTTTTACCATTTTCTTGGGTTTTTTTTTTCAGTTTTTGCCCTATTTCCCTTGCAAACTGAATGCCAAATGTTGTCAATAGTACTTGTATGCCTGTGGTTTTGGGGTGGTTTTATTTTTTTAACAATTGTTAATAACCTTCCCCTCCTCCCATGGATGGAAGAACAGATTGCTTTTGATTCTTTATTCACCATACTGATTATCAAAAAAAATATTTCGTTCTTGCTATAAAGGTATGTTTCAACACTACTTGAAATCCACAAGAAAATCATCTCTCTACAGTGAAAGCTTTATCTGGCACTCTGTTAAATGGAAAACTTTAACCGGCATTGTCCAGCCACAATATCGTCATGTCTTCAGATGCATGCATCTGACTCCTGCCTGTCCAGGCAGCCATTGCAGGGTTTCCGACAGCTGGCACTGCCAGCTGATGTCATCAGCAGGCACCTCCTTCTCCCTCCGCCTTCCTCAAGCTGTCAAGAGCTGGATCTGCTGGCAGAAGGCTGGGGCAAAGCAATGAGCTTTGTTATCCGGTGCATTCAATTAATTGTCAGCCCCTTATGAGTGCTGGATAACAGAGATTTCACTGTAATTTCTTTATCTAGGCCTTTAATATCAATTGCTTGTAATGGTATCACAGAATCATAGAAAATGTAGGGCTGGAAGGGACTTCAAGAGGTCGTCTAGTTTAGCCCCATGCTGAGGCAGGACTAAGTACCTGCTGCAGCCACCTAGATTTGTGCTAAGTCTGTCCGTGATGAGCAACTCAAACTGCTGAAAAATTGCCAGTTTATAGATTCAAAACTCCCACTGTTATTTAAACAAAACAATTTGGTGGTGGAGCACAATTAATTTCATTTATCATGACTGGATCCTTTGCCTCTTCTCTAGATCTCTTAAGATTTATTTTTTTGCACATCTGACACAGAAAGTTCCCTGATCTGTCTGGGGATTCGGTACTACTGTAATAAAAATTATTATTTAATTTCCTTTCTAATACTAGATGTTTCTGATAAGTAGATTTTATTAAATATTTTTCCACAATTTATTCTGTGGATTATGTATATCTGTTAAAGCAATTATTAAATAGTAAAAGTAAAGAAATGTCAAATGCTACTAGTATTGTGTTGCTATTTTTGTAAATAAATATGTTGTATGTTTTTTTTTTTATTTGTGTGTTTTGGAAACTCACCTAATCTGTCTGATTTTAGCAGGGAAAAAAATGTTATTCTTGCAGATTAGCCAATATAGCAGATTGCTCAATTTCCTAAAGAACTCCTCTTTGTGCTTTCAGGCTGCATCTACACTAGAGAATTGAACGGCTGGTAACTAAAGTTGTGGACTAGAACTAGAATGTATTAATGGAATGGGGAAGGGACCACAAAAAGCATTTAGCACATCAATATTCTCTATTAAGTTTGTCTTGGGAAGGTTTTCTTTTTAACTGGTCTGCTAGGGTGACAAGAAAGATGGCTGATCACTTCTTTTTGATTAACTACACTAAAATCCTATGGGCTTGATATGTATGAGACTACTACCAATTTCACCTCAACCTTGAAGTCCTTATGATTAAAAGTGACTCCACTTCTGAAGTTAGGCTGTGGTCATATGGCTGCTTAAGACAGTAACTTAAACAGACTGAGTCTCAAAACGGGGTGGAAAGATAGCTATGTACTGAAGCTGCAAGCCTGGTTTGCAGGACACGAGGGCAAGGCTACTCAGCGCACGGCCCGTGGGCCACATGCGGCCTGCAGCCCGTTCGTTTGTGGCCCAGGTGTGGTTTAGGTTGACACAGGGCTCAACACGCGGCCCACAGATGGGATCCTTTGATCATGGCCTCCACTGGGAACGTGCTCCACAAAGGCAAGTCAATATAATGGTCTTCTGTTGATATGCATTTTAGTAATTAAATTCCTGGACTTCAAGTGCAAAATGGGTGGAAATTAGGTAAATATTGCATTTTATTAATATCAGCAGAACTGACTTAAATGGGGCCTGCATGTTGTGTGGTCTTGCCTTAATCTTTATATTCATGTCCCTCAGTGTGAAAGAGTCTATTTGCATATATATTTGCATGTATATGCAACCATGCTTAAGTTGCAGTCCTCAGCATGTGCTGTGAGTATCAATGTGGCCTCTGGGGCTTCCAAAGTTGAGTAGCCCTGCACTAGAGTGTACTTTCATTTCTCACAGACATGCCATTTAAATACTCTGTGCCTCATTTTTCACTCAGTCAGCATTACGGTTCCCAGGATCAGTCAGAGGACAAGAACCAGAAGCCCTGCCATCAGGTTGCAAGACAGGTGTCACCACATGCCAAGCGATTTTTTTCCCCCCCAAAGACCAGCCCACAGTACCTCCTGATCTAAATCCTTATCCCCCATCGTGGCCTCAGAGCAAGAGGCATGGATTGCTGGATTCCTGCCACAGATTTGCTGAGCACCAGTGATCGCCAAGGTCCCTGAGTTAGGCTTTCATCCCCTTCCAAGTGCTCCTCCTCCTCCAGATAAGACTGAGGGCACAACTGCAGGTAAAGTCACCACTCCAGTAGACCCTGCTCACCAGGTTCCCAGATACATGCCTGCTATGGAACAAGGCTTGATCTTGGCAGCTCAGCCTCCCAGACGCTTGGCATCAGCTCAGTCATCACCATTGAAGATTGACCAGTGATCCCAGGCAGTGGCCAATCCTGTGGTATTCCTGAACCCCATAGGGGTTCACTCAACCATTCCAACCTCTCCACTCAGTGTTGGAAGTTTCAGATTGGCTCTCCCCCTTCTAGTGCCTGAAGCCTTGGGGGAGAAGATCCCTCAAGACCATGTGGACGAAGGGGGTCAAACCACTAAATTGCCAATGGGCATTGTGGACCCCACAGTATTGGTCTCCTCTTCATCATTACTGGATGAGGCTATCATGGGGAACTCTCATCCTCTTTCTCAGGATGATGCCAAGGTGTACTAGGAAGTTTTGGAGAGGGTCACTTCCAACTTCAGCCTGCAAGCAGAGGAGTTGGAGGAGCAAATGGATTCTTTGTTGTCCTGTCCTCCACAGCTCCTGCTAAGGTTGCTCTTCCCATCATCATGTCATAGATCACCAGTGCCTTGTGGCAAACCCCCTTCTTCCAAATGGGCAGAGTGGAAGTACTTTGCCCTATCTAAGGGTCACAAATACCTTTATTCCCATCCTGCCCCAAATTCCTTGGTAGTCAAGGTGGTCAACCTGAGTGGGTAACTTGGCACTACTCCCAAAAATAAAGACTCCAAGAGGCTGGACTTACTGAGACATAAGATCTTTTCATTGTCTAGCCTATAGCTAAGGGAGGCCAGCCCCCAGACTCTCCTGGGGTGGCATGACTTTAATATGTGGCAGACCACTGCCAAATGTGAGTGCGCCCTCTAGGAGGGCTCTTGTAAAGAGTTCTGTGCAGTGCTAGATGAGGGCACAGCTGCCGCAAGAGCTGCTCTCTAGGTGGCATGACACTGACACTGCAGACTCCACTGCTTGCTCTGTGGTATCTGCCGTTGCCATGCAGCAGAGATCTTGGCTGGTTCTCTCTGGACTCCACTGAGACTCAACAGTCAATTCAGGACCTCCCCTTCAACATTCAGGCCTTGTTTATGAAGCAGATAGATACCAAATTATTTGGGTTAAAAGACTCCTGAATCCTCCTTAAATCCTTGGGTTCTTGTATGTTCCAGGTCCAGAGCGTAAGCAGTTTAATCTGAAGCTTGTTTAGGATTCAGCCTTAGAAGGATCTGTGGCATAAATAGCCCAGGAGCTAAAAGCAATGGGTAAGCCAAGCCACCCAATCCGTCCCTTAGCTCAGAGAGGCTCAGCCTACCCCAAGCAAGGGACTAAAAAGCAGTTTTGAGGAGATGCTGGAGGACAATATACCAAACCTTTCCCTGAAGCTGGTTTTCCCAGGTTTGGCAGTCGCCTTTCCCATTTCCTTCTGGCATGATAACTTGGGCTGCTGGTTCCATATTACACTAGCACGTAGCTATACCTTCCAGATTACTGCCCTGATCAAGGACACCTCCCCTCCCAGGCTTTTAGGGACCCTTCCCATGAGCATGTCCTTGATTAGGAGGTTCAGAAGCTCTTGCAGCTGCATTCTGCCTCCATACTGAAAGAAGGGATTTTATTCCTGGTATTTTTTAATCACAAAGGCTGCAGGTAGAGGGCAGGCCCAGGTTACCCTACTAGCCACTGAGGGAGTGGTGCCTGAGGCGATGAAGGAGAATATTGCCTAAGGCTGCTGAAGGAAGGAGGTTTTGATATTTCCTGCCAGGAATGCTGGGTGACCTGGCTAGAGAGCTGAGTAATAAAAAGGATGTTGCTATTTCTGGAATGAAAGAGGGACTGTGGACTGAAGAGAAAGATGGAGTGACAGAATGAAACTGCAGAAAAGCGCTTCAACCTGAAGCACTAATCAGCAGAGCAACTAGGAGGGGGCACAAAACAAGCAGGCTGTGTCTAGACTGGCGCGATCTTGCGCCAGAGCTATGCAAA
>JANRFK010004149.1:37128679-37144999 GCA_030068395.1 Apalone spinifera
GGAAAAACTTTTCCTTTAAAAGCATTTGCGGAAAATCATGCCAGTCTAGACGTACCCTTAGGTTTTCATTGAAGCTGTCCCATCCACATACTGAGCAAATTTCATGCCTGGCTTCTTGGAGCGAAGACTAGCTAAGCCTTTTGTGATATGGCTTAAAGCTTGCTTTCCCCCTTGTTGAGGATTTCCACTATGCTTTGCAATGATCAATGTAAAAATCAAATCTGCATTGCTCTAAGGAGCTTATATTGTATTTACTTTAAATAAAACATGAATCTGCTTCCACCACTAGGCTTCCCTAAAGTACCAACACACAAGCTGAGCAGGAACATCTTTTGGGAGGAATGAACAGGGAATGTCCCTGAGAAAGTTGCCACAATACCCAAAGTGCAAATGACAGACAGGTTGGTTGGATTCCTCTCCAGCGGATGGAAGGGGTTTGTTAACCAAGTCTGGCAAAGGAGCAGAGTTCATGAAGCCCCACTATTGTGGCCTGAGAAAAGGATACATTAAATCAGCATGTATGCCAGCCACCCAGTCCTAGTCTCATTATATATTATTGATCGATCATCACTGTACTGCTTGTGGCCTCCAGCACCCCATTAAACTGTCCACAATTAAGTTTCAATAGCATTAATGCCTTTGTGGGGCCCTTGGACAGTGACGCATGGGAAGAGACAGCCTTAATTTTAATGTAAGTTAGAAGCTCTATCAGCAATGTTAACTATTATACTTTTTGCTTTCCTAGAACTTTTCTAGCAAAGATTGCAAAGTGTCTAATGAATGTAGGTAAGTATCATTAATCCCATTTTAATTTGGGGATTCTCAGTTCTTAGGTGACTTGTTTTAGACAAGTCGGGTGTAACATTTCAGAGGTACAATACTAAGCATCTAGTGCTTTTATGGAAGTGCTCAGCAGCTCTGAAGATCAGATCAGATCAAATTGTCACCCCAAATTAGAGGCCACTTTTGGAGATTTTTGACTTGCTCACACCAAACCAATAACAAGGCTGGGACTAGAAAAAAGGGTTCTTCTTAACCAATGCTGCAATTGAGTCACTAGATCACATACCATTTAGTACATTAACATATAATCAGACTTAAAGCAGCAAGGAACCATATCCAGCTAGAAAATCCTTTATGGAACTAGATTTGTCCATGTCATGAGTGCAAGAGTCAGTTGAGTATAATTCTTAGAGCAAGGGCCTGAAATAGCTAATGTAACTATATACACAAGCTACTTTATCTGTGGAATTTTTTAAAGCAAGGAAGCATCAATATTCACAGAATTTCTGCTCTGTAATATTGTAACCACTCTGATCAAGCATCAAAGGTTTTGGGGCATGATCCTTGCCACAGGGAGGCATCAAGAGACCTCAGTTCAAACTGTTTTCTTCCATCAGTGTTGGTCCAGTTGGCATAAATACCACCTGGCTCTGTTTCACGTAGTCTTGAGAAATAAGCAGTGTCTGTTGCTCCACTTTTCCTGGCCTGTTCAGTTTTCCTTCTTCGTGAGGAGGTGTAGTCCTCAGAGGTAGATTTGGTGCCAGACTCAGCATGGCTTTCTGACTGAATTCCATGCTGGTGTAATCACTCAGGAGAGGTGCCCTCATGCTAGAGCTGACTTTTTCTTTTTCAGTTGCTTTTTCAGAGATTTTCAAACAACTGGGACAGGTGTCCGGGTTGCCACCAACCCTTTCAGACTGGCCTGCACCACACTCCGTGTTGTCTTCTCTCTCCTCAGTGAAGGGCTGAAGCTTCAAAGAAGCGTTGGAATCCTGCTCTATCACATGAAGGCTGGTAGTATCATTGTCTGTTTGCATTTGAAGCAACGGCCTTGAAGTAAATCCCTGAATATCCTACAAAACCAGATAAAATGGAAAGAAAAAAAATCATTGCATGTTTCTGCACACAGTGTTAACCATGATATGGAAATAAATAATTCACTCATACTAACCAACAGAAAAAGTCAGGAACTGGGCAGACTGGCTGCAGCTATTAAGTTCTTGTTCAATCTAGCTGGCCAAGCTAGTTCTTCTACCCTTTAAATTCCATTTACAATGTACTAACTTTATTAAGGAAATAAAGATTTCTGGAAAAGAAGACCATAGTCTCCATCCCTTCATTGTTAAAGTGATACAATGTAGACTGCAGGATGTTCTGTGCAGAGCTCTGTCACTACTGATATGCATGATTCACATGGTGATAGCAACATTAAACAGGATGAATTGAACAGTGTCATTTTGCCTAACTGCCTTTTTATTAGCAAGATGCCTTTGAAGTGAGTTTTATTCACTTCAGTCTCACTTTGGTCTAGGTGAAGATTGTCCAGAAAGCTTTTGTATATTATGACTGGCTAAACTGCAGAGCAGTGTATGATGTGAAATCAGGTACTACTTTCTTAGAGATGGGCATGTCCTGTTAGAGCCAAACAAGCTATCACAAAATACACACAGAATGGAATGGCTTTTTATGGTCCATAAATAGTATCATCTCTCTCTGGTTATACTGCTTTGGTTTTTTTAATTATCTATCTTAAATTACAGACTGGCTGTCATGTTCTCTGACGCACCAGTAACTGCTTCTGTCTTCACTTATTTTAAGTTTAGCAGATGCATTAGAGCATTGAAAACCTAAGAAATTATCAAGACTTTATTGTATTTCATTCATTCTTTCAGATTCCAGTTCTTGAGCTGAAGAATGACTGCTACTTTGTACCAATCACCCAACCAAGACTTAGCTTTCTATGAACACTCACCAGCCCTTACCAGTGGTAGTGGGTTCAGCAGGCCCCTCAGCACATTTAGAATTGGCCCTGTTTTGAATAATGACCTGAACACTGTGTACCTGGGACCCACCAAAGCAACAAGATTTCTGCATCTCTGAAAACTGAGATTGCGTATCCAGGCACTGATGACACTTCATGGTTTGCAGAATAGTCTGACTGACACGGGATTAACAGATGTAATACTGTACCTAATGAGTAAATTTTCCCAGATTCCTATCAGGAAGATGCATTAACATATGAAGCAGAAGTACAACACTGTAATGGAATTTTGTAACTAATAAGTCAATTGTAATAAATGTATGTTATAGCAAAAGGATTGGATTAAACTTAAATACAAGATGTAGGCCTCACACAGGGCTAGGCAGCTTTAACTTAGATGTTAGCATGTTTAAGTGAACGGCTGGACTATTGTAATACATAGTGACGTTAGTGTTAGACAAGGCCTAGTAGTAGAAAGAAAGAAGTTTAATGTTGAAAGACTTTGTAACTTTGTTAAAGTGACTTAGAAGTACCCCTTTGTTCCATGCTGCAATTCTGTAAATGTTTTGTTTGTGTGAATGAGAGAGAGGATGTTTTAGGAGAGGTAAGTGTGAAGGCCACTGCATGCTAGGAGGGTATTTCACTAGGGGGCTAGTGAAGCACTGGAATGGGTTACCTAGGGAAGTAGTGGAGTCTCCATCCCTAGAGGTGTTTAAGTCTCGGCTTGACCAAGCCCTGGCTGGGTTGATTTATTTGGGATTGGTCCTGCCTAGAGTAGGGGGCTGGACTTGATGACGTTCTGAGGTCTCTTCCAGCTCTATGAGTCTATGCTCAAATGGTCAGAGGAGGGGCTGAAGACTCAGAAGCACCAAATAATTATCAACTAAGTGAAAGAACTCAGAAGACGCAGACTATCCCGGCAGATTGATGAACCCTGAAGCTAGAGGCAAACACACCTGGTTAGGAAATCAATCACAACTTTCGCCAGAAAGACAACACCCCCAAGGGTTGGTCAGCATACTGATATCAGATGACTGTGAGAACAACTTCTTCCCAATAAGCACATTGTAGAAAGATTGATTGTGATGCTGAATGACTGAGTAAGGTCTGATAAGGCAAAATGCATAGACTAGCATGGAAGGAAAGTCCTATAAAAGATGGGGTGTTTTGTATGGTTCTTTGGGTTCTGTCCTGCTAAGATCAGGACCAGGAGGGCCATTAGTCCAGAGTGACATGAAGCTGGTGCCTATCTCACATCTGACCTATCTGGCCAATAGGTTGGGCTGAGCAATAGACTGGTAACTATTCCATCAGAGAGAGAGAGAGAGAGAGAGAGAGTGTGTGTGTGTGTGTGTGTGTGTGTGTAAATGCAAATGCATGTGCTACTTTGTTATATTATCAATAAATGTGGCGTGTTGCCTTATCCCCCTGAAAAAGATCCCATGTGCTTCTTGTGAGCATAACAGAATCATGAGCTGCCTCTATCCCATCCTCAGGCCTGCAGATAGATGAACTAGTGCAAAATCTTGCTTAAGTGTTTAGACCTACTGACTACAATGGCAATAAAATATGAGTGAGATGAAAAGAAAAGGAAGAGAGTCTGTGTAATTAAAAAGCAGAAGGAACAGTCTTCAGACTTTCCTTGTTATGCAAAATCAAGGATCCATTGAAATAGGCCATTTAGGCCAGTTCTACACTAAGGGACAAAGTTGAACTCCAGCTAAGTGAATAATGTGCCACACTGCGATGGGCTGATGGCAGAATCTCTCCTGTCAACTTCCCTTACTTCTCATGAACAGGTGAAGTACTGGACTTGATAGAAGTGCGATCAGCAGTCGATTTAGTGCATCCTTATTAGAGCCAGTAAATAGACCCTTGGGAGATCAATCTCCACAGTGCTGATCTTGCCCAGCAAGTGTAGGTAAGAACTCTGGAGTGATACAAGGAAATGTTCTTTTTTTAAAAAAAACCTCACCATGCATAGTTAATCTATGGAACTCCTTGCTACAAAATGCCATTGAGTTTGAGTCTACCAAGATTTTCAAAAGGATTAGATAGTCTATGGATCCCCATCTAACATCATTTTTGTAACCTTACAAAATAAGGGGTATTAAATCGGGTATAAGCCATCTTTTTTTTTTTTTTTTTAAAGCAGTCTGAGATTGGGAGCAAGAACTTTCCTATATTTAAGTTGCCCTGTAATTGTCCATAAAAGTGATTATATGCACCTTGCTCTGAAGAATCTGGTCTAGGCACTATTGGATTGCATGGATTACTGGTTTGATCAGTTATAGAAATTCATGTATTCCTAATCTTTGCATGGTCTAGGTCCATGAGGTATTTACTACTGCTACAGCTATTAGAAAGTGCAGTGCTTTAATACATTAAGTCCTAAAATTTTTCTTAGATTGTGAAATCTTGGTATCCTATCCAGGTTTACAGTGGAAATTTCTAGCAGATACTTTTAATCCTATGCTTGATCTCCTTTATTTCTTTTAGGAATGTACTACTGATTTACTTGACAGTGTTCATTCTTGAATTGAAGCAATTTTGTGAGCATTTTGATTATAGTGAAGTTCCCTGAGGGACAACAACTTCACAATGCTCACTGGTGTATGTGGGCACATCTATCACATTTCATGAGCCTTTGCTAATGTCAAATTACCACTGGGTAAAGCCTCCAAAAGTAGCTGCATTGTTGTGCTGCCTACTGACTCTGAGCCTCATTTTCCCCCCAAAAGCCTTTATGCTTCATCTGTTAATCATTATTTCTACTTCTGCCATGTTATCAGCACAGTAATATTTCTTAAAGTATCTGTATAACTGACTTGATTTCTTTCCACAGCTTCCCCCTCTGCTGTGTGTATAGTAACATCATGACCCCATACCAACTATGTATTTTTTCCCTCCAAATACCGATTTTTTTGGAGTGGCAGTCTAGCTTATAGAACGTCTCTGTACAAGTCTTCCATGTACAATATGCAATCACAAGATCTCGGCCCTGTGTGCTGGACGCTTTGGGCTTCATAAAAATGGGAAAATCTTATAATTGAGTTTTTGTCCACCTAGATCCCACTTTAGGCATAGATGAGCCTTGCACACATTTTCTGTTTCTTTCAGATAGCTGTGTCCATTGGAGCTACACATGTGATCTGTATGACCTTGCATGCACATTATGTGAACCCAAAACAATTTTTTTTCAGGCTTGCCAGTGAACTGAAATATTAAGTTATTGACCCAGCTCTTATCTCTCATCAGCTTGTCCTAAAATGGCTTCTAATGGCCACAGGCCTCTTTGCCAGTGACTTGACCAAGAATACTTTAAAAACCAAACCTTTTTAAAAAGAAGTAGAAAAATCCCCTCTAAAAACCTGACATTGAATTCCTAATATTACCAGAGCTTCTGTGAGATCTTTAATTCTCTACATTTACCAGGCACAATTAAAAAGAGAAGCTAGTAGTCTGTGCTGCTGTGATCAGTGAAAGGGCTCATTCATAAGCACTTTTCATACCAGTGAAATGATTCTTGTCACATCTTGCAGCGCGCTGCTGTTTCTTGGATTTGGTACTGTTGACCAACATAATTTTCTTGACCTGGAAAGACATGCTTTTTAACCTGAGGATCTAAATAAATTATTGAGCCTTCATTTACTTTTGTTTTCATCACAAGTCATGTACATAGTTTATTGATATTTTCATGTGCATCAGATCTGGAGGTCTAACAGCAGCTATTAAAACACACAAAAATTGGCAATCCAAAACTATAGTCCAAACTGTCACAGTAAGTTATTAAGTTTCTGATGCACAATTATTTAGTATCATAAACAAGAGCTACGAAAGCTATCAGCACTGATTCTCTTCCCATCTCTACTGCTTATCCGCTTTCCCTAATCCACAACTATTTCATAGCTCCTCCACGCCCCTTTCTTTCCTTAGAGGTTTAGTTTGTCTTATCAGTAGCAAATTATTATAGGTTTCTATTTTGAAATCTGCCTGTCCACTATGAGCAAGCACCTGCTTCTGCCCCATTATGCTACAAACCTGTGGAGGGCCTATGGATCAGAAGGCAGGCTGCAGTGTATCTTGGCATATTAGCCCACATCAGCCCTTTCTTAGGATTCAGACACAATGGGAGATCTGCCTCTCCTGACTGAAGGCTCACACATAGTATTTAGTGACTTAGCAATAGAGTAATAGATACATCCTCATACAGATTTGATAGAATTTGGATTTTATATTTGCATTTTCAGGGCTCAGGTATTGTTTATGCTCTGTGCTTAAATCCTATGAGGGTTAGTGTGGGAGAGAAATTGTGGTGTCTTTCTAAGGTAAAGCCAAATTCATGAGCCTCATTCAAGTTAGTTTTAGCTGTGGGCCTTCACCTCAAAGTGGTTTATAATCTCTTCTTGAACTTGGGGCCTCAGAAATAAACCTTTAAAAGCCCTACTAAACATCCAGCTCTAACTCTGGCTAACTTTACCATATATGTGTTGAGTCTAGGCCTTCAGGCCTACAAGAAATCAGACTGTATTTGATAGTTAAACTGTAAAATGGAAATAAATATACAGGCTGATCTGGGCCCTTCTGAGGATTAAGGCTCAAATGCACCTGTGCCACTCTTGGCTTACCTCCCCCACATGGTAGAAATGAGTGCTGAAGTGAGGTGATTATAGTAGGCTTTCTGTAGGGAGAAAAGATCAGCCTAGCAAGAGTGGATGAGAAGACTCCACTAGGAAGGGCCTAGAAGTGGATGCTCTGTGAAGAGGAAGATTCCATGGAAGCAGGTCTGTGCACTATAAAAAGTGGGAAGGAAGCTAGCTAGGACTGGATGGATGTGGGAAGGGTCCTGAGAAGAATGCAGGATAACCTGGGATAACAGGGCAGACAGTCCTTGTGTTCTGGATTCCCAGGGCTGGGCATGCATAGTGGGCATGCACCCAGCAGAGCCAGGATATAAAAGCAGAGAGCCCTGCAGCAAGGGAGGCGGCAGGGGGAAGGAGTAGTCCAGGCCGTGCCAGTGTTTCTGCAGCATCTAAGACTGGAGTCGCTGCCCGTGCCCGATCCTGAAGCAGAGCCAGCAGCCGCCAACCCCAGGGAGGCAGGAGCGCACCCACAATCCAATCCCGATGGCAGCCCTGGCAAGTACTGACTCTGAGGCAAATAGATCACAGGGGAACCAGGGCATGGTTGGAAGCAGCCCAGGGCAAAGGACTGAAAGCTTGGCTCAGTGAGTATTGGCCAGATTCCCTGCTGAGTGGGCAGGAGCCATAGTCCCTGCCCAAAGGGGCCTGAGCTGGGACCTGGTGGAGAGGGAGGGCCCGGATCCTCCTACCACCCATTTTCCCTACCCTGGACAATCAACTCCTGGTCCAGGAGAGGCTTCTCTGGGTGTCTAGCCCTCAAGAGCCGTATTTACCCCAGTAGAGGGGCACTAACTTTGGGGACTAGGCTACTAGAGCAGTATTTACCCCTGGTAGAGGGGCATTGACTTGGTGGCACAGCCAAGGGAGGGACAAGCCCCCCAACAAGCTCCTTAAGTTTACATTTTATAATAAAAATTTAAAAAGGCAGTTCTCTGGGGAAAGGGATGTATGCTTTGCAATATCCTTCTTCTGTGGAAAGCAGTACCTCCCAAATGGGAAAAACCACTATTACATCTCAACAGGTGTCTTGTTATCTCTAACTTCTTCCCTTCTCTGTTTCCTTTGCACTCATTTAACATAATAAGCACTGAGAGTAGTATGAAATCATGTCCCAGATATGCACCAATGGGCTAGCTGGGCTTTCTAGATTATATCAATCAGTATGTGGCATTGAACAATTAATCTGTAGTCTGACTGTAATAGGAAAAGGATCACAGAAATGAATTGGAAAATTATTCCTCAAGTGTTACCTGTTTTTGGGATAGTAGGAAGCATTACAAACTTATCCTATTGATGGCTGAGATTGTAACTGGACTGGCAGCTGCATCAAAAGACTAAAAGTTTCTGGGTTCATGGCAGAGCCGCCTATTCTTGGTTTGTTACTGCTGTTCCAAAACCACAAGGATTGTGCAAATTATCCATATAATCTGCTTTTTTTTGCATCATGTCTCATAAAGAATTTTCATTTCTAATTTCAAATTAGAAAGATGAGTTGTGCAAAAATAAGGCAGGACTCAACACTACAGAATGGAAAGTCAGTAAAATGTTCTTATGTTGTGCAACAGCCCAATTGACATTACCCTCTTACCTTCTAATCGTCAAAGAACAAATGATGGGTAGAAACAACATGGTAGCTGAAATGCCAAGACAAAGGGCAGCAACAATACCTTCAAATGCCCCTTTATCTGATGGGAGATAAATAGAGATAAAAATCATTTATGGGACCAGGGTTTGAGAGACTGGAAAGAGATGGAGTTCTGTTTGCACAAAGCATAAACCTCACAGTTTTAGCATGGAATCCCTTTGAACTTAACCACAATCAAATCAATATAAAACTAATTTCAGGTTTCACACATGACTGGATGACAAATCTAAAAATCCATCAGTTTTGTCCTGTAACTTTAACCTTGTTTCCATAATCAGCTGATGACCTGGTTACTATAAAAAGGCATTTTTATTTACAACACAACCATGTAAGTCTTTCCTGACACCTATAGCTGACCAGCTAAAGTCCTGTAGCATGAGACTTAGAAACATAAAACACTAACCAAGAGGGAAACTCTTGATCCACTGAGCTTGACCACTTCACTTCCCCAAAAAACCGAGTCATTAAATCCCACTCAAATCTATCTAGTTCATTCTTAAAATTAGGCTGTTGAGAGGCAGTTCTGGACCATCATTCTTTTAATGGTTTAGAAGCCTTTGTTTAAGTTCATTCTAAAACATTCATGCCAACAAAACAATTTTGTTTGCAGGGGGATGTTAGTTCCTTTCCCATTTCTAACTAGAATGAAATAGGCTGCTACCTCCCTCATTGCTTTTCTGCTGAAGAGAGTTCATGTTGGCGGAGAGGTGGGGGGGGGAAGGAAGGGGAGCGTATATCATATTTACCCTTCCTTTTTCAGGTCCGATGCAAAAAACCAGGATGATACAGCCGCTCCCCGAGTTGCGAACGGTCGAGTTACTACCGTTTGCACTTATGACCAAAGTTCCCATGGAGCGGTCATAAAGGCGGTCCCCGAGTTACGAATGCGACCCACGCTTACGAACAGTGCAGTCGCGTGTAACTCAATGGGGTCCGAGTTACGAACAGTTCAAGTTATGGACCAAGTGTTGGTCTGTAACTTGTTCGTAACTTGGAGAGCGGCTATCATCCTTTCCACCTCAGTTTCATAGGTGGTTCTACTAATGGCTAATATTGCTGTGGACTGAGGTGTTGGAATGCAACAGTACATCCTATTTTTATGGAATGGGTCAGTTCAGCACAGCAGTCACAAAAAACTTCACAGTACCATATTTCAGAGTAGTGAAAATCTGTGAATGACTGCGGGCTCCTTCTCCAGCGCTGGTCACTCCTGATATCTGCACTCTATAGGCAGTTTTTCCTTTAAGTTCTTCTAGGAGGTAGCTGGTGGTAGAAGAATTGACAGCAAAATCTGGAACACAAGAGGGTAGGGAATAGCAAAAGTACAACAGTAGAGCCAAATTCAAGCTGTACCATAGGAGTAGATGCCCACCTTTTCCATGCCCTCAACCCAAACCAGCAGGAAACCATACTCCGCAGATGTTCTATTGGTGCCAAAGGAGGAAGTGTTTTATGGTGAGTGCTGGGATTGAGACCTACTCACTATGCATCCTCTCTTCTTGAAATTAGGCAGGGTCCTGGAACAAGGGATCTCAGTGTTTAGCCATTTGAGGGTGGTATGCCATAAACTTCCTGTATTGGTAATTGCCTGGGTATTTAACTCAAAATCTCCATAGCTAAAGGCATGAGCCTCTACCACTTGAGCAATCCTTAGAGGACAGTTGTAGCAGCCCTGTATATGCTCTAACATAGGAGGGGGTGTGAAACACATTGAAAGTGAACAACAGTACCCTTGTGTTGTAGAATGCTGCCAAGCATCCAGACACGCTTGATATGGAAGTTTTGATGTTAAAGAAATAGCCAATTTTCTGAAAGCTAAAGAAACGACCATATTGCAGAATGAGGCAAAAAGTCTGAGAAATGAAGCTTATCATCCTTCCTTTTGGAAAACTCGGTATCCATCTGTCAGGCTAATTCACATTGCAGCAACTTCAATGGTCACTACACTTCAGCAGTTTTTCCAACTCTTTCTGCACGCAAAGGTCAAGCAACTCTGGGATTTTTTTTTTTCAAAATACTAAACTTTCTAAGGAGACATCTAGTGTGGAATCTGCCTTTGAGTCAATACCTTTTGACTTCAGTGAAGCCAGGATTTCACCCATCAAATGTAATTATTTTTGGATGGTCCATTATGTTAATCAGACAACCTTTTTTTTTTTTTTTTTTTTTTATTTAATCTTGGAAATGAATTTTGCTTTTTTCTCTTTTTCAGAAAATGTATCTTCTGTCAATACACAGACTGCACTAGCTATGAAAGTTAAAGATCTAAACCTCAACATGTTGTAACTTGCAGAATGGAATCTTTCCTTCTCAAGCCAAGAACAAGATATATATCATTAGAGAATCTGTTGTAAATTTTTTGATATGAGCTCATGTAAAATGAAATCAGCCCATCGTTCATTAGCTTCTAGCAATTCAATTAATCTTTCTTTGTAATTAATACAGTGACTTTAGGAACCAACTTAAAACTTTATTCTTTTGGAGTGGAAAATAACAGTTCACAATCTAATCTTTCAATAAGAGCAGGAAATCATTGATATTATATTTCATTTTTAATCTAACAAGCAAATAAGAATCAAGTGTTATTTTTGACCTCACAGCAGAGATGTTCAGAAACAAGCTTGGCTGAGTCATAATGCAACAATACCTTAACCTGAGCCTATGTCTACTCTATGGCTTTTGCTGGAAGAGGCAATGCAAATGAAGTGCTGAATAACATTTTGTCATGCTTCTTTTGCATAATCTACTTGAGCCAGTTTTGCACAAGGAGTTTTTTCACACCACGGAAACATCCACACTGTTTGTTTTTGCGCAAAAACTCCTAGAGAAAAAAATGCATTTGCAGAAAATATGCAAATGAGATCGTGACTTATGCTAATGACTCCCTCATTAGCATATATTCTGCAACAAACTTGTAGTGTAGACATAGCCTTAGTATTGAACATGCTGATAGCATATCTTTCAGTGTTTAATAGAAATTGCTACTATATTTATAGCGGCAGGAGTCTTAGGCAACTTTGAAGATTTTATTAAGCCGAAGGACGGGGGAAAGGTTAGTGTCATGCAAGTGACTGAAACTTCAACAGAAATGTGGTCACTTGTAAAATCAAATTGTATTTAATTGAGGGTAATTCTGTGTACTTTCTTGAAAGCTTTTCTCAATTGAAGACTTGTTGAGTATTTCTTTCATGGCTGAAATCTATCTGAATTTTGGCCTCTTGTGGCGATGCTGGCACTTAATCTTAAAAGATGATTCCATAATAAACTGAGAGCTTACCCTGTAATCAGTTGAATTCTCTGGATAGTCTAAACCAGCTAGAACATTAAAATACTAGCCAATTAGCCAGTCATAAGACGGGATTTTCAAGTCTCTCCTCCACGTCAGTCTTCTCTCCAGAGCCTCCGGTCTCTCGCTCCATCTCCCTCTCCTCATCCTACTGCCTCCCTCCTCCCCTCCCCCAAGCTCTTCTCTGACTTCTGCCTCTTTCTCCATCTCTCTTTTTCTTCTCCCCCGCCTGCCTCTCTCATTCTGTCTCCGTCGGGGATGCATGCTTGTCCAGGCCCTACCCCCTGGGCATGTACATCACCACCCGGCCCCCTTTGCCTCCCACCATGGCGCTCGGCTGACTTCTGCGCCGCTCAGCTGGGCCGCCGCACGGGAGCAAGCGGTGCAAATGGTCTCTCTCTCTCTCTCTCTCGTCCTCCTATTGCCTCGCCCTCTCTCTCTCTCAGCTCTCGTCCACCTCCTGCCTCTCTCTCCTTCTCTCTCTTTCTCTTCTCCCCCTCCTGCCTCTCACTCTGTGCAAATGGTCTCTCTCTCTCTCTCTCTCTCGTCCTCCTGCTGCGTGTCTCTCTCTCTCTCGCTGTCCTCCGCCTCCTCCGTTCTTCTCTCTGTCTCCTCTGCGTCCTCTGTGTCTGCTCTGTTTTCCTCCTTTTGTATCCGGCGCCTTTTCCTGATGTCAGAGACGCACACTCGTCCAGGCCCCGCCCCATTGCTGTTCCCTCTTGGCAGCAGCATTGCCTCCCGCCGTGGTGCTTGGCTGACTTCTGTGCCGCTCAGCTGGGCCGCTGCACAGGAGTAAGCGGCTGCTTGGGGTCCGCGCTCCCCAGGCAGCGCAAAGGTGCTGCATGGGAAGCACGGGGCCCAAACGGCCACTTGTGCTGCTTGCTCCCATGTGGTGGCCTGGCTGAGCAGTGTAGAAGTCAGCCGAGCGCCCGGTGTGAGGCAACAGCACCGCCCAGAAGGAACAGCCAGCGTTTCAGAGTCACAGACATTGGGCTACTATATATATATGATTCCCTAGCAGTTGATCTTCTGACAGACTCAATTCCCACTGAATCAATGTCTTTAATCCTTACATATAATGTTAGCCACCTTTAAGTGGCTCAATATTTGTAATTTGTCCATACAACCGTAGCAACGTTGCTTTTGTCTTATGGTAAAGTGACAGTGACCTACCCTGAGAGAGATTCTTCTTTATCTCTGTGCAGCTGATTCTGTATTCCTGGAGGAAACCCAAACGGTCGTGTTGAGGTATATCAGTCCATTTCACAAGAGCAGAATGCTTCGTGACATTTGAAATTGTCACAGTCGCTGGACCTGTCCTAGGAACTTAAGCATCAGGTCATTTAAAAATAAGTAAATCCATATAGATAACTGTTGCCTGTAATGCAAGGTTCAGCATGCTATGCCTTACATAGAAAATGATCACTAAATGAGAAGCATCTCCCCAACTTGCAGGCTGGCACAAAGATAGTGGGAGAGGGAGAGAACAAACAACGAGAGGCTGAATCCTACTTACAGCTATATCAAAGAAGGTAGAGACATAACATCCTGCCTGTTACTAATACAATTTCTAAGGATACCCTCACTCACTCTATAGTCACATTGGCGTGAATGGTTACTTAGCTAGGAAAGTGCTAGTCAGCATGAGGAAGAGTATCAGAATCTGGCCACAAATCATACACGCTGCAAGAAGGAACAAAATCCCTGCTCTGTTGTCCTCACATCTATGTCATGAATAGTGGTAATTACCTCTATTATCTCTATAGACTTGTCACTAGCAAGCAACATCCCATTCACACTCACACAGCTAGCACATCACAGCTTAGACTAGAGGCATGACTGCGTGGATATTAGTGTTTTGTTACATCCCAGTAAGGATGTTTATGATGGCGCTCCCTTACTACTGATTTTGAAGAAATAGGAGAAGAAGTGGAAGTGAATAAATGAGGTGAGAAGTGGAATGAAGATTTTTGTAGGAAATACCTCCTTGAACTGAGTAGAAGTGGGTCACTCCAAACGTCCTCTCATGTTCCACAAAACTTTCACATTCACATATGTCAGATGTATGCACCATTATTCTGTACAATTTATATGGTTGTAAATGGTCTGGAAAACAATCAAGATGGAATCAGTGTTTGCTGCCTGGCTGCAAGTAGAAGGGGTGGTAGAGGAACGCTCTAATTTTTCTGCATAATCCCACTCCCAAGTGCAGTCTAACAAATTCCAAAACTTTGTGTACATTTGGACTCTTAACATGTTCTCCAGTTGGCTTCTCTTGCACAATCTGTATATTAATTTTTTTCATAATTAAAATAACAAATATGATACAACATTGTTTGTAAAAGTATGCCAAATTGGCTTCCAGTCTAACTCTGATGCACAGATGGAGCTATGGGGTGGAAAGCAGGAATGTAAAATAGCTTGAGGCCTCTTGGCTGAAGCATGAACTCCTCCTCTTCCCCCCCTCTCCCCCCGCCCCTCCTCCTTCCAGGAACTTAAACTAGATGCAACAAATGAAGAACATGTTATTAGAGGATCCATGAAAATAGGGGATGAATTACTGATAACATTTCAGTTGTGACCCTTGGATCAAATGTCCTCCAGTGTACTTTGAGGCTAATCCTGAGTGATCTCTTCTAGAGTCACTTGCATGCTGCATATTGATTAAGATAACTGAAGTCGTATAAAATGCTCCTGAATAGAAGCCCTTTGCACATAACTGAGATATTTTGTGAAAAAACTTTGATTTGTTATTGGGTCTTTACAAATTGAGGGGAAAGGGGTGAACTGTCAAAGGCTTCCTAGCAGATGATATAGCAGTCTGTCATGTAAGTGAAGTTTACCTAAGGGTGACAACATTAAGACAACACCCTCTTATCTTGCTGTTAGCCTGCAGCTTGTAAGCTGCTATCCCGATTTTGTTATAGCTGCATTTCTTCACTGAGCTTGACCAGAGGATTTCCCAGGGACGGGAGGACTGAAATTCCTGTGTACTTCAATTGGGGTTTTGAATGCTTAACATGTTCCCCCATCCTATTTACACAGAACAAAGAAGAGTAGAGGTGTGAGGAAGGATCTTTGGCTGTGTCATGGTTTTTAAAACTAAGTGAAAGAGGTGTGTTTCCCATAAAATAACTGAACTATCAATGAAAACGTTGATTTTGTTACCTAATGTGAAATTTCCAATGGGCTTAGTTATTATTTTCATGTGCATATCTTCTTTGCCAGTGCCCCAGTCCACCACAAGACACTTTGGATTATATTCTGGAGTCCAAGTGACAACACAACTGTTTCCCTGTGGTATTACTCTGATTTGTCCAGGCAAAACTGGAAAAACAAAATATGATGTCTTATTAATATTTCTGAAAGTTTGTTTGTTTGTCCAGAAAGATCTCTGAAACGGTAAGAGCTAGAAACACCAAATTTTGCATGGACACTACTGATTTCCTAACTTAAATCACTGGATTAGTTATGTCTCAAAATCCATTCCCCCAGAACCTCAGTTGGGCCCACTGATAATTAGCTTTTAGTAGCACCTGATCATAGGCATTTGCTGGACTCTTCTGTTAAGCATGTCACATAAACTGCAACTATGAGATCCTAGAGGATAAAGCATGTGGGAACCTGCAGCACCATCAAGAGAAAGCCCATGGAGGAGAGCTTTCAGCAGGGCAGAGAATCAGCAGCCTCCCCTATAGTAGTGCACCAGCGGGTCTCCAGGACAGACCCAAATGTGACTGATGCTGGCTGGGGTCTAGCCTTGCTAATTGTGGCTGGGAGAAGCCTACAGCTATCACAGCCTCTCAACATCTTCATTCAGTTCCTACTGAACCCTTTCTTGGAATTACAGTTGCTTTCCTCACCCTACACCCAAATGAGCCATCCCACCACTTGTTCTTTGGGCTGCATGCGTTCTCCTGGCATGGAGGTGTGCATTATCAGCAAGTGCCACGGGCATTATGCACTTTGCAGGATTCAGCTC
>JANRFK010004149.1:37146306-37158145 GCA_030068395.1 Apalone spinifera
GAGAGACAATCACCAAAGCAAGTACAGTCCTCATAAGTTGAGCAAAAGTTGAAAGAGACTGAACGAGATAAGACAGAAAAATAGGATGAACATGGAATAGGATTGCTTAATAAACCTTAGAAGAGAGATAAAATGGAAAAGATTTGGAGTAGTGCTCTGGTACACTAAATCAATGCTTAAGGCTTGAAAATTAGAAGAAAATGCTATTGGAAACCAAATTTACTATAGCCTTTCTGTTAAAACATAGCAGATGATAAGTGTTTATATGCATGAAAGAAAAAAATACACTTGATGGAATTCCCATTTTTAAAAAGTACTAAAAATTAAGTGGAAATAATCCTTTTTTTTTAAAGAAATCAAAAATAAACTTAAAAATAACACTGTATTTTTTAAAAATATAGTAATTTAAATAAAGCATGTACATTTTCCTTTAAAGAAACTTGAAAGTTACATACTTGAGCAACACTGAGTAAATCTGTTAGTTGTAAATATCAAGCATGTCACTATAGCTCTAATCACCTCATTCTACAAAAATGTTTGTAATGACAATAAAATTAGTCTGTACTAGTTAGTTAACCCAATATAGCTATTCTTTCAGGTTTCCAGTTTATTTTTCAGATTTCTTGATTTGGATCAGCTCATACAGAATTCAGTCTGAAAACCTCCTACAAGCCACTAATTTAATATGAATAACTTCACAGACTCGTGTATCAGAACACGCATCACATGGTACTATGTATCAGTGTTGTCTTCACGTCATCATTGTCAAGTCCAAGTTGAGTCTCAAGTCACTACAGTTCAAGTCTCAAGTCAAGTCTCGAGTCCCTAAAGTCACTTTCGAGTCAAGTCCCAAGTCGAGTCTCAAGTCTTAATTTAAAATATGTCAAGTCACTTTTGTACAAGCCATCAATATCGGCATTTTCAGACAATTTTTTTCACCAAGTCGATTTAACAAAATTAGCAAGTCTCAAGTCGAGTCTCAAGTCACAAACAATGAACCCGAGTCGAGTCTAAGTCGAGTCACCTAGGCAACTTCAGTCGGGCTCGAGTTCAAGTTGTGGGACTCGAGTCAACAACTCTGCTATGTATTGTACAGATTAATCTAGTACAGGTTTAGCGAAAACGATAAAGAGGAATAATAAAATCCTTTTGATCCCCAAACTGATGCTATTACAAGGAAACACTGCCCACAGAAGAAAACAGGTGCAGAAACTTCATACTTCTGGAATAAATAATGTACCTTTTGCAGTGAAATCTGGAACAACATAAGTGATCTGTGGAGATTCTCCTGCTTCATTATAGGCAGAAATATTCAACTTATAATAAGCCATAGAGAGGTTCAGATGCACTTTTCTCTCAGTTACGTTGATGCATTTTGGTCGAGCATAGCAACTGTTGGGTATTCTTTCAATATTAACATAGTATCCAGTGACATTCCTGCTTTGATTTATCTAAAAAAAAAAAAAGATGATCAGTGAACAATCAGATATCAATCCCTTTAATAAAATTAGCATGTTTACAAAAATTGCAAGCCACTAAGAACATGCAATTATGTATAAACAAATCTTGCCTGTCTTGGCACATTGATTGTCAAAAGGAGATACATTTAGTGCTTTGATAGGGGTGGGATTTAGGAAATAATTCAAAAAAGGTTTTAAGCATGTTCTTTCGACTTAAGCCTTTGCTTTAAATTATATAGCATGTAATCATGTGGTTAAATGCTTTGCTTAATTTGGGTCTTACCTGTGCAAATCCAGTGAACACTACTGAGTATGAAGCAGCTAAAATAAACTCAGAATGTGCCTCTAATAATGAGAAGCCTGAGAGCCCATTAGAGTTAGGCTTAATGCCTTTGAAAATCTTAATCTCCTTTATTTTATAGGGCATGTTAAACTGCTACAGCAGAAAGGTGTCATTACCTACTGATATGAA
Organism: Apalone spinifera; assembly: GCA_030068395.1. Lineage (NCBI taxonomy): Eukaryota > Metazoa > Chordata > Testudines > Trionychidae > Apalone > Apalone spinifera. The sequence goes on from JANRFK010004149.1 coordinate 37,148,239, forward strand.
GTTTGGCTAGAATGGCAATACTAAGCAGAGCAATCCACAGACAAACAAGGTGAGAACTGACCACAGCAAATACATCTTGCACATCTTAATAGCAATACTAGACACTATAGTCTAGTGTCACAAAAAGGGCTCTGCTGTAAATTGCTGTGACAGGAGAATCTACCTTTTTTAAAAACACTTAGCATTTCATGATTATAAGACTCAGAAGCGCATTCCAAGTACTCGAACACTCTTGTGTGTCTTTAAAGTTATTAGATTCCAAGTCAGAAAAACACTTAAGTGCATGCTTAAATGTATCCCTATAAATTTGAATGGTTCTAAAATACATAAAAGCCCTTCACTTTTTATAGAAGATGGAGTTAGATGAAGCAATCACCTAACAACCTCTCAGTCTAAACATGATTTCTTCCTTCAGTTTGATATGGGAATTGGTATGTACAATTTACATAAAATGTTACGGTTATTTCTAATTTAGATTCATTACCTGTTGGTAAGAGGGATAACTTCCTAAGAATGTTTAAGTAGATTATTTCAAAATGTCCCCCTGACAAATTACTGGCACCCCAGGCGGAAGGCACGATCGGTGCCCCCGCCTGCATGGCCGTCAATGGCCATGATGTAATCATCGGGCGCCTGGGCGTCCCATGATGTCTTCCTGGGGCGCCCCGGGCCAGCGACGCCCTAGGCAACCACTGAGTCTGCCTATGGTCATGGGCCGCCCCTGCTCTCTGCTGTTAAAAGCCTGCAGTATAAACAAAACCATAGAGTACGTCTACACTGCGGAGCTATTTCAGGATACCGGAAGTATCCCAAAATAGTTATTCCACATCTATCAAAGCAGCCTGTTATTTCAAAATAGATTTCGAAGTAACAGGCGGCTTATTCTGATGTCCTGGTAACCTTTGTTCCTTGAGGGATAAGGGGCATTACAAAATAGTGAGATATTTTGAAATTTGGTACTGTGTATTCAGCACCAAATTATGAAATAAGCTATTTCGAAATACACTCAAAATAAGCTACACAATTTGTGCTATGCAAATTGCGTAGCTTATTTCGAGTTAAGGATGCTATGTAGACACACCCTAACACATGACTATACACATTTATTTATATATCCTGCTAGGAATTGCTGCTGCAAAGTTGCACAACACAATATTCAAATACAGTTTTGCTGGTATAAGAATATTTGCTGATACGTCAATATGATGAACAAAATATATATATTTTTTTTGCTATATCCCATGACACATTACCTGCCATTGAAGAAAAACACTTATTCTGCCTGGAGAGATTTCTGTGGCTTCATTAGCTGAAATTATTGGCTTGTCAGTCAGCTCTAGAGAAGAGAAGGATGGGGAAACCTAGTCTCATAATTTAATTTTAATATTTTTTCAATAATCTATAGATGCTACATAACTTAATACAACAACAGAAAATATTTCTTCATTTACATCAGCACGAGAACAACAAAATGAAATGCCACTTACTATGAGGAACTAAAATCTCTTTACTCCAAACACATACATAGTGATGATCCTCACTGGATATGCATCGGAGCTGAATAACATATGAAGATGTACTATTTAAATTGGAAATGGTCACATTGGTAGCATCATTTGCTATGCACACCTGCAAACAAACAACTTTTAAAAAAATATTTGGCATCATTAAGTTAAAGTTCCTTTTCCATACTTTTATACTTTCATTGCTTCTCTTTCTAAGGGCCCAGTTCTTTGATTTTTTTTTTTTAAGTTAAGGATGCTCACCAATACACAGAAGTTACTAACACCAAGATCCACAAAGGGATGTAGGCATTGCAATGTTAAACATTGTAGCACCAAACTTTAGGCTCCTAGAAAACCACAGGAACAACATTGTGATTCACAAAATCCTGAGTTAGGCACCTGGGCTCCTTGTTTAAAAAAAAAAAGGGGGGGGGGGACGACGATGGGTGCCATAGAAGGCAATCCTCAAAAGCCAGTGTGCAAGTTGAGGAGCTGCCTAAGCTAGCCAGTGGGAGATGCCATCAAAAGACAAGTGTCCTAAATGCCATCTCTCTCTGAGGCTACAGGGAGACCCCACCTCTGCTAGTCAGGGCTTCGGGTGAAAGCCCAGCTAGGGAGGCTGGGCTGCTGCACCACGGCCCTCGTCTTCTCCGGCAGTAGCCCAGCTTTAGGTGGTTGGGCGTGTAGGCAGTTTTGGGAAGGCTATGCCTTGCCTTGCCTACATTACCTACTGCCCATGTTGCTAGTAACCCACGAATGGGAACTCCTGACTTACTCCTCACAAAATAGCTGGAGGAGGCAGTGTCCAGTTATTGGATCATTCCCCTGGGATTGGGCATTTTAGGTTCAATTCTTCCCATAGCCTGGCAGGGCGAGAGAGGATTTGAAGAGGGTTCTCCAATCTCCTAGGAAAGTGCTCTACCCTCTGAGCTATAGGATATTCTGACATAATGTGACCACCTTTCTTCTGGTGAAACTGTTCTGGAGTGTTTTATAGTGTATAACTAAGTAGTGACTGTAGCAGTGGGACTAGGTTCTAGATAATAGAAACGTTTATTTTTTCTCTCTCTCTTTCTGACACACTGACTACTTAAATATTTATCCACAATGGCACAATCACTGGGAGAAGGGGGAGACAGAATGACCGACTGTATAGCTCAGTGGTGAAGTCACCTACTTGGGAGTTCCCAGGGTCCAGCTTCCTAGCTCCAGCAGCATGCCAAATATCTAATGCAGTAGGTGGCCTCTGAGCATGCCTATGGGATTGAGCCCTGCTTGTGATTTTTAGGTGGAGGAGCCCCTAACTTTTCCGTTTGTGGCTCTATCTGATGCATAGGCAGAAGACAGGCATTCAGGCATTTAGAGCGAGGTAGCATTGTGCGTACTCAGAATCAGAGACATTGACATCTAGGATACTTAAGTGAGTTTGGACACCTATGGGGTTTTGTGAATTGCAGTGGAACTTAAGTGGGACTTTCATACCTAAGCACCTTGAAGGATTGGGCCTTAAAAAAGCCATTAGACACTGAAGGCAGGTTCTGTGGTCCCATTTCAGGATTCATTCCTGAAACTCAAGGGCACTTTAACACATGTTTAAAGTTAAGCATGTGCTTACATTCCATTGACTTCAATGGGACTCAAGCATATACTGAAAGAGAAGCATAGGCTTAAGTACCTTCATGATAAGGGATGGATTTAAGCAGAAGCTTAGGAGCTTTACTGAGTTGGGGGACCTCATTTAGCCACTCAAAAGAGCTAGAAATGGAGGTGAAATGCATATTATGCATGCAATTTTGAAAATGTGTGCCCATACTTAAAGCCTCAATACTAATTTGTGTGTGCAGTTAATGGTAACTTGTACAATTACCGTGATCACTTAGGAAACGTGTATACTTGGCAGAAATGCACTTCTGAAGATTTGGGCTTAAAAGTCTCCTTACTATTTACCTGTTGTAGGTTTGTTTTGTTTTGTTTTGTTTTGATCATATAAGGGATGAGCCCAGGCTCATCAGTTAATTTTCATGGTTATACACAGACTCCCTGTGCATACCAACTCCTAAGGAGCCAACCCCCCCCGCTCCCCACTTCTGCCTATGTATCAGGCAGTAGTGCAGGGGGCAGACGGAGGCAGGTGAGAGCCAGTACTTGTGGGGATCTGACTTAAAAGACAGATCCCCACATGTACAAGCTCCCAGAGGGCCCCCCCAGCCCTAAATGTAACAGTGTGTAGCTGCTGAAAATTTCAGCAATTACACATTTACCTAAACACATTTTAACATCCCTAATGAAAATACTGGATGAACACTTTAATCTTCCTGGACACTCATTAATGGATCTCAAACCAATTCCACAAGCCAAATACACAGAGAAGGGTTGGAACTTAACTTCATTCACAAGTTTAATTCTCATGAAAATGGTATGAATCATGATATTCAATGGTTCACACATTATCAACCAACCACACAATGAAGGTGCTAATGGTTCTTGATGTCTGTGTAGAATCTGATGTTGGTCATCTTCTTTTCCAAGTGCAAACTAATGGTTCTTATCAGCCTCTTGTAACTATTTAGTCTTTAAGGTGTTACTAGACTATTTGTTGTTTTTTAAGTCTTTCCTATTACAGACTAACTAGGTTACCCTCTGAAGCTTATCTACTCATTGTTTCTTTTTTCTTCCTCCCCTCCATTTTTTCCCTCCCTCCCCCTTATTTATTCTTGGATCTGGACTTCCAACACTTCAGTCATCTGAAGAAGTGGGTTGTGCCCACGAAAGCTCATGATACCATCTATGTGTTTTGTTAGTCTTTAAGGTGCTACTAGACTTTTTGTTGTTTTATAAGTTTTTCCTGTTACAAATTAACTCAGCTACCCCCTGAAGCTTTTGAAAATATTTGTGATAGTTATGAATAAAAGGTATTAGATGGCTAGCTCTTTTTCTAGTGCTAAGACAGTAAGCAGACACATTTTAGGAGACCATATTTTGTCTTGTAACATTTCTATTAATACAACTGATTTGGGGAAAAATACAGAATCATGGAAAGATTTAGAGACTTTCCACTTAGGGGTTGAAGTTGAGGCACTTTGAAGAGGTCAGGTAAGACATTCAAAGCTCTCAAGCCACATGTGTAACTGAGACTTGAACATTCACAACTTCTTATAAATCAATCATAATGCCTTGTATTTCTGACTTCTTGAGCACCTGCTTAAAACTTGTAATATTTCTAAAAGGTGGGGTTTAAGCATGAGCTACTCTGACACCAGCTCAATCTCTGTCCCACAGTCTGGGACTTCTTCATAGAACTTAATGGTGGCTAACAGGGAGCATTTTGTCTGTTGGAACAGCATTATGTTTCACAGACTCAGTAATATTCAACTGAAGTTTGATATCAATCTTCATTTACTCACCAATATCCACTGTGAGGATGCTGGAGGTGCTTCTTTATATCGCAGTTCATATTGCATAGGCTTTTTTGGTGCATCCCACGTAATAATTAATCTGTCTGATAACTGGTGAGCACTTACAGAGTTTATAACGCATTTCTCTAAAATGAACAATGCAGACACCAAAAAAACCACACAGACACACACACACAGCAGAAAAGCAATGATAAATACAACTGCTCTCTCTTCTATTTGTTCATTACCAAAGAAAATACCTCAATTTTCAAAATCCAGAAAGAATTCATTAGTGAAATTTTGCAGCATGAGACAAAGACCCAGTCTTGCCTTACTCAGTGAGGGCAACATCTTTCTCTGCAGGAAATCGCATTTATTTCAGTGAGAATGTGTGGTATCTGATCCTATTCATAGTGAGCCTGAGCAGCAGAATCCTCAGATCAGAATGTCTGCAGCAATAGCAATAATGCCATTAACAAAGACTGTCCTGAACTCTAATTGCTTCTGTATTTTATGGGTACGTCAGACATGTAATTTCAAGTACAATTTCTTTTTCTCTAAGAAATGGCTACACTTGGAGCTGGGGATGTGATTCCCACTCTAGGGGAGGTACCTGAGATAGGACACTAAAAACAGAATGTAGTCACAGTAGTGCAAGTGGCGGGAAGGACTAGCTGTCCATACTACATAGCTAGCAGCTCTAACGGGCATGAACTCAGCACCTCCCACCACTCTCATTGTCAGGGCCACAATCTATTTTGATACCCAGGCTAGTTCTAATGAAGCTATATGCCTGAGCTGAACATTGCATTCCCAATTCAATCTAATGCATGTATGGTAGTCAGTGCAGGCCCCAGGACCTGGTGTGAAAGGACCAGCTCTGTGCCCCCAGAAAGGGTGCGGGTCTCAGGCAGAAGGGGCAGGGCCTCAGAGACTGCATCTAGACTACAGGGTTTTCCCTGTCATGTCTGAAGAATGCATTTGCTCGTCCCCTTTTTTTCGTGTAAGAGCAAATGCACTCTTTCAGGGAGCCCTGTATTCCTTGTTTCACAAGGCATAAGGGCTCTGCCAAAAGAGGAGGCTTTTCACCATTTGGCCCCGTCTAGATGGGGCCAAATGGTGGAAAAGCCTCTTCTGAAAAAGCTACACAAAATGCGCTTCGCATTTTACGTAGCTTTTCCCGCAAAAACCTTTCAGTCTAGACCTAGCCAGACAGTCAGCCCTTAACACTGCTCAGACTGTGATGTGCCCTCCTCTCTAGCCCTCAGAAGTGCATGGAGTGGTAGAGCAGTGCTCCAGCAGCAATTCAAAGGGACCTGAGGTCCCAACTGCTGCTGCTACTGTGGCAGCAGGGGAATCCAGACCTCTTTCAATCCGCAGGGCAATTGCCCCCTTTGCCCTTCCCCTTGGTGGACCTGAATGTGGGCATACTTTGTCTAATGGCCCCCAACGGAGGCTAGAGTAGCAGCTGTGTAATGGTTCTGGTAGTGAGCACTCTTTTCTCCTTCCTACCTCCAGTCCCATGTCTTCTAGAAGAACCTATGACCAAAGTCACTCTCAGTCTTTGGGAAGCGCTTAGAGGAGAAGTTCAATACTTGGATTTTATGGTGGATTGTGCTATGAATACCTAAATCAGAGGAATGGGACTAGACACCTCATTTGTAAGCTGATTACATCTTTTTTATTAATATAAAATTGTGTAATTTTATTAAGTGTCCACTGTATTGTAAACCCAGGTTTGTGGGATTCAGGCTTGGTTTCCAAGTTTGCGTCCAAGCATACATACTGGGCCCAGGTCTGAGCTGGGCTAATGTGTCCCTACTACACTGCACAGACTCTCTGTCTTGGGTCTGTGGCTTGGGCAAAATGGCAGGGCTTGGACCACAGTCACATTGGGATTTGGGTTTTGACCGGGCTCTAGAGCAGGGTCATGGAACCCATATGGTCCAAAGTGTTTGCTGATCCAAGTCCGACTGATTTGTATGTTGATGGAAGGGGGACTAAAAGCTCAAACCTGAGTCCGACTTGGGCTTACCCCAGTGGTTAAGTCTATGCTGCACACCCCACCCACACATAAGACACTATAGTGAGACTTAGCACCTGCCTCTACAGACTTGGATAGGGACTACAACATTACAAATAGCAATATAAATGTTCCCACTGGGAGTCTGAAACCCTCCTGTAAGGATGGTAGGTCTCCCAGCCTGAGAGAATGTATATGCTGTTATTTTTAAGCATGTCGTGTGAGCGCTTTGAGCCAGAGTCAGTGGCTCTGACCTCAGACCCACTGCGATGGCATGCCTTTTAGTGTAGATATACCCTTAGCGCATGTCTACACAACAGGGCTGAATTCGAAATAAGCTATTCAACTTGACCTACGCTAATTACGTAGCTTAAGTCGAAATAGCTTATTTCAAATTTGGGCCCATCTACACAGCACTTATTTCAAAATAGAGCACTCTTCCTCCAACTTCCTTACTCCTCATGAAATTAGGTTTACAGAAGTCGGAGTAAAAAAAGCCTATTATTTTGAATTTATTTTGAAATAATGGGCTTGCTGTGTAGATGCGCAATACGCCCGTTATTTCAAAATAACACTACTATGTAGATATACCGTTAGTGTCCAAAGAAAAAGACTGAAACCTGGAAAAGAATTCACAAAATGCAGAGATTTTAACTTAATAGATGTACTTAAACACAGGCTGCTGAACCAGCCTCCTTTTCAGTAAGCCAGCAAAGAAAACAAGAGCCAAATTTGTGTGTGTGTATTGATATTTTTCCAGATATTGCAAACAGTCAAGGAGTGACATCCTTCCCCCATTTACATCATTAGAATGGAGATTTCACCCCAGAGAGCCAAATTATGATTTGATGGTAAGAAATTTATATAGAGTGTTACAATTTAGCAAATTAATCCAAACTTTAATAACATTATGCTGTAATTTTAGTCCAATTATTGCATCTTAGATGCTATAGTAATACAAATATGAAGTCATATTAGAGGCACTATACCTGCCTTGCTGATTAAAATGGAGATGTTCTTTGTTTTCACACAGCTCTCACTGGAAGAATTTGATGATACCCAAATAGTTACAGGACGACTTATAAAAAGGTATTTTCGTTCTATTGTAATAAATGTTGATGATGTAGTTCTTGCAAAATGTTTCTGGATTTTATCCCTAGAGGCAAAAAGCATTAACATAAACGTTACTGAGCTATAACTTATTAACGCAGCAATATGACAACTGGTGAATTTTGGGGGTAGTTAGAACACAATCTCAAAGGTTTAAACTTGTGTTAATTTTGGTGGAATGTCTGGCCCCAAACCGCTAGTGGTGTTAATATGACTCTGTTGCTGTCCAAAATTAAATAATTTTAAATAAAGTTCAAGCTTGGAATTGTCACCTTAGCCTGAAAAACAGATTTTTAAAAATCTCTTAAACCTGCTATCCAGGATACAAAAAAGGTTAAAGCATTTGAATTTCCAACAAAGAATTAAATAAGGCTTGTATATTAAAATAAAATATTTTAATTTGTTCCCTTGCCCTTTGACTTCATAAAGGAAAAGCCACAAGTTTGAAAATCTTTAAGATGGAATTAAAGATGGTGTCAATTGTCCTTTTTTGGGAAAAAGAACTTTAGTGCAGATTGACAACACTTGCTCCAGCCTCTGTTAACAACCAATCTCATTTCCTAGAAAACAAAACAAAAGAAAAGAACTGCATCGGAAAGAGGGACAGAAGAAAACTGCAAAGATAGAGAATGCAACTTCAGCGCTGACTTTCCCCTGCAGTCTCACTGCTAAAAAAAAATATAGGCATGGCATACTCAGGCACTGAGACCTGGCAAACTTGTAACAGCTGAGCCGTGTAGGACAATGCTTTTAACTTTTTCTTTGGTCTCGTTGCAGTGTTGGCTGGCTAAACAAGACTCCTATCCTTCTCCTTTTGCCTTCTGTCTAATAAGAAAGAGTCGGTAATATGGTTGAGAAGGAAAAGGGACTCCCAGGAGGCTGTGACTAAGTTTCATGGCCCAAATGCAGTTTGGAATTTAGCCAGAACTGGTGGCAGTATCAACTGCATGTGGTTCTCTGGTCAGGACATCGCTCAAGAGTAGGATGAAAAAGGGTTAGTCATATCACAAGAGATCATAGGGTACCAGGAAACAGTGGGTGGTCAAACATGAAGGAAAAGCTTACTCCTTCCTGGGTTGTTTGTTTTGTTTTGTTTTTCCATCTTTCAATCATCCAGCATTTCTAGCTTATCTCCTCCAAAATGGTCTTTTTGAAGACCCCAAAAAGTACTAGTGGGCAGAATAGCTCATCCCTCATTTTTCTGTTAGGCTTCATTTTCAACACAGCAACTTTGTTTCATTAATTTCTGGTCCCACACTCTTTTTTTCATGATTACCAAATGTGACTTTAACACAATCCTTGTATTATATCAGTAGGTCTTGTTTGTCGAGATTAATCTAATCTGTCTACCACTTGTATCTTTTCCTCATCAACTTCTATTGTTAATTTATTGTGATACTGTATAAACTTTTATCCACTTTCCCTCAGTTAGGCTCTGGAGGCCCCAGTTATTACTGAAGTCCAATCCATTTGAACCAGACCAGTGAATGGAACACTGGTTACCGAGCAATTCTGTTTATATCCAAGTTTACGTGTCTTTACACATTTGACATGTAACTTTTGTAGAATATGAATATAAATACAATATTGCTAGCCTTTCACAGGGAATTCCTTTCATAGGGAATCTCAAAGTACTTTATGCTTTCTTGAGGCTTTACAGTGAAAGTATCCCCATATCAATGTTCCCTCTAATCGATTCCATCCATGTGTGGAATACATTTTTATGTGTATCAAAAATGTGCACCATCAATAGAAACAACCTAGCTGTGGATGCTCTGCTAATCAGTTGGGTGGCACTGGAATCTCTCCTGAGCGGATGCATAAACACACAGGCTACGTCTACACAGGCACCCTTTTCCGGAAAAGGGATGCAA
>JANRFK010004149.1:37175960-37193267 GCA_030068395.1 Apalone spinifera
CCCCCCCCCCCCCCCCACAAACCCAGCAGGAGCACAGGGGAGTGAGGCCGGGACAACACACCGTCCCAGCTTCACACTTACTTGGAGGGCCATTTGCACCCCCGTGCATAGGGACCTGGAGGAGCAAAGAGGCCAGTCAGCAGGGAAGCTTTCCTGTGGGATAATATCCCACAGGAAATTTTTTTTATAAAGAGAGAGAGATAAGGCATTATTTCCTCTTCCACCTGACTCTCTGCCCCTCCTTCCCTGGTCTCACATACGCATATATTAGTGGGATATTTTAATTGATAAAAGCTATTAAGCACTAATAGGAAATACCTTAGAAACTTAGAAAGCATGATTTCCCTAAACCATTTTTTTTTTAGAAAAAAAGCAGCCCAACGTGAGGCTCAAACTTCCTAGCTCTCTGAAACTCAGGTTCAACACACTGCAGAAGAACAGTGCAGAAATTCTTGCTTAAACTCTCTTAAGGATTTGAGTCAATCTTCAGTGGTCCAGAGACTTCTTAAAGTCTGTCACTAAAAAAGGTGATAAATGTAAAATAACATTTTGCTCTTTTTGCTCTAGAGGTCTCTCTCCCTACAGCAATTTGTTTTATTTTCTTCTGACATTTCTAATAAATGTTAGTATTTTGTATTATCACTCCACATCACTTTCTTGCCAGTGTGTGTCTTACTGCATTTGGTTTTTAATTGTATTATGCTGAAAAATCATGTTATCTAGGCAAGGATATTTGCCAACAGGTGTCACTATAATATAATGGATTCAAAATGAAACTGAGTTATCCTAATAAATAAGGAGTTCTGAAAAGAAAAAAAAGATTCAAAATATTTATCCTCTCCACATTTACACACATAGTGAAGAGTGTGTGCGTGTGTGTGTGTCAGTCCACTTCACAAGAATGTCTTTCATCCCCAGGGATTTGTTATGTGGGGAGCAGGAAGATACTTAAACAAAAATATGTAGGGTTGTGTTGTTGCAACTGTGGAGTTATTAGCTGTTTGAATACAAGAACTGTTAATACTCAACGAAGCTGAAGTACAGCTGCTTTACAGTACAATATATGACACCTAGGAGGAGCTGAACTCACAAGAATGAAAAAAGAGAAAGGGCTATACACCTCTACAGGCACCAGAGAAATGGTGCAACATTTGTCACTGTTTCACCACTTAATACACAGGACCAGCCTTTGGAAAAACACTGAAATATTACTTGTTCACTGCTAATGATGATACTGCAGATGAAGATAAGAAGAAAGCTATCTTTATTTAGCAGTGTAGGGGCCAAGGAGTACAGCTTAAACAAAGACCTGTTACCTGCTAAAAAGCCTGGAAATAAAACTTTTGACAAAGCTAATAAATCTGGTAAAAAAACTGTTGCAACCAAACACCCAGTGAAGCAGAAGGAGGACTGAAATTTAGCTCTTGGTCAAAGAAATCTAGGGAGACTATAAAAGAATTTGTGGTATAACTGAGGAAGTTCTCTTAAGAGTGTAATTATGATTTAACTCTTGACACACATGCTAAGAGCTAGATTAGTTTGCAGCATCATTGAGTGATAACAAATTACAAATTAAATTGCATCTGAAAAACAGTTAACATTTGAAACAGCTCTGAAATTGGCCAAGGCTATGGAATCTGCAAATAAAAATATACAGGATTGTGAAGGGCAGCACTCAATGATTAGGGTAGTAATAGGTCTCGGGGGCTAGGTCTACACTCGTGGCTTCTTGCGTCAGAAGTATGCAAATGAGGCTAAGCTGTCTACACTGCCCCTTCTTGTGCAAGAAAACCCCTTTTGAGCAATTCCGTTATTCCTGAAAATAATTGGCGTAACGGCATTGTGGAAGAGGGGTTTTCTTGCGCAAGAAAGGGCAGTGTAGACAGCTCCTTCTGGCGCAAGAACCTCTTCTACAAAAATGGCAGCTCATTAGGTATGCAAATGAGGCTCTGCGATATTCCATGCTTAGCCTCATTTGAATACTTCTGACTCAAGAAACCGTGAGTGTAGACATAGCCTACTTGCCCAACTTTAATGTCTCTAAAGGCCATGTCTACACTAGGAAAGTATTTTGAAATTACTTAATTCAACTTAACTCCTGATTTAATAAATTCAAACTAGTGTGTCCACACCATGTGGAATCCTTGAAATTAGTCCAAGGCAGGCTCTGTTAATGTGGATGCATTACTTCAAACTTAAAGCCCCAGAAAGCACTAGGGAGTAATTAGTTCGAAATAGTAGCACCAGAGCGTCCACACTATCATTATTTCAAAATAATGACTTTTCATTACTCCTGATGAAAAGCAGGAATACCAACTTCAAATTCACCACCCATTATTTTGAAATAATGAGCTTGCTACTGTGGATGCTCTGCTTATAAATTCAACCTTGTGGGTTTATTTTGAAGTAAAGTCCTTGTGTAGACCAAGTCTAATTGACCACAGTCAAATTCCATGGCAGCCTACCTTTCAGTGGATTTGACCTGACCCTCCAGTCAGTTACTAGTTCCTCTCCAGGGTAACAGAGTTCTAAGGAAGATAGCAGGTCCCATACCCTCACAAAGGTAGTGAAGGACCTTCCGTTTGTTTAGCAACCCCATTAGGTATTCAATACCAACCATGGAGTTTGCAAAGTATTTGCTCTCTGTGGAGTTGCACGTGGGAGGGTCTGGAAAAGTGTCCCCTCTCCATGGCTGGTAGATTGAGCCCAAACCCTCCTGGCTCCACTAAGCTCAGGGCACCTAGAGAAGCAGCAATGTCTAACACCAGGAGTGCCTTCAGGCGCCCTCCCTGGGACACATCTTACCACTCACCATCATCTCAAAGTCTTACAGTTTGATACTGTAGCAAAGAAAAGGAAAATAACTTGGCCTTCAGCCCCTCTAGCTTCAGTGGCAAGCTCTCTCCCAGGAAAAATTGCTGCGGCATCCCTCTTAAGGAACTCTCAGGATATGTCTCTCTCCCAGTTCTTGCCCTATCAGGCCCCCCCTTCCTCTTCAGTTTTGTGTCACAGCAGATTTTGTGTCTTTTTCATGAACTAGGGTAAGTCTACAATTAAAAATCCGCTGCAGGTCCACAGCAGCTGTCTCAGACTCAGAGGGCTTAAGCTACAAGGATGTTTAAAGCAGCATAAATGTTCAATCTCGGTCTGGATCCTTAACTCTAGGACCCTGTGAGGTGAGAGAGCCCCAAAGCTCAGACTGCAAACCAAGCCAGCACCTGTACATCTCATTTAAACAGTCACACAGCCCGAGCTCCATGAGTCGGGACCAACTGCCATGGACCAGCTACAGATGTCTAACTGCACTGTAGACATACCCAGGGATGGGGGTCATGAAGTGCCATTTGATTAAGAATACCATTTCAGTGCCCATCTTACCATGGTAAATTGCCTGCAGCCCTGATAAGGTGTCAGACAGGATACCCACAGGAGCTGGCCACGTACCTAAAGCCCAACATAGTACTAGCATAATGCCCAAGTGAAGGCATCCAGAAAACTTCCTACTCTCCCTGTTCCTTACTCTTTGGCACTATCGTATATATTTGGTAAGAGTGTCCCCACTTACAGCAAAACAATATATTTGTGATACCATTTATTTCTCAGTCTTCTCCTTTTATGTATTTCATTATGCAACTCCATGTCTATCTCGGGGTGAATGGTTTTCCAATGATAGGATATTTTCCCATAGCTAAAGATTTTTTCCAGTCTTTTAATTAAAATACACTTCTGTTCCCTACTTATTTGGGAAATTTTGATTTTGTTTTTTGTGGGGTTTTTTTGGTTCTACCTGGTTTCTGCTTATTTCCCAACAATCATATATTACCTTTGTGTTGTCATCTTCGCTATTACAGTAAAAGCTCTATTAAATGGAACACTTTGTTAACTGGCATTTCCCCCAGCCACAATACCACCACATCTGCAGACACACGCACCTGATTCCCACCAGTCCAGCCAGCCATTGTGGGGCTTCTGATAGCCAGCACTGCTGGCTGTCATCAGCAGGTGCCTTCTCCCCCCTCAGCCTGCCTCAAGCTGTCAGGAGTCAGATCTGCCAGTAAGGGGCAGGGCAGAGAAGAGCAATAAGCTTTGTTATCTGGCACATTCAATTAACCTGCAACCCCCATTCCCCATGAGTGCAGGATAACAAAGCTTTCATTGTACCTAAAAGTCAAGTCAGAGTTTCATTCTCAGAATGATTTGCCCAGCTGCTATCTGTAGTACAAATGGAGGCACCAAATGTGATACTCAATGCCTGGGCTTTGATATAGTCTAGTTTTCCCAGATTTATGATCAATGCTGATCCTGCTATCCTTATGCAATAATTAGTCTTGATATAACATTGCCACCATTTTCTTATCCATTCCTTAGGGTATTCCAAACGGACTTTTAAGTGAGTTAATTCTACCTTTGCACTTACCTTTAATATGATCCCTCCAAGTGAGCTTGTCTTTACAGATTCTCAGGTGTGATGTTTAATTGTTCGCTATATTTATCTGTGAGTTACAGGGATGGAAGTAAGTACTGGGATTTACCAGTACAAAGCCTAGGGCAGCCTCAGTCCTGGGCAAGGTGAGGATGCTTGGGCAGAAAGAACGGGGCTGGAGACCAGACTTCCCCACCCTAACCCTTCATGGCCACTGCTGCAGCGGCAGCTAGGAGCTGTGGGGCTGTGGCAGCAGCAGCTGGGAGCCCTGGGGCTCCGGTTGCCGTTGCAATGGCTGGGAGCCTTGGATCCTTTTAAATCGCTGGGCCTTGAGGAAGCTGCCCCTTTTCCTTCCCCCTTTTCTTTCCCCCTACCTCACTGTTGGCAGCCCAGGAAGTAGGATCTGACATCCCTACCGACTCATTTATACACTATACTTCATTTTCACATGTCCCCCCTCCCCTTTTTTTTCCTAACGCATTTCCAATGTACTGGTTTTAGATTCTAAAGGGGATATTATCCTTGACTGGTATTTTCTTTTCCTGAGGTTGGGAAGTGGAGTGATCCCTCCTTTTTGTAAATTTCCCAGCTGTATTTACTTGCTATGGTTCTAGAAGCTATTCCTAGATCCGTGCATGCAAAGTTTCCTTTGCCTATATTCAACCTGGTAGGTAATTATTAAATTATTCTCTAAAAGAATTTATCTAATGACTTTCCATTTTCATCATGTCACACATCCCCACAATCTGTGGGCCCTTTTTAGTGGACTGGCTCTCTCAAGTTTCACCTCCTGCTGGCACATGCTCACAGGTGGGGGTGGAGGAACAGGACAATTTGGGCTCAGATTTGCTCCTTAACCCCTTCAGTTCTGGTATAGCGTTTATATACCCCATCATAAGGATTTTCAAACATGGACCACAGCAGCCTGGGGAAGATGGAAATAGCAAACAGATGGTATTGTGCACAAAATTGCAAGACAACCTAGAAAACAGACTCAACCAGCTAGAGAATATTGTCATTGTAGAGGCAAATACACCTCAATGGTCTGCATATTTAAAAATTATAATTGTGAAATTCACCAACAAAACTAAGAAAGTAGGCGTGCAAAACCATGAAAATAAAAAGCTTCATTGTCATGGCATCTTTAATGTACCAGGGGAGGAGAGTAGTGATAAAGAAGAGGAAGAAATAGCTTATATCATCTATAATATAACAGAAACAAATACTTCTAAAAGAAGTTACCATTCAAAATGGACTGACTGTAAACAAAAAATGTACAATTTGAGCTCCATATGGGATGTTGTATAAATGATTTATTCAAGTATTGTGTACAGCCCTAATTGTAAAGTATGAGAGATGCAAAAAAGAAAAGTGATTTTTAATAGGAAGCTGTAGGACTTGTTTTTCATTCTCTACACAAGGAATGCAGGCCCTGGCCTATATTTGCTGCCAGTTCTAAAGGCTTCACTTCTAGTACGTGGAAAGGTTGAAGGACAGTACAACCTTAATCCTAATGTGCGGTTTCCTTTACCTTTGTAGCAACAGAGCTGCTGCTTTTGAATCTGAAATCTCTGGTTCAAGTCCAGCCTTTTCAAATTTGGGTTTTTAAAAGGATTCTTTAGCAATTAAATTCACATTTTGACACCTAAGTAAGTGGACTGATTTCAGAGGTGCTAAATACTTTGACTACAAATGATAAATCATTTGGCGTTGTAAGTGCTCCTCATACATATCTAATTGTGGATATAAATGCCTGATTTTAAGCAGCCATATTTGAAAAATTTGGCATAGATAAAGCCCAACTGTGCTATGTCAGCCAAGCTGCAGAAGGTTCTGTTGTGGAGTTCTGATTCTTGTATAAGTTTTTTAAAACTGCTGTAGTGGTTTTATGTTTTTGCTCTTGTAACATTTTGAGGTCTATATGTCTGAGAACTTAGATAATATAATGATTATGGTTTACATGACTGATTCAGCAATATATGTTCTTGTGATATAATCGAAGAACACACACTATAGCTCAGTACATTGCTAGAATTAAAAGTAATTTAAAACTGATACAATACATGTTCCTAGAGCCTCCTGTGGTTTTATGAAAATAGTACAGTATTTCTTCTTCTTCCTCTTCTCCTTTTCCTCTCTGTAATGAACTGAATTTGGGTTGCGCTGCAAGAATATATCATTTTTGTCTGTCTGAGGCCACACTAAGGTCCACTTGCTTACCATCTTTAAATGTAATCCATCCATCACTTTCTCGACTTTCTTCAGAGTCCCTTTCCTACCCCCTTTTCTGCCATGTCATCATCACAGGGTCCCCTTCATTTGTCCTCTGCATGTGTGTGAACCAGCAGAGTTGTGCTTCCTGGATTTTGTCGGCCACATCTCAGACTCCGATTTCTATCTTAATACTTTCATTTTGAAATCTCTCTTGATATAATTTTGCTTATGGTGCAAAGACATCTCATTCAAACTCCTATAGACAATGAACCTGCCAACTCTTTATTGCCCATGTTTTTGCACAGATAGCATTGCAAGGAACACCATTACTCTATACACTTTGTCTTGTCATCTTAATGACACACACTCACCATGTAACCCCTGAGACATTATTCCTGTCAGCATCAAGGCCCTCAGCTACACCTGTTCAGCACTTTCTGACACTCTAACAAACCAGTTAGACTATCTAATGGACCACACAACCTAATCAGATAAGGAAGCCTGCAAACCTGTCTTTAAATCTTGCAATAGCACCAATCTTCTGCAGTCTTCTTATCTCACCTCATGGTTTTAAGAATTCCACTCATCCATTTTATGTCAGCCGAGATATTCATGAAGTTGTTCTTAATTCCTGGACTGCATTTCTACCTCCTCTTCTGTTTATGTCAGGTTCAGGCACTTCACTGGCATCTCATTTTGGCAAATCCAGCTTAAAGGGGTTTATCTCAAAGTATTGTTTCTGCCTCTCCTTTCGTTGTTCTGATATTCCTAGCAGTTTCTCCTGATCATCATTTACAAGCAATGTTACAGTCCTTCCCTTTGTGTCTCATTTTTCCAGTGATACATATTGTTTTGCCAGTCTGCTGTGAGTCATTCACATGCTCAAGATGCAAATCATCTAGGCTACACTTTGGGCTTCTTCACTGCCTACATGGCAACTTGCCTTGCTTCTTTTTAGTCATTTTCAAAAAATAAATTAATCCTTTTTTTAATATAGGATTTTCATGTTTATTTCACTCCTTTTATTTCATCGATATACAACTCATCCTCTCTTTTCCTTGACTTTCCTCATCTGCATCATCTACAACCTCTTCCACTGCTGTAATCTGTATTTCTTTGAGGGCGTTCCACTCTTCTGCGGATGCCAAATCTGTTTTTAGATACTTATCCTGCACTGTTTGCGCAAGCTTCTCTGCCACACTTCTTCATAAATTCCTGTACTTACATTTTTTAGCTCAGTTCTCCCCTTGTCCAACACAGTCCCACAATCTTTACCACAAGAGGTTTATGCTGCAGCATTAGCATCTGGGTACTACTTGCAGTCCTTAACTCCACTGAGTCCATTGAGATTCCCTCATGAAATATCACTCTGGCTTTTGTTTCCACCATTGATGTATGTATGACCAAACGAGTCACCCTGTCTTAGAACCATGTATTGGCTATCATCCATTGTTTCAAATACACATGACTAGGAGTGCTTTCCCTTCCTCATTCATGGTTTCCTAAGCTGTATTTTCTTAATACACATTTCATACCCCTTTTTTCTTGCCTGTTTATGCACTCAGGTCACTCACCACCACCAGCAGCTCCTCAGGGGCTGCAAGTCGTGGTGAACACTGTCCTCTTCTTCATCATGTCCTTACTGAGGTACGTATTCTGACATCACAGACATGATGCACTCTTTAACTTGGACTTATTTATCCACCACTCACTCACTCACGTTAATAGCTTCATACACCATCTTCCTCAGTTTTCATTTCACTACTACACCAACTCTATTATGCCCTCTTTTGTCACTTGCATAGAAGAGTTTGCAATCTAAACCGTACACCTTTCTTCCATACCCAGTTCACTGTGCTTTCTGAAGACACAGAATATCAATGGTTTCTGTACCATCATTTCAGCTACTTCCATACCTTTGCCCATCATACTGGACCCATTTTAGTGTTGTTACCTTTATGACATGGGGTAATATCACTGTGTTGTGCACATTTAGTTGTGCACATCACTGCTTTTCATTTGACTGTTTGCTCTGACTGCTAGTCCCCTGATCTTTTACAGGATAGTTCAGAGACTAGATGCCAGAAATCTTATAGGAAAGGAGCTGTCAGACTTGAGGTACACCAACTTGAAGCGTGAGGGTGTGGGTACAATGTCCGTCCACTATTAGCAACTGGTATCTACTACCTGTACTGCCCTTTGGTAACTTGCCACAAAATGAAGAAAAATGTCTGAGCCACAAGGCGAGAGAGGTAATCTTTTTTTGGAACAACTGGGATGGAATGCATCTTGTCTCTCTAATCCTTGGTCTGACTAGCAGCTAGAACTACACTTCACTGATGTAGTCACCTTGAGCTAATAAAAAAACTGAAGAGTATTGGTTAGTGCCCTGATACTTTATTCTATTTATTCTATCATTTTACAAATGTTTCAATGGTCATGCAATCACAAATTAGAGAAGGAAAGGAATTATTATATCTACATTATAATAATTAACATTATTCTTGGGTGCTTTTTCTAATCTACTTAATCTGTCAAGTGCAATAAGGAGTCTAAAAGCACTGCTGCAGGGGATGTAGAAAGAGAACTTCTACAGATAAAAGTGAATGTCTGACCAGTGAGGAACATTAAGAAAACAACTTGAATGTTTGAAGGATCGTTAATTCTTGCTGGGCCCATCTATGGTTGCTACTTTGAAATGTGGGGGAACATAGCCAACAGCAGCATGGCTCCTCTATTTAGCAGCAATAGTTTACTTTTTAATGCAAATCCATTGTATGGATACTGTAAAAGAATGGAATCAAGCATCCAAAACCTACAATCTCTATTTCTATAATTTAATAAAGACTTTTATTTTTATTGCTAAGAATACAAAAAGAAAATGCAATATAACTAAAGTCAAATATCAAGCTAGTGTGAAATTCAGTTGTAATCCCAGTAAAATATTTTTATAGCAGCAGTTCTAACAACCCCTTAATTATAACCCTGCTAGGAAACATTGCCATATTAGCATGAAATCTTCTTTTAGCATTAAGGTTTGCCTTTTTTTTTTTAAACCAAATAGATGGTAGGTGATGTGAGATAGCATAATATTGAGTCTGGTTTTTTGTCTTTTGATCTCTGAAGATAGGTTTCCTTGAGGGGAGCAGAAGATTAACTGGTACAGGATGTACATTTAAAAAAATTTTTCTAGTGTACATTTTAATTTTCACTTATTAAATTACTTTATGAAAACATCATGTTTCCTAATAATGAGAGAATGAGATTTAAGATAGTAACTTAAAGAAATATGACCTTTCTTGGATCTTTCCCTTCACAATCTGCTTCTCTTTCTATGTACAATACGTGCTATAATGTGACTGAGAACTTGACCATAGAAGTACATACAAAACCTACACAGCAATACCTAGAAGCCTATCAGACTTTTTGATCTATGACATGGGCGTCAGAAATTTTTTTTGTAGTTGTCTTCATGGTTTAGTTGCTCAGTTAAGCAAAAAGACATGACAGGATGTGTGTCATGCTGAGACACTGCCATGCACATAGTGAGTGTCATTCATGAGGGGAGTTCTGTGACCTTGAAAGAATGCAATCCACCACCCTCAACCAATGGTCCAATAAGAGCAGCTGCAGCTACCTAGTAACATTTTGTGGGGGTTTTAGACTGCTGGAATCTTTTAAGTATAGATCCAATGGTCTCCCTCAGGACCTACAGCCAACAATAATACCCCCATTCACAGAGTTTCCTGTGCAACCAGCCTTCTGCCCATGCCCAAATGGAAAGGAGAAGGTGGACTAGTGGCTGGAGAACCTTGTGCAGCCCTTCAGCAGAATTGCTGAAATGAGTACTATTGTCTGTGTGTGTTTGCATAAGTATTCCAGAATTGGGCCCAGAAAGGGGCGGGGAGGGGGATGTGGATGAAGAGGAGAGCAGAGCAAACATGACTGATGGCAATTTAAAAACACAGAAGAATGAACTGGGGCACAGCAACCATAGTCCAGAGAAACAAGGGAACTTAAAACAATAGTTACTAACAAGAAAAAACAGGCAAAGGAGGAAGAAAAGCTTAACTATTGTATGCTTTTCCATCAAGATGTGTGATTAAAAGACATTCTGTGGCATTAGAAAGTCCTACAGTGTGAATGTCCAAAAGCACTGCAGCAAGACAAAGTAGTTCCAAACAGTGGCATTAAGAAAAATATTACTGTGGTTACTAAAGAATCTGATGGAAAGAATTACAAGGTTTCACAATCATTCTATAAGAAGGGGGGATGTCAAGATAGGCTATTGCTGTGCATCAGGTGTGTTATTAATAGGCACCAGCTAGATATTGCAACTACTCCAAAGCTGAGATCCCAGCAAAACAGCGTTGTATTGGGATTATAGCTCCATGTAAGGAAGAAAGAAAAGAAAATGGTTTGTTTGATTTTATTTTTAAATAAAGATGTTTCTAAAAATAAATTCCAAAATTATCAGTTAAATGAACAGAAGAGTCCTTTAACTTTTGCTATTGTTTTCTAATGAGCTGCTTTTTTGTTTTGTTTTGGTTTTTGTTTTCCCCTCTCTAAAAAAGTTTGACAGCTTCAAACCTAGGAAGCTGAATCTGCAGCTGAACAGAGACTTTGCCTTTCACTGCTATTGAAGTGGTGCTGCAAACTATTTAGATCTGATGTGTCAGGCCACCATTTCTTCTTTTGGAACCCACTTTGTTTGCTTTTGAGAATCAAGCCCCATTCCATCCACTTCAGAGGTGTTTGTTCTCCTTTTTGTGTCCACAGCTTTCTATAATCACATACCCAAAGCAAATCTCTAAGTATCTTTCCTCTCCTTAGAATAAATACTTTGGGCCTGATTCTCCATTGCTCTAAACCTCTGTCTAATTACACCAATTCAAAATGAGGCTATAAATTGTCCGTCATTGCTATTTGGTAGAATTTTACACCCACTTTGAGCTTGTACAAATGACTATACTAGATGCAGTGCAGAGCAGAATCAGGCCCCACTCTTGAAGTGTTTCTATGGAGATAGCCCATACTTTTCTCTGAGACACTCCTGCAAGCTTTGTCTTAGGGAAGTCTATATGGGAGTGTCTAGATTACATGGCTCCATCAATGGAGCCATGTAGATGAGATTACTAGACATAGCAAAATGAACCGGCGATTTAAGTAATCGCGCTTCATGACATCAAAATGGCTGCCGCACTATGCCAAAAATCAGCTGATCCGGCACAGCGGGGCTGTCTAGACGCACCACGGTTGACAAAGGAAGCCTTTTTCGACTGCTCTGGTATGCCTCGTGAAACAGAGCCATGTAGTCTAGACATACCCTATGTTCAGCAGCGCAGCATGTCTGGGGAAGAAGCCTGTGTTGTTGGCACAAAAACACACTACTGTGAGCAGCAGAAGCTATGTCAGTGGGAGAACTCTCCTGTGGATATATTGCTTTGCACAGAAGTGTTCATGTCACTTTAAATTATGTCACTCAGGGAGCAACATAAATTATGCCAACATGTACTATAAAGTAAACATGGTCGTAACTTCATTTTGGTTTATATTTTCTGCTAGTTCCCTTGAGCTTTCAGTATGAACTGGAGAACCTCGGAAGAGTGGATTCATGTGGGGGGGGGGGAGCAAGCTTGTCTCTTGTGCAAAGAATGACTGAAGATGCTTTACCAAAGTTACTGCAACCCAATACAATAATTAGAGTGAACTGCAGAGGGTCTATATAGCCTCTCTGCCTTCACCTCCATCCCGTAACTGAGGGACAGAAGGATCTTTGCAATAGTTCTTGACAGGGTCCTGCCCACAGCTCTGCTCCTAGATATCTATGTATCTAGGGTAGTGGGATTTAGATTCGGAACAATACCATTTTGTTGCAGGGAGGCCCTCTGCAGCCATGGTGAAGTGGCCTGGCTTTACTTTCATTGTTTAAAGAAGAAGCAGGGCCTCATTAATTGTTTCATTTACATAATTAAACAAGTCTAAAAGGTCAGATCCAAACTCTCTCAAGTTTAGGGCTCTTAATAATCACAGGTTTAGTTCAAGTTCATCTAATGATTAACTTCAGCTTTTGCATGCCTCTGACTAATACATTTTTGCCATGTCATGACACTCCTTAGGTCCCTCCCCGCCCGCTTTATATAAAGACACTACGGGGTGTGATGGACTGGGCAAGGTCTGGACACCCCCGAGGGCGTCAGCTCAGGGGAAATTGCTCAAAACCTGGGCTCTTTACAGCTCCTGACCTAAACTGGTCACAAACCAGTCAGACCGAGCAAAACCCCTCAGATCCTCCAGCTCTCCCTGTGCTACAATCAGCTCCGGGCCTAACACACAGGTGAGGGATTATAGAACCCAATCTCACCTACCCCAAATGGGTCTTTCTGGTGCCAAAAAATCAGCCACAAATCCCTGGTCAATTTACACTTGACGCTGAGCCAATCTTTAGAATCTAAAATCTAAAGGTTTATTAATAAAAGAAAGAAAAGCATGAGAGTAAGATTATTAAGGAAAATACATTATATTCATCGAATCACCAAGTTGTCGATGCAGGCTCTTAGCAAAGATGTTATAAACTGCTATCTTAAAAGTCTCTGGTGTACATCCTATGTCAGGATGGGTCCACAATTCTTCCCAGCTCTCCGTCCCTCGCAAGGCTACATCTGGGATCAGGAACAGAATTGCAGATAAAATGGACTTTGCCTCATAGCATTTTATATCCCTACTGGCTAGAGCAGGTCACATGGTCGAGTAACCTACCTCTGTTTCACATGCTGGCATCTATTATGTCCTAGTTGGTTTGCAGGTATCCAGATTTCCAGACGCATTCCTCAGGTGTGTATTGGGCTCTCTGAGCACCTTGTCCCTGGAGCCTTGCTAATTAGCGTTGTCACTAACTGAACATTAACACAGAATCCATATTTATAACGCTACATACAGATATCACACAAGTACATGAATAACATAAATAAAATCAGTGGAACACAAGCTTTCATTTAACATCTCACATGGCCCCCTTTATACAGACTTTTGGGGCAAACACTTCCCCCCCCTCATGGGTGCAGCAATGATCTTTAAAATACAATAACATGACACAGGGCTTGCAGTAATCACCCCAAATACTTCAGAATAACTAATGTAACATACAGTGTTCTGGGGTTCATTGCTGTAGAGTACAGTAATACGTTTCTTTTTTTCCTTTTTTTTTAAAAGGGACTTTTACTCCCAGGGTTTGCTCAAGTTCAGTGTTAAAATTTTTTTTTTTTAAAAATCACCCTTAATGCATCACATTTCCTGTACCCCATCTCATGGCTTTACTTAGTTCTGATTGAAAACAATGGGGTTAACCAACATTTAACACACGTGATCGTCTCACCTCAGACGAGAGAACATCAGAAAATACCGTGAATTGTTTTGAACTAGGGCACTTCAGCAAGCTGTAATTGATAGAGATCAATGGGCTTCAAAAGCTTCATGAAAGCAAAGGGAAGTGTGCAGATATCAGTGGAGTGGTTTACTCTAACTATACTTGTGTTGAAGGATAAAGCAGTGCTGGTTAATTTGGAAATCACTGTAATTTTATTTTTATCTGCTCTCCATATTCTTCATTTCTGCCATTAGCTATATATCTGAGGCAGGGGTGAAAGGAACTTACATTTCTTACAAGTGCTGTCCTACTGCAACCCAGATACCTGCCAGCTCTTTAAATAGCTCCCTGCTGGCTTCTGCTGCAATTCAGCCAGTTCTTGCTGGAGCTGCATACCAAAATGCATCAGCTTACTTTCACCTCTGATCTGAGGCTAAATAGATTTTAGGCTGACGCCTGACAGGAGACAAGGAGTCAGTACAAAACCCTAAGATACAATATTGACAGATGGAGACTGGATGGAGGAACCAAAATAACCATACAAGAGCAGGAAACATGAGATAAAGGGCTAACTTTAAAATGAGTAAATAACATAGCAGAATCTGGCCCTGAGTGAACAGAGTTTGCGTTTGCAGTTCGCATAGCTCTATGCCATAGTGATCCAAGTCTTTGGGCTATCCAGGCTGGATGAGTGCAACTCACTATTGCAAAGATAGTAATTTAAAACCATATAGGCTGTGTCTACCTTGGTGCGATCTTGCGCAAAAGCAGCCGCTTTTGCACCAAAACTTGCTGCCTGTCTACACGGGCCGCGAGTTCTTGAGCAAGAACACTGACGTTCTAATGTATGAAATCAGTGCTTCTTGCTCAAGAACTATGATGCTCCTGCTCAGGAATAAGCCCTCTTGCGCAACTGTTCTTGCGCAAGAGGCCAGTGTAGACAGCAACATGAATTACTTGCGCAAGAAAGCCCTATGGTTAAAATGGTCATCAGAGCTTTCTTGAGCAAGAGAGCGTCTACACTGGCAAGGATGCTCTTGCGCAAAGGCACATGCCAGTGTAGACGCTCTCTTCTGGAAGAATTTTTGCACAAGAACTGTTCCGCAAAAGAGTTCTTGCACAAAATCATGCCAGTGTAGACGTAGACATATTGTACAAAGTAGGCAGTGTGTGACTTCTCAAAATGGATGCTTTACCCAGCTGGAAGCATTGATGGAACTGGACTGACCTGCTATAACTCAACTTTTTCCAAATGACATTTAAACTTCTAGGCATCTTTTAGAACTCAGATTAGTCAGTGTGACTTTTGCCTACATAAGGGGTTCAGGTTGAGGCTCCTGACAAAATAAAATGAATAGTCTGTTTCACATTCTTAAGCTGCCTCACACCATGTACCTGAAGCACCATACAACAATGAAAAATAGTATGGAGCATGCCCTAACTAGCAATATTCTTGGAACCTATCTTGATCCTGTAGGCCTGCTTGGCTGTATTTTGGGGATTTTTTAAAAAACTTTTTCCCCCCTTCTTGATTTTTAATTAGTCCCATATCCCCAGTTATGGGACGGGACTATGAAGTACCCATTACTGGCTTACTATCAAAGAGATAGGTCTTGGAGACCTGTGAATAAAGAGGCAACTTCTGAGCTCACATGGACTCATTAGGAGCCTTGTAAATCCTGTGATCATAAATTCCAGTTAACTACCAGGATGTTCTTATGTGAACTTCCTCTTATTTGTGATGATCGAATTAGTCTCCAACCAGAACAAGACTCTAGTAGTGACAAAGATGATAGTAGTGGACTCTGCAGATTATTTTTGTCTGCTGTCAGAATCTTGACAGTGCTTAAAGCCAACTTTTAATCTTCTGTTCTAATATTGTAAAATAGGATCTGTGGTCCAGGAAGTCAAGCATTTGACTGTTTCTGTAGTCACTAAGGGCCTGATCTAAAGCTTGCTGAAGTCAGAGTATTTAATGAGCTCTGATCAGATTCTTACACTAAAGTGAGTAATAATTCTGCTGAAATCACTGTTTCAGGCTACGTCTAGACTGCAGGCTTCTTGTGCAAGAAGCTTTTCATGGAAGAGATCTTCCAAAAAACGTCTTGCGCAAGAGTGCATCCACTCTGCAAAAGCGCATCGAAAAAGCGATGCGCTTTTGCGAAAGAGAGCGTCCAGACTGCGTGGACAGTTTCCCTTGAAAGGAAACTGATTGCTATTTACAGAATGGCCATCAGGGCACCTGTGCTTTTTTTGATTGCCTCTTTTTGTGCAAAACACCTCTGTTCCATGTCCATGCATACTTTTTTGCACAAGAGCTCTCGCACAAAAAGGAGTTATTCCTTGTAGAAAGAGGAATACTTATTGCGCAAAAACCCCTCTGCTCTTTTAATTTTTTTTGTGCAAAAATGCACTTAAGGTGTGGATGTTCCATGAGTTTTTTCAGAAAAATGGCCATTTTTCCGCAAAAACTGTAGTTTAGACATAGCCTCAGTGTAAAACTGGTGTTAGAGAGAGCAGAATTTTGAGTTCTATTTTCCCACTCTGCCAGTGACTTATTGTGTGACCTCATATAAATCACTTACATTTTCTATGCCTTACTTTTTCCAACTGGGGGCGGAGATTTAAAGGGTTTTGTTGAGCACTGAACAGAGTCTAAAGTCCGTATTTTATTTTGTTCCTGCTTTTTCAAAATTCCCAGTTTCAGATCACTAGCTGTGACTTCTTGTATCCTGTATCACAAACAAATGGCAAAACCAAATAGAGAACAATTTTCCAAGTGACACAGCCTGAAAGACGAACGAGATAAGCCCTATTAGTTCCAACTCAGGCTTATAAAGGATTTCAGCATCTCTCATGTGGAACATGGATACAGAAAAGGAAGAGAGATCTTGCCAAGGAAAACCCTAGGAAGAACCCAAACTGATATAAAAGTGGGATTGATTGCAGCAGCAGCTTCTTAGGTTAGTTAAACTTATAGCAATTAGTGGTTAATTAGCAACAAAAGCAGACTTAGGCCAGAGGCTAAGCGTGATGCTGGCATGCCAGGCACCAGCTCAAGCCAAGGTTCCTAGGTCTCAACTAAATATATAGTGGGAACCAGCCTGGATCATGTTTTTAAATTGAAATGCTTGTCAGTTACTGCATATATTAATCTCACTTACAATATCTGTATCCCATGTTATAAGATAATATTTAAGGGCTTGTCTGCATAGCTGTACCCATGGGCACTGACTTCTGCTCTAGCTGAGGGGTGCTTGATTCCTCTCCCTCTACCCCAGGACCTGCCTGCACTGCACCCTTT
>JANRFK010004149.1:37198796-37232964 GCA_030068395.1 Apalone spinifera
ACCATCTTGTTAGTCTTTAAAGCGCTACATAGTCCTGTTTTTTGTTTCAGCTAGTTTCTTTTAAGGCTAACATTTCATTTTCATTTCCCACTAAAGGAAACACCACTAGATGTCACTAAGTCTCAGGAGTACTTGAATATTGTTAGCATAGGAGGACTAAAAGCCCACCGAATATTCTCTTTCTCTCTCATTTGTGAGTAATATTTGTAGGGGAAATATATTTTATGTTGGATACATACATAATGAACTTTCATACTAATTTTTAGTTAAAGGACTATTTTAGGCCTAAACAAGAGGATAAATAACTGCAGCTGTCAAAATATATCTATTTATGCATGCTTATGTTGGAGGACTGTTTTGTTCTATAGGGCTTAAAATCAGGCCAACATTTGTCACCAGTTTGCCTGCAGTACGTGTTTCTATTTCACCAAAGGACTCTCATATATGACATAAAGAGTGGAACATGCTACAGTTGAACTAAAGGTTGCCCAATAAGTCAGCTGTTTTCTGTTTATAACTTTGCTGAAGTTTAACAGTTTGGACTGAAAGTTTCAAAGTCAGATGCCTGCTTAAGCAGCTCTCTTTCTCCCCTCTTCCCCCCCCCCCCCCCACTAAAATGTAAGATGTTCTGAAAATGAAATTAAGAAAAATGTTTTGTGTGTGTTTTTAAAAAGAAAGTCTTACCATTGTTTCATTAAGCAGCTCTAGCACCTGCATGCTTTGGAGCAAGGTGCCAGAGAAAGGCCCTAAGGGATGTGCTGTTTTGTTTTTGTTTGTTTGGGGATTTGGGTTTTTTGCTGTCTATATGAAAACTTGTTTACATTTATCTGAGTTATGAGTCTCTGAAAATCTCAGTTGACATAGTAAATAGAGATTTGTTAGCGATTGGCAGCTAAATCTTCATGTGGAGTAAGAGCCTGCCTAAACCACTAAGGGACAGGGTAGCTACCTGCATCTAGTGGGGGAGGGAGGACCCACTCTGTGCTCCTGAAAGGGGTGGGGCCTTGGGCAAAAGGGGCAAGGGTGGGAGCAGGAAGCCTTCAGCACTGCCTAGATTGTGCCATTCCTCCTGCCATCAGCACTGCCCCTTTGAATTGCTGGTTGATGGGCCTGGCTACTTTACAAATAGACTCTCATTAAGCTGTCCAAGGACCAGGATCAGAAGCCCTTGTGGCTTAAGGTGAGACTTATGGGTGGAACAAGCAGGGGCCCTAGGCAGGTACTTTTATACTCCACGAGTGAGAGTAGAGCTGATCTCCAGAGGGTCCTATTGCAAGGCCCAGGAGAAATATGATATTGGGAATTGAGGAGAGCTAGAGTAAAACTAGAAGGTTAGGAGAGCAGGTCTTATTTCCAATGGACCTAAGGCCAGCCAAGAAAGGCTGAACTCTCACCTCATCACATGCTGTCACAGCCTGCCCCTGAGGTCCTGGATGGTAGAGTAGGCAAACAGAAGTGGCATATTCACCCTCCTGGTTGGATGGCAGGAAATCCCACCCTGCATGGGACCTTTGTAAGAGCACATGAGGATCAATCAGAATACCAAGGGGAAAAGATGACCCAATCTGTGATTGACAGATTAGGGGTAAACAACGGCCCTGCTTCTTTTGTCATCTTCTGCTTAACAGCAGAGCCCATCTCCATCTCCAACCCCTTCACCCCCCAAAAGATCCCATGGTATGGTACCCTCTGGAAACTGGTGCCCTGGGTGACTGTTCTGCTCTCCCAGTCCTAGAAGTGGCCCTGGGTGGGAGTTTGGAACCCGCTACCACAGCATAATTTGCTCTGAGCTCCAACCTTCATAGATCCTGTAAGTCAAACCAAACTGTGCATGCACCATCTCTACAGTAATTGATCATCCCAACCTAAGGCTGCAGAAACTGAGGACTTTCCCTGCAATTTTTCATCTTGGCTGCCTGGGCTGTGATACCCACTGCCAAAGTGTCTTCTGTTGCAGCTCATGAAGAGCAGGTTGTTCAGTTTTATCAAGTGCTAGAGATCTGAGGTGTGGATATAAAGGTGTGAACCCTGCTAATGACCTAAGCTGGGGAAAATTATGATTCCATATGATAGAACTGTGTGTGGGAGGGGGTTCATTTTATTTTTTAAAACAGATACTGTGATGAAAATGCTGTAGAAACACCCATGGGGAAATTATTTGTGCAGTTTGGGTTGGGTTGGATGGTGTACATTAAATAAGGCCAGGGCCACCTTTGGGATGAGGAGGATAAAGAGTACATCTATTTAGGCGGGAAATACTATGTGATCTTGTAATTAAAGACTGAATCCTAATGCATATGTACAAAGGGACAGAACTAAGATTGCATAGGCAGGCTTTCTTCTGGCATCTCCTAACTTTTGAGTTACCAACCTAACATTCAGTGAAGGTGCAAATAGATCTTTATGTAGATTCTTGTGTTAGTATCTCCCCTATCTATTGACTTTGATCCTTATCTGCTTTGTTTTAACTATCCAATCTTCAGGTACTTACTGATGGTCTATTCTGCCTTCCTGTTTTCCCTTTGATTTTGTCATAACCTCTGCTCCTTGTTTCTCGTCCCCCCCAGCCCCTTCCTTTTTTTCCCTTCCCCCTTCTCCCCTATTTATTTGGGTCTGCACATCCTAACCTCAAAACTCCGGTCATCTGAAGAAGTGGGCTGTGCCCACAAAAGCTCATGATACCACATGTTTTGTTAGTCTATGAAGTACTACCAGAGCAGTTTTTGGTTTTTAGGTTTATCCTGTACAGACTAACTCAGCTACCCCCTGAAGTTTCTAACTTTTGAGGGTTTGTCTTTGGTACCTTTCTTAATGTTATTTTAACGTACTCTTCATAATAATATGCTCATTGATCTGAATTGTGTATATATGACACATAAACTTTCATACATGATACAGATGACAGAACTAATAAGAAATGTGCCTATTGTCATTCTGATCATTTTACTTCTTGTTTTTCTCTCTTCCCCACTATTTGGCTCTCTCTATCTGGACTGAATACTCTTTGGCAAAGGGTTCGTATCTTCCCATGTGTTTGTACAGGGTCTTACTGTGGTATATTGAAAAATCTGTTTAAATTGTGATATATCACTTTAAATTTCCAGGATTTTGCTAGTCCTGATTGCTCTGTAGGGAACCGTGTGATCAGAGAGAATTTGCAGCTAGCCTAGAGTAAGAAGGAGTCTGCTGATCGGTTTTAGGGAGAAACCTGCTTTGTGTGTCTCTGTTTTTGGTTTCTTTAGTGTTATTTTGCTGAATTCTAAAAAAATGAAGTAGTGTTTGCCTAGAGCCCTCTGGCCAGAGGATTTATGATGTTATCTAACTTTGGTGTGTGTGCCATGAACGTGACATGAGCACCAGCGGGACCCCACTTACAGCCTTTGTATGCTCCTATAATATAAAAAAAATAGAAATAGCCTCTCTGCCTCAATTTTCCCCATCTGTAAAATGGAGTTGAGAGTTTATCTATTGTGAGGCTTAATAAGTTTCTGTTCATAAAGCACTTTGAAGAGGAAAAATGCTGTAAGTAATGCTTTCTGGTACCCTGAACAACAAAAAAAAGAACACTCCATGCAATCTTAAAATAGCTTAGATAAATGGCAAATCCTAGCTGATTCTAGACATCCATACAAACATGTGTATGGGAGCTAAAAATAGTCCAAAGAGTAAGTAAATATAGAAACCATTTTTTAAATAATTGACAGTTGTGGTATTTTAGTTCTTTTGATTTTTAATGTGGATCATTTCAATATGGACCTCAGAGTCTATCTGTTCCTCTTCCCATGACTGAGAAAGAACATGAAGTAACTCCCAGTGCTGCATAGATGCAGACAAATGTTTTGAAGGTAATAAGGGCTGGGAATTATGGGCCAGAGAGCATAAACTCATTTGCATGCACTTTTTACCTTCCAGGTGCTTATTTACATATACATTTACCAAGCAGCTGTGCAATATGTAGCTGATTTATTGATATTTATATAATGCCCATCCAGGTACTGGTATTGTGCAGGCAGATAAGAATACAGGGCATGGCCCCAAATAGCTTTCAGGCTAATGATCTAATTTTGACATAATTTCACTCATGCGTGGCCTCCTTGTTTTAAAGTACTAAGTGTGAGTGGGGGTGACAGAACTGGGCCCTAAAGAGATGATAACTCAGTTCAAAAAGGGACAGAAATAAGGGGACTCAAAACACCTTTCCTTGTTCTTATTTTCTCCCGTATTGTATGTCTATTTATTTGTCCCGCCTATTTTGCTCTCTTTGTTTTTAACACATGTTCTTTTGCCTTTGCTTGTCATTCAGAGCTCACTTGTGTCCACAAAGCAGAGCCCTGCATTATGATGAGCAATGCAGAATCTCTTGCCTCAACGGAAGCACCAGGATGCAAATGTCTTTTGAAGCTCCTGGCTGCATAGAGGCACCACCATCTTTCTGTGGGGGTGCAGTGGACTCCCACTTTGTGGTTAGGGGTGTATGTGTATGCACGTGTGTGCATGTGCATGTGCATGTGCATATGCATGCATGTATGTACGTACACATAGGTAAATGGGACTACTTATGTGAGTAAAGACTACTCCCACTGATCATGTCACTTCAGTGGGTTTAAGAATGTCTGATGTGCAAGCAAACAGTGTATGAGGAAAACAATGGTTTTAAACATCTCATGAGTAATACAAAGATATAAACTAGCTTTAAATCTGTGACTTGCATCAAATCAAGTCTACCACTGACATACTAGGTGACACATTCTTCTCTCTGATTGAAGACCCACACAGGTTTCTAGTCAGTGAATGTGGGTGTAAGTACCCTGGAGCAAAACATAACGTTTCTACTTTCATCTAACGGCAGTTATATTCCCATAATGTTTTCAGCCAAAAGTTGAAAACTTACTATTGCAGCAAATTTGTTACCGTGTGCCTGTACTTCTTTTCTCTACTGCATAACATCAAAACTTCCACTGTGTGTTGTAAACCTGATACTCCTCTAGTTCATGTTGTTTTGGAGCAGAAGGATGCAAGACAAAGCCAAGCTGTTTTTATGATCTGAATGAATATGGTATAGCCAGTGAGGAAAGCTATGAAGTGTAGATATGGAAACAAATGTGTTGTTCATTTTTACACTAGTGATTTTTGAGACATTGGTGAAAATCTGTACCTAAGAGACCTTAAAACAGAAAAGTCATGAAAGGATGTATAGAGTAACAGGAAATGGCAGAAAGAAAGATCAGCTCATCTGTCCTACAGATTGTTGTGTGACAGCCATGTAACACTTCTTTCTTTTATGAATGTAATACTTATGCAAAGACTGAATTCTAATTGGAACAAATATTTATCTGCATTAAATGCTACAGTACAACCAAATCTGTAATGCTCATATGCTCTGTCTCCCACTTTATGTCACTTTCCTCCTAATATGGCTTTAAGCATTGAACTGCAACAGTATCAAGTACTATTGTGTAGTGGTTTCATAAAGCAGACAAAATATCCTTAAAAGCAGAGCTGGAGCTCTTGAACATACATTGCTATGAATGAGGTTTATGAAGGCGGATTGGGATAAGAAAAGGAGAGAGATCTTTGAATAGCAGGGCCATTATGAAGTCACAATATTGCCTTCAAGCCAAATCTCTCTCAACGTGGCATCAAAGCCACAACTGAGGCATATAACAAGATGTTAAAATACTAAAAGTGAATCCCCTCTCAGAAGTAAAATTTTTCACTACAGAAGCACTGGCAAGCAGCTACAAACAAGAGTCAGAAGCTGGTATTCCATTAAATTTCCAGACAATACTTAAACACACAGATTCTATGGTTGAAGATTTACAGCTTTATTCTTGATGTTGAAATGGCTTCATTTTGACACAATGTAAAGATTTTTTAAAAGTGTGGGGATAATGATTAAAAAAAGTTAAGAGTGAGACGTTTTTACCATTTCCTAACCTTCTCTACAATGGTTGTTGCTAAAGAAGAGCATGGGGTCTGCTGAATGACATTGTGGGATGTCAGTTGATTTCATCTTCAATCTGAGCCCCCTCAGCAGTGAGCCAGGGCAATCAGAAGACTGTTTGAACAGAGGAAGAGAAAAATATCAAAAGGCAAATTGAAGTCGGTGTGAAAATGAATGGCCTGCAATCTCAAGGTGAGATTACAGAGGTAATGATAACATAGTCATTGCAAAAGAAGGCTGTTATTTTAAGAAATAAAAAAGGGGTGGAGGTGTGGGGGGACAAGGAGGAGAGAGAGGGGAAGAGAAATTATGAAGAAATCAGCCCCACTGAAACTGCTACTTTCTGCTGGAAGATAATAATTTATTTTTAAATATTTCTTTACCAGGTCATCAGGATGTTGGTAAATGTGTATTGTATTTCAGAATAATATGTTCATTCACACTTTAATAATCTAAATAAATAGTATAATAATTTTATATGTAACAGAGGAAATGACCCAAAGAAACTAAAGTGAAATTTCTAGATTGATAATATTACATGCATGGGACTTGTGCTTTGTAATAATAATTCATAGATCTGCACCTGTGGAATATTAAACCACCCAGAACTTACAAGATAATTAGGTGACATAGAGGGTTTGATTCTACACCAGTGAAGGGAAGAAATTGGCTCTCATAGTCCTTAACTCATCCTGTTGTGCCTACGTATCAAAATGTATGACACATCCTACAGCATCTAGGCACAACAGGATGAATTAATGAAGAGAAGGATTCTTCAAGTAGTAATATATTTCTTTTTAAAAAAGATAAGAGAAAGGAGGTTGATTATTTTGAAAGTATGCAAATTGACTCAATATCAATTTAGACAAATTTTGGAAACACATTTATCTGATCTTATGGATGAGATAAATAACTCTGAGATGAAGACTGTAGTCAACAGCTGCTCTGGCTCAATGGAACTTTTTTCAATAAGGAGAAAGCTTCTCTAAGGGTATGTCTACATTGCATTCCTCCTTCGAGAGAGGAATGCAAATACAGATGAACGAAATTGCAAATGAAGCGTGGATTCAAATTTCCCGTGCTTCATTTGCATAATCACGGCTGGCCGCTTTTCTGAAATACTGTATTTTGAGAAAAAAAACATGGTCCACATGGGGTATTTCGAAAAGAAACCCTTCCTTCGAAGTAACCCTTAAACCTCATGTTTTTAAGGAGTAAGGGTTATTTCGAAGTAAGGGATTCTTTTTTAAATAAACATGGGTTTTTTTTTCTCGAAATACGCTATTTCAGAAAAGCGGCCAGCTGTGATTATGCAAATGAAGTGTGGGAAATTCAAATCTTGCTTCATTTGCAATTTCATTTGTCTGCATGTGCACTCCCCTCTCGAAGGAAGAATTCAATGTAGACATACCCTTAGATAGCATTTTCTCATGGGGCTGGTAAGAGACAGCATAATGAACTCCCACAGGTACTAAGGACTATTACAACCTCATGCTACCTTCCCTTCCAAGTGCTAGGCAATCTTTTCAATTTTACTTTCTGACAAACATAAAGCAACATGCATATGTTGCTATAAATCCACTCCACCACACACACTTTCTTCTTGGGGAGAGGATGAGAGAACTCACATATGACTAATCTGATTAATATTGATCAATAAGTTGAACTGCAAAGTGCTTAGATATTACAGTGAAAAGTGTGGTGTAAGAACCAATGTGCAGGCTCGTTGACAACAATTCAGGGCCACAGAGCAGAACAGTCAGTGGACCTGTAGAAAGGATGGGTGCAGTATCTGCTACAGTTGGGCCCAGTGGAAACTTCACTTCTTTCTAGTCTCCTACTGTCTGTGTTTCTGCGGATCGTTTTCTTCAATACACATTTACCAACCACAGACCTCCTAACTTCCAGCTCTTCCCTGTCGATTCCATCCAGCTTCCTTTCCCATCC
Organism: Apalone spinifera; assembly: GCA_030068395.1. Lineage (NCBI taxonomy): Eukaryota > Metazoa > Chordata > Testudines > Trionychidae > Apalone > Apalone spinifera. The sequence goes on from JANRFK010004149.1 coordinate 37,206,688, forward strand.
TCGTGCTTCAGACTTTATATGTTTCTCAGACATTACCCACTCCCTTCCTCATATCACCAAAAGAGTTTATTTATATCGGCCTTTGGGAGAATTAGGCCGTAATGCAGTAGGTTTTTTGGGACAATACTGAGAGGGTTAAGTCAGGGCAATCTGCTTAGAAACAGGGCTGCTTATAGCCCAAGATTGGGGGTCCTCCACTGCAAGGCACCAAACCAGTCACAAAGAGCACTTCTGTTCACCACACTGGCTAACAAGAAGTTATATATGCAGCCCCCTTTTTCATTCCAGCTTTCCTGTGCCTTAACTAGCACCGCTCCTTATATAGATGAAAGGTTATAAAAATCAGTCTCGTCAAATTAGAAACCGGTTCTTCTGATCCCAAAGGACCAGGCACATTCCCAGGTCAATTTATTCCTCAGATCTTACCCAAAAGAGCATGCTGTGTCGATCCTTTAGAATCTAAAATCTAAAGTTTTATTAATAAAAGGAAAGAAGGGAAGGATGAAATTTAAAGTTGTTAAAGGAATCAAATTACATACACCTGGGGCAGGCTCATAACAAAAATGCAATAATCCGCCGTCTTAAATCAAGTCTCTGGATTACATCCTTTGTTAGGATGGGTCATCAGTCCTTTCAAGGTTGTGACAATTTTCTTCCACAATTTGATCTGAGGAAGTGGGTCTGGCCCACGAAAGCTCACCTAATAAACCATCTTGTTAGTCTTTAAAGTGCTACATAGTCCTGTATTTTAGTTCAAAGCAGAGATCTTTCAGAGGTGATGAGCTGGAATGCAGACAGGACTGAAGAGAAATGGAGGAATTGCCATTGTGGAGGATATTCCATTGTTCTCACTGTGTGAAATCCTGTCCCGAGATGGAGTCTGTCACATGAGCAAGTCATCTGTCCATGCATGACTCAGTTCTTTTTAGGTAGCAACCATTGCTTACATGCTGCTCTGAACATTCACAGCAAAGCTCATCAGATGCAGATTGGCACTACCATTCACTTGACTAGCAACACTTTCACAATAGGTTGGCAAAGCCTGTTGATGTCTCCCAGAAGTAAACATTTGAAATATAAGTACTTAGCCAATATTCATAACTTCAAATACAATATGATGCATGCAAATGAATAGTATAAACAGAATCAGTGACTTATACATTTTCCATAAACAGCTATCATGGGACATTTTGTACAAGCTTTGGTGCAAACATATAACAGTGATTGCAGCAATGATTTGTATGTTCATGTCACAGTCCAATGATATCACAGAGGCAGAATAAACTGCAGTTCTGTAGCTGTGTGACTACCTGAAAGCTTTGTGTCTGGAACCTGCAGTGCATGGCTTGTTACTGAAGAATTCCATCTCCCCTTCCTTCCTTAGGACAAGGATAACCTGATGTGCTAGTAACCAGCCGAGATCTCTTTTATTAGGTATTTCCAGACAATTAGTCAAAACCTTGGAATGTATCCAAAGGTACCTGAGCATGCAAACACCGTAACTCAGGACTCAGTGGAGAACCATTGCAACTGTATTATTTTATGCATTTGCATTATAGTAGCACCTATGGGCCCCAACTGAGGTCTGGGTGCTATTGTGCAGGATGCTGTGTACACTCATGGGGACAGTTCCCTACCCTAGAGATACTACCATCTAAACAGGCAAGATAAACAGAGGAACATTTTACAGACAGGAAATTCAGGCCCAGAGAGATTGATTTACCCAAAGTGGCAGTTTGTCCCCCATCCCCTGAACCAAAACCAGCCCACTAGCAGTCAGAGAATTCGCTTGCAATGGATAGTGCATTGTGCCATCACAGGCAGTCTTACACTACCCCCACTGCACGTTCCGGCTATGGGAGGCAGGAAGTCCAGGGCAGAGAATTGAACACAGAGCTCCTACTGCTGTACTCCCAGGACCTCCAACACTTCCCAGAAATAAATATGAGCTTCCAAGTCATTATAAATGCACTGAAGGGCAATTGACCTATTCCTAGACCCTACAGCTAAAAGAACCCCAACATTCTATGTTTGTGGCACACAATTCTGCACACACAATCATTTGCTTATGCAACAATCTGAAAAGGAGGCCAAACTGAGGTTCCTTTAAAAAGGCCTTTTATGCCTAAATTTACAGACCACTTAGAATCATGTTGCCTTAAGGTTAGAGCAGCACACTGGGTTCTGTCTGTGCCTGTGGCACTAATTCATTGGATGTCCTTAGGTAAGTTATTTAATCTCCCTGAGCGAAATTCATTGTGACATTATGTTCCAGCCAATTTCCCACCCAATTTCCCAGAAGGAAAATCTGACTAAATGTCTGGCTAAAACAAACAGAGAACTAATATATGGGAGAGGGAGGGTTCCAACATTAACTGGAATTAAATTTACCTTCTGTGCACTGATGGGCTTTGTAAACCCACAACTGTGGGTGTATGAAAAGTCTCACAGTAATACCCCAAGACTCATATCCCTCTTGACATGTTACACATGCACCAGTTGAAGCTCTTTAAGGGACATTGCATTCTTATTCATAGATTCCAAGGCCAGAAGGGACCATTCTCCCTCAATAATTCCCATGGCAGATCTTTTAGATCTTGATGTAAAAAATGGTCAGTGATGGAGCCTCCACCAGGATCATTATTAGTGACCATAACTAAATCAGCTGGTGAGACTCCATCACTGTTCCCCTTACACAGTCCCAACAACATATCCCTACCCCCAATTGCCAGCCCCCATTTCCAATCATCCCTTTACACCCAAACCATCTCCAAATACCAGCCCCATGATCAGCTACCAGCCCCATATCAAAATAACCTCAACACACCACACCCCTGCGCCAACTTTTGCTCCCTGAAGAGGGATGACTTTTAAATTTACTCTTAAGTTCTTGTGGTGTCGAGATCTATAGCTGAGGGACAGTGCAAGAACCAGGCTCTAGTTTATTCTGTGCTGCCATGAATGTTGCTGTAGTTATCAACAATTCCTTTGTGCCTGAATAGTATGTTTGTCGTGTCCAATTCTAACTTGGCAGTTTAAGAGAGTGAAGCCAGGCCTTTGAACATGCTCGTGTAATTAATGGGGAGTCAATGTAGTGCATGCTTCAGTGGGGTAATGTGTCCCATTTCAGCAGAGAGGCAGCCAGCTTTAGAGAGGAAGCTGCGGGTTTTATGAGGGCTAGGAGCTGAGAAGGGGACAACAGGTAAAGAAAAGGTAAAGATCCTGTAAAGACCCAATTTAGCAAAGCAGTTAAACGTGTCACCCCCATAACCCATGGTGGAAGTACGCCCATTGTCTTTGAAGGGACATCTCACACACTGGAGTACATAAATGCATAAATACATAAATGCTGTGCTAGACTGGGCCTAGGATAGGAGCTGGGTGTTGTCAGAGCTGCTGCTTCTTGCAGAGTTTGGACACTGCAATGATCACTCACTGTCTTTGTGAAAATGGACAGGCTGTATGAAAAAAAGACAGAAAGGGAATTGCTTTCCTTGCCCCAAACCATATATAAATCTGCTTTTGTTTGTTTCCTAACAAGAAACTTCACAGTTTTTTAGCTGGATCTTTCATTGCAAAAGGGCCATTGTCTGGCAGTATTATTTTTCAACAGCGAAGTGAAAGCTCTGTTGTTTATGTAACCAGGTATGTGCATGTATGGGGATCACTCCAATAAAACTCCCTCCACTGGGGCTTTCCTTTGATCTTCATGCACAATCAAAACAACCATCAAACACAGTGGCTATGTCTACACTGTAGGCTTCTGACGCAAGAAACTTTTGCAGAAGCGATCTGTAGTGTAGACCTAGCGGGTTTGAGTGAGCGCTCCACTGCAGGCAGCAGGCTAGAAATCTTTGAGAAGGGCCAGCTCTCTAGTACTTTCCCCCCTTTTTAGTCTATTCAAGACAGCCACCTGCCTAGGCTGACAGGATGAGTGAGCAGACCAGCTCTGGTCCTAGAGTCTGAACATGTCACCCTTTGTTTTACTGAGGGACAGCTTAGTTTTCCAGCAGGATTTTTCAAAAGGAAATTGGGAACATGGTTTTTCAAAAGAAAGTTCAATTTTGTTCTTAAAACATTTTGTTTGTATAAAAATCTAGTTTTCATTCCATTTACATGGCTTTCAGTGAAATGTCACTTTCCATTAAGGAATGATTACTAGAAACAACACTGAATCTGCTGAACAGGCTGCTTGACAATCCTCTTCCATTGTTAAGTGCAGTGTCGTTATAGCCATGTCAGTTCCAGGATAGTAGTGAGAAGGTGGTTTTCTGTGTAGCTCAAAAGCTTGCCTCTTTTACCAATAGAAGTTGGTCTAATAAAAGATATTGCCTTACCCACCACGCGTCTCTAAGAATAGGTCTACACTGGAAAGGTTTGGTGACGAAAGTGCTGTCAACATGAAAACATCACCAAAACAGAAAACTCGCCTAACCTGTTTTTTTGCCACCCTTTATCAGGGCCACATTGTTATCTCCCTTGTTGACAGAAAGAGCAAAGCAATGTGGGTAAGCAGCCCACAGTGCTTGGTGTTACCTTCAGTTGCTAAGCACTGTGGGAATGCACAACATTGCACTAGACCTCCCGGGAATATGAAAAACATCCCATCAACCATCTCTTTGCTTCCCATCCGGCTTATTTTCACACCACTTGAATGACAGTCCTTGCTGTGAGCTCCAGCATCTGCTCTGAAAAGTCATGGAGCCCAGACTTCTCTTCCATGTTGTGTTCAATGTGCTTAGGACATCACACATTGTAGCAGAGCTACTCATGCACTTAATAGCAGAGGATGAAGACTCGGATGCAGATGACAGTGAGTGACAGGGATAGCAATGCAGTGCAACTGTCATTGTGCCAGTTCTTCATCCCACACATTGATAACATCCAAAAGCTCTGAGGTGCTCCAAACAGGAGAGTGTTCTGAGTGATAGCCACCTCTTTTTCCCCTGAGAAGAAGCCATGACCTACACAATGAGCCAGACACCAGAAATTGATTTTAAAGTTCCTCGGGTTTGCAAGCAGGAGGGGCATGTCTGTTTGCCTGTTTACGAGGCTGCAGAGCACTGGAGATCAAAGCACTGGCTAGAGTGTCTAATCGGGCATTGTCGGAAACATGCTGGAGTTCAATAAACTCAACAAAAAGTCTACTGTAGCACACACTATATGACTGTCGACAGTAAAGGGAGGGAGAGAGAAAAAAGTTCTTTGAGGAGGTGGAAGTTTTTTGTTGCTGAAACTGGACATTTTTCACGACTTTTGTCACATTTCAGTGTTTTGTCCCCAAAAAGGGTTTTTCTGAGACAAAACTTGCCAGCATAGAAAAGGCCCAAGCCTCCTCAATTTACTGGGGGAATGTGCATACAAATGAGCAGAGATACTGTCCCAAATTGACATCTAATCCTGATTCTGCCAGTGAATTAGCCTTTTGGCTTATCCAATCTTCTTATTTCTTCCATCTTCAATAACTGAACTATCTGCTCCCACGTATCATCCACACTGCTCTAGACCAGCACTCAGTCCTTCTCATTACTGTATTCAAGAGACTTTAGATTGACAATAAACAAGAATGACAAGATGTTTCCCTGCATGCACAAGTAGTAGGCCACACTCAGGATATAATTCACTCTATCAAAAACATTGCAGAGGGAGGCAAGAATCCTACAGTAGGTACAATCCCTAATAGTTGGATATTCTTTTAAACAATGAAGCATGACGTTTTTATCCTTTCCAAAACTCTGCATCAATTATTGTAACTGGATATTCTTGTTTATTCGTATAAACATCCTGGCTGCGTTTTCCCTTGTGGCCGATGCCAGACCGCTGCATTCGACTTAAACTTTTAATCCCATGTGTTTCCAAACCTGCTGGATCTGAGCAAAGTCCTGACAGTATTTCTTAGCACTGTTCTTGTGGTGAGCAGTTTGCTCTGGAGCTGCACTGTGGAGCACAGGACCATTGAGACCCACGCCACTGGGACCTACCCCGCCTCCCTACCTTCAGTTGATGGCACAGTGCTGGGGTACAGGCAACAGACCTCTATCCTGCCCCAATACCTATAGTCTCTTCAATCTGGAGGCTGTGAGAAGAGTGTGGGAGAGCCTTTTCTATAGGATAGTCACATTTGTAGTTCACTGTGAACATAACCTTGGAACAAAGATTTCTGCACATAAATGATTTCACAACGTCACTACAAGCGGCCTGAATAAAGCTAGCGATCTCAGCCTTGTTCCTTTCCTATTTTCACTATTTTGGTGGGTTTATTTTAAAGTCAGTCCCTCAATGAGTGAAGTTGCATCTTTTAGTTGGCTGCCTCTTAATGCAGTGGAACCAGCAGCCATGCTGGGCTCCTGGATAAGGTGGGAGGGAGCGGCTCCATGCACCCAGAAGGGGCAGGGCCTTGGGCACAAGGGGCGAGTTTGGGGCTTGTCTCCCTCAGGCAGCCCTCAGCACTGCCTAGTGCGAGCCACGCCTACCCCAGACAGCCCTCAGCACTGCCCAGAGCGAGCCACGCCTACCCCAGGCAGCCCTCAGCACTGCCCAGAGCGAGCCACGCCTACCCCAGGCAGCCCTCAGCATTACTCAGATCATGTTGCACAGGGGCTCCAGTGGCAATTTAAAGGGGCTTAGGGCTGCTGCAGTAGCAGTGGCTGCAGTGGCCAGGAACCCAGGGTCCTTTTAGAATCGCCTGGCCCTGGAGCAGTTACTCTCTTTGCCTTCTCCCATAGGCGGGGCTGCCTTAATGACATACTAGAAAACATATAGGCATGAGAACAGCCAGCCCTTTCTACAAGGCCCTTTTGGCTGTGTTTAAAAAATTCCTTTGCATCAACGGTTAATTTAGATTTAGATGTTCATAGTTAAGGTTTCAGGGTGCTTGCTTAAAGCAGGAGTCCCTGCTCCACGGGGATGGGGCTTTCTGACAACATAGTCAGTGGGTTTCTGCTATAGGGGATAGCAGGTACTGGGTAAATTTTCTGCAAACAAGGGTGCTACGGTCTGCTTAGCAGAGGTGAGAGCTGCGAGCAGAAACTACTCGAGGTTCAGGTAGAGCTAGTTTCTTTGCTCTATTTTCTCTATAAAGGGATGTGTGTTTGTGCCAGCATGCTGGGGCCATAGAGACTACTCCAGCCGAAGTCCTGGAATAGCTTCCATGGAATGGCTGCACTGCTAGTTCACTGCAGATATCCCCAATGCTCAGCTGAGACACTGAGGTTGGACCCTGAGGCATAAAGAGCATCTATATTACCAGTGAAAAATGCTTTTCACACAGAAATCCATCTCTTCTGCCACCACTTTTACCTTATGCTGCTATCATTGAATCTTTTGAATTTAGTGAAGATTTAGGGAAAGTATCACACCCCATTTTAAGGGCCAAATTTGTATACTTAGGTGACTATACAAAAATGAGTGACTATACTGATGTATTCAGATGGGTGCCTAGCAGATATCAACGGGCAGTGACATAAATACAAGGGAAACTGCACCGCTGTCTCCTCTGGGCCTCTTGAAATGCATCCCAATGGACAACACCAGCATAGTTCTCTTAACAACCTCGAAGTGGTTTACCTCAACGTGCCTTGACGCTAGTATTGTTTTGCTCCCTGCTTGTTTTTCCTAGCAGCCTCCTTTGACTTATTCCATGTAATCAGACGGACAACTTCCCTCACATCCCTAAGCATATAGCATGCACAGTGTTTATCCATGTATGTTGAGCAGGTCCACATCCTTCACAAACACTCCTGCTCACATTTTGCTAAATAAATTTGCAAAGTTGCCCAGCTGCATCCACCCCAGGCATCTCTCTCAAAGGATAAAGATGACAGTATGATCCATAATATTTGCTCCATGTTGTTACCCCCAGAGACCCAGGTAAGCAACTTGATACTGTGGGCTGACTATGATTTTGAGTGTCTCTGCACAGAAGTGAGATTCGGCCTGGCACTCCTGTATCTAATCACTGGTAAGATTGACACAGCCAGAGTCCAGAATAAATTTAAACTCAATTATATTGTAAATTTGAATAAACACAGCAGTTAATGAGCTAAAACAACAAACACTTTGTGTTACAAAGCCAACCCCCACCCATGAAGAAATAGAGCATAGTAAAGAAAACCTGAAAAGGTAAACAACTTTACAATTGGTACGTGGTACAATGGAGGAACCAGACAGGATTCGGGTAAGTTGCTCGGGACCTTCAAACCTAGGGCTAGTTATAGCCATTGGGGAGGAATGCCGAGTGGTCCCTCAAGGATTCTAGATGGTATTAGAACAGAGCAATTCTGGAAAGGCCTGGGCCTTTGCCACAGCAGTCAGAAATGTCTGCAAATAGCTGCTCTCGTTTTTAGTTTCATCGATGCTTGGGCATTCACCACAACTCGAGAACCTGGACAGCTGAGGTGTTATCCAGATATGATGGTGAGGACCCTCAGTTTCTAGTTGACACTCCCAAGTGCAGTAGCTGAGCTTTTGCTACAGTCTACGCTGAAAGATGTCACAGAGGCCTGAGAATCTCACCGCCCTTGAGTCCAACGAAGCAGCAACCAAAGAACAGGGGAACTCAGGAACTGAGGAAGAAGCAACCCGAGCCTTAGGGCAAGACCTCCTTTTAAAAAGTCCTCGGCAGGAAAAGGAGATTTGTGCCATGTGCACATTAGATGGTGCAGAATGCAAACAGTGCTGAGTGCATAGGTTTAGTGCTGTGGGAAAATGATGGTGAGTGACGTGTGCACCTTTTAGTACTGGGTGAAACAGTTCTTCTGGTGGGAAAATCCAGTCCATACCAGTTCCTTGGCCTCAAACAGTCCCAATAGTTCATAGATGGTAAAATGGTACTGAGAATTCAAAATGGAAGTTGGATTGCACTGTCCATATTAGCACATAGCAGTACTCAAATTAATCCCAACAATGTGGGTTAACTAACATCTGCCATTCCATTTCGAGAGGAGAGCAGAGTCATCCTTGTAGTAGACAGTCTCTGGGTGCTGCTATGGCATTGCTTGGTCCTACCATAGCAAGTCATTTTTTGGATACTAGGCAGGTCACAGGTGAACGAATACCCTGAGATAATTTGGCAATATATAGCGGTACCCTAAGCATGTCTCCTATTTCGTTAGGAGGACATCTCTAACTTTAAAACAATGGTCACTCTGTTCAGCAAATCCCGAAGGGCAAGTTGAATTTACCTTCTCTCTAATTTGTGTCCACACCATTATTCCCCTTTTGTTTTCTCCCTTGAATGGGATTAGTTAAATGTTCTTTCGGAGTGGAGAATGATACTTAGTTGACTTCTCTTTCTATGCTGTTGTCATGAATAAATTGAGAGTAATGATTGGGATATTCTGTTGAGTCTCAGTCAGGAAAAGAGATTTTGTTGGCAAATCTCATTTTGAAAGCAGGCTTTTCTCAGAGCAGGATATTCAACAGGACAGATTTTTACATAAATAATGTGTTGAATTTATTATATATGCTTTCAGGGGGCCGCAGGGGATTTCCCATTTGAAATCACAATTTAAGTGATGAGATGCGGAGAACACTGCAGCATGCTTGAGTTTCTGTGTGGAAGATCCTGGTCTCTGGGGGGTCCTGCTGTGTGAGCTCGGGCAGATTCTGAAGGGCTTTAAGGTTTTTAGCTGTAAAAGAAGAATCTTATATTTTACCATTTTATCTTAGAGCTGATGATGCTCGTTAATTGAGAAAACAGAATAAAATATGAAACACATACCAAGGAGAAACAATAGCTTGTGTATGAAACACAGCCTCAAAAAACTAACCAACCACATAAAAACCCCTCTGTAACAAGTAGGTATATTTTTTTTCAGAGATTGTTTCACCAGAGTTTTGTTTTGTTTTTAATAGAAGGCAATAGGCATTTTAGTTTAAAAAAATCCTGTATTGTAAATATTACTAGAATACTGTATACCTTTTTTGTTGTTATTTCCTTTTATTGTTATTTCCTCGTTATTTCAATAACCTATGTTCTATTTAGACGTAAGCAGCTTTGGGCAAGGACTGCTGTGTTTGAATAGTGCATTGCCAGCACTAGGTCCTTTCACAGTACAAATAATTATCATTAATTGTAAAACAACTAAGTGAGGGTAGCACCATGGCTATCACAAGGACACAAAGCCATATGCTAGAGTTAGAACTGTGTTGTTTATTCTGATATATTCAGTTTATTTTTCCCACTTCCTTTGAAACTGGTCTGAGTTCCTTGTCGTTGCTAAAGTTAGCTTCAGTTTGTGCCTTCCTGTGCTCAAGAAAGGGCCACAGCCTACATATGATCTGTATGCTCTCAAAGACACTGTTCAAAATGGCAGCTGGACTCTGACCCTTTTCTGTCCGCAGGAAGAGCTAGAAGCCAGCTGCAGTTTTGCCTGTTCAAAGCTGCCACTTTTATGAATTAATGTAGTTATGTGAGGCAGCCTGTACGTGCATAAGGACTTCAGAGCATAATAATTGGGGCAGAGCAGCCCTTATGCACTCAAGTTCTTATGCCCCTAACATGTCAGAGCCTTATAAAAAAAAACCCAACCAGAACTAGTGATTGTGTCCACAGCCAGCACAATAAAAGGAATTATCCTCAGGCAAAAATAGTTCCTTTGACGGTGCATCTGCCATCGACCTTTGGCTTCAGGCAATACCATAGTCTCAGATACTATTTTTACCCCTGGGCAATATTCTGTTGTTATTATCCTTTACCAGCAGGTATTTGTGGAACATAGGCTGATAGGTTACATGAAGTCTACAGCTCCAGAGTGACTCAGGATAATGACCCATTTGAATGAAGAAAGGTGAAAGTGTAGCATTGAAAGAACTGGAGAATATGATAAGAGTTCAAAAAAGAGCAACATTCAGGCCCCAACTCAGCAAGGAATTTAAGTGCATACACTCTTTAAACATTAGTACTCCTGCAGACTTGTATGGGAATGTACTAAGAAGACCATTTGTCCATTTTTTAACTAGACCAGGGATGGGCAATAATTTTTGATGGGGGGGGGCACTCCAAGACCTTGGTAAATAGCCAAGGGCCACACACTTCCGTGATATTAATGGGGTCTATGATGGAGGTCGGGTGCAGAAGGGAGCTCATGGTAAGAGACTGTGGCATAGGAGGGGATCTGGGAAAGAGACTAGGTGAAAGAGGGAGTTGTGACCTAGGGCAGGAATATGCAGGGTCTGGGAGAGGGGTGCAGGAGCAGGGATGCAGAGGGTTTGGGTTGTGACTGAGGGTTTGGGATTGGGGTACAGGATGCAGAGGGTTGAGAGAAGGGAGGGGATAGGGTGCCAGAGGTAGGCCAGAGGTAGGTAGAGATGCTTATCTGGATGGCTTCTGGCCAGCAGCCCTCAAGTTCCTCTGCCAGGCCCCCTGCCTTCCATGAAGGCTCTAAGCCCAAGAGGCGGGAAGAAGGGTACTTTGCACGTTGTCTGTTCTTCAGAGCAGACAATGGACCTGTGAGATTGTGCTGGGCAGCACATGCATCCTCTCCCCCAGGGCTTGCTGCGCTCATAGATGCACATGGCCCTACAGCTGGCTTTTCTGAACATTGTGCAGGGGTGGGGAAGGCAAGGAGCCTGGCTGAGGCTTTTGCTGGGCCATGGACTGGATCCAGAAGCTTGGTGAGCCAGATCCAGCTTGCAGACTGTATTTTGCCTGCCCCGGAACTACACTGTTCTCTTTTTGGGTGGTTTGTCCCTTGTCTGACACTGAGATGAAACTGGATGTGATTTTGTCTGGTATCAGATGGGATTGCCATTTTTATGAATGCAACACTCCAACATAACCTTACATGCACCATGAGTGCAGGGTCACACTGCCAAGGCAGGGCACTCTTAAAAATGGTGCTCCCTGTGTGACATGACCTTGCATGTAAGGTCCCACTTTTTGGGGCAGGCCCACACCACCAGGAAAAACAGGAATGTTTGATGTTCTGGGAATGGAATAACAGACATGAAAGAGGAGATAAGATAAAGGATCTATAAAAGCATGACTAGTGTGGAGAAAATAATTAAGGGAAAGTTATTTACTTGTTCCCATAGCATAAGAACTAGGGGTCACCAAATGAAATTAATTAAAACAAACCAAAGGAAGTACTTCTTCACACAATGCACAGTCAACCTGTGGAACTCCTTGCCAGAGGATGTTGTGAAGACCAGGACTTTAACAGGATTCAAAAAAGAGCTAGATAAATTAATGGAGGATACATTCCTGACTATTAGCCAGGATGGGAAGGAATGGTGTCTCTAGCCTCGGTCTGTCAGAAGCTGGGAATAGACGCTGGAAAGGGATCGTTTGATGATTACCTGTTCTGTTCATTTCCCTCTGGGGCACTTGGCATTGGCCACTGTCAGGTTACTGGGCTAGATGGACCTTTGGTCTCACCTAGTATAGACATTTTTAATGTGCAAATGGCCACTCTAGACCATTCACCTGCTGAAAGTTACGTTCCTGCTTAAGTATTTAACTCCATAGGGGCTGGAGAATGATAAACCTCTAAAATGAAAAGCTGTTGCTACTGTCAGGGTAACAGTCATTTCTAGCATTGCACATTTTGGCTATGTCTACACTCTCGGCTTCTTGCACCAGAAATATGCAAATGAGGCTAAGCATGGAATATCTGAAAAGTAATCGGCGTAACGGCATTGCGCAAGAGGATTTTGTTGCGCAAGAAGAGGCAGTGTAGACAGCTCCTTCTGGTGCAAGAGCCTCTTCTGCAAAAAAGGCAGCTCATTAGGTATGCAAATGAGGCTTGGCAATATTCCACGCTTAGCCTCATTTGCATATTTCTGGTGCAAGAAGCTGAGAGTGTAGACATAGCCTTTGGATGGCTGTGTTAGAAAGGCAAGGAGACACAAGTCTATAAAAGATGGCTCCAAAGAACTTTTCTGAAAACTTGCATCTCTATGAATGCCTTTACAGCACTGCCATGTTACTTTCCCCAAGCACCAATTCATCTAGTTTTTTGCAGCGCTGGAAAGAATTAATGCTGATTATAGGCATCATCTCCATGTGGCACAGATAGTAAAACGCACATTTTGCCTTTCATAAATGGCAGCTTAATCATTATGCTAAGAGGCTATGTCTAGACTGCCCCCTCTTGTGCAAAAAAAAATGCAAATGAAACGAAACATGGAATATTGCCGTGCCTTATTTGTATAATTAATTAGGCTCTGTTTTTGTGCAAGAGGCTTTTGCGCAAGAGCCATTCTTCCTGAAAAAAATGTGGAAGAACGGCTCTTGTGCAATAGGGGGGTTTTGCGCAAAAATCAAGCCTAATTAATTATGTAAATGAGGTGTGGCAATATTCCATGCTTCGCCTCATTTGCATTTTTTTTGCACAAGAGGTGGCAGTCTAGACATAGCCAGAATGTTTTGAAGCAAAGTACAAGCAGATTTATACACGTCAGTCATCTATCTTAAAACAAATTAAATTCTCAAAGAGTCCTGTCCCCATATGCACCAAATATTGTATAAAATTTTGGATAGATACTTTGGTGGCTGTCTTTACTTCAGTTATTCCAGGATCTGGAAAGAGGTAAGGCTCTCTCAAGGAGGTTAAAGCAGCTTTCTCCATGGCCTTGTGTATTCCTTTACAGCTGGGCAAAATGAATGAAAAATGTTACCAAATCATCGGTGTACTCCCTTGACTAACATGTAAAGGTGTAAGGCAGCTCAAAATCAAACCATTGTTCTAAGTTTTAAATACAGAACAACTGCCCCTTTTGCTCAAGATTACTTGCAATCAGGTGTGCTGCCTTCGCTCAACCAAAGTCTCTGCTGTGCTGTCTTTTGTTCTGAAAAACAAACAAATGAAACAACCAAGGACACTGCATGGTGTATAAGGATATTGATTGGCCTGATGATTTTTTTTCATTATACCTAGGAGCTACTGATATGTGCAGAGCCATCATATTAGGTGTGATCAGGCAAGTAAATTGTCCCTGCCCTTAAGCATGCTGCGGTATTTAACTCTAATACCAACAACTAAAAGTTAATCACAGCATTTGCAATTGCAATCTCATTGTCCACATGGTAAACCTTTTCTAATAGTGGCTTCAAGGTGATGCCCTTTGAAACTGAGAGTTTACAAGAAGTACATTGGAAATGGGCATTTCCTAGTGGTAAGAATGTTCTAATCATTATTTTCTAATTAAATTAGTTTTTTTTTAAAAAAGGTTAACGATGACATTTTAATAGCTTCAGTTCACATTGATATTCTGAGGACACACTTTACCTCAGCCACTTGTGATTGAAAAGGATGTTTTTCCAATTAGGGAATCTCTTTTTGAGGGCTCCTAGTAAATGACATCCATTTCACTGAGGGGTGTGGACTGGAATATAATTGGTTTCCCTAGCTCCCCAATTCATTACTGCAAGACTATGTAATCTCTTATTTTTATTAAAATTACAAAAATGTGTTTTAATGCAACACTGAGGTTACAATGTTAAATGTGCAAAGGTAAAGGAACTTATATAAGTTAACATTTTCAGTTATTTGAACTCATTCCATGTTTTGGTTATAAGACTAGTTTTGGCTGGTATATTTATGCAAATCCTAATGAAGTCAGTTGGAATTGCGAGTGTATAACTGAAGGCAGGCACAGGCCCACTAGGTACAATAACCAGCATGGCTGATAATGCAAAATATTCCATACCGTAGATGTGGTGTGGGTGAGTTAACATTACTATGAGAGTGTTTATTTTCTGAGTTGAACATTTGAAATTATAACCTCTGTTAAATTTAACATAAGCTTTAATTTGTAGTTTCCTTAAAAGAGAAAAGACACTTAAGGTATTTGCTGATTGCTTACTGTTTGGTTGGTAGGGATCCCCAATTGAAAAACAAAGTTCTCCACTCTCTCCTAAGGTTCTATGCCCTTAATTCTAGGAAGGGAAAGTAGTGGCTTTATTGGAAATGGGGTGTTGCACAATGCACAGGAGTTTAGGGAGGTCGGGAACAATTGGAGATTAAGATGAGACAGACTATTTCACTACCACTATCCTTGTAGTCATCAGTGGACTTTTATTTCCTATCTGTCCCTCAACAAACTTTCACGACCACTATATTCACTGTAATACAAATGAGATCACTGTTGTTTGTTAGGTGTCTAACACACTTGCTGTAAACTGCAGTGCAGTTTTTAAGAGTTGCTTGTTTAACCTACTTATAAGAAAATGGATGTTCTTCATGTTAACATGAGGGCGTGCTCCATTTTAAAAATGATTTTGTAAGTACAGTGTTGTTTACTGAAATGTTTCAGAAGAAGTGAAACAACAAGGTGGAAGATATTATCTTACTCACCTTGTATCTTGTGTTGGAATCAATGCAGCTACATGGTTGCAGAATAAGTAACTCATTCTGGTAGGAAATGTTTAAACAAAGATTACCTGGTAACAGAAACAAGGATATTTAAAACTCAGGGAATGTTTTATTTCTTTAAATCATTGTGTGGTTTGCCTTTGTAATACTGTGCACATTGAATGTCAGTGGAAAGGAGTTTTCAGTCAGGACAGAGGGGGTAGAAATGCTGTTCAGAAAGTCCCCAGGAACCTAATATCCAGAAATTCTGCAAGAATCATGAGATGCTTGTTAGTTGGGTTTGAAAGCAGTGGAGCCTGCAGCAGATCAGTTCTGGCTCTATCAGAAGGTCTCACTATAGTGAATAGAATGACTATAGATGGTTTCATGGGATAAGGAGAGATAAATGAGCCAAACAAAAAGGCCTGCAGAAAATTGAATAAAACCAGTATTCAAGTAAAAGATTTCCAGCTAAAACCTACTTCAAAGAACATAATTAATCTGTTAGATCAAACACAGGGTCACTAAATCCTATTGCATTCAAATACTGTTTACATTTTTCCTTTATAGAACACATGAAAAGAGACAGTAATAGTATGCCTACAGACTATGGTCATATTTTATTTCAGCTTTGAAGGATATTTAATCAATTTTTCTAATAAGGGGACAAGATTTAAGTGATTGCTCATCACACTGAAAAAATATTCATACAAAGAGCTCTGCAGACATGTGCCATTGCCTAGTTGCTTCTGTTTTGTCTTCTCTTAATAAGATAAGAGTTACCTTCTTGCAATATGTGGGCTTAATAGAGACTCCATACCTATCGAGATTCTTGGAAAGGGCAGGTGAACATAGATTTTCATGAAAATATTGGTAATGAAAGGTTTGGGTTTTTAAAAAAATAGAAATATCAATTCCAGTACAAGATGCATTTTTTAAAATCAGAAATAGAGAACCCTCAAACTCATAAGAAATTATGATATTGTATAAAAAACAATCAAGGCATGCAATCCTCCTCTATGTGAAGAACCAGTGCCCCAGGTTCAGAAGTAAAAATAATGATGTAACTAAGTTTTCTGCATCTTGAAAATACTAAATGTAAAGGGAAATGCTCTTTGTAAGCCTAGCATTTTCATTTTAAAAGCTTTTGCTTATTTGTATTCAGACGTGACATAAATTAAACCTTCCTGCTGGAGCTTCTAAACTGACTATTTGATCGGCTGTGAGTTTATGCACCCTAGCTTTTGCAATATACTCATTTATTTTGTTGCCAGTGGCTTGGCTTTTATTGGAGTATGTGTGTACAATTATTTGCAAACTTCACACATTCCTTGTATCTTAGATTTAGTGTGCTCTGTTGGCTGACTGACTGGAGGGATGGTGGGTGGGAGGAGAAGAGATTGTTCTATCATGAGTGGAAGCCAAAGCATCTGGAATGATCTGTGTAGCAGCAGCCCACTTAATCCTTTCCTTTTCTTTTTATTACCAGCCAGCTAATGCCCATTTGCTAGGAAGACCTCTGGTGTACAGATAGGTTTAGGCTTTAGGGAATCTTGAATTACGAGGTATTAAATAGTAGTTACAGAATTTACCCTTTTTTTTGTTTGTTTTATTCAATCCATAGATGGCTTAATTTTGTAGTAATTTGAGAACCAGATATTTGGCCCTGTTCCAGATGCTTTGTGCTCTCTTATTGGTGCAGAGTGGTTGGAAATCTGAGGGAGCCTTTTATGAAATCATCCCATATAGGGAGAATTGCAGCTCTGTTCCCTAGCCCAAGCCTACTCTTTATCTCCCTCTTCCACCCCTCCCCCCCCACCCTGTATCAATCATGTCAGAATCAGACTGAGTCTCTGGCCCTAAACCTAATAATATTATCTCATATGAAACTTGCCAAAAATGAGGAAAAAGAAGTCATATGGGAGCATATAGAATCTATATATCAACTTATTTTATTTTCAGGATTCTTTCCGCACAGTAAGACTCCTATCAGGCCTTGTCTACACTGGTAAGTTACAGCGCAGTAATCAACACCCAATGTCATAACTCCCAAGGTGTCCACACTGGCAAGGCACTTAGGGTGCAGCAACTACAGAGTTAGTGCACACTAGGTAATGAGAGGCATAGAGCTTTCTGTACAGTGACTACAGCGCTGGAGTGCCAGTGTGGTCACCATGGTGTACTACAGCATTATGACAGGCCTCTAGGCCACTGTCCCACAATGCCTGTTCTCACCTCTCTGATAATCAGTTTGAACTCTATTGCCCTGTCCCCAGGGGACCAACCCTGAGGCCCGTCCTTTACATTCCTTGGGAATTTTGAAAGTCCTGTTTGCTCGGGGAGATGTGGTGGATGCTCAGTGCATCTTTCCAGGCCATCATGCCTACTCCACACACCAGGTGATCTGCTACTTGGAGCCATGCCAAGTTGCTGGACCTCACCAGTGTTTGGGGAGAGGAGACTGTTCAGCCCCAGCTGTACACACAGCAGTAGGAATTATGATACCTAAGGGCAGATCTTGAGATGCATTACCAAAAGGGGCTGTGATTGGGACATACTGCAGTGCAGGGTCAAAGTGAAGGAACTGAAAAATGCCTACCACAAGATGCATGAGGTAAACCGCTGCTCTGGTGCTGCACCTACTACCTGCCAGTTCTACAAAGAGAAAGATGACATATTTGGGGATGGCCCCATCATCACTCCGAAGACCCTTGTGGATAGTAAGGACCCACTAAATCAAATGCTGATGGTGCCCCTGTTGACTTAGGGGATTACCTGGGGGCCTGGCACAAGACAGCAGTCAGGGTTGGCCTCCCTCCCTCACTATGACTCATCGCAGGGCCTAAACTCTCTGCTTCCTGCTGCCATGGCGATGCTGAAGCAGTGGGTTTGGAAAGGATGGTGCAGCAGTGCAGAGCTGGCTGTGGGCTACTCCAGCTTTGCTGCTGTGGTGAGTGCAGGGGGGCCAACAGCTTCTGCCACTCTGCACCAGGCTCCCAAGTAATCACCTAGCTCTTGTTGCTTGGGGGAGGGGAATAGGGAGAGGAGCAAGGCTGGGAAAGGATGTGGCAGAGGCAGAACAGGGGTGGGGCCATGGTGTGGGGAGTAGTATTGCTCTAGCCCTGCACCTGGAACACTGGGAAACAGCTGTCCCAGACTCTGCGCACCCTAGGGATTGCCCTGGGAGAAGCAGAAGGTATATGGCTGCTCTATACATTTCCTTACTGCTGCTGCCTACTTAAGGTTTCTTCAGGCCCTCCAACATGGGAGGCAAAGGGGGCAGTGTCCCTGGGGCCCAGAGATTCAAAGGGGCCCAGAGCTCTTAGCCTCTGCCACTGCGGCAGTGGTGGTGGCTGGAGCCCTGAATTCCTTTGAGTTGTCGCCAGAGGACTGGAGTACTGCTCCTTGTGCATTATGGTCTGTGCAGAGCTAAGGGATGTTTGCCCTTGGCCCTGCCTCTTCTACCTAAGGCACTGGCCCCTTTTTGGGGTTTGGAGCACCCTCCCCCCCCACACACATACACATACACACCTTGCCCTGGGGCCTGTGGTGGCTGTCGTCCTTGCTGGGTTTCTTTAAATGGAAAGAAGTGTGTGTGTGTTCGTTCATGGGAAAACCTTTGGGGAGTCAAATTTTAAACAATCCAGAAGTGCTCCTTTAACCCAACAATTCCCCTATTTCACAGGGAGGGGCTGGCTCTGAAAACAGCCCATGCCAGTGTATGCAGTACCCAAGATAAAATGTCTCTGCGAGCCCCTGTGGTATTTACTCACTCCAAGTGAGCACAGCCACAGTTCCCTCATGTCTGTGTACCTTGACAATCTCTGCACACAGTACTCTCAGCTATGGCAGTTCTTGCTGCTCAAAGCAAATGGTCTAACACTCTCTCTGCCAACCATAGGACTGGGGTGTGGACACTGCATCATAGTATATTACTGGAGCTGTTTTGAATTTTTCAGAGAGGTAAGCAAAGATGCCTTGATACCCATACCCATTTGGAAATTTGTTTCAGTTTTAAGGTGTGACATTAATATGATTAATATGACCATATAGATCATTGTTGTAACCACTGATATATATTTGCAAGAAATTGTGTTTTTAAAAAAAAAAGGAGCACGTAGGGTGTCTATGGTAAGGCTATGTTTTGCTGAATATGATTGTGCTATTTGTATGCATGGGTCATTTTCATATTTGAAGTTATGAATATTCCTTATGTATCTATATTTCAAATGGCTGGCCCTTGTGACAAGACCTAGGAAGTATTTACACAGCTCACTTTGAAGAGATTATTCAAGATGAATGGCTCATCAAGAAAAACTTAGCTCTCAATGGACCATGCCCATCTCCACCTAATGGACTTTCCTGTGAATGTTCAAACTGAAGAAATCACTTCTGTGTTTAAGCAAAACTATGAATGGATATGTGACTTGCCTATGTGACTTCATACTCCACCATTTACCTCTCATTTTCCACAGTAAGAACAATGGGATTCCTTCCACATGGCATAGGCTATAATAGGGCCTGGAAACACCTCTATTTTGCCCCTTTTTTGCTCAAACCTCTGGACTATGGGAGCATTCTAACAAAGGGACTGAAGTCCTTCCAATGATTTGGAAGCAGCCAGAGACTTGACTGAAGCCAGCAATTTATTCCATTGATACAAGCCAGAACCAAGAACTTTGCAGTTTTTGTACGTTTGATTCCTTTGACCAATTCTAACTCTCACCTTTCTTCCTTTTATAAAAAAAAAATCTGCAAATTTTAGATTATTAAAGATTGGCAACAGCATGATTTTTGGGGTAAGATTGATCTGGGTGTGTGGCTGCTCCTTTGGGATCAGAAGAAACTCTTATTTGAGGAGGCTGGTTTTCAAGAACCACTTATGTCTGAATCCATTCTTAGGGGGTGATAAAAAGACTGGAATGCTTTTCTGACTTCTTTTGTTAGCTAGTGTGGAGACAGAAGTTTATTTTTGTGCCTGGTTTGTTATACCTTATGGAAGAATTTGGGAATGTAGTTGCCTTATTTCTAAGCAGCTTGTCCTAATTTTGGTATTTTCAGTTGTGACCCACAAAAGCACAGTTACATAAGGTACAGTAGAAAGGAGAATGTTGTATCTCTAGGGCTCAGCAAGGTCATAAGAGTTCTGTGAGGTCTGAGAGCTCTCTGTTGGAAGAACTACAACTGAGGAAGGCATTTTTATATCTTGCACAGCAGCAGTGGGGTGATTCGCATTGTTATGCCAGGAAATATCCCCTCTTCTTCCCTCTTGCTTCTTTCCCTTAATTTTGTCTCCTGCCCTTTTTACATCTTTCTATGTCCTCTTTCTTTCTTTCTTTCTTTCTAAAGAAGAGTAAATGTGACTATCCCTCAGCTGAGAATAAATTCAAAAGGAAGACTTCACTGCTGCTCCAGTACTGATGCTCACCTTGACCCTTTTCTGACTCTCTGGCTGTTTAGGGATGCTTCACCATGCAGCATGGTCTCATCTCAGTGTTTGAGGAGATATGCAAATGTTTCAGCTGTACAGCCAGATCAATCACAGATTGATCATAGATAAACCATTCTGATTTGAAGCAGAATTTAGCTGAATTTTTTATTGTAAAATGCCACCATCATTAATAAAACCTTATATAAAAATTCAGTAGGCATGATCTGAAAAAAAAGTGGCAAAAGCTCATGTGCAATTGTTTTATATAAGGACAGCTAAGAAAATGTTCAAAGATCTGAGTCTGTCACACAAAATTCAAAGTGCAAACATGTACAACTCTCCTGCAGGATTAGGCAAATACAAGGCAAATAAAATACTTAGTGAGGATTCACTGCATTTCTTCTAAAGAGACATCTGCTCATTTTTTTTTCTGTTTATTTAGCAATATAGTCCGGCGTACAGAGCACTAGACATGGGTGTGTTGTGTGAGACCTGGCTTCAAGTCTTAGCTCTGTCACATAGGCCCTATCAGAAGGGGGTGGGCAGGAGAGCCATTTAGTCTGGATCTCAGGAGACAAAAGGACCTCAAATTTTGACATTTTTCTACCCAGTCATTTCCATTTATTGTACACTTTGCTGTTATAAAACAAACCACAAAAGAAGCTATATATAACTGCAAAAAATTGATTTAAATCATTGTGGGACCTCGTGCCTTCCCCAATCAGGGCCTGGGGGTGAAGGGAGCGCATGAAGTTTCCTCCGCCCTGCCCTCTCCCTGCAAGGATCAGGGTGGAGGAGCACGGAAAGTCTCCTCCCACCACCAGGAGCATGGGTACCTAGGAAGAACCTCAGGAGGGGGGGCAAAGGCACTCCCCCACTCCCAGACCAATCATGGTCTGGGGGTGGGGAAGCCCAGAAGTATCCTGGCCCTGCCCCTTCCATTTGAGGCCCTGCTGGTGCCCAGAATTTTTGAAGTGGCCCCCAGCAAAAAATTATTGCCCACCCCTGGAGTACAAGAAGTCCTTCTTGAGCAAAATCACAGCTGTATTTTCTCCAGTTGTGGCAAACCATATGCTAAATCTTGTCAGCGTTGATTGCGCTGAATCATGCAAGGAAGCAGTCACATACTTTGGAACAATCCAGCAATTGCACAACCTCTTCAGCAGCAGTCCTCGAAAGTGGGAAATTCTGAAGCAACATCTGCCTTCCCTTCACGACATGTTGACAACAAGATGGTCAGCACAACTGATGGCATTAAACCAGTTACACAGCATTTGGACTCTGAGAGAAAGGCTTTACGTGAGTTTGAATCTCTTACTCTCACAGCACAGGCTTGCACTGAGCTTAAGTCAATTCAGAAGTATACATCCAAATTTAAATGTATTTTAATTTCATCCATATGGATGAAGCTGCTAAAAATGATCCATGAAACTGATCTTTTAATTGAAGCACACAATGCTACATTAGATGCTGAGAAGGATAACATTGAACGACTTCTTAAAGATATTCAAAAGATTCATGATCAATGGGACACAAATCCTTTCTGAGTCCAAATCAGTAGCACAGGGTATTGACTTTTCATCTGAATTTTCCACCAATTGCAGCCAAACATCTCAGTCTGATGTAGAAAGACACTATCGAGTCAACGTTTATTTTATTATTGAGTCCATCAAATCTGGTCTTACAAATAGATTTGAGCCACGGTTACAAATTAGTACCCTTTTTGGATTCCTTTGGGAGTTCAGAGAACTAAGTGATGAAGATCTGTATTCAATGGCTTAACAGTTTCAACAAAGGTACACCAACAAAATTTCAAGAGATCTCTGTGACCAGGTCATCTCCCTGAAACGTGTACATTCCATTAACTTTACATCTGACTGCAAGCCAAAAGAACTGCTTCAAGAAATATTTACTCTCGGCCTGTTGACTTTATTTCCTAATATCACAATTTTATTACGTATTTTTATCAGTCTCCCCTCATCAGTGGCTTCAGGTGAATGCACAGTCAATGTGTTAAAACAAACAAAGAGCTACCATTGTTCTACAAATGGACAAGAGCATTTGAATGGGCTTGTAATGCTTCACATTAACAGTGATGTTGCACATAAACTATATTTTTCTTCAATTATAAACA
The DNA here is from genome assembly GCA_030068395.1 of Apalone spinifera. Lineage (NCBI taxonomy): Eukaryota > Metazoa > Chordata > Testudines > Trionychidae > Apalone > Apalone spinifera. The sequence continues at coordinate 37,229,549 of JANRFK010004149.1, forward strand.
AGTTTGCACACAACAAAGCCAGAAAAGCATTCCTAAAATGAAGAGTTTTGCTTGCAGTGGAAACTCACAATTAAAGTTACATTTTTTTAAATATATATGCTATTGGTATAATGACTTAATTGTTAATAAATAAATGTCTCATGTTCATTTATTTATTTATTCTTTTTGTTTTAGTATGATCCTATGGATGAGATACATAGGGGACCTGAGGCTCGGGCTAGTCTAGGGCCTCTAAACTCAAAAATGACCGGGGCCTCTGTCATTCTTTGAGAGGGCCTGCTGCCATACAACCCCCATATGACCTTGGGCACATCACTCTGCATCCCCCCACACCCTACCTTTCATTTGTCTTCTCTGTTTAGGATGTGCCTATATTGTAGTTTGTAGGTGTGATTGTAGCATGTGTCTGTGTACCCTAGATATCTTTCATCACAGCTTGATCAAAGCTACTCAGCTATGGCTACTCAGGTTGCAAGCTTCCCCTCCCAACTGTGGTATCAACCTAACCTAAGGGTAGGTCTACACTGCAGATTGGAGGTGTGATTTTTAGATAGATGTACGTGCGCTTGCTTTGATGTGTGGAGTAGGTAATTGAGTTACTGTATGTAGGGTTTGGGATGAGATGGTACTCAGTCAGCTAGCCTTTGCCACAGTAGCTATACTGCTCTTTTGCAGTGCACAAGCTCAATCAAAATTAGTGTATATGTCCACCTAAGCATCTCCAGCTGCATTATTCATTTGTCAGGCCTTTTGGATAAGGAGTGTCTTTTTCTGTGTATTTGCACAGGGCCTAGCACAATGGGCCCTGATCTCTTTTGGGGCCATAATAAATAATAATAATAATTGTGTTTGTGGGAATAAATATCAAGTTGAGATTCAGACCACATTCTTATGGCTTGATCTATTGCTACAGATTACTAAACACAGGGGTAGACCCTTGTGTCAGGGGCTGGGGGATGGCTTTCTGCATAGAATATTTTCTTCTGTGATGTATTTTTTATGCATCTTTAGTTTAATTTTTAGGAGCCAAGAATTTTAGTGAATGCACTGAAAGCCTGTTTGACACATGCTTAATTATGACAATCTGAATGTCAAATTTTGTTAGCAATTTTGCTGCTTGTAGACTAGTTTTATATGAAGAAGTCACTAACAATAGCTGAGGATTGTGGGTGGAGCTGGGGATTGTGGCTACAGCTGGGTACCCCAGTCCTGTTTTATCTTTTTAATATTGTTCAGCTGTGCAGAATGTAGGCAAAAAAAAAAGCAAGAAACAAACAGCCGCTACCCTCTCTCCAGCTAGGGATTTAATTGTCATTTGCATAGATGTTGCATGCAAACTTAGCATATTTTTCTGCAAAAGGAACATGACATTACAGCAGATTTCCCAAATGTGCAGACTCCATTTAGTAAAGGTCACAAGACAGCATTTGGACATTTAAGTGCTCACAATGTATTCATCCTACAGCCTTGAATACTGATTCTATGGATGGAAGAGGGACCAAATATCAGCTCTAAAGTTGGCTGATTCATTAGTTTTGCTTGCAAGAATAATGTTTAAAGAACAGTGGTGAGATGTGTTATTTACACGTACTAGTGGTGGGTGAGATTTTCAAGGTCCACTAATCAATTTTCAGTGCTTCCCACTATTTTAAGACTCTTCTTTTCCCCAATGTGATGGGGCATGTGCCCTGCACTGGCCCTTTAAGGGTAAAACCCAGCACTGGGAGAAGGCTGAGTGCAAAGCCCACAGCTGTGGCAGATAATAGTCAATTAGGGTACAACTGCACCTACATGAAAAAGGGTTCTGGGAGGGTGAGACTCTTGCTCTAGCTGGGGAGCAGAAGGGACTTGGCTGCTGGGGAAGCTGTGGGTTTCCTGGGGCAGAGCAGGCTGGGGAGAGGCAGACAGGGCTGGGGAAGCTCTGGCCTGGCCTCACTCCCATGCTGCAGGGCCTGAAGCAAGGGCTCACAGTACTAGGGAGGCAGCCAGGGAGCAGGGAGGCAGGTTCACACCCCCTTGCCAATAAGGAGTGGCCATTTCAGACTGCAGTTTGCCCCTGAGTTAAGGGGCTAGATGAAGACCAGCAGTGGGTCACTGAGGCAAGGTGAGTGTAGAGGAAGTGAGGATTCCCTGGGAAGGGAAGACCCCAAAGTATAGAGACTGACAAACTCTCTGGAAGGGGACTGAGAGACACTGGAATGGACACTGTTGGATGGCAGTGTCCTGAATAGGACATCGTGGTCTGGGAGCGATGCGGGTCTGGAACTGAAACAAGGAGTGTGGACATAGGAAGACACCAGCCAGAGTGAGGCACTGGTGGATGAGCTAATTGCCAATGCTACCGGCAGAAGGTGCCATGGTGGTGTCTGCCCTGTGGCACTCCAGGTATTGGGATGGAATTGTATTATAGATCCAACCTGCTAGCTGGTACAGTAAACTCAGGAAGAAAGCCTTGGAAAGTAAAGGCTGGAGAACCTAGCTTCCTGGAGCCATTCAGAAGATGAGCAGTAATTTTTATTCCTAATTAACCTTTCTGTTCAAGTGCACTTTTTCATTTGCACAATCTAGTCTCCCAATCAGAGGTGAGACTGCATGTGGGTTTCTAGTATGTTTCCCTCTGCTAACATACAGGAAATTTACAATAAATCTACACTTAGATTTTAGTCCAAGGGCTTGATATTGATGTTGCTTACTTAAACCTGAATGGCTGCATCTAGACTGGCATGATATTCCGCAAATGCTTTTAACACAAAAGTTTTTCCGTTAAAAGCATTTGCGGAAAAGAGCGTCTAGATTGGCACAGATGCTTTTGCGCAAAAAGAGCTTTTGCGCAAAAGCATCTGTGCCAATCTAGACGCGGTTTTGCGCAAGAAAGCTCCGATCGCCATTTTAGCCATCGGGGCTTTTTTGCGCAAAACGGTTCTGGGTTGTCTACACTGGCCCTCTTGCGCAAAAGCATTTGCGCAAGAGGGCTTTTGCCCGAGCGGGAGCGTCATTGTATTTGCGCAAGAAGCACTGATTTTGTACATTACAAAGTCAGTGCTCTTGCGCAAATTCAAGCGGCCAGTGTAGACAGCTGGCAAGTTTCAAGCTTGCAAACAGTGTAGACAGCTGGTTGCTTTTGCACAAAAACTTGCCAGTCTAGATGCAGCCAATGTGTTTGGGCACCTCAGTGATTTCTTTGGCAACATCTAGACTGCAAACCTCTTTCAAAAAAGTGTGTCTAGACTACAACCAGTACTTTCGAAAAAGCAAGCCGCTTTTTCGAAAGAGTGTGCCCAGACCGTCTGGATGCTCTCTTTTGAAAAAGCACAGTTTGCAAATGTAGCCAGACATGAACCCCATCTTGTTCCCTCCCCCCGCCCCCCCCAGAGAGAAAGAGAAAGGCAGTCAGCCTTTGATGCCCTGGGAACGCA
>JANRFK010004149.1:37235325-37251012 GCA_030068395.1 Apalone spinifera
ATTTAAATCCCCGCTTCATTGACTATGTCGGGTAGCCTAATTTACATGCCTCTGCCGACAGAGGCTTGTAATCTAGACATGTCAGAGATAGGAGAACTTTGGCATTTCAAAAACAAAATGAAATCTTATGAGTGTAACTCACAGCAGATATGAATAGAAGTATATTGTTTCCTGGTTGCATTGGTAGAATGTAGAGATGTAGAAAATATCTAGGGTTGCCAGATACTTTCACAAAAAATACTGAACATGGCGGGGGGAAAAAAGTTGAGCAAAAATTAAAAAAAACAAACAAATGGGGGACCAAAGTGGTTTTTTTGGGGGAAAAAAAAACCTGCACAAGAAAAAGTCACTTACCTTTAAATCACCCCACTCTCTGCACCCCGCCAGACATGGCAGGGAAAGAATGTCCCAAGTGGCCTTCCATCTTTTCTGTTTTGTTTACCGGACCAAGGCTGCAAATACCAGACTGTCCGGGCTAATACTGGATGCCTGGCAACCCTACAAATATCACTGTCTCAAACAGAAGAAGCCTGATGTCTAGGATCCTGATTTGTGGGGTTAAAAGAGTAGTTCAAGGGGGCTTGGTCTCTTTGATCAGTAAGTGAAACCTTTTGGGGAAAGATAAATATGTCTATAACAGATCAGCACCTGCAAGTCTGTAAAGCCGCTGGATTTCATTGACCCCAAGGCAGCCTCAGATAGCACTAGCTACATTTTTAAGTAATTGGGAAAAGCCTTTCGTTTAGCTTTCTGTTTCTAGTCCCATCCTGGGTTCATCTGAGTTGAGTGTCCTTGAACTCCCAAAGGAAGACCTGTTTTGGATATATCTTTTTTTTTTTAAAGTGCCCAACTTGAGACATCTCTAGTGGAACTGAATTTCAGAAAGTGCTCAGCAGCTGTCCTCAGAAATATCAGGCCTTGTTAAGTGCCACATCCAATTGGATTCCGCATCCAATTGACTAATTGATGCTGAAAATTTAGGACTGTGACCCAGAAGCATTCTGCTCCTGCCTCTTCTCTAGTCACAAACTCCTCAGAGAGACCTTCTTCAAGTTAAACACCAGGAATGGACAATTTATGTACAATCTTCTTCCTACCACCTTTATAAATTTATGCAACTCTGTGCAGCAGCAAACACTGTTTAGCTCACTCAGTCAAGATGTGAGACAGAAGTTGTCTTCCCCTGAGCGATCTTTCCTGGCTTTGATTCTCCAGAGCTTGCCTGTTTCTCTTTCTTCCCAATCCCTCTTTCTGTGCCTTTCTAATTTCTGGACTAATGAGCTTTATGGTTCCTGCTCATCCCCAATCTATCAGTTAGGCACAGCTTTGCTCCTTACAGGCAATTCAGGTGGTGATCTTGTGGTCAGAGTGCTGGTACTGCTGCCATTGTCCTGCACCTTATCACAAAGACCAATGGTTTAACACAATGCACATAACTTAGTGCAGCCAATAGCCAAAGTCTTTATACAATATGAAGCATATTTATAATTTTGTGTAAATTTGGTGAATTACAGTGTCTATTAAAGTGTGAGAGGGATGATAGTCTGGTGAGCCTAAAAGACGTATCCCGATATGCTTTACCAACGCACAGCATTGATGGTCTAATTTCCCCACTATTCCTGTTCAGGACCTCTCCTCATCTATGGACATTGCAACAGGTTGTTAATTATGGACCGTGATTCACTAGAAAATATGTGAGACATCCCAACTTTTTCCTCTTGTATTGAGTTAGAGCCTTGTTCACAATTTAAAGCTAGTGTATGAAAACACAGTAATACCTACCATCTGATTTTACTGGGCAAAGATTCAAATTTTGCTGTTTAAAACAAAACAAAAGCTTGTTACAGTAAAATCCAGAATTTTTCAAATCTGCTGTAATGTGATATTTTTACCCATTAAAACTGGATTTTGATAGCACTCCACTTATTTTTAAAATTTCTTGGACATTGAGATCCTGAATAATTTTGTCCCTCCCGACTTACTCATTCTTGGATTTAACAATGTTTTCTATCCAGCCTCATCCAAGGTCTTAGCTTGATCAGGGAGCACGGTTACAATCATGTCAACAGGACAAATTGGAACTGTTTGAAACAGGTGCTTTAGATCTCGATGTGTAATCAGTGTTAGACCCTCACATCTCACTTGCTGAACAGCACCAAAGACCAAAGTGTGACAAGTACCTTGAAGCACCCAGGCAGCAGTAAGTAGCACTACAATCTCAAGAAATTTTGGAGTACTACAGTTTTCAGCTTTCCTTCCAGATGAGACAGCAAGAATTGGCAGGTTACCTTCAGGTTTACCTCCAGGAAAGGATTAACAACTTGTGAATACTTCAAAACTATTTGGCAGGACTTGAGCTAACCCTTCTTTACATTCCACAATTAAATAATGTAGCTGATCTTCCAGTTCCTTGCACCTTGAGTAGTCAACCATGCATAGCCAGTGTAGCTGCTCAGATAATGTGCAGATGAGGGCCATGTAAGTATTTAGATACATTCATTTACATGCCGAAAAAGAGTGGATAATGCTGCCATTCTGATACTCGGTGGCAGAAATAGAGAATCATCTTACTAATCTCTGATTACTGCAGTATTTGACACTGCCACGGACTTGCTGTGTGATCTTGAAGAAGTGAATTAGCCTGTCTAAGACTCAGTTTACCCATTTGTAAAATGGAACAATAAAACTAATCTACTAAAGAAGCACCTGAACTCTCTGTTACAAAATATATATATATATATATATGAGTAAAATCTAAGCTTTGACATTTGGCTATAATTACTGCCTGGCTGTTATATTTTTATCAGCTTGTGAAATTCTCACGTCAAACAATGTTCTCTGAATCACAACAAAAGAAATGATATATTTTTCTCTGAGCCAAGCAATTTACAGTTAAAATATATCATATATATGTTTGGTCAGAGAAAAATACTTCACACAGACTAATAAAAAAACACCAAACCCTAATGCCCCACAATCTGCACAACTGAAAGATACCCCAATTGTATCATAAGATATGCTTTTTCTTTTCTTTTTTTCCTGTCAGAAGCTAATGCTGAAGATGAGTAAACTTGTGAGTCCTAGTTGTCAGATGAGGATTTAAAAAAAAGGAAGCCAGAGCATGTGCTTATGAAGGGTAAAAATGCTCAGTTAGGACGAGTGTTCCCTGTAAGCTGAGTGCTTAGGCACCCACCCAGGGGAGATTAAAATGCTGATGAGCAGAGTGCTCACAGACAACAGAATGTGGTCCTACTAGTGATACACATCAGCACATGCTTCAGTGCATGTGACAAAATGTATTCTGCACGTGGATAGAAAAATTAGAGGGAACACTGGTTAGGACCAAATCTTGAGGTGTTTTCCTTGGTAAACATCCACTGTGGGGGGGTGTTCCCTTAGTTAAAACTGGATAAAGGCTTCAGAATGTCACTATAAGCCTGTGTAATACTTCAGTGTTTACTGGAATAAATGGCAGTAATAAAACAGCTGGCAAGTGATGGGACTGGCTGTGAAGGAAGCTTCTCCAATGGTCTATCAATCACAAACTAAAAATGTCAGTCAACTTTTACTGGGTAAAGTATCGATCATTAAGAATCAACAGAAGCTTGGGGACAGGGTTTATTAAAATCCTGGCACTGGGACAGATGAAAGAAGCCTGTTTCTCTGGAGACAGGGCTGGCGGGTTGTTTATAATGCACATGATTTTCCTGATACAGAAGAAAGACAGTTTCCCTTTCCAAACTGAAGCAAGCCTTAAAAATTAAAGTGTTTGTTTGGGTTTTTTTGTTACGTGCCCAAACATCCTGCAGATTGCATAATTTTAGAGTAGATTAACATGAAACATTAAAGACCCTTTGTGGGAATATTTCTGTTTCTTCAGACACTATCAAATCAAGAAAGCATGTTTTCAGCTGAGGAGACGTTAACATTTTTTTTTTCCTGGCCCAGAGAGTAAAGGAAAAAGTCATCATTGAGGGTGTGTCTAAACTACACCCTATGCTGACAGAGGGATGTAGATTAGGTGCTTCGAAAGTGCAAATGAGCCCAGGATTTAAATATCCCTGGCTTAATTTGCATACTCATGTTCAGGTGCTGTGCCGATCATGTGCCCTTTCGAAAGTGAAAGTAAAGTCTAGCCGCAGCTCTGCCGACAGCAGGGAGCTTTTTCAGCAGATCCTGTACTCCTCATTTTTTACTTCTGAGGAGTACAAGATCTTTTAAAACAGGCTTTTCTTTTCGAAAGCACCGTGTCTAGACCGCAGTTTCACTTTGGAAATAGCTTTTTTTGAAAACACCGTGACACGGTTATGCAAATGAAGTGTGGGAAATTCAAATCCCAACTTCATTTGTGATTTCGATATGTCTAAACTATTTTATATACCTTACCTGTATGGGTACCCTACGTGGATGGGTTTAGACATACCCCATATGTTCTGGATAACTTTGTTGTCCAAGCAAACATATCAAGTTATCATGGACATGAAGACCTGTTGCTTCCATGATAAACAACACTTTGTTGGGCAATTTTTGCTTGATGTGTATCAGTGAACACACTTAGGAGCAGATCTTCAAATGGGAATGGATATTAGAGCAATAAAGTAATATCTTTATCCTGGTAGCAGATATCAGAGGCAGGGAAAAGCAATGCCTGCCCCACTCACACTCCATCCCGAGGGTCCCTCTGCTTCAGCACAGCTCCCTCCAGGCTCCTGGGGTTGCTCGAGCTTCAGTTACACTGGAGCTAAGGCCACATGCTGCCCTCCTGCCCCATGCTCCAGACCCGGGATATATGGGGCTGCCCACCCTCCCTGGGCCTTAGGGCTGGGGAAGCTGAGGCCACGTGCCACCCACTCAGGAGTGAGAGGGCTGGGAATCTACACCTACAGTGGGGGAACTTAGCTCCCATGAAGGGACCTCGGGCAGCAGGGGCGCGTCTGGTAACTTGCCATTCCCAGCTCTAGACTCACCCACCATCCATGATCTTTATCGTGGTTATCACTTATTCTAGGCCCTTGTTTGGGTTTCCTCTTTTCTTGTAGAACAGGGGTGGGGAACCTCAGGTCCAGGGGCTGGATGTGGCCCCCTGGCTTGCCTGGATCTGGTGCTCGAGGCTCTCTCCTCCAGCATTAGGGGTGGGGGGGAGGAGGAGGGCAGGCTGTGCTGGCACTCCAGCCCCCTACTGCCCCACCTCAGGGCTGAAGCACACAAAATCTACCAGTCTGGGCCCCCGTAGGCTCAGTTGTGGAGTGTGGGGGAATGTGGAGAGTGTCCTTCTCGGTCAGTCGTCACATCAGTGAGGGTTTGTTTTGTTTCTCTGCTTCTCATTTGTGTGTGACCCCTGACTGATTCTTCTGTGGGTCAGTTTTCCCTGACCTAAAAAAGATTCCCCGCCCCTGTTGTAGGGCCAAAGGATCTTTGCAATGGTCGCACTCTAGGAGCTGATGACATCTTCCTGTGTTCCAGAATTTTGGCCACTGAGCCCCTCTGCTAACATTGTGGTAGACTATGACAGTGCTCTATGCACTGACAGATGGCCACACACATTCCTCAGCACCACGTAGGCCATCATGCTTTACTGGTGCTTGATGAAGGAAGGGGTCACAGCATTAGTGGTGGAAAGTTCATGGATTTAGATGAATTGCAGCTTCCTTTTACTCCCCTCTGCAGTGGCGGTGAAAGTTTCCCCAACAGTGAATTTTCTGTTGATCAAAAGCATTGCAGTTATTTTTTAAGTCATGAGACAGGGAGTGGGAGGAAATGCACTTGAAGCTGTTGTAGAAAATAAATCTACTCAGATTTTGTGCACAGTGCTACATCAAAAAAGAATTGAGTTTAAAACATAGGAACTGATCCTATAAACACTTATACATGTGAGTAAGTTTATTCATGTGCAGAGTCCTATTAGAGTCCAGGGACATTCACATAAATTACACATATAAATGTTTTCAGAATCCAGTTTTTGCCATGTACAAGCATTGAAATCCTTAAAGGAGTATATGACTTACTGGGTTTGAAAATGCAGTGATTCTGATTTAACAAATGTATGACTGAAAATTGCATACTAAGCAAATGCAATGGAAAATTTTATTAAGCCTGTTGCTGTACATTTGACCAGCTGGCAATGGGAACTGAACATGTTCAACACCTTTGAAAATCAGGCGATGTATTTAAATGGCTAGGTATGGATTTAGGGGTCTCTTTTGAGACATCTGTGTTCAAAAATGTTGGCCTAAAACTTCATTTAAGGTATACAAGAAGATATTGGGATGGACTTTAAGGGGGTGTTCCATCACACAGCAGCTCTGATGGGGGTGAGTTAGGGTTGCCAATTTTGGCTGGCATATTCCTGGAGGTTTCATCACATGACAATCTTTAATTCCTAGGGACTCCAGTACAATCCTAGCAGACTGATAACTCAGATGTCTCAGAAAGGGGGCAAGTAACCTCACAGATCATACTTGGGGGAAAAGTCAGTCTTGACTGAAAAACACTAACTGAAGGTAAAGCCTAGCTGGACAGGAACAGGCTGGGTTTGTCTCAAGCCAGGAAACTAAGAAGAGAAGGGGGCTAAAAACTCTGCAAATCTCATGCTGTGTGAGTATTATGAGGCCATTGTGTGCTGCAGGTAGTAACAGAAGAAACTCGTATAAATTTAAGGATGAAATTGTTAGATTTAGCTAAGGTTAATGGAAATGGTGAAATAAGAGTAATAAATAGGAATGAAATAAAAAGTAGCAACTGAATGCCATAAACTCCCACCTGCTAATAGGTTAAAAGGTGAGTAAGGGACTTGGGTGAAAAGGAAGCACTAGAAGAAATTAAAATCTTCAGTCATGTGAAATCAAACTATAGCTAGACAGTTGCCCCTTCAATGGTGGATTCGGAATTATATGATAAAACAAAGGGAAGAGCATGATGATCAAATATGATGAAGATTTATGAGTTTATACATGGCAAAGGGGATCAGAGTTGTGAAATCTATACTGATGGTTCTAAAGGTGACAACACAGTTAGAGTGAAAGTAATCTTTTCTATCCCTGAATTTGTAATTGAGAGTTATAGAGCCAGACCCAGCCAAAGAATTTGCAGGGCCCAAGACAGCATGCTGTGGCTGGCTGAGCCGCACAGCCGGGCAGCTCCCAGTCAGGGCAGGGAGCGAGTGGCCAGGACGGTGGAAGCTGGCCATCATGGGGCCCTTAATGCGCAGGGCCCAACGCAACTGCCTTGCTCACCTTGCCCAAAGGCTGGGCCTGTATAGAAGTATCCAACTTTGGGGCCATTCTCATGTCCAAATTGATGGGCATTTCCCAAGGGAAAAGAATATAATCTGAAAGTATTGGTGAGTATCAGGAAAGTCAGGAAGCATAAATAAAGCATAACATTGCTTTTGTAAGGATACAAGTCTGGGTGTCAGGATACAGTTTTTTGCTTGCGGGGGAGAGAGGGCTGCACAGGAAAGAGTCTGCAGAGACGGGGTATAGAGGCTACATCTACACTACAGCAGAAAGTTGACTTAAGGTACACCACTCCAGCTACCTGAATAATGTAGCTGGAGTTGATATACCTTAAGTTGAGTTACCGCAGGGTCTCCACAGTGGAGAAACTCTTCCATCAATGTCCCTTACTTTTCTTGTCTGGGGTAGAGTAACAGGGTCGATGAGAGAGCAATCTGCTGTCGATTTGGCAGGTCTTCACTAAACTTGCTAAATTGATTGCCGATGGATTGATCTTAGAATGTTGATCTGGGTTTAGTGTAGATGTAGCCAGAGATGTGAGTAGGAAGAAACCCAATGGGAAGAAAAAGCCCTGGGATTCTGTCCCTAACAGAAGGGGTTTACCTATACTAGTAGGGAAGAAAGCCTGTGGAAGACAGAGTAGAAAGAAGCCCAGGGAAAAAACAGCAAGGTTTGAGGCTTGTATACCTGGGTTGCTGATTATAGGGTCCCTGGGCTGAAATCCAGAATAAAAGGCAGGCCCAAGTTCTACTACCAGCCACTGGAAAAATGGCACATACCAGGAATTACAATAGATTGCTTTTTTAAAAGTGGATGGGCCTATTCTGTCCACTTTTTGTCAATGGCCTTGCCCCCATCCTTCCTCTTTTCCCTAAGCCCCACAGCCCTGGCCAGGCCAGCAGCTGGAGCTCAGCTGGAGAATGTGGGCAGCTTTGGGGCACCGCAGACCCTCCACTCATCAAGGGTTGGGGGGCTAAGAGCAACTCCTGGTCTCTGTTCCCATCTAGGGCAGGTGAAGGATCCACAGCTTCCTATAGTCCTGATGGTTCTTGCCTTGGCCAGACTGTTGCCCCCAAGCTGGAGCCATTCCAGGGAAAAGCCAGGGAGCCTCTTTCTCTAGGTGGGGGACATGAAGGGCAGAGACATAGGCAGGTGGAGAGTCCATGGCTCCCAGCCTGCTTTGGCTTCTGACTTGACCAGGCTGGGGCCTCAGGTGGAAGAGGAGGGACAAGGGTGGGGCCTCCGTCAGAAGAGGTAGGGCGGGGAGAGGCCACAGATGATGAAGGGGCCCTTGGCTCCCCACTTTTGGGAAGGTTTTCCTGCCCCTGCCCTGAGTATTTCCCAGAGTGCCAGGGCTTGGAGCTTCTGCGATGCAGGGAGCTGACAAGGCTCCCATGGATTTGAAAATATTTGCCAGATCTCCCCTCAAGGCTCCAGCTGAATGTGAGCCCTGCTTTTGTGGCTCCCCAGTCCTGGGGCTGGCTGTACACTGCTCTTTCTCATAACTACATATGATCCTAAAGAGCTGTTTCCACTGCTGAGTATTGCTGGGAAGTAGTAGCATTCTGGTCAATATTATCTGGCAGGGGGATAAGGTGTACCCACCTTGGGGTTTCTCCTATAGAGAATTCTGACTCAATAGTTCGATTAGGGCACTCACCTGGAATGTAGAATATGGTGAAGCAGGGACTTTAATCTGGGTTCCCACATTCTTGATGACTTACCTAACCACTAGCTTATGGTGTTCTGGGAGAAGGGAGGACTCTCTCATCCATGTGAACAGCTGCATTTTCATTCTGATATGGAACAAAAAGATCACAAAAAATTCAATTTTTTTTGCAAAACAGAATACTTTTTTTCCAGCCAGACCTAACTATAACCTGCATTTTGTATACATGCTCTTAGATTGTTTAAATAACATTTTACAACATTTGTAATTAATAGCCAGTCAAATAAACTTAACAATATGAAAGCATCCTTTCTTGTACCTCCAAACAATGATGGGAAACAAGCAAGTCTTCCAGTGGATTAAGTGTACAATCTCAAGAAAATCTCTGTAAACAGTTTTAAATTCAGGTCTAATAAAAATGTCAAGCAAAAATACTAGGAACAGTTATTTAGCTCATTTCTCTGCCATGTTAATCATAGTGCTTTGCTTCTATAGTGCTTTGGATTTATTTGATTTTTTTTTTTTAAACGCTGCATTTACCCAAGCCAACGAACCCCAGATGCTTTTTGTGCATTCAGTTTACAGCTGCACACTTTAAATCTCATCTTGGTAATTAGCCATGGATAGTCAGGTTTACACTACTCAAATTGCTTTGGATGCCACACTATTTAAACATCTTTGGATGTGTTTAAATGTTTTGTAAATTGGGGCTCAAGGTGAAAAAAAAGCTATAATTGTCAACATGCTTCAGTCCTGCAAAAATATTGTTAATTATTGTATTACAGTAGCACCTAGGAACAGGCAGCTGGGCATTTTACAGAGTAGTAGCCCCTGCCTCACTGAGTTCACAATCTAAAAGGTCAACCTACACCAAGAATAGGGGGAAGGATGTAGCATGTAAACAGAGTGATGAAGCATATGAGTGCTTCAGTCTTTTATAAAAAATGTTTTGCTAGGGGAAGGGCTGTGAGGAGCATGGGGGCCGCTCAATGTGCCACCTTGGGTGTGGGGGTCTAATTGGAGTTGGGGTTGGGTGGGTCTGGGGAGCACAGATGGGTGGATGGGGGTCTGGAGCAGGGTCAGGGTTGGAGGGGCATTGCCTGGGGAGGGGGCAGGAGCAGCACATGGGGAGGCCAGGAGCAGCGACCTCAGGCGGTTGTGCCATCATGTGCGACATGTAGGCACACATTGTCACACCACTGCATCAGCTGGTCCCATGCGTGGTTCTACCACTGAAATCCTCATGGACCTTGTGAGCCATGGTTTGCTGCATGTCACTCAGGACACTGATGTGGTGGCAGATGAGGTCTTCTTGGACCCTGGCGTGCCTTTGGGTACCCCAGGCTCCGGCAGATGGCTCTGGTGGTGTGGCTTGGCCCTCAATCCTGGCTGGTCCAGCTGTGGAGAACACACAGAGGGAGAGGCAGTCAGTCATCCAGGCAGACATTGTCCCTGAGGCCATGCCCTTCTCAGTGAGCAGTGACCAACAGTCCTCAGGGCAGAGGAGGGGGATGCCTCAGGAGGAAGGCCATGTGTGGCCTGCACAGCGGGGCCATGCCTCACAGGTGTCTGTTGCCACCTCCTCTGCCGAGACCTCTGGCTGGATGATGACGGGGGTCTCCAGGCTGGAGTCCACAAGGATGGGTGGGGAAGATGTTTCCCCACCCCCAGGATCTGATGCAGTTCTTCAAAGTAGGGGCAGGTGTGGGGTCCTGCCCCTGAGCTCAGGCTGCTCTCTGTGGCCCGGACATATCCCTGGTAGAGCTCCTTCATCTTACTCCGGACCTGTTCCAAGGTCCGGGGTGGGTGTCCGCGCTGTGCCATGGACTCGGCCATCCCGCCATAAATGTCCGCATTTCAGCGCTTGGCCCAGAGATCTTGCAAGGTCTCCTCCTCACCCCACAGCTCGAGGGACAGGATCTCCGGTCCGGACCAGGAGGGTGCCCATCTCTTGGTCCCCCTGCATGGGTCCTGGGACCCTGGAACTGCTCCCTGCAAGGACCAGGAGAGTTGTGGGGGGCTTGTGGCTCCACTATGGGTGGCAAGGCCTGTGGCAGGGAGAGCTGCACAGTGAGTTGCTGCTCCGTGGCCAGCTTCCTGCCACAATGCTTGTCTAGGGTGCCTTCAGCTTTAAGAGGGACGAGGTGGACATCAGGGCACCTATGATATTTCCTGGAGGCCTCTTCTTTCGGAAAAAACCCTCCTCCCTGTCCACACGCTCCTTTTTCCAAAAGAGCTTTTGGAAAAGGCGTTCTTCCTTGTAGAAAGAGGATTACCAGCGTTGGAAAAACCCCTCTGTTCTTTTGATTTATTTCCAAAAGAATACGATTGCAGTGTGGACGCTCTGCAAGTTTTGTCCGAAAAACAGCCGTTTTTCTGACAAAACTCTGTAGTGTAGACATACACTCAGAGAGCCATACAAGAATCTTTTGGCAAGAGAGGGGGAAGAGTCTGGCATATTTTTGTAGTAGGAAGGGGCTGCTTTAGCCATGAGACTGACCAACTCAACATGAGTTGACTTTGGGGGGAGGGGTGAAAGGGAGGTGGAAGAGAAAGCAAGAGAGAAGACTCCATGATTAGCACGACAAGCCCTTCACTGTAGAAAAAGGATCCTGGATGCCCCCGGAGGGCTCTTACCCTTATTCAAAGCATGCTCTGAAGTACTGAGGAAGCTGAGGCAGGGAAGGTTTATTATTTTCTATAGGTTTTATTTCTTATTTGGTTAAGTGATTATCAAAGATGACAAGTCTGTCTGAGTTGTGTGATATCCATCATTGATCCTTCGAAAGATAATCTGTGACGGAGTGGCCACAAAGTTAGAGTTCTGTATTAAGCTACAGCAGATTCTGAGGAGATAACTAGGAGAGATCATTAGATAGGGCATGTGCAGCTTGAGAGTGTGCCTATGAATTCCCAAGACCGAGACTGTGCCTGGGCTTTGTCCAGACTTCTCCGGCTTAAAGCATATAGAATCCAGCTTTCAGTTCCACCACCTCAAGCTGGTGAGGGCCCAGAAAGAGGGAGGGGCTGGTGACTGGGAGCTGTGAGAGGACAGCTCAACTAGATCTGTGACGGGCTCTAAAAATATGACTCTGGAAATATTCAAATTTGTGAATAAAAACAAATGGAGATAAAATCAGCAAATTGTAAAAATATTAATGTCAATTGTTGTGGACCAGATCTTAATCCCCTAACTCAATGAATATTACCGCTTGCTGTAAGGGTATGAAAATCATGTGGTGTACTCCGAATTAGACAAGGGGAAGACCAGGCCACATTCTTTTATCTCCCTATGGAAAAATTTGGACTATGGGCTACTTTCAACAACAAAAAAGGCATTTTAATAATTGTCATTCCTATTCTTTAAAACTCACAATTAAATAACTAATAGTTCTAGTGATAAATGCACATTTTCTCTAGGGAAATCTATTATCCATTTTTTCAGTTTAATGAAAATCTGCACAAGTCATTACTTATGGTCTAAAGTGCTGTATTTCTTTATGTACAAACCTACTATCTGTAGTTGCTCATTATTTATATACTATTCCATTTTAGTGACAAAGATATAATTGGTTAATTAAATCTGAGGGGAAAAAATAGAATATCTCCTATGAGCCTAATCACTGAGAGAAAAATCCCCAGGGAATAATTGGAACAAACAATATCTATGACTGTTACACTTCAAAGCACAAGAGGAAGAAGTTTTAAAAGAATAAAAAATGAAATGTGAACTGAGAGATGTCCAGAAGGAGAAATACTTCAGAGATTGTCAGAAAAGAGGAAGGATCTAACTCAGTAGGGTTTGGAAGTCAGATGATATCTATGTTTGTATATCTAAATGTTGGAGTATCCTATTTGGGCCCAATCCTGACAGCCCACAATCTATATTAAGTTCATGGAGAGCATATTCATCTCCTCACTGAATTGGGCACATCATGGCTACGTCTAGACTGGCATGATTTTCCGCAAATGCTTTTAACGGAAAAGTTTTCTGTTAAAAGCATTTTTTGGAAAAAGAGCGTCTAGATTGGCACGGACGCTTTTGCGCAAAAGCACTTTTTGCGGAAAAGCGTCCGTGTCAGTCTAGACGCGCTTTTGCGCAAGAAAGCCCCGATCGCCGTTTTAGCCATCGGGGCTTTTTTGCGCAAAACAAATCTCAGATATCTACACTGGCCCTTTTGTGCAAAACTTTTGCGCAAAAGGGACTTTTGCCTGAACGGGAGCATCAAAGCTTTTCTGCAAGAAGCACTGATTTCCTACAGTTGGAAGTCAGTGCTTTTGCGGAAAATCAAGCAGCCAGTGTAGACAGCTGGCAAGTTTTTGCGCAAAAGCGGCTGATTTTCCGCAAAAACTGGCCAGTCTAGACACAGCCCATGTGTTTTCAGGTTACAGCCCTTAATATTATGGCCTAAGATTTTCTTAAGAGATGGGTTTGAGTTCAGAACCTGGGTTCTGGGAATTTAATTATGGCAAATGTAACTAGTAGAGACAGAGTCCTGAGGGCAGCAAGGTAAAAAGAAATCCTGCAGAAGTAATGATTTTTATCCTGTTCTGTAGCCTTATTTGGAACAAAAGGAAAGCACCAATACTGTTAAATGAGTCCTTTTCTATAGGTAATACAATTCTAGCTTTGTTTTATCTAGCAAAGCTTAGGATCACTACCATTGAAACATAAATTTACATTGTGAAATTATTACTAGTGGGCTGTGCCCCATGCTCGCTACGCTTGCCACCTCGGTCCTGCCACAGCTGTTTTTGTGGCCAGAGAGCATGGTGACATCATTATGTTGCCCAGCAGGAATAACTGTTTTATATATAGAGAGAGAGATTAGAAATGCAGAATAAGAATTTGTCCTGAGTGGAGCAAAAGTGTTAATGACACAGCCCTGCTGAATAAAGGGAGCTCAGAATTCATGAGACAGTAGGGTTACCAGATGATTTCAAAAAAATACTGGACACACTTGATCTCAGATGGGGGGGGGGGACCAGCCGGGAGGGGAGTGGGGCTTGCCAGGAGGAGGTCGGGAGGAGTGGGGCTGGCCAGGAGAGATCGGTGGGGGAGGACAGGGCTGGACAGCGGGGAACCGGCTGGCGGGGGAACAGGGTCGGGAGGAGCGGGGCTGTCCAGGGAGGAGATTGGGGGAAGGAACCAATGGGGAGCGGGGCTGGCCTGAGTGCACGCAGATCCCGGGGTCCCGCCTGTCTCGCGCATGGTCCCGGCGGGGCACGCAGGCGAGTCTGGCTCCAGGGATTCTATCCGTCCCCGTCCCCACCTTCCCCGTCTCCACCCCCATCCCCCTCCTCTCTACTCCATAGTTGCGTACTGCCTGGCTGGTAGACATGCTTACGCAGTGTGAGTGTGTCTATCAGCCAGGCAGTATGCAACTACGTACTGATACTCATGATAATAATAAGACTTACTTAATTAGAAAATACCGGACATTTATATGTCCGGTATTTTCTCAATTTGTTTCCTGGACACAGAGCTCAAATACCAGACTGTCTAGTTCAAAACCAGACACCTGGCAACCCTATGAGACAAAGCAAATCAGCTCTCATGAAAAGATATACAGTTACTAATGCTTAATATATTGAGAGTATCACAAGGGTAGCCGTGTTAGTCTGTAACTTTAAAAACGAGTAGCCCTGTGTAGGGATGTAATAATGTAGTCGATTAACCGATAAGCAAAAGCTTATAGGTTAATGCTATAGACTACACATATTTTCCTCTCCCTGCCAGTAAATTTTTGAGCAGGCTGGCCAGCAGCCTGGCTCAGTCCTGGCTTGCGATGGGTCCGGGACCTGCCCCTGCTACGGTTCTGCATTTAAAATGTATTAAGAGCCAGATGGGCAGGCAGGGACTGCTGCCACCCCACACTGTTGCCTCTTTCTCAGAAGCAGCAGCACAGGGCGACAGACAACTGGTCCATGAGGGGAGCTGGGTTTTAAACCCTGCGCTGATGCCTCAGACACAGTAGCTGCTGGTCCCACCCCTGGGGACTATAGAATAGTCGACTAACCAATAACATTTCTTGAGGTTACTCAACTATTCAATTAACCAATATTTAACATCCCTACTCCTGTGGCACCTTAGGGTACGTCCACACAGCAAAGTTATTTTGAAATAACAGCCCTTATTTTGAAATAACTTTCCTAACATCTACACAGCCAAACCGCTATTTTGAAATTAATTCGAACTAGCGGAGCGCTTATTTCGAATTTGGTAAACCTCATTCCACGAGGAATAACACCAAATTCGAAATAGCTATTTCGAAATAAGTGCTGTGTAGACACTTATATCGAAATAGGGGGCCTCCAGCCTTTCCAGGGTGCCTTGGTGGCCACTCTAGCCTCAACCAAGAACACTCCTCTCCCTCCCTCCTCCCCAGAGTCCTCCACTGCTCCCCAGGAGCAGTCTGCCAGCTCTCAGGAGCCTGCCAGGGCCCGGAGAAGGAGGGCGTCTTCCTGGTCCAGGGTGGAGATCATGGACCATATTCAGGTTTGGAGGGGATGCCCCCAATGTCCATGATCTCCGCACTAGATGGAGGAATGCGGCCATCTATGGCAGGATAGCTACCAGCCTGGCCACCAAAGGCCACATGTGAACCCAAGAGCAGGTTCGCATGAAAATCAAGTTGGTTCCGTGAGACCCCCACCCTGAGCCCTGAGCTTCCCCTCACCCTTCTTCCCCTTGCTTCCCCTTCCAGCTCTCTCCTCCCAGGTTTCCCCCTCCCCTCTCCTGCCTCCTTTCCCCAGTCTCACCAAAGTTTCATCCCCCCCCCC
>JANRFK010004149.1:37257468-37284938 GCA_030068395.1 Apalone spinifera
CACCGCTTGAAATGCAACCCCCACCTTTTCCATTATTTTCAGTGGGAAAACTGATCCCGCATAGCACGTTTTCACTAAACACGATCATTTTCTGAAACATATCTATAGTGTTAAATGAGGAATTACTATACAGAAGATCCTTCTGTCTGTTACAGGAATTTGAGCAGACTGGGTGTTTGAAGCTGTTTGCAGCAATATGGTTTTTTTTTCCTCTCCAAACTACAAGAAGCTGCCATGTGTTTGCTCATGTTCTTTGTTTTTTTTCAGAATGCTTTGTGTTGCTTGGTTATATTGGCACCAGAGTGACATGAGCTTCATTTCTTAGACAACTTCATTCCTGCAGATTTTTCAGGACCAGTTACTGACCTGCTGATATATCCTGCAAGAGAGCTTTGAATTCTCGATAACTCACCATGGGTTCTTGTTTTGGAAATATTAATTTGCTTTGTTCAGATTTTCATCCTGCAGGAAGGAAGTCTTTGTTGTGAGCTGTGACATGTTGAGCTAATTTATTGTCTTTGCTACCAGTGCTGTGTCTCAAAATCACTAATAGAAGCACTTTCCGCACCTTTCAGTCTTGTGAGCTTGTTTTTCTTGTGTCATGCTGATGCTGACGCATGCAACAGATATATATGGTGAATCTTCTGTTTCTTTTTTGTGGTTTTCATTAGCCTTTGTATCCTCCTTCTCCTGCTTACTTACAGGCTCATATGCATTAATACCTGATTTAGAAAAGTAGGACCATATTTTCTTCTGACTTTGGGACATTGTGATAGTTGAGCATATATGTTGCATCAGCAAAACAATAGAGAACTCATGGCTACTGGTGGTAACCGTGACACATGCAGCAGTAGCGCAACACTGTGCTTCCATTTTGGCTGCCTAATAACACAAATAAACATGCCTAGCAGCAAACTGGCACTTGAGCATACACAAGAATTTGCAGAATTGATAAACTATGTTGAGAATTTTAAGTCAGTTGGACTCATTATAATATGCCTGACTGAAATTGCTGAATTCTTAGACCACATACAAGGAAAAAAATAGTTTGAGATTTTTAACTTTTCTAACAGGTGGTGCCAGGGCTTCACACTGGCTTGAAAAGAGGTCCTGGAGCTGAACTTCAGCAAGCCCCAGAACAAATTAAACTGTGCAGAAGGGAGCACCAGATCAGTGTTTCTTTCTCTACAACCAGGCCGTGCACTAGTGCCAGTTTCTGAGATCTCCACGATATAGCTTAGGAAGGCAGTAAGCCTGATCCAGGTATCAAAAAGATGGAGAAACACTGCACTAGATCGCATGCGTGTGATGTGCCCAAGGTCACATGGGAAATCCGTGATGGAGCAGGGAATCAGAATTGGCTCCCCTCAATCCCCAGCTTGCATCTTAACCAATGGCCCATTCTTCCTCACCTTTAACTTACTGTAGTTCAGCTGAACACAAAATGGGCACTGCCTTTGCAGGGATCTTTATTTACATATAACTGTTTAGTCTGTTAAACCAGAGTTCCCCCTCATCTTCTTTCAGAAACATAAGTCCCCCATGTCTGGTAGAGTGCCCCCAAAGGAACAAGGGAGTCCATGAGGAAGAGCTAAACTGAGTATTAAATGCTCACGTTTGCTGGCATAATGCTGAAAGCAGCTCCAGCACGGCAGTGCAGTAAAAGTACATAAGCCTGAGGCTTCTCAGACAATGGAGTAAATCAGTTTAATGTGAATGTTCATTAGCTATTGTGTAGAGACACTGACCATGTTATTAAAAACTTGAAGTTTCAATTATTCAGTGACTCCTTACAAAAGGCAGACACTACAGCTTCCCCTCTCCCAGCAGTAATGGGAAGGAGTGAAAGAGAACCATGTTAAATCTCCTCTTCAGTTTTTCTTGACTGACTTTGTATTAAATTGTGTTCATGTGGACAGGAGAAGGACTAGCATCAAGGCAGTGACTGCTCCTCCCTCCCAGCACCTTCTCATCTCAGGGTCTGGCAATATGGGTAGGCCATACAAGGGAATAAGGAGTCTCCTTATGTGCCCTTGGACTCACACCTGCACAGGTGAATTTCAAGATTCAACACCACAGAAAATTAACATTCCTCATATGTATCTTGCAGATTGGTCACAGTGTTTTTCTCCTCACCACTTTGTGGAGTGTGCAGAACAGGAAAAGAGAGCAGCAGGATAATACCTTGGTGCAGCTCCTAACCTCAGGTCACAGGCATTTCTGTGTGGCCTCTGGACTACATGTTTTGAAGTGGGAAGACAGTGGTCTCTGTTTTGGAGAAAGGCACAGAGGAGAAATATCCTTCAAAGAAACTTACCCATGTTTCATAGGCCAACTTCTGTGTTCCACTCTATACTTGATGGATATTGTCAATTTTCCATGGAATAAATTTGGTCTCTAAACTCTGTTTAGAGTAGGGCAGACGTTGATAAACCTGATTAAAATTCATATGAATGAGGCTTGCCCACTAGATGAACAGGCACCTGGATTTTTTTTAAATACTTATGAGATGAAAATGATGTCTGAGAGGGAAGCATCTGTGTAGACAACAGTTTTTATAATGTCTTGTGTAACGTGCTTAATGGGTAGTGTGAGAATAAATGTTAAACAACTATAACTCTGCCAGCCTCCCTTCTCTGGTTAGCAGAGAAGAAGAGTCTTCTAGGCCCTTAATAAAGATGCATCAAGCAGACTGATGTATCTGTTTCTGATGTCAAAGCAGAAAGAGATCAGAAGGATCCTTGTGATTCAGCCTTGTCACACTGTTGCTCTTAGGAGTAATTAGAATACAGATTGTGTTATAAAGATAATACGATGCATGATTAAAAATTTGTACTACCAGAAGCTTTGTATTGGAAACTGAGTGATTCCTTACTAAGGCAATTGTATCACTTTTCCCATGTGAAACAACTATGTAGTTCCAGGGGAGAGGGAGTGAGTGAGTGTGGAATGTGAGTGCTTGGAAAGACAACTTAAAGGCTCAGCAGTTTCAGAGTCCAAATGGTCAAAGAAGCCAGAAGACTCAGGGGTGCCACAGTACCATCAATTGGACCCGATACAAGACAGACCAGTACAGGACATATAGATGGTCTTGGAGTTAGGAGCAAGCACCCCTTTACAGAAAAACACTGGGAAGGAGGCACTAATATACTGATGTCAGATGACAAAAGAACAACTTCCAGATGTTAAAACAGAACTGATAGTGATTAAGAGCTGACAAGGCAAAATGTATAGACCTGAAAGGGAGAAAAGTCCTATAAAGGGTGGGGTGTCTTGTCCTCCACTCCTCCCCCTCGCATTTAACTTACCTGGACAGTGATTTAAAATAAGCAACAAACTGGTAACTTTAAGCAATAGCAAGATGGTGTATTTGTGTATATGCATATAACAGAGTGTTAGGTTGTCAATAAATGTGGCGTTTTGCTTTCTCCCCCTGGAAAAGATCCTGTGAAATTCTTTCAAGTATTACATCTGCCCATTATTTAAAGAGCTTGCACATCAATCTGACTTCCACTAAAATCAGTAGAAGCCTTTCCACTTGCATCTAAATGCTGGTGGACAAGCCCTTAATATGGAAATTATATCTCAAAAAATCAAGTCTAAACTCCGGACTACATTCAGCTTTCTTTGCTTTAACTTTTTCAGTTACACAATATATAATTTCTGATGCAATTTCTCTTGGGGGGTGGAAATTACATGTGTTTGGAGCAGACCCCAATGCAAAGATATTCCTAAGTCCATTGTTGTCAAAGGAAGCCTTTCTTGACTTCAGTGGTCTTTGGATGTAGGTATTTACATTTCTGACTAAGATACATTTAAACAACTGCTGTGATGGAGATATAATACAATGAAAGAGTTAAGACCATGAAATGGTGGTTTTCTGTATGGTGACAGGGTCTCTAAGTCCATTAAAATTGCATTTAATGTTGGCTCTGAAGCTTTTTTTCTGCCTTTTCTGCCATCCTCCACATCATGAAAAATAACTTCACCATCATATCTCATCATCTATAGAGCACCAACAGGGTGCTATGGGCTTTACAGACCAAGTATGACGACTAGATCCCTCTCCTGAAGAGACAGAGGAATAGACTAGTCTGTATTAACTGCAAAATGTAAGAATTATGCGTCTGTTAAAAGCACCCACTAGCAGTGCAGCTGGAGTTGAGGACTCACTATATTATTCTTCATCTGGCGAGCACTGATGATGTATTCAGCACTTTGCAGAGCATCGAAGATACCCTGTCCCAAGATGTTTATCATCTATAGCACAATGTAATCAGCAATCAGCCTCCATATTCACCATTATGAAGACATTCTTCTGTTACAAAAATAATAGCTTCAATAGTGATGAGTCCTGATGAGGCTCTACCGACTGCCAAAGCCAGTCTTACCCCTGGTCTCACTAGAGGTTTTGTAGCGCTCTTCAAGTATGGCAGCTTTTTAATTGGGTTATTTGCCATTTCCCATGCATTAAAACATCCTTCTGACTTTTAAGGAGGAGATCAATATGGTCCTCAAAAACGTCCTAGCCATATTCTTAAAAATACATATTATAAGAGTCATTGTTGGCCAGAAAATATCCCATTGTTCCTGAATTAAATTCCCCAATAGTTACTTGAATGTTCCTTTTATCCCTGCTTTGGAATTAAAGGCACAATGCACTGTAAATACTGCTCCATACCATACCATTTATTTTGTATTAAATGAATTTGATATTCAATATGTTAAAATTCCAGGCCAGGTATTATTGGTACACACAGTAAATGAATGGGCCTGTGTGGTCAGAGAAGCAATGAGTTTTCATTAAGATTATTAAGTCACAGCGAATCCCAAAACATTGCCTACTTAGGTTTTCATTGTTTAAGACAAGCTTATCAACTATCATTTATGTAAATTAAAATCTGTTTGACTGCATCAGTCTATAACTTGTATGATATTTAATCATTATCTAAATGTGAGTTTTGCTTGCATAAGGCTTGCAAGATCTGCTGCTAAGTCATGACATCCTCTGGTAGCCAAATTACAGGGAAACTTTGAGATCCTTTTTTCAGTGGTTTTTTTACTTGATAATGAATAATCACTATATTGAAAATAACTCTTCTTACCTTCCAAAAGCTTAGCCAAAATAGCAATTCAGTTCTATTTGTAAAATGTGTTTGATTATGGGGAAGAAAAGACTAAAACATATGGGAATGTACAACCTGTTATCTAAGGCTATGGGGCACCTTTGCACACTTTTTTCCCTCTTGTACATATAATGGCATGAAGAAGTAGTAATCTGTGAGCAGTCATTGGCATCTCTCACATAATGGAAGGAACCCTATCTTATCCACCCAGTTCCTTTTTAGTGTAATATATTCTTGAACTGCCCAGTGGTTTTCCTATAATAAAAACAAAAGTTACTTACGATCCACTGCAGTTTAAAAAAATATTTTATAGTATATTGAGCTGCTATCATCAAAATTAAAAGTTGATTTTGCTAACAGAAATGATTTGCTGGGTTTTCTGAAAAGGAGTTAACTTTCCTTCACCTTCATCAGTGATTATGGATTTGATTTATCCATTGAAACAGACTCTCGCAGATGACTCCCCATTGCCAGTCTGTCTGAAAGGTGGGACGAGGCTTAAGGAAGTGCAAAGCTTCAGCAGCCCTCATTTGGCCTGGGCCTCCACAATCAGCTATCACAGCCTGCACATAGCCCAAGGACAGCACTCCATGCATCTCTGCAGACAGCCTCCCCCAAAGGAGCACCAATGGAGAAAAACTGCAAGCTCTTCCTATTGAAAACAGCAAGCCAGATGGTGGTCTGTCTCTCCCATATGACATAAAGGTAACAATCTGACTCATCCTATCCAGCAGATTGAATCAAGCTCTATATTCATCACCACACAATGCTTTTGAATGCACACATGTGCTTCTTAAACAAGATAATTTAAAAATATTAAATGCTGATAAGCAGGTGTGTAGTCATCAAGTCTTGACTAAGTAGGGAGAACAGAAATTCACGCATAAGAAGCAATTTATGTGTCAGTAATAAGCACTGGCATTACAATGTTGTGTTCAAACTCGTTTATTTTACAAGTTTGGATTTTTCAATGTTTTGTTTCTGAACATACACAAATATAGCAAGCAAGAACAAACCCATTTTGTAGATTGATGTAAACAATTCCTTCTGTATTATAGTGATGTGTAGGCTACAGGAGCACAATTTCTGGGATGCTCAGGGGGCTGGGCTGATGAATCTCATGAAAGCAGTATGGGCATAATCCTAAGAACTGGGTTGCAAGTCTTTTTAGAGGCAGATTTTTCTTCTTCCTAATGACGTGTGCGTTTCCATTTGAACACTCATATTGAACAGAAGGGGGCTTTTGCGTCCCTCCATCTCCCCGGATGTTAGCATTGTGATCTCACTTCTTGTGCGGGGAAGGAGGGGGATCTCATCTTTTTAAAATAAATGCCATAAAGACTCAATAATAAGTCATTTTTTTGGGTAAAAATGACATTAAAAAATAGGGGTTGGCTTATGAATGAGTCACTGCCTTTTATCAATTTTTGTGCAACTTGCGGGAGACCAGCAAACTTCAGTTCCCAGGCCAGCAGGGCAAACTACTGGCAAACAGGGATGTTTTATGTACCTGGAGTGTCTGCAGGCACAAAGCCCCTCAGTTCCCAATGGCTGCTTGTCACTGTTCTGTATCAATGGGAGTAATGGGAAGTGGTGCTCAGCACATTCCTTAGCCTGTACTGCTTCCCACAGCTCCCATTGGCTGGGAACAGTAAACAGCAGCCAATGAGAGCTGAGAGCCTCTGTACCTGCAGACACTCCTGGTAAACAAAACGTCTCAACATGCCAGCAGCTTATGCTGATGAGCTGGGACTGGAAGTCTGCAAATTGCCATATAGATTTGACTTATGAATGGGTCATTGCAATTTTTACAATTTTTTTTAATGTGCGGGGGTTGGCTTATGAACGAACAGGCTTATGATCGAGTATATACGGTAATTTACATAGCTCTCTACCTGAGGGGATAGGAACCTAATCAAGAACTCACATGTCTTGTTTAACCCTAGAACAGTGAAACCTCAGTTTTGCAGTAATGAGCCAAATACTTGGAGAAAATACAATGCAAAGTCATCCTGAACGCAACAGAAGAAATCGCTTCTGCATATGCCACTAACAAAAGCATTTTCTATACAACAATGATGCAGCCTATTTTTGTCCCTGAAGCTGAATGGCAGCTTTTAAAGTAGGAAGACCTTTAACGTGTTCCTCTTTCACATCTGAAATAGAAGGATTTGGATCAAAGATCCTGTTAACTTTGAAGCAGCTGTTTCCAAACTTTGATTATGGAAAGGTGCTTGCTCATAAGCTCCAGCATATACCCTCCCACATTACAAGCTGCAAAGCAGGAAGTTTTTTTACCAGATCTGGATCCAAAGTTCAGGGCTTGTTTGTCTCTGCGATTTCAGATATGACCATACAAGATTTGAAAGAACATTAAAGAATGATTTACGAATCAAAATACTTGTGTAAATGCTCTCTATATTTCCATGAAAATCTTTGCTATGTTAGTTATGGATGTGAACTTCAGCAATGTATGGTGAATCTTTTGATTTTAAAATTACATGCACCATCATCTTGAGCAATCGTTCTTAAACTTAACTGATTCCACTCCCCCCTCCCTCCCCCCGGGTTTGTGTCTGAAGGAGGAGCGAAGAGTGGCTAACAGGTCTGAAGGCAGAATGGAGAGTGGCAGCTGCTGGCTGTGTGTCTAGCTTTGAAGGCAGCGTTGCTGCTAGCAGAAATGGAGAAGTAAGGGTAGCAATATCATATTATGCTACCCTTACATCTGTGCTGCTGCTGGTGATGCTGTCTTCACAGCTGCGCACCTTGCCTGCAGCCACTGCTCTCTGGCAGCTCAGCTCTGAATTTGTGCAATAGTTCCCCCTGGTTCCCACAGGCTTCTCTTGCCTCCACAGAATATATTTCCCTCCCCTCTCAGTTTGAGACCTTTTGAGGATTTGAAATTCAAATCCAACAACATTTACCTTCTTCTGGGATTTCTTCTTTATTCTTCCATTTCATTTTGATTCCACTGCTGTGTTAGAGGTTTTTTCCAGGGTTTTCCTATTGAAGCTTCCACAGCCTCCAACTCTCATCAATTAGTCTATTGCAGCAGTTCTCAAACGTATTAGATCAAACCCCCTTCTTTGTGTCTGTAGTAGTTTGCACCTCCCCCATCACAAAAGTACATATACTACAGGTTGGACCTTCCTTGGTCTAGCATAGTCAGGACCTGACTGGTTCTGAATGACAGAATTTGCTGGACCAAGGTAGGTGTCCCTTGCCCTGAGCTAGCTGACCCCCATGTCTCTGGCTCCCCTACCCTCTCCCCCAGCTCTGCTGCTGCTGGCCCTAGCCCCAGGCTGCCTTTGGCAGCCAGGGTTCTCCAGCCCTGGCCCGCACTGCCACGTGCAGCCAGATTTACCCAGTCCCGCGCTGTTGCAGGTGGCCAAGCTTCTGCGGCCTCTGACTCAGCACTGCTGCTGGCTGTTGGGGCTCTCCAGTTCCTCGCTGCTGCAGGCTGCCACAAGCAGCTGGGCTTCTCTGGGCCCCAACCCTGCACTGCCGTGGGCTGCTGGGATTCTCCAGTCTTTGGCCCAGCACTGCTGTGGAGCTCCTCCAGCGCACTGTCCTTAGCCCCAGCCAGGCTGCTGGCCCTCCTGCCATTAGGCCCTGGGGCTTTCTGGTTCAGGACCATCCGTGGTCCACCAGACCAGAGAGTACCGGTTTTCAGAGGTGTAACCTGTAGTGATAAAAACTCCTATGCAACCCTCACTAAATATTTGAAGCAATGCCTTACTGTTATTAACAGAGCTAGCAATCCATTGTTATAAGAGCAAAGGAAAAACTGTGATTGTGGTTGATGCTTATAATTAAATGTACACATTATGTCGTAGCAAATGAATTGACATATATGGCAATGATTTTGTATAATGCTATGCAAGTTTAACAGAAATCAGTTGTAAAGCACAGCGCTATTTGAGGACCTAATATGTCAGCGATGACTAGCACAGCTGATTCCTCCAGAGGGTAAAATGCCGGCAACAAGTTTTTTTCCCCCAAAGTCTCTCATGCCTCCCCAGAATACATTCCATGCCCCTTCAAGGGGCCCGTCCTCCAGTTTGAAACTACCTGATCTATTGCAGTAGTAAGCTAAAGCATTTCTATATTTCCATTGTTATCACTACATCACATACATGCAGGAGTAAGAAGACAAATTTGCAATTACTTACAAAGATCTTCAATAGATTTAGCCTGAAGATGGAGAAGTTAAGGATAATTCCTATGCTCAGGTTGAATAGCTTTTCCAAGCATGTCACCTTGGTAGGAGAGTCACCTGTCCAGACTGATCACAATCGCAATGTGTAATCATGAAAAACTGTAGCCGTAATAGTTAGGAGCCTGTCCCCATTTGCAAGGAAGTTCTATATGTAATGAAACTGTTTCACCCTAATACACTGTTTATGCAGGCACCTTGATAGAAATATCTTGTTGTAGAGACTTTTTCACATCCATATCAGTATTCATCTTCAAGATACAGGCAGGCCAAATTCTGATCTCAGTAAAACTGTAGAGACTCCATTGGTTTTAAATTCCTCCAGAGTCACACCGCTGTACATGAAGTGAGAGCTAAATTTGGCCCCACTTACACATGTATTTCATTTAGCAGTTATGTAATGATAGTTTCTATATTCTTTATACATATTTTGTACAACTGAGCATGTCTGAGCAGTAGTAGCTCTAGAAGCATGCTGTCAGTGGGGGATTCAGAAGCCAGCCTGCATCATGTTGTAGGTAACCTTTACATTCAGCACCTCTGTTAAAACAGCAAGAAATAGGTACAATTATTCCTAGAATGATAAATGCATTTTACAGTGGCTTGTGAAACATTAATGGTATTGACTATCTGGAGAAAATCAACACTCAGTGCAACAGGTCTGATTTCTGGTACAGATATGCCACCAGCAAGCAGAGCAATGGATTTGAGATCCCACCTTGTTTTTCGTAGATTACACAGTTTTCATTATATCAGGCTGCTTTAAATATTTAAGAACAGATTCTGGCTGCTTGTGCAATGGGAAGAGAGAGGGGGCAAAGCTAGATTCCACTAGATACCCCGAAGGGATGGGGACAGTAATAAATTCTGCACCACTAGAAAGGATAAGGAGGAGCAGCTTCTCAGCATACTCAACTCCGTGTCCATTGAACTATGTGTGGGCCTCTCTCCTTTACAGCTAGAATGTCTTCAGTCACTGCTATGGGGCACTGTGACGGGGCACCATGGCCCCGCACTCGGAACGCCCCAGCATCTGTGCTATATGGAGAGCGCGGGGCATGGCCCACCGCTTGTGCCGCCTGTTCGCGGGGTGCGGCTCAGTTGAGCAGCGTGGCGCCCAGCCCTGGGGCAGGGTGCTGCGGCCATGGTGCAGACCCACCGCCAGTGATGTAAGGGAAGGGGAGCAGAGCTTAGGGGTACGTTGGAAGGCCGTAACGGAGGGAGGGGCAGGCAGTGGGAGCAGGGCGGGAGATACTAAAGGGGCACAAGAGAGCAGGAGAGGGGGAAGGTGAGCGAGCAAGCAGGGGTTAGATTTTCTCTCCAGCTGGGAGAGGTTTGGTGGCCTCCACATACAGCCCACACACGCTGAGGAGACTACTGTGAGGATGCTCGGAGTTCTCCAGGTGGAACCAGGGTAGGAAGTAGCCCAGGGCGGGGTCCCCCTGCCTGAGCCTGCGGGCTGGCGAGTTGCGGCAGGAGTCCCTGTCAGCCAGACAGGAGCGTGTTTGAACCTGTCTTCGGGGCCCTGGGCTGGGACCCATGAGAGAGGGTGGGTCCAGGTCCCCCTACCGCGTCTGCCAAAAGCAGGTATGAGTAGAAACACTATTGGACAACCTAGGGGTTACACGAACTGCCGGAGGGGCAGAATAGACTGAGAAACCCACAAGTGGGGGAAGATCGAGGGCCCGAGTGTGGCCCCTGCAGAGTGAAGGTTACCCCACCCTTTCACAGACATCTTTGCACACTTTCTGTGTCCCTGTCTCCTAAAACAGCTGTGTTTATTAAAGCCACAATGTGGAACTCAGCATTGTGCAGCCAACCTATAATTTGATCTTAATGGCTCTGTTGAGGTCAGAGATTGTTGTACTTTGAGAGGTTTTGTTTTGTTTTAATGAAAAAAGTGATTTTTTCCCCCTAAAGAAATAGTAGCCTTTGCAAAAACTTTCAGCAAAATTGTGCTCTGTCTGGTTTTTTCATAAGAGGCTATGATTTCCCCCTGCCTTTAATTGCTGCAGGAGAAGTAATTTGTCTTCGGTGCTCTGGAGTCGCTGAGCTCCTTCCTTTCTTTACCTGATGTTTCACTCCGGCAATATGCTTAATCAATGTTTGCTGAAGTTTATGGTCTAATGCTTACTGACAGCAGGTGCAGTAGTAGTAAATCACCATCTGCATAAAAATCGTCCTTAAATTCAGCCACATGCTGTTTTGCTGTAATTTTAGTAGACGGGTGATTTTTCATGGCGCCTTTATAGGGCTCTTCCTTTTCCTCCGTCCCCCGCCACCATGATACCTGGCTCTGTTTTCCTACCTGCTGCTTTCAGAAGTTATTGCCTTTTTTTGTAGACCTAAGTGAGGTGCCACTTCTAGCATATCTATCTGTTTTTCTTGTTTATGGGTGTAACTCCATCACAATTGTCATCGTGTCTTACTCTGAGCTGTGTAGTGGGCAGTCACCCCACTCTGGGAAAATAAGAAGTAAACCCAACCCTTAGAGAGGGCTAGAGACAGCCCCAATCAAGGCCTCACTAGGCCTTGTAAGAAGGGTTCTGTAGAGGAGGACCATACAATCTTGATGCAGCTGTGGAGCAAGAGAGACTTGACTGATTGGGTATGCATCAGAGAGTACTTGAAGCAGGGAAGTGCTGGCGAAGGGCAGGCAGAGCTGGGGAGCTCTGCCTTGACCCAACTCCCAGGCTATGTCTAGACTACACTGATCTATCGGAAAAAGGTATGCAAATTGCGCTCCGCAATTTGCATACCTTTTTCCGATTGTTTTTTTGGAAAAGCCTACTCTTTTGGAAGAGCCCCTCTTTCTTGTGGAAGGAGGAAGACAGGGCTTCCAAAAGAGCGTGTCTGCTCTTCCGCAAAAAAAAGCGGAAAAGCAGACACGTTCCCCATAGCGTAGACATAGCCCCAGGCTGCAGTCCTGATCTGGAGGCCCGAGGGGTTCGAAGGCTGCCGGGACAGCCAGGGCCTGAGAAAGCAGCAGAGCCATAACCCCTTGCCTATGATGAATGGCCATTTCAAACTGCAGTTTGCCCCTGAAGCAGGGGTTAGGTAACAACTGGTCAGGGAGTCACTGAGGCAATGTGGGTCTAGAGGGTTGGGGTTCCCTAGGAGAGGAGGACCCCAGAGTGTGGGGGCAGCGCTGCAGGACAGTACCATAAAGGAAGTACAGTAGGCCAGGAGGGACATGGGACCTGAAATAGTACAGAAGATGACAGGTAACTAAGGGTGAGACACCAGCCAACAGGGGGCACTCTAGAGCTGGAAGAGTGAATTCCCAGATAGACCAGCAGGAGGTGCCACATGGTGAGTGCTTGAATCCTTATATTCTGCTTTTAAAAAGTGGTGATGGGCTACTTTGAGCTGCTCTTTTTTTTTTTTTTTTTTTTTTTTTTTTTTTTTTTTGTGCTGTATGGATGAAGGAATGCCATAACTCTGCTTTGAAGGGATAACATTTCCATCATGACAGGTAAACATTTAGCTGCATAATGTCCACTAATATTAATGGAAGTATATATCTAAATCTCTATGCACCATGCTTGCAAACTTTCTACTAAGTCCTGTATCATTGGTGTAAGGATAGGGAAGAAAAAAATCAGCTCAACTGTTTCTGTAGTTGAGATGTTCCATGTTGCCTGTCTTGCTAGTGCTTCAGGTTCACAGTGCTTTCCTAGCCACTACTAATAGTCCACCATTTTATTTCTGAAACAACAGTGAAAGACTTGTTAGCTAAAGACTTGTTAGCTAAAAGGGATCATTCATGCAGCCCACTCACTAGCCTACGTTGCTCATTACTGGAATAAA
Source organism: Apalone spinifera (assembly GCA_030068395.1). NCBI lineage: Eukaryota > Metazoa > Chordata > Testudines > Trionychidae > Apalone > Apalone spinifera. Next base: position 37,270,621 of record JANRFK010004149.1, read on the forward strand.
CAGAAGAGACAAAGAAAAGGCAAGAGGAGAAACAGCCACAGAGCAGAGACATCGCTTACCCCAGGTCATACAGTGGATCAATGGTAGAACCTGGACAAGAACTTGATTGCCAGTGAAGTATGCTAGAGAGTGGAGGTGGTTGAGGTTATCTTTTATTGGATCGGTTTCTTTGTTTTTTAAAAAAGCTGTGTGTAGACTCCAAAGCTGCTCTTTCTCACCAACAGAAATGGCTCCAATAAAAGATATTACTTCACCCTTCTTGTCTCTGGGACCAGCACGGCTACAACAACACTGCATACAATACTGAAGTAGCCTGTCTACAGGAACATGGTAGCTCTTAAAATTGTGCTTTGTTTTATTAAATTGCTTGTTGATGCACTTCCAGGAAGAGCAGGGATAGTAAAATCTAAGAAGATTCAAGCAAACACCTAAAAGGAAAGCTACATAGGAACACACAAAACTGAGTAAAAATGATTAAGTACAGCATGCAGGCCACAAAGAATCCATGTGAATATGAAATACCAAACAATAAATGTTCAAAATTAAATAGAATACAAACAAAGAGACACCATTTACTATTTTGATTGCAAACCTTGTAAATGTACTCTTGCAAATCTATCTGAAGATCAAATAAAGCAGCTTAAGATGAGCTAAGAAAAATTTTATACAAGCTGATTCAAAGACAAAATGTAAAGGTAAATAATTAAAGTGAGCCATGTGAGAAGAATCTTAAAGCAAGATGTCACTGAGCCAATAGAAACTCAAGATCAATTGTGCCTGTACATCAAAGGCAAGCTGATGTACAGTGAGAGAGAATTCCAGGAGGAAATGTACTAGAATATTATCTACTAGAAGATTTACCTAGCATGGTTCAGGTCCTTACCTCAATTAATTTTTGTTTACTGAAAAATAAAATGAAAATGTACATGCTTCATTTGAACCATTGCTTTGGGGTGGGTCTGAGAATGTGGGGTTCAGAATGCATGGACTACTCCAGCCCTCTCTCACTGCAGCAGCTTGGGGCCAGGTGGAAACACCTCTCCATGGCCACTGCAGCTCCAGTGGCCACAGACAGGGGAAGAGTGCATGTCCTCCACTTGTGGGCAGGTCCAACTTTATCTGCCCCCATCCTCTGTGCTTCTCAGACAGAGTGAGGAATGCAGCAAACTGTACACTTTCCCCTTACTCCTAGACGAAGGGGAACAGCCTGCAATGTTCCCGTATGAACTGGGGGGAGGTGGAGCTTCAGCCCCCTTGCCTTCCCTAAAGGACACCAGGGGGTTGGAGGCTCAGAGCTGGGTCAGTCCTAGAGTGGTGGGTGCCCCCAGCCAGCCTCTTCCACATGCTTGGTGATTCTGTCTCTTTGCTGTATGATTTTCTGAAAAGCAATCCTATTCCAGGCACATCCTATTTTCCTGGCATGATTAAACCCTGACTAGCTTTAAGTTATAATAAGAGGAAGCTATATACTGAATTTGGTGGTCCTAGCTCTTACCATTTAGGAGCAGTTCTTGCACAATCTGACAGAAGACAAACTTTATCAAATATATAGAATACAGGGTAACTGCATCATATGTCTGAGAAAAATGAGACACTTTGCTCCACTATGATTACCAAAAATCTTTTGTGTGAAAGATCAACGTTTCTGAGGGCGATGTCGACTTAAGGTACACAACTCCAGCTATGTGAACAGTATAGATGGAGTCAGCGTACCTTTTAGGAGTTGCCACGGGGTCTCCAGTGCAGGGGGGTCAACAGGAGAAAAACTCCACTTCTCATTGCAGTGGAGTATCAGAGTCAACAAGAGTATGATCAGTGGTCGATTTAGTGAGTCTTTATTCACTTAAGGCTCATCTCCTGGTAATTTCCCTAGTCTTTCCATACGTCACATCAGCTGGGGAAAGCCCACGCTAACACTGATTTTTTTTACCTGTGTCAGCACAGACGAGGAAGAGGCATCTCCCCAGGAGAGTGTGTGATGAGGTGTATCAACTCTGCACTGGACTGGCAAGGGTTAACCATGGTTTCCTGGCTGAGAGAGCCCCGCCCCCATAACACTGCTGAGCATGCTCCAGCTGGAGGCTCACTATAAAGCTGATGGAATAGCTCAGTCAGGACTGAATGCTATTGGGGAAGGAAGTGTTGCTAGAGTGCTGGAGGAAGAACTGTGGACCAAAGAAACTGTAGAGACTAGTCAGCAAGGAATGGATAGAGAAGCCCCCAGTCTGGATGAATGTGGTGGAGAAGACAGCAACAATGAGTCTGGTAGGAAGTAGCCAGGGTGGAGAGTTACATTGCCTGAGAACTCTGTGTTTGGGGTGGATTCATTGCTAAGCTAGTGGTGGGCCACTCCACTGCTCACAGGGCCCTGGGCTGGAACCTGGTGGAGAGGGTGGGTCTGGGTTCCACTACCCCATCCCCAATAACCCCCAAAGGGGCTGTGTGCTACAACTGTTGCCTGTGACTCTGGCTGATAGGCCCCACTGCCCTGAAGGCAGGGAGTGTTGTTACTGACTGTGGCTGCTAGGCCTCACTGCCCTTAGGGAAAGAAGTATTATTATTGATTCTGGCTGCTAGGTCCTACTGCTAGGATTTTTCGATTGACCGGGGGAGCTGCAGTGGGGTTAGCTCCTGGCCCTGGTAGGCTCTAAAGAGCTAGTAGGCTCTTAATACATTTAAAAGGGTGAAGTGCAGCAGGGGTCCCCTCCCCCACTGCTGTGCACCAGCCTTTTAAATGTATTAAGAGCTGGCAGCTGGTGTGCAGTGGGAGTGGGGACCCGGCATGAGCCAGGACAGCTGATTCCCTGCTGGCGCTGGGTCCCCACTACTGCACTTCAGTCTTTTAAGTGTATTAAGAGCCTGACAGGTCTTAATACATTTAAAAGGCTGAAGTGCAGCGTCCAGGACTAGGTGTGAGCCAGGAATCAGCTGCTTTCTGGCTTGTGCCCAGTCCCCCTACCCAGCTGCTTCCCACAGAGTCGGTGCTGTGGGAACCGGCTTTTAAGCTGGCTCCACTCAGCACCAGCTCATGCTCCCCCCACCTTGCTGCCTCTGATAGCTGGGAAGGGGCACTTCTCCCTTAGCTAGAGCGGCAGCTCCCTGCTGAGGACAGAGCAGCAAGTCTCCCCCATCCAAGAAGTGCCCCTCCCCTAGCGAGGCAGCTCTGTGCATAGAAGTCCTGAGTCCCTGGGCCAGGCTCATTAAGCAACTATAGGTAGTTGCTCCTCCTCCATACAGCTTAGAAGGAACCTTGGTCCCAGGGTATTTTGAAACAACCACTTTCATACTCTAAAACATATTTCCTATATTTTTCTTCCCTCGTTTTTATTACAAATATTTTCATGAAAACAGGACAGCTGATTAAGAGTTTGCTCAGGCCCGCTACTTATCATTAACTTGAAGTCATGAAATATTCTGTTTGGGACATCAAACCTATCCACAGCAACTAAATGTGGTGGAAGTGTATAATTTCAAATGAAGAATAAATGAAAGGAGCAGAGTTCATGCAAATACAGGATCCCTAAATAATACAAATCAAATCAAGAGAAACACCGAAAAGTGACTGCTATTTAAATTATGCCATTCTACATTGTTTTCCATGAGAAAATCTGTTATAGTGATAGTGATGAATACAGACATGTTTCTTAGATAATGATTGAAGCAAAAACTGTCTACACACACAGTACTAGGAAAGATTAAAAGAAGCGGTCTAGTTAAACTGTAAGTAAGAATTTGAAATGTACTACTGTAGTTGTAGAGCTGCTTTTAAAAAGTCTCATTTGGTCAGTGTAGTCACAGGATGACATGTACTGTGAGAGTCAAAAGCCAGGGCTTAAGAAAATGAACTGGCTAATGATGAGTAGGAAACTTCTACTCATGAACTAGGGATAAGTAGGATTCCCTAAGCCACCCTCTGCTATACAGTTTAAACTTTCATGAAGAAAACGTCTATTTTTATGTGCTAAGCCTACCGGCCTGCTTCAACAGGCTCATGATAGTGGGACCTGTGGTAGAGCACTAAAAATAGCTATGTAGTTGGTGCATTTTTGGCTTTCAAGCACAGCCAACCTTCCAGCTATTTTTAATGTGCTATGGCAGGGCCAGCTAGCAGAAGTCTGACACTCCAGACTAGGGGGTTCACACTCAGTTGCAGAGTAGCCATTCCTCATGGTTGAAAAGATAATGAACAATGCGCTGAAATGGGGTTGTCTTTGGCAGTGTTCCAGAGCTTGTTGTAACTAGGGTCCCTTCTCTGGTTTCCCTTTACCTCCTTGCGATGTGTCATGGGCTGCACATCTCACTGCTGGAGTAGCACCACCTGCTGGTCACTCTGGGTATTAGGTTGAGGCCCTTACCCCCTTCTCCATTCTGGACTTTCTCAGCTTCAGCTTACACTTGCAGTGGTCCCCAACACAGTGTTCGCGGGTGCCATGGCGCCCGCCGGGGCATTTATGTGTGCCCGCCGAGTGACCAGGGCTAGCCCAAGCCATTCTTGCACCCCAAGCCCTAGGCATGCGGCCGGAGCCGGCTCGAGCCATTCCTGCGCTCTGGGCAGCAGGTGCGTGACACATGCGTGGCTCCGCCCCCACGTGCATGGTGCATGCACGGCCCCACCCCCCCCAGTGCGCTGCACACCTTACAGCTGCCATCGGGTGCGCGGTGCCTGATAGCAGCTCTAAGGGGCGCCGTGCAGCTGAGCGCATGGTGCCCCTTACAGCTGTCATCAGGTGCCCCCCATAGATTGGCACCCCGGGCAGCTGCCCGGCTAGTCCCCCCCCCCCTTAATCCAGCCCTGTGCACAGCCCCGCCCCCTGGGCGTGCAGCGCATGCATGGACCCGCCCTGGACACGTGGCGCATGCATGGCCCCGCACACGGGCAACCAGCAGCCCCAAAAGTTTGGGGACCACTGGCTTACATCCACTCTCTCAACTTCCATTACATCAGCATCATCTTCGTAACCTAGCATTCAGGTTATGGTTGACTCTGCCCAACAGTCCAGCCACTTCACCAAGGTCTGCCCACTACTCCAGGTCCCAACCTAGGAACCCTGTAAATAGCACCTTTTTCTTTCACTCCTGTTATATTTTTCCCATTGTTTTCCCATGGTGCCGGTATTCTTTGCCCTCAGTTGCTCAGTCCTGGTAGCTTGCCTGGTCTCTCCTGGTCCCCCCAGTCCCTGACAGCAGCTGCTCTGTGCAAAGTGCTTACCATTCTATCAGCCTTCCATGGACATAGATCTCATTCCCAGCAGCAACTGATCCTGCAGCTTCCTTTTATCTGAGTCTGCAGGGCCTGGATTGGATGCTCCCTGCAACTCCTTCCTGATTGGCTTGCTTCATGCAGCTGCTCTGGGCTGTTTACCTCCATAGCTCCTTCCAGGCCTTGTCATATTAACCTTTTCTATGCCTAGGTGGGGTAGTCACTCCAGCACAGGGCAGAATCATCCAATTCTCTCACTTTCATACCAAATCCCAGATTACAGCACCCTGTGGATCAACCTTGCTTACCCCAACAGGTCCAGCTGGGCTTGGGTACCTGCGGTTCTTCCCTGAAGGGGTCTTGTGATTCAAGACCCAAAACACCCTTTTAAAAATATTGTTTAATTGTCACAAAGGAGAACAGAAAAAAGGTTATTTTTTAAAAAATGCGCATGTAGCTTATCTGTAGGCTTATTTTACTCCAGACCTCTAATCCTGTTTCTCCAACAGTCTTTGTATCCCTGTCCTTGAGAACTGTCCTTTTGAGTTCAGCCAATGTCTTTGTTCTCCCATGATTTCTGAGCCTGGTTTAACCAGTATGGGCAGCACAGCAGAATGGGGTAACATAACCAGGTGAACTGACCCATAAAGGCCTGAGGCAGTCAGCCATGTTCAATTATCAAACTCAGCCAGGCCCACTGATGGGATGGTGGCTGGAGGCCTGGGCTCTTTAAATTGTCACTGGAGCCCTATGCAACGTGCTCTGGGGGGCACTGAAAGCTTGGGGGGAGGGAATGTTGTGCAGTGAGGACCTGTTGGTGCTGAAGGCTGGCTGCCCTAGCCCTGCCCCTTCTGCCCAAGGCTCTGTCCCTTCCAAGAGTGCAGAGCCAACCTCTTCTTGCCCAGGGGCTCAACAATTCTGTCGGCCCCCTGAACTCAAAAGGAAAGGGTCAGGTGATCCCTATAATGGGTTGAAAGATCCCAGCTGACACGGGGCTCCCTCCGTGGACTATCCCTGGGGAAGAGTGAAAGGGCAAGTAGCCTGCTCTAGTTGTGAGTTTGGTATGACCTTGCAAATTTTAGATGGTGCTTTGGATGAAGGACCTGAAAGACTCTGGATGAGTCCTTTCCCACAGAGTTTGGAGAATGGGAGCAGGCGATTGGTCCTGGAACTGAAGGGTAAGTTGAGGTAGTGGCTACCTTGAAGGCAGACTGGCGAAGCAGGACTGTGATAGATGGTAACAGTCAAGTGACTAATCTTGAGTGTTTGCTGAGAGGCTCTTCTTGGAACTATTGTCCTTGTTCCTTCCTGCAGTTACAATTATGCTGAGGTTGTAGTGCCACTCACTCATATTTCTACAGGATAGGTATAGAGATTCCAGGGTCACAGTTGTCAGGCTGCTCGGGGGGGGTTCCTACATTGCCACAACACCACATTCTTTAAATGGTGTGCCTCAGCCCCCACTTACAACCATCACCCTAACAGATAGAACATACAATATTTTTCAGTTATTGCAGATCAGCACCAAATCTTTCAGTCTTCCTGAGCCTGCAGACTCACATCTGCCAAAGACATCTACAGCTCTTTTCAGCTTTCCAAAGCAATGGCCACAGACTGAAGCAGACCAAACTCTAGTTAGTTTCAAGTTAGTGTGCTGAATCCTGTCAATCTCACAAAACAGTCAATTTCATGCTTGGACAAGGGGTAGAGGTGAGACAAAGCACCTGTTGCCTTCATATAGTTTGGGTTTGTGTGGGAGATGGTTGGGTGGTTGAGAACTCAGTTTTATCAGACACCTACTAACCAGAAGCTGATAGCAAAGATTCAGAGTCCAGGCACAATATCATAGTAGCACTGTTGATGCACTGTTTTCCTCCAAAGCAGGAGAAGGGTGCGGAGCAGGGAATCTGATCAAGGCTTTGCTCCTGACCCTTTGCAGTGCCACTTCAAAACATCTCTCATATATTCCTCTCTATCTAATTACTGGTTGATGTCTGGCAACTTTTGTCAGGTTATATCTAAAGGTTCTCTTAGAGATAATGACTTTCCAATATAATTGATCTGTTTGAGTAATAGAACTTAATTACATTTCTACAGTGGAAGTGTGCACTATTGGGATTCCAGTTATAATTCCTTAAGTAATTTATCTTCTAGCTGAGATTTAAATGCAAATAACTGAACAAAATCTTGCACATACCAGTTCAAAATAGAAGGGCCTCTCAGAAAATTAGATGCTGGACTAAAACTGAAAAACATTTTCTTTCTCCTGGCTAACAAGACAACCTAAAACACTCTTTGGACCACTCAGGAAAGAGATAGAATCTTCCTCCTCCACGTCACTAGCCTGCATGCTGTCTCAGACAATGGTGATATAATTGTTTTCAGCAGATAGCTCTCTGGTGGTCTCGTATTAATCACTTCTAATCCAGTAGTGCCTACAAGTCCCCACCCCATGAAGTTAAACATTGCACAGGTGGACACGGAGTAAAAAAGACTGACGATCCCAAAGAATTTGCAATCCAACTATATGATGGGAGACGACAAACAGATTTATACAGACAAGGAAAGCACCTGCTAACAGCAAGATGATTATGATTAGTGTGATAAGCAGTGGACACAGCTTCATTTCTAAGTGTGTGGGAGGTGACTTTTAATATTTCTTTGGAACAAGTTTGTGATCTTAGTAAGGATGTTAAATTGTGTTTAATTGACTAGTCAAGTAGTCGATAGAAATTCTATCAACTACTCGACTAGTCAATAAACACTTCTGCATTCCTCCTTTGAAATGTGCAAGAGCCCCCACTAGGGCTCTTGTACATTTCAAAGGAAGAATGTGGAACTCTGCATGCAGCCGGGGTCAGTGGGAAGTCCCTCTGATTCTGGGCTGCACGTGGGCATGCCTGCTTTTAAATGTACAAGAGTCCACACCGGGGGCTCTTGTGCATTTCAAAGCCACAGTGCCCTCATGGAGCCTGGGGTCGGCAGGGGACTCAGAGTTCCCCCACTGACCCCGGGCTCCATGCTGCGCTGCATGCCACATGGAGCCTAGGGTCAACTGGGGAGTCCCCAGATGATCCCGGGTTCTGCTGAAATGCCACACTGAGCTCCCAGGCTTCACGCGGCATTTCTGCGGAACCCAGCTGAACCCGGGTTCTGGGGAAATGCCGCACAGAACCCGGGGCCAGCTGGGGAGCCCCCAGCTGACCCGGGTCTCCACGATGCTGCTCCTTTGAACGCTGCTTCCGCGTTTCAAAGAGGCAGCGCCGCACAGCTGATCCCAGGCTCAGCTGTAGGGTGCTGCCCCTTTGAAATGCTGAGGCAGTGTTTTAAAGGGGCAGCACTGCACAACTGGGCTGGGGAACAGCTGTACAGTGGCTGCCCCTTCCAAATACAGCCTTGGGATTTCAAAGCGGCAGTGCCACACAGCTGATCCCCGGCTCAGCTGTGCGGTGCTACTGCTTTGAAGTACCCCTTCTTCCCCTGCTGCCTCTATCTGATAGAGGCAGCAAGGGGGGTGGGGTGGGGTGGGAATCAACTAGTCAACTAATACTTAACATCCTCCGATCTTAGTCTAAGTGCTTTCTGGCACCCTTGTCTGTAGCTGCAGCAGTAATACCAGGGGCTAAATGGAGACTAAACTTTCAGGATCAGAGTTAAATACCATAGATTGGGCAGTTTGCTTTCCTGCTGTACACATGCGTGCAGCTCTCCTCTGGTTAGAAGGCCATTCCAGCACTTTTTCCAAGCATGACATTACTTTTCAACTATATTGTAAACCAGGAAGGATCACATTATTGTCCAAAAGAGCAATAACAAAACATATTCAGGAATACATATTTCAATCAAACTTGCTATATAAAAATCTGCCACTTAATCAAATGGCAGCCTCATAGAGCCTGAATTCACTGTGTTCCAGTCCTCACATCAGATTTTTGCCCAACAAAACCCTGAGTTGCATGGAAAGATGAACTTGGAAGAGACCAAGATATGAATGTCTTTAATATCTGGCAGTTGGCTGCAGGATTGTTAGCCCACTTCTGTAGCTCTTCAGCACCATTGTGCTGAGTTCAGTGTACAGTATCAATTCAGTCCAAAGCCAAGTGTTGAACTCTATGACTACGTCTAGACTACAAGCCTCTTTTGAAAGATGCTTTTGAAAAAGCCTCTTTTGAAAGAGCGTCTAGACTACAACCAGTACTTTCGAAAAAGCAAGCTGCTTTTTTGAGAGAGCACCCAGGCAGTCTGGATGCTCTGTTTTGAAAAAGCACAGTTTTGAAAGAGCACTTTTGAAAAAAGGCATTATACCTCGTAAAACAAGGTTATCCGTGGTCAAAAAAACTGCCATGGTCTTTTGATTTACTTTTGAAAATGCAGCAGCAGCTAGACATGGGAAGTTTTTTCAAAAAAAGGCCACTTTTAAAAAAAAAAAAAAAAAAAAACCTGGAGTCTATAGACACACCCTATGGGAGGCCAAAAGAGCCACAGTATTCATGGCACCTGGAATTAAACATGAACCACTAGCTAGATATGTCAAAAAAGTTATCAAGCATTCTGGTCACTGCAAATTCATCCTTTTATGTTCCTCTGTTGCAGGGATTGTATAACAGTAAAAAATTGATATTAGCTTCTAGTTTTGACTGCTTAAGTGCTATTTATTGAAGAATTCACTCCCCCACAGTATGTACGCCAAATACTGTGTTTCTTCTGAGACTTCTGTGAACAAATTAAACTCTGTATACTCTATATTCTGAACTAGAATTCTTCATTTCTCAGTCTTCCAGTTTCCCAGTGGTTGGTTTGGATTTGTGAGGATTTTTACCCCCTTGCATTATGATCTGTGAATCCCAGCAGACTCTATGGCATGACATGGAAGGATAAATGATGAGAGGTCAGTATGTAGGTATGTTATAGCAAAGACTGAAAGAACTTGTGGAAGATCTCCACTACTGCCCTGGCATTTCCTTTACTACTTTAGAGTACCAGTATGGAAAATAAAAATACTGCTCAATCTAAAAGCCACATGCACAAATAAACAGAATTAACAAGATTTATGCAACAAGAGCCTGATCCAAAGTCCATTGACAGCAATAGGAGTCTTTTGATGTACTTCAGTGAGCTATGGATCAAGCCTGTAAAGCAGGGGAGAGCAAGATATGGCCCATGGACCAGATCTGGTCTGCCAAGCCACTTGATCCGGCCTTCAGCCCACCCTGCTGCCCCCCTGCCTCCAGCCAATCAGCATATGCGGCTAGGGGAGTGCCCAATGTCTCCTCCTACTGCCCTAGGTATGTGGCACCTAGAGGAAACCACCAGCTGTTCAAAATGGTTGGCAGTTTCCTCTGGGTGTCATGTGCCCGGCAAGGCGGGTGCAGAAAGGTGAGAGATTTCATGTGTTCACCCACCCTGCAGAGGAGCACATGAAATCTCTTCCCTTTCCCCCCACTACCAGGGCGCACAGTCCCTAGAGGGAACTGCCCCTTCTGCACAAGGCCCCACCCCTTTCTCCTGAGACTCCATTCCTTCTGGGGACCGGAGGCGGCCCATGACCATTACCAAAATTGGTGAAGTGGCCCCCTTACACAAATTTTTGGCCACCCCTGCTATAAAGCATAAATCGTGATTTTTTTATTGTTACCCTCATTCCACTTTATGATGCCTTCTCTTGTAAGTTACTATTGTTATATCACACTAATTTTGATTATAAGCACCTCACATTATAGGAATATGTACACCCTATTTAAACCTATGACATTGCAGAAATTAATAATAGCTGTGCAAAAAGTTAAAACTGGAAGCCATATATATATGCCTCAGTATCAGAGGTGGCACTAGAAGGGGATGGGGAGGACTATAGCCACCCCAAAATTTGCTTTAGTTTTCCATGCCCCCTGTAGCCATCTGTAGCAGCCGCTACTCTTTGGCTGTCCAACTCTGAAGGCAAAGCAGAGAGAACAGCAGCTGCTGGCTGGGCACCCAGCTCTGGAGGAATCATCAATGCCACCATTAGCAGCCCAGGAGTAAGTTGGGCATGGGGTTGGGCTACCCAAGAAGAGTATCCAGCCTGTGTCCCTGCCTCCTGGACACACTGCCCAGGGCACATGGAGGGTCCTTTTGCCTTTGATTTTATTTAAAGTTAAGTTATTTTATTTACTATTTTAAGGATTTTTTTATTCTATCATTGTGGCTGTGCTCTGATGGCTACAGTTTCGAGCTCAGAGTGAGTTACCTCTTTCATGTGTCTCAGAGCTAAAGTCTCTAGGAACACATGAAGACCAAGTATTTTTGCTGAACAACATACCCCCTTGGGTAGTCCTGTGCAGATACAGTGCTCATTCTCTTTTAAGAAGTTAAATTAAACTTGGAAGGTCCTTAGCACTCGGCTGATCAATCTACTTTCTTCTGCTGCCCTTGGAGCAGTGACCTGAAATTAAAGCTTCTGCCACTGGGACTGTGTAAACATAAATGCAATGAGAATTGAAGACATTGTATAAAGGCATTGTCAGCTTTTAAAAAACAAAACCCCTCTCTCGAAATGTAAGGCAACCAATTTTTAAAATCTGAGCTGTTTTTACTCTATCAAGACCCAGATGCTGGGTCTTTTCCTTCTAGTGAATACATTAACATGGAAAAGAGTGTTAGGTTTTCTTTAAAAATCATAATACTTAGCAGCTAGGGAGTGCTTTATAGTTGCACATCATCAACATTACCTCTGATGTACAGAGGGGCACATGGAAGCTTTGAGATGTGAAGGGATTTGGCCCAGACCATGCTGCAAGTAAAGTGCAGAGTTGGGAAGAGAATGCCGGTCTGTTCATTCCCAGTCTGGTAAACTAGTCATTGGATCATGCTGCCTCTGCAGTCAATATCTTCTTTACAGAACCAATAAAAAGTCATTTGTAACTATGGCCTTGATTCTCCTTGGGGGTCCATGCAGGTAGACTCATGAGCCTGGGCAAAGCTCCACTGAAATTGATGGTGTTCCATGTGGACAAACAGGTCTTGCCTGTGCAGATCTGGTGGCAGGGTCAGGGCCTGACTCCCTTTCCAGAGCAGATTTAGTGCCTAAAATAGATATCTTGGATTCCTTTAGAAGGAAACTATAATTTGCTAGACTTTAGGTTTTGAGGTCAGATCATTTGAAGAAAAAAAAGCCCATTTGAGTATTCAGTTGAACTATGAAGAAAATAATCTGGTGTGAATGGAAAAACATCAGCCTTCTGGTGGGATGTGGAATATTAATGCAGAACAGGATTCTGTGGGCTGGGATCACTATATAACCCCTTAAAGACTGTTAAGCTATGTCTACACTACAGTGTTATTTCAAAATAAGTTATTTTTAAATAACCCTCAAAATAGCACATCTACACTACAAATCCCCATCGAAATAGCATAGAGCTATATCAAAATAGCACATCCACATTGGAGCCTGAGTTGCATTTAAAGCCCCCTGGAAGCTCGCTGGGCAGGGCCTCAGGAGAGCAGTCACTTCCTGTAGTTGCTTCCTGAGGCTAGCTGAGGCTCATGCTTAAAGGGGCTTCCCTCTACAAGTGCATCTCAGACTTCTCTTCACCTTTGCTTACCTCCTCGAGGGACAGCAAACACCACACCACGTGATTTGCTTGCCCTGGCGGATGCCACAGCACTTCTGCCATGGAGCCAGACCTGCTGCAAAGCAGTCACCAGCTCTTAGACCTTATGCTGCACCTCCTGGCACAGTTTATGCAGGCTGCCTTCGTAGCACTGCTTGAGGATGATGACCAGCCTGGAATAGGGGACCCTCTCATCCAGATCTGAGTGCTCCTCCTGCACCACAGTCCCTCCCACCTCTCCTGCACACCATGCACCGCTGCTTCTGGTGGTGGGAGACCAGTACCAACTGGTGGGATCGGATCGTCATGGAGCAGTGGGATGACCAGCAGTGGCTGCAGAACATCCACATGAGGAAAGACACCTTTCTGGAGCTCTGCGAGTGGTTTGCCCCTACTCTCTGGCAATGGGACACCTGCATGAGACCCACCATCCCCCTCCAGAAGTGAGTTGCCATAGCACTCTGGAAGCTCTTCACACTGGACAGCTAACAATCCATCAGGAACTAGTTCAGTGTGGGGAGATTGAGCGTAGGGGCCGTGCTCATGCAGGTATTACTCTCTTGCTATTATCCTGGGAGGGCAATCAAGCACTGGAATAGGGTTTCCTAGGGAGGGAAAGGGTGGTGGAATCTTCCTCTCTGGAGGTTTTGCAGTCCTGCCTTCACAAAGCCCTGCCAGAGATAGTCTAGTTGAGGTTGCTCCTGCTGTGAGAAGGGCCTTAGGCTAGGGGAACTCCCGAGGGCTCTGGCAACCTTGTGATTCTGTGTTCCCAGATTTTTACAGGTGGTGATGGCCATCAACGTGGACCTCATTGTCACTGGCTTTGCCACCATGGGCTTCCTCAACTGCAAGAGGGCCATTGACGGTACTCATCCCTATCCTGGCCCCCAACCATAGAGCCTCTGATCATATAAATAGTAAGGAGTACTTTTCCATGGTTCTGCAGGCCCTCATGGAACACTGGGGCCACTTGACCGACATTAATGTTGGATGGTCGGGGAAGGCGCATGATGCCTTCATCTTCAGGAACTCTAGCCTCTTCCAGAAGATGCATGCCGGCCCTTTTTTCCGACCACACCATCTGGATCGGAGAAGTGGACATACCCTTGTGCATTGTAGGTGATTCAGTTTACCCCTTGTTCTTCTGGCTGATGAATCCCTACACGGGACACTTGGACCCATCCAAAGAATGCTCCAACACCAGGCTCAGCAGGTGCAAAATAGTGGTGGAGGGCACCTTCAGCTACCTCAAAGAGACGTTCTGGTGTCTTTCCTAGCTAATACATAGGTTTTCACCCGGAAGTTCAGTCTATTGCAGAGCTGGCTGGCTTCACAGAAAGCAGGGCCCAATCTTTCATGAACATCCTTACGTAAGAAGATGCATCCTCAGTGAATGGATTCAGAGTGGCTCTCCCCACTCTGTTACACCGAAACTGTCTCTTGTCTTTATATCTTGTCTATTATAACAGTCAATTTTAATCTCAAAGGCTGCGTCTAGACTGGCCAGTTTTTGCGGAAAATCAGCCGCT
>JANRFK010004149.1:37307322-37322185 GCA_030068395.1 Apalone spinifera
GCTCCAGCTCCTCGGGCTCCGAAACTCTCTCGGAGGAGGGGGACGCGGGGCGGCAGGCGGCGGCTCCCCGCGGGACTCAGGAGGAAGAAGGCGGGCGGCGGCGGCAGCAGAGCGAGGAGGCGGCGAGCCCAGGTGGGGGGCAGCAGCAGCCGCGGCCGGAGAGTGACGCCTCGCTGGAGGAGCAGGAGGAGGAGGTGCGGTTCGTCCCGGGGAAAGGGCCCGGCCAGGTGCGGGGGCGGCGGGCGGGCGCCGTGGCTGGCTCTCAGCCGGGCGTGGTGCCGCGGGAGGGCAGGGCCGGCGGGGTGGCGCCCTGAGGTTAGAGGCGCTCGCTCCTGTGGGCGCCCGCAGCGATTGCCCGGCGAGAGCGCGGCTGCATCGTGCGTCCCTGGGGTGGGGGTTGGCTGCAGGGCGCTGGAAAAATTTGTCTAAGGGGGGTGCCGAGCGCCATTGAGCCACACGTAACCCTGTGTGTCATGGAGCCCACCTCAAGCAGGGGGTGTGGCAGCAGCGAGCTCTGCTGGGCGTTGAACTTGCTTCTCCCGCTATGCTCTGCCCTGTCTTCCCCGCCTCTGACGGGAGAGCTGGGGTTGAGACAGAACAGGGCTTCTCCTGCACGCTGTTCGCAGGGGCCGCACCCCGCTTCCCCAGTCACGCAGCGGGGTCGTGTTTGTTCCTTGGGCTAAATGTTTTTTTAAAAGGGGGAAAACTTCCTGATCCCCAGCGCTGCACCCTCCTTCCCCGAAAAGTCCAACAGGACCGTACAAATAACGCTGCTATAAAATGAATTCCTCAATGTCAAGTGGAAATTACGGGTTAGCCCTTAAATGCCTGGAAGAGAGCTAATGCCATATCTTTGTGGATTGTGGCGTGGCTTTGTGAGGACAGATCTGTGGGTTGATGTATACATATGGTTTTAAAAATTGATTTTAGCCTTACTGTTTTAAAGGCATTTAGACTGTTTTTAGGCTAGGGTCTATAGCTGTATGCATTATATTGGTTTAAATCTGTTGGCATACTCTGGTTCCATGAAACTTCATAAAACCTAGTTTGGACTCATGTTATCACTGGACAATCTCTGTTACTTTGCCTGGTGGCTCTCAGACTTTTTTTGTTAAGTTGTTGACAACATCCTCATACAGGCTACCTTCTCTCTTGGACTTCATCCTACACTTCCCTTTGTCTTTGGCCGAGACTGACCAAAGAGCCCAAGGATTTATTTTCACTGCAATGTTAGCCTGAGTTAACTATGCTCAGGTTCGCTCCTGTCCAGGTAGCTTAACTGGTGGCAGATGCACAAGAGGAAATGGACAGAACAATTATCAAGTGATTCATTCCCTGTTATCTAGGTCCAGCTTCTGGCAGAGGTAGGTTTAGGGACACAGCTAGAAGGATATGTCTGCTCTGCAATTAAGCACCCAGAGCTGGCCTGTGCAGGCTACTTGGGCTAACAGGCTTTCGAATTGTGGAGTAGATGTTTGGGCTATGGCTCAAATCTGGGCTCTTGGACCCTGTGAGTTAGGAAGGTCCCAGAGCCTGGGCTACAGCCTGAGTCCTCCTGAACCTCTATGGTGCAATTAACTAGATCCTTAGACCTAGTCCTGTGATCCCAAGCTAGCTGGATAGGCCAGCCACATGTGTAATTGCAGTATAGACATAGTTTATATGTAGGCGTTGCCTCCCTGATCATCCTGTCCAATAGCCCTTGGGGTACTTAACTTCTATGGCTTCAGGGGGTAGCCGAGTTAGTCTGTTACAGAAAAAAACAGCAAGCAGATGGTCTGGTAACACTTTATAGACTAACAAAACATGTAGGTGGCATCATGAGCTTTCATGGGCACAGCCCACTTCTTCAGATGAATGGAGTTATGACTAGGGGATAAGAAAACTCAAAATAAGTAGAAGGGAAGGGAAGGGGAGGGGGAGAGAGAAAGATGCTCTTGTCACCCACCCCCCTACCTGTATACATACAGTATCAGGAGAAAGGGTGCTAAACCTGAGCAGATAAAGATCAGTCAGTAGATTGCTAAGGCAGGAAGGATACCATTCAGAAAGCTGTTAGCACCTTCAGTGTTTTGTCACAGGCCAGCTTCCTGAAGTCAAATCCACAGGAAAAGCTTGGAATTACAATACATATGCAAATTCAGTTCTATTACTGATGGACTTAAAAGGTCCACAGCACCAAATCTTGATTATCATTGAAGGTCTTTGATCTTTATCTGCTCAGGTTTAGCACCCTTTCTCCTGATGTTTTATGTATACAGGTAGGGGGGTGGGCCACAGAGCATCTTTCTCTCCCCCACTCCTCTTTCCCTCTCCTATTTATTTCAAGTTTTCTTATCCCTTAGTCATAACTCCTGTCATCTGAAGAAGTGGGCTGTGCCCATGAAAGCTCATGATACCATCTACATGTTTCGTTAGTCTATAAAGTGCTACCAGACCATTTGCTTGCTGTTTTTTTAACTTCTATGAACATACCAAGTTCTTTTTTGAACCCCATTACACTTCTGGCTTTCATAGCGTCTTCTGGAAAGTTCCTACTTTAACATTTTAGCTGCACAGAGTGGCTGAATCCTTGCTGTGTTACTAGCTGACACGTTTTCAGCAGTGTGCCCAGTAAACTGAGTGCTTGGGTGGATACCCTGGAGAGATGCAAATACTGGCAGCTGCGTAGTGTAGCACACTCAGCTGGCGGCAGCATGTTTCTCTACTGTGGTGCACATTTGAACGTACCTTGGTGCAAATAACAAAATTTATGGAAACAGTTGGAACATGAGTCAGCAATATTTGAGCATGAACTTATAACCCCAAATGAGCTAGGGAGCTATGATTTAAAAAATTAGTTAAGGGCAATGCTCCAGGTAAAACCTTGAGTTAATGCTGTTAACATTATTAACACAATGTTAGCAAGCCCTCAGAGAATTAGGCACAAAACTTCCACTAAAATTAAGTGCACTTCTGGAAACTAGTCTTCCCTAAAAAATACCAGGGCAGATCAAAATGCACTAATTGGAGCAACAGCCACAGAACATGTTCAAGCACCCGCTCTCGCATTAAAGCTAGTTTATCCACAAGCTGTCTTCTTTTTTGCATGTGTTAAGATTTTATCTGCCCTGGCTGCTAGCAGCCATGTAGTACTATTCATGCCAGGTCACTTTGCTGTTTGGTTCTGCTCTCTTTGCATTTACTAGCCTGCCAGTTTTGCTGTGGTCAGCAGAATTGCTCATGGTTGAATTTCAAAGTAAAGAAATACTTAAAGCAGCAGGTTAAGACTTCATTTTCTATGCAGGCAACCACATGTGAAGAATACAGAGAGTTTCTGAAACAAACTTGAATGATCTCTTGAAACTTTTCGAAAAGCTGAATGTTGATTACAGCTTGCATAGTTGAGGAAGTCATGCTGGTTGGTCTTGTCCCATTAGTTTTATGTTTGTTGCTTTTAAATAAAGTCATAGTTTCAGAAGCTTCCTGGACTTCCCTTGGGTTAAGGGGAGAATGATGTCCATGAGATTGAGGTAGTGCCTGGGTAGGAAGTTTAGATTTCTTCTCTCTCTCTCTCTCTCTCTCTCCCTCCCCCTTTCTGTTCCCTCCTCCTCAATCTTCCTTCTGATGAAGCTGAGTACTTAAGAGTGATCTTGTTAAATGCACACCATTGCTAAGAGAACCTGTGAGCAGCAGGAAAGGTAGGATAGCTGTCAGCAGATCCAAGAAGATAGTGCTGCCTTAGTTCATACTTTTATAAAGTTATCTTTACAACCATAACTTGAACCCTTTTAACTAAAAAACATTTAAATTATTATATAATTAGTTACGTAGGTTCCCTGCTGTTTGTGACTAGAACTGAGTGAATAATGGATTTGCAGTCTCTCCTCTTGAAACTGTTTCACAGTGTATAGATAAGGAAGTAGCAATTGGAGCAGGCACTTGAACTTGAGTTTCTGCCTTCTTGGATGAGTGCCCAGAACATCTGACTGCACAGTAGCCTAGATTGGGTGTGTCTTAGCCTGTCCTCTTGAAGCTCTTCCACATTGTATGAAATTCTTGAAAAGTCATGGGCCAGAGAGTGGGAGACCAATTCCAGACCCTGGAGCTTCTGTGGGGTTGAAGGAAAAGGGACAAATACTAGAGGGGCAGTGCTTGTCCCATTTTCTTTTTCACCATGCTTCTCATCTCCTGTGGACAGAAACTTCTCTCTGCCAGAAAGTGGCTGGGAGCCGGGGTCACAGTTGTTTATAGTTTTTGTTAAACTTATTAAAACAAATAGTACCAAATATCAATGCTGCATCCATCATTTTGTTCCTAAATACTTTTCTTTCAGTAAGAAAGAAGCCATGTAGTTTATAGGTCAATCAATTCTCAGACTTTGACTGAACTGCTGGAGATTGAATTTACATACTGTGAGATCATCATTGAAGCTAAAAGCCACCTTTTCCCACATAAAACTCCCCAGTCCTTGTTACCATGTTAAATTGAACTTTTACAGGAGAAAATTGGTAAATTTACCTTTGTAAAGTTTAAAAAAAAAAGTGTTGTTTGTAACTGAAACTTGGTATTCATGTGACAGCCTGGTTTGAGTTCTGTCTTCAAGATTATTAAATCCCCCCCAAATGACTGAAAATTTAAACTGACTTTTTAGAGTTGCTGATATTCAG
The DNA here is from genome assembly GCA_030068395.1 of Apalone spinifera. Lineage (NCBI taxonomy): Eukaryota > Metazoa > Chordata > Testudines > Trionychidae > Apalone > Apalone spinifera. The sequence goes on from JANRFK010004149.1 coordinate 37,311,972, forward strand.
TTAAATATATTCTTTGGAAACAGCTTTTCCTCATGATTCCTGTATCTCAAAGCCATTGTTCAGTAAAATTAAGGATATAGAAGAAAAACTACTGTACCGAGAAAGTACAGGATGACAGGAGAGGAGTCATGTGAGGATTATCTGTTGTGTTCACTCCTTGAAGCATCTGGCATTGGCCACTCTTGGCAGACAGTTACTAGGATAGATGGACCTTTGGTCTGACCCAGTATGGCCATTCTTATATAAAGAGCTCTACCTGATGCTGCTGCTTCATCATCTGAAGACTCACTGCTCAGCTCTCATATTGTAGCATTTTACTTGGGCCATACCTACATTAAAAAGCCAGGTGGACCCAGCTATGTTGTTCAGATCCACACCCCTGAGCAGTGTAGTAAAACTGTCCTAAGCCCTTGTGTGTACAGTGCTAGGATGATGAAAGAATTCTTACCTTGACCTAGCTACCTGCTGGTTGGGAGATGAATAAATTACAACTATGGGCGAATCCCTCTTGTCATTGTAGTGACTCTCCACTGAACACTGCAGCTGTGCTACTGTAGTGGCTGATGTATAGACATAGCTTTTTCCATCCTTAACCAAAAAAAAAGGAGCGAGAGAGACAAGGTGTTGGGAGGAGTCATGGATCATAGTTGAATACTCTGCACAGGTGCGAAAAGTAGGGCATCTCAGTTAGAAACACCCAGAAACTTCCAAAACAAGGTCTGGTAGTTAGTAGATATGTCCATTACTTGTTCTGGGGCTGTGGACAGCCCACCTGGCAGGTCATATCTTAGTTACTCTCTAAGAGCTGAGCCAATCAGAGAGCCAGGGGAGTGAGGAAAGATTTTAAAGAGAGGAGTTAAAGATAGCCTTGTGTAGATTGATTGAAATGGGACCAAGCATTGTGTTTGCTTTGAGGACTGGGTCCCAATCCCTGTACCACTTTGGATACAAATGAATGCTATTTTAACTTTATTTACGAGGGACACCCTCCAGTAGAGTCCACTGTTGTTTTATGAACCTGCCTGTAGAATTTGTCATAGTTATTAGCATTCTGCTTTAAATTGGGATTCTGTTTGTTAGAGAGATTGGGGTAGCACTTAGTGAAGTTTTGTGAATTCTTGCTTGACTTAGCCAGGCTTATGAGGAGAAATGGTGCCCTGCAACATGACAGTCTATACAAATACAAGAGAAGGTATTTCATTTGGTGATTCTAGCCTCTGTAACACTGTAGATAGAAGCCTATAGCCTCTATTTCACCAGCAACTGAGAAGAACAGTGAGCTATTAATTCCAAGGCTGAATAGGTATATATTTGTGGAGCTCCCCAGACAGTTTGTTTATGGACAGGGTTCTGAAGTATTTTTAAGACTGTCATTTCTCAGCTCCAAAAATCCAGTTGACACACTCTAAAGCAATGTTTCTTAACTTTTTAAGACCGAGGAATACCAAGGATTTTTTTGTTGGGGGTGAAGCCCCCAGGAAAAAGTTGTTGGGGGGGGGGGAAGGATGCTTGTCCCTTTAAGGTTGGCCATTTTGAATTCTGTTCTCTCCGTGGCACACCAGTGTAATGCGGAATACACTTTAAGAAACTCTGCTCTAAAGTCTCAAAAATCAACAGAGAGAGGATCAGAGAGAAATGTGTTTTCGTGTGAGTGCTGTAACCTTGTATTGGCAAATATATGTACAATACATAAGAGAAACAAAAAGGGGAAGTCCTGTGTAAGGTACTAAGGATGTTAAATAGCAACTAATTGACAAATTGAATAGTTGATGCATTTTGCATCAACTATTCAATTAGTCGATGGGGCCTTTTCACTTTTGAAGTGTAGCAACAGTTTTAGGGCTGTTGCTACACTTCCGGGGCTCCACATGATGCTTTTGCCTTTGATCAGCTGGGGACTCCAGCTGATCCTGAGCTCCACACGGCGCTGCCACTTTGAAACGCTGCGTGTAGCCTCATGCCGGGCTCCTTGTGGTGTTTCAAAGCTGCAGTGCTGCTCAAAGCCCAGGGTCAGCTGACCTTGGGCTCCATGTGGTGCTGCCGCTTTGAAACTTTGCGAGGATTTGGATGCCGGGCTCCCTGTGGCATTTCAAAGCGGCAGCGCTTCATGGAGCCTGAGGACAGTGGGGGGGAGTCCCCAGCTGATCCTGGGGCTCCATGTGGAGCTGCCTCTTTGAAATGCTGCATGCAGACTGGGGACCCCCCAACTGACCATGGGTTGCATGCGGCATTTCAAAGCGTCAGCACCATGTGGAGCCCGGGGTCTGGCCCCAGGCTTCAAGTGGTGCTGTCACTTTGAACTGCCCCCCCTCCTCTCTTCCCACCTTGCTGCTGCTTTCTGATAGAGGCAGCAAGACGGGGAAGTGACTAGTCGACTAGCATTTGCTTATCGGATAGTCGACTAGTCCTTCACATCCCTATAAGGTACATGAATTGATTCATCAAATAAGAATAACTTTTAAACAAAATTTGATATTCCAAATGTTATTGGCGACATTTTATGCTATTTACAATGTATTTTTGTGCATTTAAATGTTTATGCCAAGAACTATATGGTGCTGTCACTTTGAAATTGAGTAGGAACTATGAACATCTTTATTAGTGTTTTACATTCAGCATCTCTGAGATTGAACTTTTATGTAACCTTTTTAGAAAGCACTGCAGAACAGAGCTGTGGCTTGCACTTTAACAAAGGGTTAAGATGAGGAGCAAGAAACTGGGAGCCAGGAGTGAACTAGATTTATACAGAATATTGCCTGAACATCCTTTGTACTGTTCCAAATCAGTTGTTTAGAAAATTGTGACTTTATATGGGAAATGTGAGCAGGACAAGATAGGTTTCTGAAAAACCAAGATTCTGTCATGAAGCCCTCAATATTGTGGAGCAAAAAATTACAGAAAATAGAATTGTTTGTAAATATTTTTTTTTGTAGATTTGTCCTCTGGAATGCATAGCACCATAATAGGTACATACCTGTGATTGTAGATTGCCATCTCTTAATGCAGCACTGTTGGCTGTAGCTTACGTTACTCTTACACATCCTGGTGTCCTTAAATATTAATACTGTACATGTTTTGTTCTGGAATATGACATAAATGACCTACTCTGAAGTTATATGATTGACATCAGCCCATACCACTCACTCTTCCTTAATTAAATGGAGTGGTGGTGTTTTTGCTGTTCCATTTTTTTCTTTCCCTACCGGTACTTGAAAATAAAAACACCATCTGAAATGAACAGTTTCAGTGTATGAGTGAGATCCCAGTTATATAACTTGCATTGTTTTAATAACAAGTTCTTAGTGTTTGGCAGTGATGGAACAAGCACCTTTGTAGCTCATCCTGAACACATCTTTTGCTCAAAGATGAACTGCATAATTATTGAAAAGTGAGTTAAGAGTCCTAGATCGAGGCAGCGATGAAATACATGCTCATTACTACATGGAGTTGGAGTTTATCAACAGGATAGTTTTGTGTCAGAAAATGCCAATTCATCAACCTGAATGCTTTCCTGGAAAAGGGCTATTTTCAATGAAGCCTTCATTGGGAAGGTATCTCAGGTTCAGGGTATAATTTCTACTCAAAACCAGAGAGATGCCTCCCTATCATAGCCAGTAGCCTAGTGGTTATGGCACTCATCCAATGTGCAGAAGACAGGGGCAAGCCAAGTTCAAGTGCCGGCTCAGCCTTGTTCAGAACCCTTGTGAGCCTGTGTCTCATCCTAACCATGAGACTGTTGGCTACCTCAGGGTGGGGAAGAGGTCTCCTGTTTGGAATTCTCTGCATTTTTATAAATTGGGCTAAAAAGTGATTAAGTCTGTAGCTTGGTTGTTAGGCGATTCATGTAAAATGTGGATGGCATAGATACAAGTCCCTGATCTGAATAAGGGAGATCAGGGACATGAACCTAGTTCTCCCATATCTCCATCTCTGAGTGCCACAGCCAGTTGGTTTGTTGGCTGGGTGTGGTTGGCTGTGTCTGTTTTTATAGTAGCAGCTTTGAAGTATCTCAGTTTTGTTCCAAAGTGAAATAGATAACTTTTCAAAATTGTGGACATTCTTGCAGGATGAGAGAACTTTCCCAGCCAGCTCTACTACTAAATTCTTGAATATTTGCTGTGAGGGTTTAGGAGACGGTAATCACAAAGGCAGATATTTTCATTTTTAAGTATACAGGACTGTCTCAGCATTCATGTAAACCACCTTTTTTTTTCCTGTTTTGCTTTTACAGTAGAAGTATTTTGTGCTTATTTTTCTTTGCCAGAGGGTCTCATCAAAACCTTTTGGAGTATCCTTGGTGATGCCCCACAGAGCTGTAAGATGAGCTTCTGTGCCCTCAGTGGTGTGAGTGAATGTTGAAGAGGCTGATTCTTATGCTTAAGCTGCAGTTCAGTTTATACTTCCACATGCCAGAAGTGTTTTAAGAGCCTTCCTCAAATAAGGAAATGAGGACCTGATTATTTCTAATCTTAAAAACAAGTCAGAGATAATCTGTCTGCATCATAAAGAAGCAACTAAAGGGCCATGAATTTACTGTTTAAGTTGGTAAGTAAGAGGAAATTGTGCTGAGATTACCATTATAGCCCTCAGAGCTGGCTTTAGAATTTTTTTTGTATTAATGCAAGTAAATCAACAAAACAATCATTCTAATAATACTGGCCTGAGCATGGGACAAGAACCTGTAAAATCTGAGTGATAATTGGGAATTCTGAAGTAATCATTATAATTAATACATAATAGAATGGGCTACACCATCCAGCAGTCTTGCTAACTACATGAACGAGGGATGTGAACCGATAACTGGTTACCAGGTAAGCAGAGTGATACTGGAACAGCATATGGCCTGTCATGGACAGAGGCTGCGCCAGCCCTGCACAGGCATTGGGAGCTGACAGTCTGCTCCTGGCCACCCCGAGTGGGGGGCCTAGCAGTGGCTTCCCCCTGCAACCAGGGGAGGTGCGCTTAATCAGTTAAATTTAGTGTTGAACTGATTAACCAGGATTTTACATCCCTAATATGAACCTCCATCGCAGAATGAGAAATGAAAAAACTGTTTCGGAAAACTACAGTTCAACAGTGAAGGGCTCTTGTGATAATCTACAAGAACCAGGAATGTAAACAGGATCTAAATATTAGGCAGTACTCTTAAGGATTAGAGCTCTGTAAAATGGTGATGCTCTGATAACATCGTGATGGACACTGTATAAATTCTAGACTACAAAACCCAACAGTGAGGCGGGGAGCTTCTAGTTCCTGCCTTCTGTTTTCTGCAAAAGCATAATAGCACGGAATAGATGGGGGAATTGGCTTTCTGACAATGGGAGCTTCACCTCTCTTCCTACTCAGCTATAAACCTTTGTCTGCAAAGAAACTAAGTTGGAAGACCCCTCCCCCTGCTATGAGGGCAAAAATCTCTAGTACTTACTGTGAGGAAAATGGGGAGAGGTGTAACAAACATTTTGTTTTGTGATTGTTCAGCACCTAGCAGAATGGGATCCTGGTCCATAAAAGGGGCTCCAATATGCAATAGTAATACAAATAACAAAGGTACTCGAGTGCAGTATTTCCAACTGCTACTGGAATACTCTGTCTCAGTGGTCCCTAACCTGTTTTCCGTTGTTGACTATCTCCAATATTACCTGTATGGACATGATGATGTCACACTGGCCAGCAGCAGTGTGTTGACTGAGCCACAAGCTCATAGGTCACTGGTTGAGAACTGCTATCTAGTTCTGGTCTGCCCAGTTGAAGAAGGATGTTGATAAACTGGAGAATTCAAAGAAGAGCCACAATAATAATTAAAGGAATTGAAAATATGCCTCAGAACAAAAAGAAAGGAAAGCTAAGGGGGCTGGATGGGATGTAATTCAATTATTATACTCTGTCTCTCTCTTTCCTGACTATCCTATAAGTGTAAGATTAATGTGTCTATGTATCAAAATATCTCAGTGGTTTCATTATTTCTGTTGTATTGGTTTTCCATGCAGGATACGCTATTTAGCCCCTTTAAAAATAATTAGGACTGTGTTCACAAAATTAGTTAGATCTTCCATTATAAGATATTTTGTTAATTTCTTCCAGTGATCTGCAACAGGAATAGTTTGCCTGGGTCCACAAAACAGTGGACTCCCCTTTTTTGACTATAAAGCGCCTGAGTGGCTTCCTTGTTCCTGGTTTGAATCTTTCTAAACGGTAAACTGGTAATATACTTGTTTAGAACATTAACAGGACTTCTTTCTAATATATATATTTTTTTAAAAGATACTTTCAGGATTCTTTCCCAAGCCTTTTCACCAATCAGTAGTTTCCATCTCCTATATATGAAAGAGATCCTGTTTGTCTTGCATTTCATAAAATAGCTGGGACAATATTATGTGTTTTATTATACAGAGATGGAGAAACATGCACTCTGTAAACTAAAAAGTGCTGAATTCCTCCTACTTGGTTAATATTTCCTCCAGTTTTTTTCATTTACATTATCTCATTTCATTCTTTTGCTATTGCTTCATATTGACAGCTGGCACTCCATAGCTCAATAGTTTTTTGTGGTTTGTCCTTTAAACAAAGATAGTCATGAGATTAATATGTTCTAGATATAACCTTTACTCCTGAAATATCAAGCCTGCTTATAACATTTACTAATACATATAGTTTTCTGGTTCCTTCCTTATCTGAAAGGGCTTAAATTTTCAGTGAACAATCTGTGTAAATTCATATGGCACGTATTTAAAAAAAAATCTCGTATATCTGTTTTTAGGCATTGTCCATCTGGAAAGAAATCTTTCCACTTTCAATAGTGATATTTGCCTCAACACCTAAAAACTGCTTCATTCAATAATTGTGAAAGCAGTGTGACTTTTTTAACAATTTTTTTTATATTCTGAAATTGTCTTTTTATTCGGTCATGTTCCTCAGGTGTGAGATTAAGGGATGACTTGATCACTCTCTGTAAGTACCTATGTGGGGAATAAATATTTCATAATGGGCTCTTTTGTCTATTAGAAAGATATAACCGGGTCCAGTGGCTGGAAGTAGAATAGACAAGTTCAGTCTAGAAATAAAGCACAAGTTTTTAGCAGGTTAGTTAATCATTGGAACAACTTACCATGAGTTGTGCTGGATTCTCCATGGCTGGCAATTTTTAAATTAAGATTGTATTTTGTTTAAAACATATGCTCTAGTTCAAACAGGAATTAATTCTGGGAAGTTTTGTGGTCAGTATTATGCAGGAAGTTGGTCTAGATGATTATAGTTGTCTTTTCTGCTTTTAGGATCTATTCAAAGATCATGAGTCAGGCCTCAAAATGAACTTAAAAATAAAATTGTGTTATTTTTGTGGTGCGTTGAATATGTAAGGGTCATATTTTCCAACTCTTCTTCACAGCCACAAAGGCTACACTGTTTGTTTGTTTGTTAATTAATAAATGGAGATTTTCATGACTTCAGGAGCTGAGGCTTTATAAATGCCACAGAACATTTAGTGTTTGTGATGCAGTCAGAACAGTTGATAGCTGAGTGCATGTGGGAGTGATGGGTCGACAATGAGAAGATGGGGAGCAGTGGGCTAGCAAGGTGATCACGCCCCAAAATTTCAGAACTACGAGGAAGCCTATTCATGTGGATAAGTGTAAAGTAATGCACATTGGGAAAAATAACCCCAACTATACGTACAGTATGATGGGGGCTAATTTGGCTACGACAAATCAGGAAAGAGATCTTGGAGTTATCGTGGACAGTTCCCTGAAAACTTCCACACAGTGTGCAGCGGCGATCAAAAAGGCAAATAGGATGCTAGGAATTATTAAGAAAGCGATAGAAAATAAGACCCAGAATATCTTACTGCCCCTGTATAAAACTATGGTACGCCCACATCTTGAATACTGTGTACAGGTATGGTCTCCTCACCTCAAAAAAGATATTTTGGCCTTGGAAAGGGTTCAGAAAAGGGCAACTAAAATGATTAAGGGTTTGGAACGGGTCCCATATGAGGAGAGGTTAAAGCGACTGGGACTTTTCAGTTTAGAAAAGAGGAGACTGAGGGGGGATATGATAGAGGTTTATAAAATCATGAGTGGTGTGGAGAGAGCGGATAAATAACTTTTCTTTATTAGTTTCCATAATAGAAGAACTAGAGGACACCAAATGAAGTTAATGGGTAACAGGTTTAAAACTAATAAAAGAAAGTTCTTCTTCACCCAGCGTGTAGTCAGCCTGTGGAACTCCTTGCCAGAGGAAGCTGTGAAGGCTAGGACTATAATAGAGTTTAAAGAGAAGCTAGATAATTTCATGGCAGTTAGGTCCATAAAAGGCTATTAGCCAGGGGATGAAATGGTGTCCTTGCTCTCTGTTTGTCAGAGGCTGGAGAGGGATGGCAGGAGACAAATCGCTTGATCATTGTCTTCGGTCCACCCCCTCCGGGGCACCTGGTGCTGGCCACTGTCGGCAGACAGGATACTGGGCTAGATGGACCTTTGGTCTGACCCAGTACGGCCATTCTTATGTTCTTATGTTCTTAAGAAGAAGTTAATTTAAAATTAAGCCATTCACTTTGTTTTTTGTTTTATCTACTCATCCCCACTAACAATCACAGTTTAAATATCTAGCTGAAAGAAATTCTCCTGTAAAACATGCCCTCTGCACTTCATCTTTTGAAATAATGTAATATGATATTTTACTCAGAGATGCAAATAAAACTTAGGCTCCTATCTAGCCTACAAACCCTTGACCGGTTTACAATTTTTGTGCCATTAATAGAAAGCCTATTCATGGGTATGTTTACACTGCAGAGTTTTGTGTGTGTGGTGTTTTTTGTTTTGTTGTTGTTGGTTTTTCTTTTTTTAAATTTTTTTTATTTTTTAAACAACGGCAGTTTTTCCAAAAAACTTGAGTTACCGCCATACTGCAATCATGTTCCTTTGGGGGAAAAAAAAACCAAAAAAACCTGAAAGAACAGAAGTTTTTTTCTGACAGCAGTATAGCTCTTTCTATGAGGAAGAACGCCTTTTCTGAAAGAGGCCTTTCAAAAAAAGGCGTTTGTGGATGGGGAAAAGGATTTTCTTTTGAAAGAGGCCTTCAGGAAATAATACAGGTGCCTTGGTGGCCACTCTGTCCAAAGTAATCACAGCTCTCTAGTTCCTGTCTCCTGGCCCCTCTTAAAGCTCCAGGCACCCTGGACAAGCCTTGTGGCAGGAAGACAGCCCTGGAGCAGCACCCTGATCGCGTAGCTCTCCTTGCCACAGGCCTGCTGACTCATGGCACAGCTACAAGCCCCCCATGACTCCCCTGGCCCTTGCAGGAAGCAGCGCCAGGGCTCTCAGAACCCACTGAGTGGTACCAAGCAGCGGGCACCGTCGTGGTCTGGAGTGGAGATTCTGTCCCTCCTCAAGCTGTGAGGAGAGGACACTACAGGTTCTCCACTCCAAACGCTGCAATGCGGATATTTATGGCTGATGGCCAAGTCCCTGGTGGAGTGGAGACACCCACCCAGGACCTAGAACAGGTCTGGAGTAAGGTGAAAGAGCTCCACACCTGCCCCTATTACGCAGAACTGTGCCAGATCCTGGGGAGTGGGGAAGCCCTTTTCCCCACCCGTCGTTATCGACTGTGTGCTAGAGACACCTGTTGTCGCCCGGCTAGAGGTCACAGAGGAGGAGGGACGGCAGGGGTAGAAGGAGGACGACGACATGGCCACAGTGACGCTGTCCCTGGAGCCCAATTGCCGTGAGCCAGGACGTGTCCCAGACATTATCTGATGCCAGGGAGGGATCTTCAGATGAATGCTCTGTTTGTCACACATACAGGGTGGGGGAGGTGGGCGCAGAGGGGGTGGGGTGTGAGCGTCGCTTAGCCTGCTCAGGCTGTACATCGTGCTGCAGTCCGTACACGTGGAACCACATGCAGCGTTATTGTGCACCACGCAAACTCAGTAGGCAGCCCCTGAGCCCGCCTAGGCTTTTGCTCCCAGAAACTGCAGCATGGCCGTGTGGGGTCATTGCACTGGGGCAGCTCTGCCTCCATGGCACAAAGAAAAATGATGTGGAGTCCAAAAAAGCAAGGCAGCCAAAGCAGGCACTGCTAAAGCTTTGCTGTCCCTTGAAGAGGTAGCAAGCCCACAGCAGAAGCAGAGAAATGGCTGTCCGGGGGGTTCCTTTAAGCGTGTGTCTCAGCTAGGCTTTGGCACCAGCTCTCAGAAGCAACTGGTGACCTAAAGCCCT
>JANRFK010004149.1:37322355-37335788 GCA_030068395.1 Apalone spinifera
AGATCTCTTCTGGAAAAGCTTCTTCTGAAAGAAGCCTGCAGTCTAGATATAGCCCATGTCTTCAAGAGGTGTAAGCCTGTTTATGTGACGTGGTAATACTATTACTGTCCATTCGTCTTTTAAATGGTCTTAACCAGGAACTGCTTAGCACAGTTATTTGCAGAGCAAGTATGGTTGAAGACCCTGAACATAGACAGGATTAAATCTTGAATAGTGCCACACAAATTTTAATTTACATGTTACTTTGTTGAGAGAAAGTAACACACCATATTTAAGTGGAAAAACTTAAACAACTAATAGTCTAGCAGCCTCTTAAAGACTAACAAAACATGTAGATGGTATCATGAGCTTTTGTGGATACAACCCACTTCTTCAGATGAATGGAGTATTAACAGTCAAGTTCCAGAATAAAGTGGGGATTGGGGTGGGGGAGGGGAGGAGGAGGACGGGAAAAAATAGTAAATTAGAGTGTTGATTTTTACATGAAGCTGATAAGAGAAGGTGCAAATTGTTCTGAAGTACTCGTTATTTGATTAAGTCATTAGGATGTAGAGGGTAGTGTGCTAGCCAGGAAATGTCTTTATTCATACCTTTGTGATGGGTCCCAAACTTGTAAATGATATATTTAAGTGATTAAATATAGGTGGAAGTAGCTAATTCTGGGGTTAATTCACACAATCCACTGCAGGGATGATGCATTCTCGGTTGGCCCACAGAAACATTACTTTGCATCATATTCATTCAGCCCACTTAGGGAGAACTCCATATATGGGTCTCAGTAGAAACACACAATGACTTACTGGTAATTTTTATTTCTTGAGGGAAGCATTTATTTAATATATACTGATTGACAAATTCCCTTTTCATGGAGCCTTTCTCTGAAGCTTTGCTAGAAGTATAATTAGTTGCACCTGCTCTTTGAGTGATCTTACTGTGGCTAATAGCACTTCTACCTTAGGAAATAGTGTGCTGTCGGTGAGTGGATGGATCTGCCAGTGTACTAACCTTCCACCTCAACATGTTAGATTTTGCTTCTAATGTATTTATAAAAAGTCTTCGTTTCCCTTTATTCCCGTAGCTAGTTTGAGCTCGTTCTGTGCCTTTGCTTTCTAATCTTGCCCCTGCATTCCTGTGCTGTTTGCCTATATTCATCCTTTGTAATTTGTCCTACTTTTCATTTTTTATATGACTCCTTTTTTATTTTTAGATCATGAAAGATCTCGTGGTTAAGCCAAAGCGGTCTTTTGCCGTATTTTCTATCTTTCTGAACATCGGAATAGCTTGCTTTTGGGCCCTTAACAATGTCCCTTTGAAAAACTGCCAACTCTCCTCAGTTGTTTTCCCCTCAGTCTCGATTCCCATGGGACCTTACCTATCAGCTCTCTGAGCTTACCAAAATCCGCCTTCCTGAAATCCATTGTCTCTATTTTGCTGTTCTCCCTTCTACCCTTCCTTAGAATTGTGAACTCTATGATTTCATGATCACTTTCACCCAAGCTGCCTTCCACTTTCAAATTCTCAACCAGTTCCTTCCTATTTGTTAGGATCAAATCTAGAACAGCTTCCCCCCTGGTAGCTTTATCAACCTTCTGAAATAAAAAATTGTCTCCAGTGCAGTCCAAGAACTTATTGGATAGTCTGTGCCCTGAAGTGTTATTTTCCCAACATATATTTGGATAATTGAAGTCCCCCATCACCATCAAATCTTGGGCTTTGGATGATTTCGTTACTTGTTTAGTTTAATAGTGGGCTGTTTGGAAATCAAGTGGGCAGCACTGTAGGAGTGTGGGAGCCATTTATAGAGTTCCAGGTAAGATTTGCTCAGACAAAAATTCTTGTTTTGTAGACTCTCTCTTAGCCTTGATAATTCTTTGGGGGGCAATCTCTTCCTTGTGTCTTCACTAGTATGAAGATTCTGTGGGTCAAGTTCTATTATCACCGCTAACTGTGCAGTTCCACCGGTGTATCCAGTTATCCTTAGTGGGGTCTCTTATGTTGAGGAGAGTATAATTAAAAGTATACTGCAGAACAAAAATATCGAAATGGCATTCTACCTCTCCCCCCAAGTAACCATGTGAAGGTATATAAAGGTGTTGTGCAGATCTATTTTCATTATGTCACTGGTTTCTTTACAAAATCTGCTCTTTTTGTTTACAAGTAAATATAAATTATTTTTTATCTAACAATTAGCCATGCAAAATCATGCTGAGTTTTAAATATCAAGTGGATTTTCAACATCTCCAGTATTATCAACCATGTCAGAGTTTGCATGATAATCTGAACTTTCAGCTACATCTGTGCAATCCCATTACATCTGTGCTCTCATCTCACACGTGTTAATGCAAAGTTAGCCCTTAGTAAAGCTATTATGAAAACAGTAGTGTTGGACAGTCGTAAGAGATGGTAGAGCTTAGCCTGCTGAGCCGTTCTCATTGGTAATGGTGGTAGTGCATATGACTGAACAAGCTCAAATTGTCAGAACCCAGAGTCACTGTTGGTCTACATCAGAAATTTACATTGCTATCACTATATCTCTCAGGGGTATGAAGAAAATATATCCTGAAAGAAGCAGATATATGACCTTACGCCCTGGTTGTAGGCAGTGCAAGGTAGATGAAAGAATTCTTCTATTGACCTGGCTACTGCCTCTTGCAGAGCTGAATTACCTATTCCAGTGGGAAAACCCCTCCCATTAGTATAGGTAATGTCTATACTGAAGTAGGGCAGTACAACTGCAACTGGGTCACTATAGCGTTTAAAGTGGCATATTCTGAGTTCATACGTAGAATTTTACACCTCCCAAGCATGGAATCTGACAAAGTTGCTTTTTAGAGTTGAATGATGCTTTAGTTTTTTGATTAACAATTGTCTCTTAATTTTTCCAATGTCGGTCTGGGAAAATGTTTCCCATGTAATCTGTATCTGTTCAGTAGAGTTTTCTGAATTGTATTTGTGTACAGAGAGCTGTATAGCGCAGGTGTTGCTTCACTCTGCAGAGTCAAACCATAATCAGACTCCGTTGTGGAGCTCTTGCAACCAGCACTTGGAAAACAAGCATCAAAATGTACACGTATTTCAGTTACTTTGAGTTGTCACATTTTGTCTTATCTGTTTAGAAAAAAAATGTTTTCCCCCGATAACTCATTGGGATGTACATTACAGTATTGATGCCTGTTAGATAGAGAAAAGAGGTTTTGTGTTGCATATATATGATGTCCCAAAGTGGGTTTGCTGAACGAAGAGGTAAGAATATTGATTTCATTCACCATAGATACAAAGAGAATAAAATACTAGTGCTGATAAACTTTGAGGCTTAATTCAGGAAAAAATTTAGTACTTCTATTCCCCCGCCCTTAATCTAATGTTATTCACTTCATCAGGTATCTATACAGTTCTCTCATCAGTGTCCATTTTGTCGGTCCCTGCAATACACGAGGTTCGAAAGGGATGCCGGAAAGGATGAGACCACGACTTGGGGTTGTAAAGAAGAAAAACTGATTTTATTTGACGCCCTGTGACTGAAAACTCAGTCAGATGCGTGGACGCCAGACAGTTATCAGAATAAAAAATAAACAAATTACCAGACAATATAAAACAATCCCCTGTGGTTTTTCCAAATCACAATAGTTCTCAAAAAGTGTCCAGGGGTTAGGAACAATAGAATTAACACTGATATTGTTCATAGAGCTAACTATTTACACTATTTTATAAGAGAACAGTTAAAAACCTTAACAATGACTATTCACAAACTAATACAACGACTCTTTAACTGTCACTTGACAGGTAACAAGAGCAACTGAAATTAATCAGAATAGGGATACTGGTGGGGGAGGGGTGTTATACCATTTCTGGAGACAGAGGAACACAAGTACCAGCCACATGCTCATAAACTGTCTCCACTCGGGTCGACCACCTCGAAGTACGCTCAGTAAGACTCGAGAGCGGGGGGTGCAAGGCATCTGGGTGATCAGGCCAGGCGTTCACACTATGCAAATCCCCGCTGTGAAGGGGCTCGCCTGCCTGTTTTATTACCCGGTCGCTTGGTACCTTATTGGCTGCTCTTTGCCGCAGTGGGTGGAGTAAGCAGGCCTGACCACAAGTCAGCCCATTGGCTGATCTTTGCTGCAGTGGGTGGAGTGAGCAGGGGAAGATAATTGTTTTACATGTCCTTATATGGAAAGCGCTCCGCCTCGCAGACAGAGCCCCCCATACTAGCCTTTTCAGGTGTATACAGGCTATGGCTCACCTGCGACGGGCAGCCATTTCTGTTGTTCTGTCTCGGACACATTTATTCACCATTTTGATAACAGTATAATTTCTCTTGTACTGAAAAGGCAAGGTTAAAGTAATAGGTGTCACTTGACATAACTTCTGAAAATGGATCAATATTTTTATTGCATATTGCCATTTTGCTGAGCAGTGCTGTAATAACAAACTCTAATGCCTGTCAATGCAACATGTACATTTAAGTGCCTTCTCAAAAGTAAGGAACCAAAAATAAGTTATTTGGGCTTGTGTATTTTTATACCTATTTTAAAATAATCCATAAAATATCCTTTAAACTTGATAAAGCAAAATAACTAACTTCTAAACTCCCTGATTCCACAGACATCAATCCCATGAAGTCTTGCTCTATTGTTGCCAACCCTGCTGATTAAAAATGAGTGGTTTAAAAATCCTAAGACGTTAAAAAATGTTGATGGTTTATATCTGCTTTTTTTTTTTTTTTTTTTTTTTTTTGCGTCCCCTGGGTTCACATTTTTTCCGCATTTATCTGCAGGCATGGAGGCTAGAAACTTGCTTGAAAAATACAAATAATAAACAAAACCTTGACTCTCATGGAATTACAGGACCTCAGAACTAGTGATTGAGAAAAATGTCAAATATCACAGGAGAGACAATAAAACCAAGAGTGTTGGCAACAAATTGTCTTCCCTTAAAGCCAGAAAAAATAAAATTTACAGTCAGTGTTCCCTCTAATATAGTGGCAGCACAGCTTTATAGGTGATTAATTAGCCTCGCCCAGCCAGTCTGGTCCATGCTCAGCACACAGTCAATCTGTGGAACTCCTTTCCAGAGGATGTGGTGAAGGCTAGGATTTTAACAGGGTTCAAAAAAGAGCTAGATAGTCATGGAGGTTAGGTCCATCAATGGCTATTAGCCAGGATGGGTAAGAATGGTGTCCCAAGCCTCTGTTTCTCCAGAGGTGGGTGTCAGGGGAGGGATCACATGAGGATTACCTGTGGTGTCCCCTCCTTCTGGGGCGTCTGGTATTGGCCACTGGGCTGGATGGACCTTTGGTCTGACCCAGTATGGCTGTTCTTATGCAGGAGCCCAGAGCCTCTGACTGGGCAGGGCTGATTAATCACCGATGAAGCTGTGCTGCCCTGCATCTTAGAGGGAACACTGCTTGCAGTGTGTCCTGATAACTGTAAAAACTGCCCTTTCAGACAGCTGGGAAAGAGATGTGAAAGAATAACCTGCTGCCAGCCCTTTCCCCCCTCTCGCTTCCCCCCCCCGGCAGCGTGGCATGTATTGAAGATAGATTTTTTTAACAGGCCTCAGCCATTTAGTTGTATAAGTCAAAACTAGCAACTTAGTTTCCGCTTGGTAAGCAGCAAACAGTTAGTGCAGATTCTGTGGCACAAGTGTCATGCTTGTACCAAGTTAAGTTGGTTAATAAGTGGACTGTTGTGTTCTGTACTGGCTTGTTTCTAGTTTGGCTTAAGTCATCTTCACTTATACAGCACATTGCAGTTATTTAGTCTTGACCGATAGATGCCTAAATTGTGGAGGCAATATCGTCTGAAAAGTGGCAACAGACTCAAGATGAAAATGGGAACTGAGGTGAGAAATATTCCTTGACACTGATTCTGTACAATCTCCATAAAGCAGCTGGAGAGCCAACAGTACCTCCAAATTGCAAACTCTGGTAACAAATGGCAGATACCCTCAAAAAGGAAGACATATCGTCTCATCCATATTTTTGGTTTGCTTCCCCAAATCAGCATCACTTCATTTCTTATCCAGATTGAATTTCTAATCTCCACATTAAAAAAGCCATTTAACTTCCGGTTTACCTATCTGTAAAACAGATATAACAGAGTGTTACTTCCTTGACAGGTGTGCTATGGAGCTTAATGTTAGAAGCATATTGAGATTTGGATTGAAAGATACTGTATAAGTCGTAACAGCTGCTCAATTATTAAGTAAGAAATTTTCAGATTCCTACTAGTAGGAAGAGAGGGAAGAAAAGTATAGGTGATCTAGCTGTTAGTGTTAAAAGTCTCTCTGAAACATCAGTTTCTATGTAATATTTTGAGTAGAAGTAGAAGAATTTTTTTTGTATTTGTTTAAGCATGAAGATGTCTGAACAGAAGATAAAATAGGCAGTAGATTACACTATTTTTAAATATTTAGAGAAACACTCTTTAAATGTTCTAGAACAGAGTGCATGTTTTTTCCAGGGTAGCTGCAGAAACACAGTATGTGAGTGCCTGTGTGTGGTGAGGGAAAATGTTTTGGTGCTTTCTTATGTACTTTGATTCACAATGCTCATTTCCTAGGGCTGAGATTGGCATAAATACTGGTGTACTAGTCATCTATTGAAATACAATAAAAAAAAGATGCTATTTGAACCTAACATTACACTTCTCTAAATGAGAGATCCTCTAGTCAAACAATGTACAGTGTCTACCACCTGAATCTAAGCACTTTGTTTCTTGCTTAGCTGCAGCTCTGTGGTGTAAGTTTTTTGAGGTGTGCTTTGAGCATTCGAAGAACCTGTTAACTGCACGTATAATGCAGCTTCTGTTCCTCTGTGCACTTTGTCACCCTCCACTGCCTTCCGCTTGCTCAGTAGCACACAGAACTATGAAATGCACTGCTTCACATACCTTTTAACTAACACCATTGTCCCATTCACTTTGGACTTGATATTTCATTTTCTACATCTTGATTATTTTTAATACTATTTTATCATTCATTATAAGTTGAACTTGGTTGAATTACTCTGGATAATTCTGAAAACTCAGCTGAACACGTGCTACTCCTTATATATTATGTAATTCTTAAAAAAAAAAAAAAAAAAGGGGGGGGGGAGGGGGATTAGGATTGTCAGGTGTTCGGTATTGACCCTTATAGTTTGGTATTTTCCCTTCCTGTCTGATTGGGGGAAAAAAAAATAAATAAAAAAAATCAGAATCCCTAAAATGTCTGGTATTTTCTGATTTGATTTTTTTTTTTCCCCTCTGTCCAGGAGGTTTACCTGGTTCTGCAGGGGAGCTGTCTAGCCAGCAGCCTGTTGGGGACAAAAAAACCTCAAAGGCTTTTTTATCCTCAACAACTTTGGTCTTCCGCTCCTCCTCCCATCCTCCTCCCCCTTTTTTTTCCTCAACAGAATTTTTTCCGTGTGGTGGTGGTGTGTGGGTTTTTGGGGTGCGGGGGTGCGGTGCAGTTTTGGTATTTTTTGGTTAAACCATCTGGCAATCCTAGGGGAAAGGGTGACATGGAGAGAGACTAGTCAGAGAAATAAACTTAGAAATGAACACTCTGCATTAAGCAAGTACATTTTAAACCTTAAATTCTTCTGGTTGATCAATTTAAGTCAGATGATTAGCTGTATTTTAGTGTTGTTTTCCATGTTTAAGTTCAGTCCTTGATGAATTTTTTTCCCATTGATCCAGCTTTGGTTTTCCTGTTTCATTTGGTCTCCACTTTCGCTGTCCCATATAAAAGGTGATAACTCTTGCTCCCTCTACTAGTCAGTGTTTCTTGTTTCAAACAGACAGGTTCTACTAGAAAAGCCTTGGTAGAGCTGTTGTGTTTTGTAAAGCACCATTTATGCGCTATTCAAAATAGAATAGTCACTAAAAAAAATTTAGGTCATGGACAGAAGACCTGCAGCAAGATAGAATAGTGTGTATATATATGATTCTGAGCTCCCAAAGAATCTGAGTTTTGTCACAAACTTTCTATCTTTACTTTATGTGCTTGTTTCTTGAAGGAGAGATTTGACTATTTTATGAAATTAATCTTAAACCCCCCCCCCATGTATTTCTGATCTGGCCCCAGCTGCCTCTCCATCCCTGGCAGTTGACGCCTGGTTATGGCTCTGGCCCACAACTCAGCCCCAGCAGGTAGCTCTAATGTGTTTGCCCCTCCAAAAGTGGTCAAATTCAAATTCTGGTGAATACCTCTGGTCTGACAGTATTTTGTTTTTCTTTTAACAACTCGCTAAAGATGTACAGTGTCATCATATCATTATTTTCTTCAGTGGCCTGTAATTCTATTGTCATTTTGTCTCATGGAGGGCGACAAAGAGAAGGATGATGTGGTCGAAGCTGTAGGTTATGATGGTGATCTTTACAGCAGTGTTCTGAATGTTCAAGAGCAAGGCAGAATTGCACTTGTCAAGGCCAAAGTAAAAGTGGTACTTTTGAGAATGGTTCATCGTTTTATCAAAACTACTTGGCAGGTACAGAGTTAGAATATGTCATAATGTATGCATTCGGCATTAGGAGAGGATTAAAATGTTTTGTGGACTTCTGGGACTTAGTAGTATCCTGATTCATTTCTTGTTTTGCTAATACTCTGTATTTTTTTTGTCGCCTTTGTGTCCTCTTCTTTTGGTCTCTAACCTTGATCCCGTCTTCTCCTTCCTTCATTTGATTATATTAAAAAAAAAAAAAGCAGAGGACAAATAAGTGATAATGAAATATTTGTAATGTGGATTTTTGGCAAATGCTGAAAAAATTAATTTGCTAACACTTGCTCTGCCTAACTGTAATAATACAGAAGATACTTTGTAAATGGCTATTTTTGGTGTTTTAGATACAGTTGTAAACTGTTGCCTATTGAATATTCTAAGCTCTTTTACTTGCTGTCAAATCAGCTCTGGTTATAAGGAACTTATTTGATCATAAGTCACTGGATGGGAATATATTTCCACACACTTTGAAGTAAATAATTTTGAAGCAGCAATGTTTCTAGGATAGGCTTCACAAACATAGCCTGACAGCATTGAAATATAGCTTTTAAAATCCTAACAGCAGGCATCAGCAAGCCTCCAGTCTATTACTACTTTAATTATCTGCTTAAACCTTGAATTTCTTCAAATGTAAGAAACACTTCAGCATTTTTGACAATGCAGAGTTGAATAGTGTAAAAATATTCATATTATGCGTACTTTAAAGTAATAGAAGAACTTGGTGAAAATGATAGGTTGCTTTTAAAGGTAACGTTTATTGTTGGTGTGACAGAGAACACTTTGTGGAATTGCATGGAAATTAGTGGGATTGCTTGCACAATAGATTTACTTGCATGAATAAAGGCTGTAGGTCTGGGGCTAACCTCAGCAACAAGTAATTACATATTATGTTTAATGACTTCAAATTTGCACATCATAACAATTTGAAAATCAGTTTCTCCTTTACTGACCCAACAGTTGACATTCACACTTCATTGTTCTCAGGGTAGAGGTATCTGAGCTCTCAAATGCCATCACCATTCTGTTAAAACATTTATCTTTACTTGTTAGAACCTGAGTAACTTAAGAATGGCATAACGACTGAAATGAGTTCCATTTTTTAAGATTAATGTTAAAGAGAAATTAGTCATGTTTTCTTTATATAATGAGTTTATAGTTTTGTATTTTAACAGGCTTTTATAGTTCTATCTTGATTATGAACTGAAATGATACAAGATACGATGAAGCTAGATGTCACACTTTTGCAAAATATTTGATACTAATCTCATTTTTGTTGTGTTTTGCAAAAAAAACAAACAAACCCAAAAAAGAAAACAAAATAAAAAAACCTGCTTATCCACACCAGCATAGCTACAGTAATGCATTTCTCCTCTAGCTACTAAAATGGTGTACCAATGTATCTGTGAATAGGGTAGTACTTTTTATATTTAAAATAATTAGCTGCTCGCAGTAAAAATTTTTTTCAGAAATTAGGGAAGTTAGCTATGGTTTAATTGAATAGTCAACTAACTGCATGCATTTTTGGCTATTATTCGACTAGTCTATAGTCCTTGGGGGTGAGCGGGGCTGGAAGCCAGTGCAATCCAACCCCACTCCGGGGAGCTCCCTGCCACCCCTTGCTGCTGCCTCTATCTGGGGCTGGTGGTGGACAGAGGCTGGTCCAGCAGCAGCCCTCATCTGTGTGGGGCTGGGACCCCACGTAGACAGGGACTGCTGCCATGAAGCAGCCTCTGCCCCCACCCCTTGCTGCTGCCTCTAGTAAGGCAGCAGCATGGGGAGGACAGGTGGCACTGTGGAGCCAGTGCTGGAGGAAGAGGGGGAGGGCAGCTTTTAAGTTGGCTCCCCCCAGCACCGGCTCCTGCTTCTCTCTCTTCCCCCCCCCCCCTTTCCTCCCACTCCCTCTGATTCAGAGGGAGTGGGGGGATGCAAGTAGTCAACTAGATGAACAGATAAGCCTAGGCTTATTGGTTAATGAGCTAGTTGACTACTCATTCACATCCCTATCAGAAATGTCTCTTAGTTTTGGGGATTCTTAGAGAAACATCCACTATAAATACAAAGTAATTACCATTACATCATTAACATTGAATGAGATCTCAGGCTCCCCTTCAACCACATCCAGGAAAATTAGACTTTACATTCTGGAAGTAACAAAACAGACGACGTCAAACACACGTTCCTGTAAGGTAATGAAATTTTAAAATTGCATGGCTTTAAGCAACATAATTGTGTTTTCTTTCCCCAACCAGTAGTGGTTCCAACAGACTTCTAGGTGCTTTATTCAGCTAGTAGCAGCTGTACAGCATTTAGTATCTCCTGCAGATTTGAGTCATCTAGTTCTTTGCATAGATGCAAGGGAATTAGGCTGTAATGCATCCAAGGGGTTCTGATAGAGTCATAGAGCTGGAAGAGACCGCAGGAGGTCATCAAGTCCAGCCCCCTGCCCAAGGCAGGACCAATCCCAACTAAATAAACCCATGATGAAAATGACAAAATACCAAGTGCTTTGCTGTCAGTGTCACTGTAATCTATTGATGGAATTATAGACCTCCTTTGTACAACTAGGGGAATGTTATTGTTCTATGAGACACAAGGCAGGTGAGGCAGTCATTTTTTTGTTTTGTTTTGTGGTGGTGTTTTTTGTTTTGTTTTTGTTTTTTAAATTTGGACCAGATTTAGTGGTGGAAGAGACAAGATTTCAAGCTTCACTAACAACATCCTCCTCAGGACATCTTTACACAGATGACACAGTCAACACAAATGATGAGAAATGCTCTTGTAAGAGAACCATTCTTAAAGTATACAAGGCTGAGGCTTGAACAAGTAATTTTAAAGTTGACAGAGCTCCACTAAAATAAGCATAAAGCTGTTTACATTTAGAAAATTCCTGGGTTGAGGCAAGTGATGCCTCCAATTACAGCAGAGAACTCTTACTCGGTTTCTGATCTAGCCATAACTGAAAGACTAGTTGTTTGTTTGAAATTATAGGATTCTGACCCATTGGCCTAACAGTCAATATGGTCACCATACAAAAATAGAGAAAATCCTCTTCACTGCTACATTACAGTGCTAGTTGAGGTCAGTTTAGAAAACTCCCGAAATCTAGAACTAAATCTGGAAGACCAGGATTTCAATGGAGGGAGACACAAATTGTCTGGGCAATATGTAATATGAATCCCAGTGTGTGCAATTGTATTTTCCTTCCTCCCTGTGGCTGTAAGTCAACAAATCTGCTTGATTGTGCATAGGGTTTAAATAGGTGCTGGATGTGTATGAATGCATGCAGGTGGAGCTGCCCCTTGATCTCTTATGGTTAAGGTAATGAGTCATCGTTTTGAAGGAGAATCTGTAAAGCAGTGTAGCAGCAATAGTTTGACTTTTTTTTTTTCTATGAACTGTTCACGTGATTTTTTTTTTTTTTTTTTTTTTTTGGTTCCACGCCATCCTCAGCATGGAGCTATGTGTGTAAATGGCAAAAATAAGCCTATTATAATATTTTGGCTTTAAAAATGTAGATGGAGCCCAATATAGTCTTACCTTTGTATAAATGAGTTTATAGCAACAAATGCCTGTAATACTATGTACAATTATAGGTGAGCTGTGTTGACATTCCATTAATGTTAAAAAAAATGTGGCATACAATTGCACTGCATTTTGAAACACTAATGCAGTGGTCTCCAACCTTTTTAAGCACAAGATCACTTTTTGAATTTAAGTGCAATAGGATCTATCTCAAACCCAAATATCCTTGCCTTGCCTCCTTCATGCCTCTGCTCTCTCTGTCCTCACTCCCTCCCCCATTCTCACTCTTTCATCAGGCAGGGGCAGAGGGTTGGGACACAGGCTGTTGTCTTGGGCTAAGGGATCTGGAGTGTGAGGGGGACTCTGAGCTGAGCCTGGGCCAGGGGCTTAGGGTGCAGGAGGGGGTTCAGAATGCAGACTTTATAAGGAGTTTGGGTCCAAGGGGCTCAGGGCAGGGGTTTGGGGTGTAAGAGGGGGTTCATGACTGGGGCAGGGGTTCGAAGCTGGCTGCAGCTGGACACTGCTTACCTCAGGTGGCTCCTGGGTGGTGATGCAGTGGGGCTAAGGCAGGCTCACCCCTTCCTTGGCCCTTTACCACTCTGAAAAGCAGCCAACAAACTACCTCCATCCCAAACCCTGTTGTACCCCCTCCTCCATTCTGTGAAGATAGGATACAGGGTGGGAGAGGTGACATCCTGACATAAGCACCCCTGCATAAGCACCCCCTCCTCTCCCTTCCCTGCTCTGTACTGCAAGCAGGAGGCTCATGGGGAGGGGCACTTGATAGCCTCTTAGTCTAATCAGTCAGGATCACCTGTCAGCAACTCCAAGATCTACCAGTAGATCCCAATCTACTGGTTGGTGACCCCTGCACTAATGAATGTCTTATCAAATATTTTGTTTTTTGCGTCCATTTTCCAAAATTTGAATTATCAGATGGTGAAAAGCTTTTATTGTGCTTGACTAACTGTTTGTCAGGTACAGGTTTTTTTGTGTGAATTGCAGGCTTACCATTTTTTTCAAAAGTCAAATGTATGCAAAGGTTTTCTTGAGTTTAAAATAATATGTTGGTGCTGCTTTGTGGGTATTACATTTTCGTTACTTAGTGGAATAATGAGAAATTTTAGTAAATCTTCAAATTTAAATCTCAGTAGAGTAATGTTAGTGGTATGTTTTCAAGTGGCTAGGGGAAGTTAGTATGTATTTTTCAAAAACCAAGCATCTTTCCTACAAACTGGCTTAAGTGATATTGTAACATACAATGGCAGAAAGTGATAGTGAGCAAAGCAACATATTTTCCAGTCTCCCTTTCTTAGGCCTAGTTTATGCTACAGGACTAAGTTAACCTAAATTACACTTCTCCAGCTTTGTGAATTATGTAGCTGGAGTTGACATAGTTTAGCTTGACTTATGGGGGGGGGGG
>JANRFK010004149.1:37339371-37355916 GCA_030068395.1 Apalone spinifera
GGGGGGATGTTTGGTATTTTTGTGTCAACCATCTGGCAACCCTACTATAGGCATGGTCAACTAAATAGCACAAGTAGCAACTTCTGGAGCTTGGGCTCCTCATTGTCTGCTTCCTTACCAGACTTGTGTGCTTCTGCTATATATAGTATACAGCCGGTCCCCGAGTTGCCAACGGTCGACTTACAACTGTTCGCAGTTACGACCAAAGCTGTCGTAAATGGTGGAGCCCAAGTTATGAACACAGTCAGCGCTTACGAACAGCGCGATCGCGTGTAACTCTATGGAGTCCCACTTACGAATGAACCGAGTTATGACCGAGTTACGACCAATTGCTTGGTCCGTAACCGGTTCGTAAGTCGGGAAGAGGCTGTGTGGTAAACCAGATGCCCATAACCTTGGAGCTTTAGGAGAGCATGGTGTTAAACTGCTTTGGAGATGGAGGAGGTCAACGTTAGGGAAGCTGTTCATCAAGGTCTCAATTCCAGGAGCAGAGAGTCTGTACCAAGAAAGTATGCCAGAGTTTGGAGCCTGTTGGGACGCAGGAAAGCTTCAAGCACATGGATCCAGAATGGTAGGACCTGAACTCAGAAGCCTGGCAAGTGTCTGGCGCTAAGGAGACTTATGAGGGACTGTGGCTAGAGGATTGATTTATTAGGTTCAGGGCAAGAACTTGACAGAGCTAATTGATTCTGGATAGGAGCAAAGATTTAAAATGATCTGAGATTTTATTTTTCATAATTAAGAAAATACCGGGGATTGTCTAATGGATCATGGACATGCAGTACTACTGAAGAGAAGCTCTAAAACAGTGATGTGTGTGTGTGTGTGTGTGTGTGTGTGTGTGTGTGTGTCTCTCTCTCTCTCTCTCTCTAAAGCATCTGATTTCAGCCAAAAACACGTCAAGCCAACATGAGTCAACTCAATCAAATAAGTCAATATATGGTTTGATCTGATGGGCCCCTCTAGAATTTTTCCCTATTCACTGAGGATTCTTATTTTCTCTTTTTTTTTTTTTTTTCTGGTGAGCAGTTGTGTCTCTGATTCCTTTCTTAGGTTTGGTTGCTACTGTTCTAAAACTGCAGCATGGCTCAGTCTACGTCTAGCCATGAAAGGCCTAAAAAAAAATAGTACAGGATGCAAGCTCAGGATTAATATTGTGATCCAAGGACCCAGTCAGTCATAACAGTAGGAGTCCTGGGTTTGCTGCTATGTTTATTTCCAGTGCTCGTGACACTTTTTTTTTTAAAATAATTCTGTACTGAAGGTCCATAATGGAAGTGCACATATTTATATGCCAAACAATAGATTGCTTTTCTCAGTGTCTGTTTTGCAGATCTTCTCAGGTTTTGGCTGGGATCAGATATCCTAAATGCATTCTTAAGAGGTTTGCAGAATGCACATAATGAAGAATACAAATTATTTTATTTGGGAAGATGAAATCACAAAGGGATTGGTATTTCGCTCCATGAGAGTGAGGTTTTTTTTCTTTATAATTAATGCCAAGGAGGCCACAATGCCAGTTAAATTACTGGTTTTGAGAGATCATGCCATTAATATATAAAGGTGTGGTTTTGCGAGATCATGCCATTAATATATAAAAGGTGTTCTCTGTTTTGTCTTAATTCTGAAAATGTCAGGAGCGATAGAGATACTTGATTGACAATGTATTTGTCATGTATGATCATAAGATTTTTAAGATACAGGGAATAGGGCAATGTTTTGTTTGCATATAGATTTTTTTTTAATGTGTAATTTTATGAAATAGTGATTCATGCTAGAAAATTATATATTGATTCATCCATGTAGGTGTCAGTTTTAGGCTTAAAAAGGATATTTATGTAAGTTCTGTAAAGGGCAACATTTTGCAGCTGCAGGGAAAGGATCTTTTTTAGAATTTCTAATACAACACATGAGAATCAAAGAGAACTATATTTTCCCACCCAGATTGCTGCTGAACACGCAGTCCTTATAAGCTGTTAGACTGAAAGCAGTTCACTCAAAATAAAATTTGTTGTAAATTTATTGCTGAATATAGACCCTTTTAAAATGGGGAGTAACAGGAGTTTAAAGTATTTGGTTATGTTTTGTTCTCCTCAAGGGACACACCTTTCCACTCAGTCCTCCAAAAGTTCTGTGGGTCATAGGAAGGAAAGACAGAAGGAGTGTTTGAAGTTGACACAATCAAGTGTGTTTCTAGTTAAAGAAATGGTGTTGGAAACATGTTTCAGAGGCTTAATTTCTGACCTCTTTCCCTTCCCCCCCCTCAGTTTTTTTTTTTTTTTTATCCAAAGACTCTTGTTTAACAAGGCTCATCTAGTTTCTGATTAAGGCCCTGATTCTTCTCTAGTTAACATCAATGAGAATTTTGCCATTAGAATTCAGTGGTGGCAAGGATAGTTCTGAAGTTTGTAATTTGAACTCATTTTTGGAAGAAAAATGACAGATACTGTATATGCCTCTAGTACCCTCTACCAATTCTTGCATGTATCCTACGTGAAAAGGCTTTCCCTCTGCTATTCTTGTGTAACAGATCCATACAAATACAAATATTTGCTTATTTGATACATAAAATGCTGCCAAAGCCTAGCAATTTCACTCTTTGCTCTAGAAGATCAAACTTGAAAATCAAATAAAATTTATTTTGTCTCTAATATCTTTGAGGTATTACTTACACCCTTAGGTATAAACTAATTAAGTTTACAGAATTTTTAAAAAGTGACTGCACTTAAGCTGGTCTGAAAATGTCTGTCTTATGGAAAACTTTGATTGGGGATAATTGTCAAATTTCAGTGTAAAAAAATAATTTTTTGTCAAATTCGCTTGTCTAGAAATTTTCACTGAGGAAAGAGCATTTTCTCTTTAGTCAAAAATACAAATATCTCTGGGAAAATAATTTGCATAGAAAATTTCCAACCAGGTTTTCTGTGTCTTCTGGCTTTTAGTTAAGCAAATTTTGTGTGCACATAATGTTAAGAAGCGCTGTCTGGCATTGTTCACCTTTCTTTTGTGGGATGCTGCATATGATCCCAGAAACATTTTTTGCTATTGAAAACGCCATTGACTGTTGAGAGGCTTTATATAAGCATTGAGACAAATCACATTATTTGTGAGGGTAAACTAATATGGGAAAAAATAGTCTCTGCTATGTTCTTAAAAGAAAATTCAGAATGCAGTCAAAATTTGCATGGCTCAGCATGGGATTGTTATCCTAATGAAAAAGATGCTAAAACTATACTTTAATGTTTTGCAGGAGTATCTGTGGGATTGCCAGGCCTGTGCAATTTCATAGACTGTAAATTCTGAATGCCATGTGCTTTGTAGAGTGATTTTTGAGGGAGGAAGAGCAATGGGATGAAACTGAGTGAGGGAAGCACTGAATACGAGAACATGCTGGGTCAGACCAAGGGTTCAGCTGCCTCAGTATCCTGCCTTTTGACAGTGTCCAATGTCACATGCTTCAGAGAGGATGAACAGAACAGTGCAAATATTGGATAATCCATTGTGTGTCATCCCGTCCCAGCATCTCTCCGACACTTTTGGGAATGATGTACTGGACTGAGAGGGGATCCCAAGAGAAATAGTAAATTTTATTATTTGAGTTTTTTAAAATAGACTTTTCAAAGCGTTCAGGAGTATACCACAGGACTATTATGTCTTTAGTTCCAGAAGTGAGTTTCCTGCTTTCCTTTCTGAAGCAATTAGAGCCAGGTGTTTGATTTCTCTAAATAAAAATGCCATACAGATTATTGGATGGTTCTGAGCAAAGAACTGTGTGGATTATAAAGCCATGGTGATCATCTAGCCCAGGAGTGGGCAATAATTTTTGGTGAGTGGACACTCCAAGATTTTGGAAAGTGGTCAAGGGCTGCATTTTTCTGTGGAGGAGATGTGGGGTCTAGGATGGAGGTTGAGTGCAGAAGGGTGCACAGGGTAAGAGACTGGGGTACAGGAGATGGTGTGAGGTCTGAAAGGAAGTTTGGGTGAAGGAGGGGGTTGTGATTTGGGTCAGGGGATTGGGGTGTACGGTCAGGGAGGGAGTATGGGTGCAGGGGAGGGCTCTAAGGAGGGAATGCAAAGTCTGGGAGGGAATTGTGACCTGGGAGAAGGGGAAAAAGGGGGTGCAGGCTGCAAAGGGTTTGGGTGGTGACCTGGGGCGGGGGAATGGAGTGCAGGGTCTGGGAAGGTGTTTCGGTGCAGGAGAGGATTCTGGCCTGTGGGAGGGGTGTAGGAGGAGGTACAGAGTCTGGGAGGGAGTTGTGACCTGGGGGAGGGAGTGCAGAAGGTCTGGATGGTGACCTGTGGGAGGGAGTTGGGGTGCAGGATGAGCAGGGGTGCCAGAGGTAAGGATGTTAAAATGCGGTTAATTGACTAGTCCAGTGTTTCTCAAACTGCTCCAACCTCTCCAGGGACTCCGCGAGGTTGACAAACTGGAAACATCGATAGATACAACACATACAATCATTGGACTGCTGGGACTCCGCATAAATTTTTACGCATGTAAAGGGCTCTGGAGCCCAAAAAGTTTGAGAACCGCTGGACTAGTCGATGGAATTTCCATCGACTAGTTGATAGGCACTTCTGCATTCTTCCTTTGAAATATGCATACTGTTTCATTCATACTGTTAGCACTCACAGTCCTGTGTATGAATATTCCTATTTTATATGTTCTCAGAGTATCTCCAGTTGATTCTTGCCATTTTCACTGCAAATGTGGCAGTCTCTTTAAGGCTAGACTAATTATACAAGGAATCTCCTTGCTCAATAGTTCTGTACCTGTTTTTCCCCTGTGGAAGCGGCAGCAGAAACTGTTTTGAAGAATGCCTCTAAAATTTTTTGTGTAATGGTACAGAGCAAATTAGAATAGCAATATCACTATCCCCAAGCTAGTTTCTGTAGTGCCTTAGAAGAAACCTTCCAGTGGAACTCATAGGTAGATGAAAGTATAAAAGGGACGCAGGGGAGGAATTTTGCAGATCTTGAAAAATACTAGCTTCTTACCTTGTAGCTATGTTGGAAGCCTTTTCTCTTCTATTTTATATCCTATTCTTGTGGACTACTAATTGATAATTTAAACACACTGTAGTTACCAATTAAAGAGAAATTGAATTTGAAGCCACAGTAGGTTCCATTAAATATATTTGAGAATCAGTTACTTTTTCAGTTGCCTAGGAAGGGGTTTAACTATTTTAAAACATGGTCATTTCTTCTTTGCTTTGAAAGAATAAAAAAAGAGAACTAATTACCATTACTGAAGAATTTATTTTTTTAACTTCCTAAATTTGTGTATTTTAAGGGTTTTCTTAATCTGTAAAGATGACTGACAATGAAATGTATGTCTAAACTGGATGAAACACAGGTTTAATCCACAAAAAGGCAACAAAATATGTTAAAGCTTGTGATCATAAAAATGAATATGTGGTTATAAAGTGACAGTACAATTACACTGACCATCTAAACCTGAAAATTTGGGACAAATAGGAAGAGAAGGATTTATCTAATCTACTATATATTTGAAAGAGTTTGTGTGTGTCTGTTCAGGAACTCTTCTTGAATAGTAAAAGCCGGGTCAACTACTTTTGTGTATGGCTGCTTCTTCTCATAACTTAAAGCAAGGTAAGGGGTTGGTTCTGCCAGGCAAACAGGATGCGACAAGAATGGGATTCCATTCTTAAAATGAGAATGGAGGGCTCTACTACATAATAACCACAAGGGGGCAGCAGGGGATATGGGATAGAAAGCAGGGACCATTCCTACTACAGACAGACAACAAGGGGCCACTGGAGCAGTAGGGGGCATAAGGGTGGAGAAAGGGACAGCTGTGTATATTTGACAGTCTGTATGTCTGTCTCTGTCCCCCAGCTGGGGGACACATGCCCCTCCCCAGCTGCACTCACTAGAGCTACAGTGGCCATGAAGAGGCACTTTTTGCCTGGCCCCAAGCTGCTGCAGTAAGAGAGGGCTGGGGTAGTTCGCTCTTTCTTTCTTTCTTTCTTTCTTTCTTTCTTTCTTTCTTTCTGGGGAAGCTTGCATATTGAATCCTTCATTCCCAAACCCAACTGAGAATAATGATTTAAATGAAGAAAAATAAAAATGGAGTTAAGGACACGACCAATGCTGGGTAAATCTTCTAATATTGGTTATAAAAGAGTGAATATACTTTTGAAGTCTGGACACTTGTTATAGGAGTTTGGTCATTGAACTAGCAAAAACAGTGACAACATTTCTAGTGTTCCGATTATAAGGAAAGAAGGTGCAAATTTTTGTTTTATTATATGGTACACGTGTTCTGTTTGGTATTGAATGTGACTAAGAGCTCATGTCTATAGGTTTAGGTATGATTTCACTGTTTTGCTGGTTTAGGCATGATTTCACTATGACTAAACAAAATATATTTCTTAAATGTAAACTGGGGAGTTTTCTTGTGTAGTGAAGTGATGATGGATCATATGCACATTATAGGTATGAGCAGCTGCTCGTGGATTACTCTTTTATAATCCAACTATCTTTTACCTTGTAAACACCCATACTGCGCATAAAGTGAACTATACATACAAAGAAAGCACTGTGACTATCTTGCTTTTAGAAGAGCATTAGAGCTATTTATTATGACTTGCACATCAATTAGTTGGCAATTTTAATGGAGTACAGAGATAATATCAAAATTAAAACACACAGGAAAATGGTTCTCTGGTTCTTATTGGGACATTCAGTAACCTAGAGA
Organism: Apalone spinifera; assembly: GCA_030068395.1. Lineage (NCBI taxonomy): Eukaryota > Metazoa > Chordata > Testudines > Trionychidae > Apalone > Apalone spinifera. The sequence goes on from JANRFK010004149.1 coordinate 37,346,093, forward strand.
TGAATGCACAGTATTCTTTTAGACTTTGGGATTGGGCGCAAGAGTAGCGAGGCAAGATGACCAGAACAGTTGTTGCATTTTTGTCCTCAATGATGTTTATAGAGAAGTTATCTTTGCCTGGGCAGGTTGTTTATCACAATATATTTCATTCATTTGATGGTAGTTGTTGGATGATTTAGGTTAACAATAGCATATTTTAAACTTTCAGTATATTGTATTGGAAATCTGTAATGCTATATACCATAACTGGTAGAGCAGACAGATGACTTTAAGGGTGTTTCTTTTGTGATATGAAGATGGAGAAGATGGATAACCACGTAGTGTCAACTTCTGTAGTAATTGTTTTTCATCTTGGAGTAGTTAAATTTTTGATGCACAACAGTAATTGGATTTGATTCAGGTAGTGTAATACAAGGCAGAGTACCTATGGCAGCAACTATATAGAAACCATGACATAGTTCAGGTTTGCCAGGAAGTGTTCTCAGCTGAGTATTAGGTAGGGATGTGAAAGTTTAACTTTGTAAATGGTTAACCAATTAGACTGGGCTTCCTGATTAACATTCACAATTACACACAGGCTCCTGCCCTGCTCCTGGGGCTACAAGTGGCTTGGCTTCTGGTATGCACTGGTTCCTGGGGTGCTGGCTGCTACCCTGCACTGCTGCCTCTGTATCAAAGGCAGCGGAGTGGGGTGGCAGACGGGAGTTGGCTGCTGCCCCATGCTGCGGGTACAGGTAACCGCTGAAAGACTCGCAGTTACATGGTTACATGTTTATCCAATTATCTGTTTTTAACATCCCTAGTAGTGTATGGACTGCTAGGGAGCGAGGGCTTGATGTGCACCGATTTCTCCTATTTGTTGGATCCAACAGAGCCCTGATTGGCAAGTTTAAAGCTGCCCTTACTTAGCAGATATGCTTGATGGAGCGGGGTGGAGCAAATGCTGTTTTGCCTTCTCGCTGGCGTGAATCAGTTGGGGCTACTGTGGGCCCTTTCTGGCACAGAATTTTTACTCTTTTACAGTAGGGTGTATGAATTGAGCCCAGTGTGTTCAGGTTTGTTTGTTTGTTTGTTTTACCCTGAACATTGAGATTACTCTCTTTAGGGGTGTTCAATTCAAATAGGATATGCTGAAGAATCATAGGAATGTAAGGAACCATGAGAGGTTATCAGTCCAGTCCCTTGCACTCAAGACAGGACCAAGCACCGTCCGGATCTGCTCTTAAAAATCTCCAATGATGGAAATTGTACAACTTTTCTAGGCAATTTATTCCAGTGCTTAACCACTCTGACAGGAAGTTTTTCTTAATGTCCAACCTCAACCTCCGTGTCTGCAATTTCAGCCCATAGTTTCTTTTACTGTCCTCAGAGGTTAACAACTTGTAACAACTTTTCAGGTACTTGAAAGTTGTTGTCATGTCCCCTTTCAGTTCTCTTTTCTAGACCAAGCACACCCAGGTCTTTCAGTCTTGTCTCATAGGTCATGTTTTTTAGACCTTTCATCGTTTTTGTTGCACTTTGTGGACTTTTTCCAATTTGTCTACATGTTTCCTGAAATGAGGCACTGAGAGCTGGGCACAGTATTCCAATTGAAGCCTAATCAGTGCAGAGCAGAGTAGAGTAGAAGAATTACATCTCATGAATTGCTTACAACATTCTTTCTAATATACCCCAGAATATTCCCCCCCCTCTTTGTTGTTGTTGTTGTTGTTGTTGTTGCAACATGTCTCACTGTTGATTCATGTTTAGCTTGCAGTCCACTATGATGCCCAGATCCCTTTCCGCATTACTACTTCCTTGACAGTAATTTCTCATGTTTCTATGTGTAAAATTGATTGTTCCTTCCTAAGTAGAATATTTTGCATTTGTCCTTATTGAATTTCATCCTAATTACCTCAGACCATTTTGAATTATTGTCCTATTCTGCAAAGTACTTGTAACCCCTTCTAGCTTGGTGGTATCAGCAAACAGGCTGGTAGTTTCCCAAATCACTTCTCTCCCATGTGTAAATCAAGGGAAAAAATGTGTATCTAGTTGTGATCAGGGTACTTTTCTTTATTTTAGGTTGTTTGGTTTAAACTTCTCTGTGTGAATCCATGCCTCATTGCCATTAGCGACCCTGCCTCTACCCTCAGCCCTTCATTAGCCTCATTAAAAACTAAGTTGAAGTATTTGTCAAGGATTATCTCTGGATGGCCCTAAATTTATACCCCTCATGAGTATTTAGTAGTCTGACTTCTTTGCTTGTTTTTGTCATATTTATATGGTCATAGAACCTTTTACTATTTGGTTTTAAATAGTAAAATCCAGCTCTTAAAGTCCTTTGCAAAGTCCACCTCTGCTTGACTTTTGGCAGTTTCCACGTTATCCCTACACTTTCTGAACTCCAAAAGGTAGCTTTCTTTTGCTGATTCCTCCAGCCTTCCTTTATTTGTAGGCTTTCTGTTTCCTCTTAATTATCTCTTTAAGATGCTTGTTCATCTAGCATGGTCTGCAACTATTCCTACACATTTTTCTCCTTGATTGAGTTGTAGTCTAAAGATAACTGTGACAAAGTAATTTCAAATCTCCTTTACCTTCAGCTACTTGAGCTCTTCTATCCGGTCCACTTCCCTAACTAACTCCCTTAATTTTTTAAAGTTAGCTCTTTTGAAATCAAGGACCCTGGTTTCAGATCTATTGTTGTTTATCCTTCCATGTAGTTTAAACTCATTTAGCTCATGATCACTTTATCCAATGTTATCCTGTACAGCTAGCTCTTCTATGAGGTCCTCCCTACACACAATACAAAATCTAAAATGGCATAATCTCTTTGTTGGTTCAACAACTATTTGTTCAAATTTGTCAGTTTTCACATCCAGGAAAATCTGGGCCCTACTATTAGTAGTAGTACTTATCTGCCAATCTATAGTTAGGGAGTGGAAATCCATCAGCTTCATACAGACTAACTTGGCTAACCCCAGAAGCTATTTAGGGAATTAGTCTCCCATAATCACACAATTCCTGTAATATTTATTTCATTAAAAACATAAGGGATCTCTATCCATATGCAGATTGTATCCTTGTGGTGTATAACTCACCCCAAGCACTGTAGTAGAGGAACACCTGTTAGCTATCTTCCCCAAAGTGATTTTGCCTCAGACTCTGTTTTATCCATTCCTTCAACTTCTAATTTCTTTATAGTCTCCATCATTAATCTACAATCCTCCGGGCATGGTGAATTTATAGGGTTGTAATATGACAGGATGTCCTTTGTACAAACTCCTTTCAACAATTTCATCTCAGTAGTCCCAGTAAGATGTTAAGTATGAAGGTTTATGAGCTTTTTATTTAGCTATCTACTTAGAAATATTTTATGAGTTGTAATTTTTTCATATTTTTTCTCACTTAAGTGCCTTCAGTTTTTCTGTTAGAGGTAGCACTGCAGTCATACTGTGTTCGCATGTCGTTTTCTGCAGTTCTTTGCTTTCATTAGTTGCAGATGCTCTTAAATGCTGACTGTAAGAAGCTCTTCACCAGGATGGCATTTCACATTTTAATAAGTTCTTCACTATTACTTTTTGGAATTTAGGCAGTCTTTTGAAGAATACTTTCTCTAATTGTGGCTTTTGTGTCTGTCTATAAACCTAATGAAATCATTCATGCCACCAATTGTTTGTGCTTATTTTTCCATTTTGACCCTTGAATACATTTAATATAGTGCTTTTAAACATGTCAGAATTTAAGCTCAAAACCATATCTTCTAACTCTGTTTTCTTTAGTCTTTTTGTACAGGACAACTTGAAATATATACTAGTAGCAAGGGAGGCCCATTGTTGACTGGGCAAATTCATTTTGCATAGATTACACTTACAGGAAAGTGCAAGAAATTAAATATATATAATAGATTTTTTTATTACTGTGTTTGCAAAAGGGAATTAAAAGTACATTTTAAATTTGTAGGATTTCAACTCCAAACATTCTTCATTTTATTCAATAATTACTGTGCATAGTAAATATGAATCAGAGTTTCCATTACTCTTTTGTAGCTAATTTCAATTACTTAATGTACTGACAGACATAAAGACAAACCAACAAAATTCCTGGATGAGGGAGTCCCAGTTGAGATACACAACTTGTATAAATGTAAGATTTCATAGATTTTTTTAAAAAAAATCTTTACCATAACATCTGAGCAACTCCCAATCTTTAATTTATTAATCCCCACAACACCCTTTTATCCTTTTACAGATAAAGAGCTGAGGCACAGAACCATTAAGATATTTGCCCAAAAGTGTCACAGGAAAGCTGTGGTGAAGGGAATTGAACCTGGGTCTCCCAAGTCACATGGTACTACTCTAACCACTAGCTAGTGTTCCTATGAACCACTCAAATTAGAAAATCATAGCATAAGCATATGCTTCAAAGCGTAAGGCTAACATTAACTCAAACTGAATCTATAAAATACAGTATTTTCTGCTTTTGTAACATGTAAACAGCAATATATTAGTGGTTATTTATGTAGTTTTATCTATTGCTTGGTATGTTCTCTTTGCAAAAGAGCTAAATTAGTATAATACAAGAAACACATAGCTGTTGAAATTTTTGCCATTAAAAGTGCTTGTTTTTTCTTCAAGCCTCAACCTTGAGAAAACATTTCTAATTTGAAATCCTTCCCCTTCTTCTTCCATTTATCAGTCTGTCTGATTTTGTTTGCTCTACCCATTCCCTAGAAAGCAATGTCCTAAAATTCATAGATTCATGATTTTTTTTAACTCCAAAAGTTAGCATTTATTCTTTCACATGTACCATATTTAATGGAATTTAATGTTTTAGTTTTTCTCTCGCAATAATTATAATATAAAAAGCATTTGCAACATGTAATAAAATGTGTCTTTGCTGGCGAATGTTTAGAATTGCTTATATTGTAAACTATTGAGACTGGGATTATCTCTTAATTGTGTGTCTAGGACAGTGTTCCTTAAACTGAAGAGCAGCACAGCTTCACAGGTAATTAATCAGCCCTGCCCAGTCAATCAGCTCTATGCAAGGAGCCCTGAGCCTCTGACTAGGTGGGGCTGATTAATCACCTGTCAATCTGTACTGCTGCCCAGTTTAAAGGGAACACTGGTGTAGGGTGCTTAGTGCAGTGAAGCCTTAGTACATAATTGCTGGTACTAATATTACTTTTGAAGAATTGGGAAGCAGGAAACCCATAATATTTGGGAGAACCATAAGCCAAACTAAATTGATAGATGCAGGTATGATTTTTGCACACTTGGTTCTTACTGCAATAAGCTTTCATGACTAACATCTAATTGGAGAACCAAGGCAACCATTTAAAAAGCCCATATTTGCAAGCAATTACCACACATGTACAATTGTGTTAATTGTATGCTTTCATGTGGCAAACGTGTCTATTATCCTACTTGTTTGACTCTAACTTCTTAAACTTGTGATTCCTGTATCAACAAAGTTTGTTGGCGGCATCGCTTCTTGTCAGGCACAGGAAATGTGAATGAGCTCCCTGTAGGCTGAGTAAGAGGAAGAGAGCAGGGCTGAAGGGTAATCTATACAGGAGGACACATCTTTTATTTTGAAAGGTGGGGCAGGAAGCAAAGTCCTTAGCAGACTTCACAATAAGTAGGGGATTGACAAGCTTATCCTGGTACAGTGCCCAGAATTTCTGATCATTTTACTGAAAATAGCAATTAGTGTGTTCCAAGTAAAACTCTCTGTATTATGCAGTAAACTATATTCACAAAGCATGTCAGTGCACAATAACAAAATGTTGTAGTGAAATGTTGTGTTGCCTGTAAATGGCATTGTTTTGAAAAGGAGGATCGCCAAATAATTTGTAAATTTCTATGTTTAGCATACAGAAACCAAGAAAAAAGCTCATCATTTTGTACGTGTGAAGATATTAGCTTTTTGTTTACTGATTTTATTTGTTGTTTTGACCTTTTTTAAAGGTTGCATTGGATGCAGTAGTGATTCCACAGCACTCAGTGTTTGTTTATAGTCTTAATTTAACACCAGTTTGGGTAATAAATTGTGAGTCAACTAACATATTTAGCTAATAATTTTTCTACCACCTATTGAGCTGGTCAAATAATGGAAAATATAGCAGTGAATAATTAAATGTATTTGTTGTCAAAATTCCAAGTAAGTCTCAATGACCCACCCATCCAACTGTTGACCTAAATATCAATTTTATTTTACTTTTGTTTTTTAGACCTCCATTACATTCACAGCTAACTAACTGCATTTCCTTCTGTCAGAATCTCATCTATGTCTGAGAAATGAAATTCTTCCATTGCTTTAAATTTTCATATAAGAAAGCTGAGGATGAAGTTTGTTTGATTTTAAAATTGTTGCCTGAACATAAAACACTTGTCTCAGTGCTATCTGTTCTTTCTGTGGATGATAGGTTTTCTGTTGTAAATTCAATAGACACTAGTTATATTTCCTGTGTTCTCTATTAAAAAAATGTCCGTGCTTTGTATAATTAGTCCTAATTCTGTCATTTGGGAGCTTTAAGTTGAGAGCATGACTGTAGGAGTCATATACTGTACCTTGAAATTCAAGCATAGAAGTGTCATCTTCAGGATGAATAGCTTTGCAAGGCTGAATGGTCACTGGATTCATGTTAAGCAGTTCTTGTCCCCCTCTGCTCTGCTCAATCTTTAGCTAATTGCCTGAGCTAAGAAATCATCTGATCAGCATCCTGTACAGTAAACAGGAGATCCAGAATAAGCTCTCACAACTGGAGACTCAAACAAAACTGGAAACTTCCATAGAAACTTACCACGTGGCTGTACTTTACTAAAACAAGACAAGTCATTTACAACACACACTTTGCTTCTCTACAAAGAAAAAAAAAAGATGCTAAACTATCTAAACTTCTACATGCCACAAAGGCCCACAACAATAATGTTGATTCACCCAACAATATTGTTAATCTATCCAGCTACACACACAGTCTGGCAGAAGCGTTGTTCCTGTCTCAGGGACACTATTTCTCTTCCACCACTCCCATGCACGCGATACAGTTGGGCAGTGACCTAGAAGCCTACTTTCACTGTCTCTGACTCAGGGAAGATTTACACCACACTGACCCACAGAAACGATCCTACCAATGCTACAAGAAGAAGGATTGTGTGTGGATTCCTCCTGACAGTCAAAACAATCAGCTGGATTTGTGCTTCCACTGACATGCATAGGCTAAAATTGTGGGTAAGCAGCATTACTTGTCCCATAACCTCAATCATGCAGAAAAAAATGCCAGAAAAAACCTTAGAAAAATGCTTAGAAAAAAACCTAAGAAATAACTCTGACATTATAATCAAAGAGGCTGATGAATGAGGTGCTGTAGTTATAGGGCTCATCCAGACTATGGGGAACGGTTGAAAGAAGATATGCAAATTCTGTGAGAATTTGCCTATCTTCTTCCCATCGGACTTTCAAAAGCTTTGCTTTCGAAAGTGAAAGTAATTAAGACATGGCTTTTTCGGCAAACTGCCCCCTTTGTCGAAAAGCTGCTTTTCCTCAAAAAAAGAGGTTTACGTGGCTTTTTGACAAGGGGGGGGGGGGGCGTTTCACCAAAAAAGCTGTGTCTTAATTACTTTCACTTTCAAAAGCTCTGCTTTCAAAAGTGTGCTCAGAAGAAGATATGCAAATTCTTGTGGAATTTGCATATCTTTTTTTCGACCGTTCCCTGTAGTCTAGATGAGCCCATAGTGAATAGGTCAGATTACAAATGGGAGGCTGCTAGACAACTCTCCAACACTGCATTCTATAGGTCATTATCCTCTGATGCCACTGAGGAGTACCAAGAAAACCCTTTTCAGGAAACTACCTAAAGAAGCAAAGCAACCAGACTTCAGACACACTCTTAAATCCCCAACCAAGAGTATTATATCTGCTAACAAGACCTGGAAATCCTGGATGGCCCTTCCTCTTGGGTGTTGGCATTCTGACAGCAGAGTTGTTTGGCAATAGGGCGTGAGGAGAGAGAGTCTCTGTACCCAGCTATCTCGAGACACCACTGACTTGCTAAGGAAACTACAATTCATTGATCTGCCTGAAAATACAGTCCTAGCCGCGATGGATGTAGAAGCTCTTTACACCAGCATTCCACACGCAGATGGACTATAAGCTCTCAAACTATTCCCGATGCCATGGCATGGCTTGTTGCTGACTTTGTGACCATATCAGATTTGGGCATGATTTACATCTTTAAGTGAGTGGCATCACTATGGGTACCCATATGGCCCCACGTTACGCCAACATTTTTATGACTGACTTCCTCGGCTCTTGTTCCCAAGTGTCCCTCCTCTACTTGCACTTCATTGATGACATCTTCATCATCTGGATCCATGGGAAAGAGGCCCTTGAAGAATTCCACGAGTACTTCAACAGTTCCATCTTCCTCCTCCTCCCCCCCAAACTCAATCTCAGTTTGGACCAGTCCACACAGGAGATCCACTTGCTGGACACTACAGTATAAATGAGTGATGGTCACATAAACACCACTCTATACCATAGATGTGGGCAATAATTTTTGACAGGCGGCCACTCCAAGGTGTTGGAAAGTGGTTGAGGGCTGCATTCTTCCATGATATTAATGGAGGAAGTGCAGAGTTGGGATGGAGGTTGGTGGAGAAGGGAGCTTGGGGAAAGGGACTGGGGTGCAGGAGGGAGACGAGTCTGAGAGGGAGTTGGGACGAAGCAGGCAGTTGTGACCTAGGGCAGGGGACTGGAGTGCAGGAATTTGGGATGTGACCTTGGGTAGGTGGGTATTGTGATCTGGAGTAGGAGATTGGGGTTCCAGATCTGGGAGCGGGTATAGGTGTAAGAGGGGGATAGAGGGTTTCGTTATGGTGATTGGGGGGGACAGAGAGTTGGGGCAGGAAAGCTCTGGGGTGCCAGAAGCAGGCTGTGGCCAAGAGACCTACTTGCCAGCTGCCAAACTAGCCTACCTGCCTGCAGACTTAAAATGTTTCCCAACCTGCCTACCAGACTGGCCACGTGCTTTAGAAATAACTGAGCTGAGGAGAAGGGCGTGGTTCTTCTTGGCTGCCTGTTACTCCAGCAAGCAGTTTCCATTGGCTGGTTTCTGCCAGAAACTGGCCAATGGGAATGTGCTGGGGGCGGGCCAACTCCTAAAACTTCCACTTTCCCCTCCTCTCCATTTTTAAAGCAGAAATGGAGCCCTGCAGCTGCTTTTCTGCACAGCATGCGGGGCAAGCTGAGGAGCATGCCTGGGGCTCCCTGCTGCCTCTGCAGTGTGCTGGACGCACTGAGGGAGGGGGTGTTGGCTCTGGAGGAGGAGTGTGGCAGCTTCCCTGCACTGTAGGAGGGGTGAGTCGAGCACAGGGGTTTCGCGGGAGCGGGAGTTGGCCCCGGGGCAGGTGTGCGCGCGGGTTTGGCTATGCTGCGGGAGGCACGCGCCAGCCCCAGAGGAGGTACGCACCAGCCCCAGAGGAGGTACGCACCGGCTTCCCTTGGGGGGAGGAGGAGGGCGGAGAAGGAGGAGGAATCCTGGGAGGAGACGGGTGCAGGGGACTCTGTCCCCACTCTCCAGCCTGAGAAATCTATCCCCACTGGCACCATACCCTCTGCCCTCCCGGCACCCACTCCTCGCTCCTCAGCCTCAGAAACCTGTCTCCACTGGCACCCTATCTCCTTTCCCCAGCCTCCTCTCCCTACTCTCCAGCACCTTGTTCCCTCTCCCCAGCCCCCAGCCTCAGAAACCTGTCCCCAGCCGCAAAACTCTGTCCCCACTGGCACCCCTGTCGAAGCACCCACTAGCACCCTTCCCCAGTACTATGTCCCCTGCTCCC
>JANRFK010004149.1:37356016-37367643 GCA_030068395.1 Apalone spinifera
CCAGAGCTTGCACCTCTCACCCCTTCCCACACCCAAATCCCTCATTCCCACCTCGGAGCCTACACATCCTGTCTCAATCCAGCAAGGGTACGGCCAGACTGCAGGAGTTTTTCAGGATTCCGGAGATATCCCAGAAAAACTCTTCTGCATCCAGGGATGCATTTGTTCTTCCACTTCTTTTAGTGGAAGAGCAAACATGCTCTTTCGGTCATCCCTATAGTCCTCTTTCCACAAGGAATAAGGGGGCTTCCAAAAGAAGGGGTTTTTCTGACATTTGGTCCAGTCTAGACAAGCTAAATGTTGGAAAAACTTCTTCCTAGAGAAGAATTGGGGAAAAAAAAGCAGCAGTATAAGGATTGGGGATAGCAAGTGATGGAGAGGAGGAGAATAGAGAGGGCGGGGCTTCAAGGAAGAGGTGGGGTGGTAGATCTTGGCTTGTTCTGTCATTTAAAAAGTGATCTTGGGTGTAAAAAGGTTAGAGACCACTGCTTTAAGATATAAAACAAAATTATTGATAGAGCAAACAAAATATTTTATGATTAATATCAATACATGAAATGAAATAGTTACACTTTATGCCTGCAATTAAAGGTTGTTATTTAATGGACTCATTTCTGAGCACTTTTTGTGCATTTATTGCTCCCTATAATCTAGGAAACAGGGTTTTTAATATCTTGTTTGTTTACATATCACAAATCTTTCATTCTTCAAAGCTGGTATAATTGAGCTCTGTGGAAAGATTGAGGAATGAAATCCTTCTGTATATTTTATTCATTTATTTTTATTTCTGCACCTAATCAGTGTCTGAATAACATGGCTGGACAGCAGGCTTCAGCATTGTAGCACCAAGATAGCACTGTATCAGAGGGGTAGCTGTGTTAGTCTGGATCTGCAAAAGAGACAAGGAGTCCTATGGCACTTTATACACTAACAGATGTATTGGAGCATAAGCTTTCGTGGGCAAAGACCCACTTCATCAGATGCATTAAGTGGGTCTTTGCCCACGAAAACTTATGCTCCAATACATCTGTTAGTACCACAGGACTCCTTGTCAAGTTAGCACAGTGTCATTCTTAGATCTGGATTGCTCTCTTTTATGGGTGCTTCCTGCTTTGTACTCTGAACAGGAGTCAAGCAGCTGGAGTTACTGGGGTGGGGGAGGGCAGAGGGACACAGGGCTACCAGCTTCCAAGGCTTTTTTTAAAGCAGTCCAGCAAAACAGGGGTGCTGCCAGAGAAAGGTAAAGGAACGGCATGGGACACAGAGCTGCATGGCTGGTTGCTGAGGTTTTTTTTTAAAGCTGCTTCCACTCTCCTCCACCTCTGTTTCTTCCTCCTCCCCCGCCTGCTTACCTTTTTCCCACTTCCAGACACAGCGCTCTGGAAGAAGTACCTCATTAGTGCAGGGCTGCAGGCACTCTGCTAACGAGGTGGGTGGATCTTAAATTCTTCCTATGCTGCTGCGCAAGTGCGCAGCCTAGAGGGAACTATGGCTCTCTGCATAACAAGTAATTTCCCCTTTAGGTACTCTCACCTTCTCATCACTGTTGGAGGTGAGCCACATTCTTCTTGATTTAATTATCACTGATGTTAAACTGGCATCCCTGTCTCTCTCTTCACTTCAACTCACTTCCTCATATGTTTGTATTTCATGAATGTTTTGGTTAGTCTTGAAAATGCCACCAGACTCCTTATCATAGGTGGAGGAGAGGGAATTCTTGGTAATATCAGCGACGCAGGTGGCTCCCCCTCATGCCATCTCTACGGAGGCAGTCGCCTTGAGGGAGGTGATGGTTCGGCTCTTAGCAAGGCTGGATAAGGTTTCTATCCTAATGGCTGTTACCTCACAGATTTCCTAGTGTTGCAGGAGGTTAGGGAAGAGATGTATCCATGTTCTAAATTTGATCAAAAAGTGAATATAAAGTAAGTGCTGGTCTGTATTGTCAAACATCCCAGAGGTAACTACCATAAAAATAACTTCTTTGGCACTCTTCCCAGTTACACTGTTTGGCTTGTGGGACTGTCTTGGGGCAGATGCCTGTGACAACAGAATTATTGAAATAAGATATAGGTAGGCAAAAAGACTTACGTCTTTTCTATCTTTCAACTCTCAGATACAAATAATTCCTTTACTCCTCTACAAATCCTTACAAGCAGTTGGCCGTATTTCCCTTAATAGTTGCAATTTAGTCAATTTGTACATGTTTTAAAAAAGAGGACGTGATCACTGATGGCATCAATTTCCTGCCCTGAGTAATGAACCCATGATCAGCTCTTTTTATTTGCGAATTTTCTCAGCTGAGTACCCAAGATAACATAACATTTGAAAGACTGTAGTCATCCTATTGTTTTTACTGCATGTACATAGCCATTGCAAGACTGACAGTTACTGGTACTTTTAGATGTGTGCAAGTATAAAGAATCTGAGAACAACTTAGTGTGATTGATTTGCACATCTTGCCCTTTTCTAGCTCTTCTAGCCTCTAAGCTATTCCAAAATGTAAACTCTGAAAAACAAATTAACCTATTCATCTGCGTATGCACAAAGTTAACTTTTGCCTTGGTTGTCTACTCCCGTCTCAAGTGTAGTCCTGATGTTTAAGAATCTTTGAATTTCCTAAATGCTCTGGAATCTAGCTCATTAGTTTTTAAGGTTATAATATTTAATTTGAGATGACAAACTTTACATGAAAATGGAAGTCTGTCCCACTCAGGCACATTGCACAGGGTCTTCAAAAAACTAGATTTGCTTTTGAAATTAACCATTTAAAACAAGCTGAACTTTTACTAGTGTAGATGCTACCTCTTTATTTTTACTTGTTATTTTTAAGGACAGTAAATGGAGGCAACATAAAGCTGCTAATTTTTAATTCAGAAGGAGCAATCTGGTCTGCATATCTTCTCCATTAGCTAGTCTGAACTTGTTTGGGAAAGGTCAAACTAACTTCTTACTTTCTTTCAGTAGTATAAAGGGGTACACTTATCAGCTGAATAAACATTATGAGCAAAAGTTATTGTGCTATATATAACTTGATTTCCTTTGTTTTTTCTGTGTTCAAAATGTTTAATAAAATCAGTATTTACTCAGAAGCAAAATAGGTCAGACATATTTCTCTTGATTTTAATTAATTCCTTTTCCTGCAGTCTCCATATTGACGATAAACTGTAAACATGAAAATTAAATTCAGCAGCAGCTTCCCCTTTTTCTCCAATTGTGCAATAAGCATGAGGTGCAAAGTAAAAATAAGTGCTACCTTTTGAATATGGCTTATAATAAAGTACCACTTTTCCACTTAATGAAAAGTAAATATTTTAAAGTAGTAACATTTATGATTTCATTTAAGCTAGCTAAGCTATGGCACTAAGTAATAAACTGCTGGAGAAGTGCAGTACTTTGAAGCTGAGCTTTCATTCTAAGGCTTCTTTTTGATTTTGAGCTATATTACAGAATGGCATATACAATGCAATATTTATCTTCCAGCTACATGTTGGCTTAATCATGCTGGTAACAACTTTTCAAAACTGCCACTTCCCTGTCCGTTACTGACTGTTTTTGTTTGTATTTAAATGTTCCATGCATTCTCAAATGCAGGTGTGTGCTTGCATGGGTATCTATACCATTCCTAATTAGCATAGGGTATCATTTCAGAACTTGTAATTGTTAGGTGTGATTGAAAAATCATGTGATCCTCTGCCCAAACTTACTCTGTGGATAAGGCCTTAGCATTTTTTGATTACTTGCTTTTGAAGTTAAAGTCAGCTGAAGGTGGCAGATATTTAATAATGATAATCTAAAGCCCTTGATAAGTGTAAGAGATAAAAGAGAAGCAGAAAAACATTTCAGAACGATTTCTCCAGCTGAGGTTTTGTAAACATTTGATCAGGGAAAAGTAAAACCCATAAATTATTATTTGTTTGCAGTTGTATAGGAACCTTTTAATGTTTAATAGCTATATTTGTTGGCTTCAAGAAATGGAATAACAAGGTGAAGGACGTTATAACGGAGCTGCTTTTTCCCTCTAAATCAGAAGGCAACGTGGGTCTTTGTTTTTTCCACATGCTTGACAAAAGTCAATTTTTAACAATGCTGTATACTTAAATCTGAAAAAGAGGGTAACTTGAAACCAGTTAAACTAGGGTATCCAAATTTTGGTTTGCACAAAACCAGACATCCTTGCCCTGCCTCTGCTGACCTGCTTTCTCTACTTTCACTCGCTTATTTTCAGCAAGCTGGGACAGGGATTTGAGGTATTGCTGGGGGTGCAAGCTCCAGGGCAGGACCAGAAATGAGGGGATCACGGTGCAGAAAGGGGCTCTAGTCTGGGGTAGGGGGTTGGGGTGTGTGTGGGATCTGGTGTAGGGCTCTGGGGATAAGGGATTTGGAGTGCTACAGGGTATTCAGGGCCGGGATCAGAGAGTTTGGAGGCTGGGGAGGGGTCATCAGGGCGGTGGCAGAGAGCTTGCCTTAGCCCTGCTGCACTGCTGCTGAGACATCAAATGGCCTGGTCAGCGATGGTGACCAGGGCAACATGGAAACATGAAATACTTCTCTGTGGGGAAGTACATAAAATTTACCTGTCTTTAGTGGGGTATTTCTTTAAGATTTTGCATTTTTTTTTTCAATCTGCAAGTGATGGATGAGTACAAATGGAGACCAAACCAGAAGAAAAATGTTTGCATGAAGTCAGCAAACTGTGGCTGAATTATCATTTGACTGTAAGACCCTTCTGCACACTACCTGTAAACCTATCCTGAAGGGCAAAGGTGCAGTCACACACTAATGGGCAGCCTTGCAAATTGCTCTTGAAAAGGCATTTCTTCTTTGAATAGGTTATGTTTGGCTTTCTCCTGCTTGTTTGAATTGGAAGTATTTTGAGACTTTCCTGTTCCTTTTAGGGTGCATGAACCATCTGAGTCTGGGCCAGATTCAATGCTGTTCTTTCTTTAGGGATGCCTCATAAAATATATGTGCATCATTGAGAGTATCCTCTTTCCACAAGAAACATTGTCTTTTTTAGCTTTTCCCAACATTGCAGGATCCTCCTTCAGTTTCGCAGTGAATGTTACCATTATTGCTCTAAATGCCTCTGTCCTGCCTGGGATTCGCCGCACACTGTTTGCTTTCTTTGACAGAGGGATGAACAGGATCTGTAAGATCAGTGGATGATCCCCTGGCACTGGTTCTGACACAATCTTTTCCTGAGCCTCAGGAGTACATGCCTCCCTAAGTAGGATGCTGACAGGTGCTGACAATTTATAGAGCTCTCTTGCGAGTGGGTGCCTGTGCTTGATCATGTGAGTGCATGACTGGTGTGGAAAAAGTGTATAAGGAAGCATTATTTACCCCTTAATATAACACAAGAAACATCCACTCCCCCCAAATTAATAGGCAGCCAATTTAAAACAAACATAAGGGAGTAAGTCTCATAGCACACAGGCAACTTGTGGAACTCGTTGCCAGGGGATGCTGTGGAGGCTTAAAATATGTCTGGGTTCAAAAAAGAATAGGATAGGTCCAGTAGTGGTGCTGAAACATTTTTTGGGATGGGATGCTGTGCTGCCCCTTAGTTCTGTCCCTGTCTTCACAACCCCCTAGAGCTAGGCCAGGAATTGGGCTTTGGGTCTGGAGGGCATGATAGGCGTAAGAAGGCTGAGGCCTGGCACACCTGGGATCCCCACATGCATGGGGTCTGCAGCCCCACATAAAACTTGGGGCTACTGCTGCACCCGTACTTCCTGCATCTATGTTCATCAATGGTTATTAGCCAAGATGGTCAGGGATGCAGTTCCATGCTCTGGGTGTCCCAGAAAGGCAACAGCTGAGAAGCTGGAAGACAAGAGTATATGTTGAACCACTGGGGGAAACACAGGTTCAGTTGTCCTGAAGTGATGACAAAAGATTATATATGATTTTTTTTTGTCTTTACCATGGTCTGTTTTTCCTCATTGTTCCATTGCTGACATAGAAAAATGCAGTAACTTACAGTCTTTACTTATTTTGACTACTGCCAATAAGTATGTTTTAGCATCATGGTTGTGAAAACAAATACCCACTTATAGAAAAGTGGTTTGAGAAATATTATTCCATGTAGGAAATATTAAAAAAAAAACAGACCAAGCCCCAAACTGCTATTTAAATGTTCTCTGTTTATTGGACTCTCAAATGCTCAAGGGTTTGTTATTTATGTCTCCGTGTATAAAATATTTAGTTTAAGAAATGGATTTTTTTTTACCAGTGATCAAATAGCAACTGTGGTATTCTGATTGCGTTGGCAAATGGCCCCATATAATATTTTGGTCCTTTTATTCACATTCAGTAACACGGTGGCTCTCTAGACATGTACTCTTCTCACATCCTCACATGACATTTTTATGGGCAGGTGATTTTATGGCTGAGGAAGCTATTGGAAGGGGCACTAGACTATGTGTAGTAGGGATGCTAAGGACTAGTTGACTATCTGCTAAGCATTTGCTTATCAGATAGTGGACAGGCTAGTTGACTAGTCACTCCCCCCCTCTTGTTGCCTCTATCAGAAAGAGGCAGCAAGGTGGGGAAGATGGGGTATTTCAAAGCAGCAGTGCCGCAGGGAGCCCAGGCTTCATGTGGTGCTAAGCCTGGGATCAGCTGTGCCATGGAGGCGTTTCAAAGGGACAGTGTCACCCTATCGACTAATCAAGTAGTGAAATACCTGATACTTAACATCCTTAATGTGTAGCATTGACATGTAGAAAGAGCGGTCTGGTACAGCATAGATGCTGACACCAGAGGAATAAGGGCTTGCATGCACTTGCAAGGCAGGGGTGCCAGCCTGCAACTGGTAGGGGGACTAGCAAAGCTAGAGGGTGAGTGCTGGCAGCAGGGGTCCACGTCTCCTGTTCCTGAATTCATCAGGAGTGGGGGAGCACAGCAAGGTGGCCTCAGCTTGTGCTGTTCTGGAGGAGGGGGCAGTACTGACCCAGCATTCTGTGGAGCAGGGCCGTGTGGCTGGCGGCAACAGAAGCTGGTGCTGCCTTGCTGCACTACTCCTCCACCCCTATGGCTACCGGTGAATACAGGATGGGGGGAGGAGCGGGTGTGAATACCTGCTGTGGGTGTCAACCTTTCACTAGTCCTAGGGCTTCACTAGTCCCCAGACTGCCTTAGCTGTTGCAAGAGGTGGGGTGAAGCAAGGACCGTTATCCACCTGGAGCTACCGTCTCCTCACTTGGAGTCTCTGCCTACCTGCCTGCGTGCATGTGTGTGTGTATCAGAGGAGTAGCTTTGTTAATCTGTATCTGCAAAAACAGTGAGGAGTCTTGTGACACCTTAAAGCAGTGGTCCCCAATGCGGTGCCCGCGGGCGCTGTGGCATTTATGTGCACCTGCCGAAACATCTGGGTTGGGCCCCTGCCTGGCGCGCGGCACGTGTGGTGCCGGCCCTGGGTGCGTGGCGCATGGGCGGCCTCTGTCCCGGGCGTGCGGCACATGCGTGGTGCCAGCCCCAGGCACACGGCGTGGCCGGGGCCCCGCCCCCGGACGCCTGGCGTGGGCGTGGCCGGGGCTCCGCTCCCGGACGCCCAGCAGCAACAAAAGGTTGGGGACCACTGCCTTAAAGACTAATAGATTTATTTGGGCATAAGCTTTTGTGGGCAAAATCCCACTCCATCAGACACCACAAAACTTCTCATTGTTTTTGTCTATGGGTAATTGATTTGTAATGGTAACTTTTGAAATTTAATATTCACTTTATATGAACATTTGCAAAAATTTATTATCCATGCAAGCTGTATTTCCTTCAAAAAGAGGGCAAAGAAAAGTGTATGTAATTAGCAGTTGGGGCTTTAAATCTTGCTGTCTTTGGCTGGCATGGTGTGTACCCCCCCTCCTTTTTTTTTTAATAGGAAAGAATTTTGGGTTCTTTGCTCCTTGGGCTGGCAGAAGCAGCTTCAAAGGATGTGGAGATAGTGGGTCCCAGGGGAACAGAATTCAGCATCCGTAACTTCAGGACGGGGTTACTGCAGAATGTGGCTTTCTAGTTTGCATGGTAAATACAAGAGTGGGAGAGGCTGGTAGGAGAGGGAAAGGGGATGCGTATATTAGAATCTTTTTGTCTAATCCTCATTATTTCTGTGGATTACATTGCTGACATACTTAAATTACTTCAAACTATAAACTGTGAAAACCTATATATTAAAACTAACCTGCTCAGTCTTCAACTGCTGGAAATATATAGTGAAACACTGGTATATGTGATGCCAAATATGGTCTTCTTTTTAACTTGGATGGACGTTATCATGATCTTTGAAACCACTAACTAGCATTTAATTAAGAAAAACATTATGTAAACATTAGCCAGAGGAAGTTGGTTAATGATTTCATAAAGTAAAATAAAATTGTGTTGTGGTTTTGAGATTCAAAGATGTGAGCACTTCTGTCCATTTGTTATTCATTAGGCTGACTGTTACCAATAATTTTCAGAAGTTGCTGCTATGGAAATAATGAGGTCGCTAAGATACCATTTTGTGTGTCCCAGTTGGTCTTGTGTGTGTTAACCGCTTCTACATTTTAACATTAATATCTGAAATAGTAGCATGTTTGCCTCATGTTTAAAAGACAGGTAATTCTACAAAATTGATACGTATGGTTGTGATCAAAAGAGCATGATGGTTGCTTCTACCCTTTCTTAACCAGTAAAACTTACTATATGATTTAAACTAAACCTACTCAAAGATTTTCTTGAGCAAGTCAAACACATTACTAACATCTGAATAAAAATCTTTAAAACTCTGCCTTTTGACTTGTGGCTATGGTTAACTTGCATGTTGATTTCACCTCTACATGAATTAAAATTACAGTAAAACTCCAATTGTCCGGCATCCAGTGGTCCGGCATTCCCGATAGTCCAGCACCAACTGGAACCTGGAAGTGCTCCGGCAGCTGCTTCAAGAAGAAGTTAGTCAATTACGCTACTGCGGGCTGGATCCGTAGGTGACAGGCTTGCAATTTATCTTTCCTCTACTGTCTCTGGTGGGGGAGGGGGAGGGCAGTAGGGGGTCCGCGGGGGTCGCTGGGGATCCAGCCCACAGTAGTGTAATGGACTAACAACTTCTTGAAGCAGCTGCCTGCTTCTCGCCCCCTCTCTGCCTCTGCTGCTTGCAGGCTTTGCCTCCCTGCAAAACGGCGGAGGGTTTGGCCCTTGCCACACCGTTCCCTGCCTGCCCTCCCCCTCCCCGCCACACCTGGGATTTGCAAATCCCACCTGGGCCAGATTATCGGAAGTCTACTGTAGATAATGTTTTAAAAAGGCACATACATTCCCATAGCTAAATGAAAATCACTTAATGTTACTGTTTTCAAATGTATTTATGCACCTAATTCTCCTCGGTGTGATTATTTTTTAAAATCTAATTCTGTAATGAATATTATTGTTGTGCCTACTGAAGCAAATGACTTCTTGTTTGTCAATTAGGCAGAGGCAGAAAGGTGCCATTCAGGATTTTTATGCTTTTTGGAATTTTTGGCAGGCTTTTGAAAACTGTCATTCACCTCTGGCTTGTTTCCAGTTACTTTACATTCTTTCTATACATTGCTGATCAAAATTGGAGATAGTACTGGTTAAGGCTCAGGATGGACTACTATATCCTACAATCATTAGCACGCTGTGCCCTTGTTAAAGCAATCTAAAACTGCATATGCTTATTGCTGTTTTATGTTGAGGTCCTGATCCACCACAACTCCCAGATGTTTCTCAGCAGTGTTGCTGTCAAACTAGTGTTATACCAATAAAAGCAAGCAGGATCTTATGAGGGGGATAAGGCAAAAAGCCACATTTATTGTAAAGATAATAAGAAAAGATAGCAACAAACAATGTTGTTTAACCACTTATTCCTATCACTGCTTCACCCTTACACACTCTCTCTCTCTCTCTCTTATTTATTTATATATATATATATATATATATGCAATCATTCATTCAGGTTCTGTGTAGTTATAGTTACCAGCCTGGAAGTTGCTTGTGACAGAATACTGGCCAGGTATTCTGTACACAAGTGATGGTAGTGGAGAGCAAAGTCCTGATCAGATGCGCATCTGAAGCTCCTGGTAGGCTGGCAGCAGAACCTTGGACTCTGACTCCATAGTCTTTTGGTCCAGTCTTTATGGGAATTTCTTCCTATGCCAGTCTATGGGAATTGCTGCATCATGCTGATGTCTTCAGGGTGGCTGCCAGGTGCTTGTCAGTGATCTCATAGGGTGGACCTCCAGTCTTTCTCCACTTGACACCTTTTGGTTGCACTGGCACCTGACGCCTTCTTCAGCCCTTTGATGCTGCATTTTCAGGCTGGAACCTCTCAAACCATTCATCCATTGTCCAAGCACTCTCTCTCTTCCATACATTCCCTAATCGATGTTTCACATATAGTATTTTGTATAATAATAATAATAATTTTACACATACCAGAGTTGTGGTTACAAAAAGTTTCTGGGTGGTATTTCTTAAAACATTCTCTCTCTGAGTGCTGAGTTAGTTACTGTGATAGTTACAATGTGTTACTTTGGGATTAGGGTTAATTGATTCTCTCTCTATCTCTAAGCGAGTTAAGAGAACTGGCGTCAATTTTAGGGCTCGGCTCCCAGAGCGGAGTTAGTGGCTTGACAATGCATGGTTACAATGTATCGCTGAAATGTCAATTTCAAGTAGCTACTTGCAAAAGTTTGAGCATGCCCTGGGACAGAGAGTGGGGAGCTGTTTCTGGCTATATAGTAGTATATTCTTAACAATTTCAAGTTACGTGACCTAATATTAATAAATCTAAACATTTAACAATCTTAACTAATAATAATAATAATAAATCTAAACACTTATCAAGCTACTTCTACTTAACAAACTTATACTGTTTAGACTTTCAGTTGTGGGGAACAAATTATGGGGAGTCACTTCCACTTGAGGAATCATTTTTAATACTGTAATATATATTATCCCTACACTAGTTTCCCCCCATTCTGTATGTATGCATTTGGTTTTTCTTCTCAATGTGTAGCACCTTAAATTGATGTTTGTTCAATTTCATTTTGTTTTTATAGCTCATTCTCCAATTTGTCAAGATCCCTTTGAATTTTAGTTCTGTCTTCCAAAGTGGGGGCAACCCCCTGCTTTGTATCATCTGCACATTTGATCAGTATGTTCTCCATTCTTATGTTCAAATAATTAATAACGATGTGAAACAACATCAAACCAGGGGAAAAACCACTTCAGACCTTGCTGTAATTTGACATTGTGTCCACTTAATGGCATTTCTGCTGAGCTCGTATTTCTCTAGCTGATTTATCAGCAATGTCATGAGGGACTGTGTTCAAGCTGTGCTGAAGTCCAGGTATATTATGTTGACCACATTCCCCCCCCGTCCATCTAATCAGTTATTTGTCAAAAATGAAATCTAGGTGGGTTTGGCATGATTTGTTCTTTGTAAATCCATGCTGGCTACTAGAGATTACTACGGTAGTTCATTCTCCAGGTATTCACAAAGTCAGTGTTTTTTAATTCATTGCTCTACTATTTCTCAGGTATTAAAGTTAGTGCTGATGGTCCTCAACTCTTCCTTTCCTCCTTTTTAAAAGATAGGCACTATGTTAGCCCTTCTCTGGTCTTCT